>JAVJIF010029939.1:0-600000 GCA_038442645.1 Agave tequilana
TTAAAGACTCACACGTTTGGAGTTCGCCCAAGATTTGCATTCCCAAGCTAAAGCACAATAGGAAGCTTCGGGAATAAGATATTGAAGAAAAGAACGAGTCAAGACTACGAAGAAAAAGAACTAGCATAGACTATGAAGAAAAACAAGATTTGTATTTTTATTTTAGATATTTTTGTCAAAGCTAGATATTAGAAGTAGAGCTATGGGATTATCACACACACACACCTTTTAGTTAGGTTCATGGGTTCAAAAGATTTTCAATCTCCATTTCTAACTTAGATTTAAAGTGAACATGTTTGGAAATAAGCTTTTTAGAAAAACAATAGTTTTGGAAAAACATTTTTATGAAAAAACAAGTTTTTATCAAAAGGATTTTTATCAAACTATTTTAACATGATAGAAGTATGACATATGCTCATACTCTATGTTTTTACAAGTTCTAAAAATTTAACCCAAGACCTAAAACAAAAACCCAATTTCTGTTCTGGAAGTTCTGATTTTTCAGAACTTACAGTAACCGGTCGACCAGGCGGTCGACCGATGTGCACAAACTGTGCATGTGTATATCAGTCGACCGCCCGGTCGACCGAGGCACATTTGTGTTCACAGGATTTTTCGGTCGACCGACCCGGTCGACCGCAGAGCCCCAACGGTCGGATTTTTGACCGTGGCGGTCGACCGAACCCGGTCGACCGGACACTGTCAGATTTTCTGACAGTTCCAACAGCTATTTTTCCTGGCTGATTCTCTTTTGGGATTTGATACCAACGATTTTGTGAGGCTGTTTTTGACCCCTATAAATAGAGGGTCACCTCATATTGATAAACAACTATTGCAAAATAATTCCAAAAGATTTCACAAGAGCTTTACAAAGAATTTCAATCCTTTCTTTTACAAAAGATTTTTCAAAGCCTAAATTCCCAACACCGAACTTGTAGCCTATTCCTCTACCCTCTCTCTAGTTTTTGCACACCACAATCCCAAGCTCTACATCTATATCATTGGTTCTAGGATTGTACAAGTGAGCTATTTGATCAAGTGTGATCACCTTTCTTATTGAGTGAAGTTGTAGAGGCATCGGCCTCAAGGGAGCTAGTGAGCTTCGGGTGGTGTTGCGCCATCACAAGTGTAGGGACAAGTGTGTCTTGTATTGGCGATCCGGTGGGATCAACGATAGTAGTGCAAATCCTTCAAGTGTGAAGGCGGGGACGTAGAGCGTGGCTCGAACCTCGGAAACACATCCTTGCGTTTGCGTTTGCTCGAATTTTCTCTCAACTCTACTCCTTTAATTCTTACACCTTTATTGTTCTATTATTGCAAGTCTATATTTGTGCTATTTGTGTGTTAAATTTAAATTCCGCATTATTGCCATAATTCATATAGCCATCACCTATTCACCCCCCTCTAGGTGATTTCAATTGGTATCAGAGCCTAACCCTACAACTTAGGTCTAACCACCTTAGGGAGATCCATATTTGGCTATAGACATTTTTGTTGCATTTATATTTGCTTGTGCATTCATGGCATCCATGGACTTCTCTAGCATTAAATCCCCACCCAAATTTGATGGCTTGAACTTTCCATTTGGAAAGTCAAGATGAACTTATTTTTGAAATCCTTAGGTGTTAGGGTAGTTAGGGCCATAACCAAAGATTTCATAGAACCTACAACCGATGAGAGCACATGGTCCGAGGATACTTCCAAAGACTATGAGGCTAATGCTAGGGCATAATATGCATTGACCCAAGCATTAAATGAGGATGACCTTGCACGCATAATTAATTGTAAATCCGCATTTGAGGTTTGGAACATTCTTATTGTGACTCATGAGGGAACGTCACAAGTCAAAAGAGCTAAGGTTGACTTGCTACGTTCTCAATATGAGAATTTTTATATGTTTGATAATGAGAGCATTGATGATATGCTCACCCGTTTTACAAAAATAACTAATGTTCTTTCTTCCTTAGGCGACAAGATTGATAATGATCAAAAGATAAGGAAGGTGATTAGAGCTCTTCCCAAGCTTGGGAAGTCAAGGCGACCACACTCAAGGAGCTCAACGAAAGAGGAGATGGACTTCTCCGGCTTCATCGGAAATCTCAAGACGCATGAGATGGAGATGAAAGTTAGAGAAGAGAGGGAGGCACCAAAGAAGAAGACGATTGCCTTCAAAGCCACTCCTACTACCATTGAGGAAGACGACTCATCCGAAGATTGCGATGAGGACTTCGCCATGCTCATCCGGAAGGTGGGCAAGATGTTCTACAAGAAGGGACCGCAAAGCAACTTCCGAAGAGGGAAGCCTCAAGGAAGGTACGAGAAGAAAAGAGAAGAACCCGGTCCTTGCTTCCATTGCAAGAAGATCGCTCACCTAATTGCCGATTGCCCCGCTCTCCAAGCAACCACCTCCAAGCACGGGAAGAAGAAGAAAGCCTTGGCCGCTACATGGGATGACTCGGAGTCGGAATCCGAAGAGGAGCACGACGCCGCTAACATGTGCTTTATGGCACAAGGTGAGGATTCATCTAAGGTATGTCTAGAAACTTCTATTGATGATGACGATTACAATGGATGAACTTGCTCAATTTTTTGAAGAATTGCAACATAGGTATGAGATTCACAATCTCATAATAAGAAATGAAAAAGGAAAATGATGTTTTGAAGAACAAACTTGAAATTTGTTTTAAAAAGAGAAAAATGAGTTATCTAGTTCTTTTGAAAAATTGAAAAGTGATTTTGATAAGTATAAGGTAGCTAATAAAGCAAAACCCCCAGGATTTCTAGTAATAAAAATGTTTTTGTTGAAATTCAAAAACGTGTTGATTCTTTAGATAACACTTTAAAGAAATGTGCATTGATTTTAACAAGCTTGCATCTAAATTTCCTAAGGGAGTAGCCCAAGGGAAACATGTTCATCATAAACATGCTACACATAAACATGCACACACACATAACCATGCTTTATGTACAATAGTGGTAGAATTTTTATTTGCACGTATTGTGGCCGCAAAAGGCCATTTAGAAAAATTTGCTATGCTAAAAATAATGTAAAGAATAAATTTTTGGGTTCGCCCCGGATCTAACCCAAAGGACCCACTAAGATTTGGGTACCAAAAGAGCCACCAAATTTAAATGATACAGGTATAGGTGGATCTACACCCTCCAAGACTTAGGAGGAGGTGGTGCCCGGGTGGTTGATGCATCGGAGCTTAAAGAACAAATCGTGCATGCATCGCTATCGTGGAGGCACCTATTTTGGAGATTGCCCTTCAATTGGTAACATCTCCATTTAAAAGTTTTTGATTTTTAGTCATGTATACATATGTATAGAATTGATAGTTTGTGCTTTGTACTCTATTGATATATGCTTGTATAGAACTACTTTTTTATCATATTGTATATGTGCCTTGTGTTAACTCTATATCTTTGTTTTCATGCCTTGTTTATTGTATGTCCACATGTATAGTTTATAATTTGTGATTATATACTTGTATACATATACACATTATTTTCATAAATAAAAATAAAACATTTGTAAAATTTCTATTTAAAAAACACCTTAAAGATGGCAATTGCGCACCTCAACTCATTCAAGAGGAATCAAGAGGATGAAGTTCAGAACCCGTCACTGGGTATTCGGCTTCAACATCTTTAAAATCTTTGTTAAATATGAAAATAAAATTAAAAAAAAGGATTGCATGAATTTTGATGTTGTAATAACTTATGAAGATTTAAAACCTGTGGTGTATTCCTATATGTTTAATATGTCATACCTATTTTGACTACAAATTTCTTTAAAATTTTTTTTTGGGCAGATGCTGTTAACAGATTTCAGGCAAAGCCGGTCGACCGACCTCTAAAGCCACGGTCGACCGACTCTGCCTGAGAAGAAAATTTTTTTTATTTCTTTTCTGTTAACGGTCGACCGACTATATGTCCCGGTCGACCGCTCAAGTCTGCAGAGTTCTCGGGATAATTCGGTCGACCGTTCCGGTCGACCGTTCTGAAAATTCAGAACTCTCGGGTTGTTTCGGTCGACCGGACCGGTCGACCGATCGTCGAATTCTGACCTAAAATTGGTATTTATTTGACTTTCTCTCTCACTCTCTCACTTTTCTCAGCGCGAACGGAGTTCCCCTCTTCCAAAAAAATTTCTATCTCTCTAATCCTTCATCTGATCTCAAATCCTTTTAAAACCCACTTCCAATTCCTTCTTCAAGTGCCAGATCTTCAGTTTCAAGTCGATCCATCCACCTGATTTGCAGAAAATCGGATTTTTTCTGTCTAGGGTTTCAGTTCTTCACCTCAAGGTAAAAATTTAATTTTTCTTGTGTTCTTCACTTCTAGCTTTGTAATCTTCCTTCTATTGTCAATACATTAGGTTACTTAGCTATCTAGATCGTGCCCTAACTTGTTTATACCTAAAAATCCACCTTTTACTCATCATGCCGAAACGAACTCGAACTGAGAAAGGGAAGGCTGTTGCTCAACCTTCATCTCAGGCTCCTAGACCCGTTCGGCTCTTCCTAAATGATCTTGCTGCTGATCGGTACTCCCATCTTTCACGAGGAACATTAACTCGGGGAGATTTGTTGTTATTCAAGATTTCGAACATTTGAATATTCCTCACATCCTGCAGACAAACAATTTAGTTGAATTCTTGACCATCAAAGAGCAAGTTTACACATCTCTTGTTCCTTATTTTTATGCAAATTTCGAATTTGATGGTAATCGTATCACCTCTAAAGTTTTAGGTAGGGACATCGACATTTCTATCGGTCGGTTTGCTAGAATTCTGCATCTCTCCACTGGTGGAGCGGATGTGTATACTATGACCTGCATGACTTTGAATTTCCGGAGGGTGAGTCTTCGCTCACCGCATCCACTCTAATCCACGGGGATGACAACCCCAGCTTGGTTAAAAATGAGGTTGTGAGTAGGTACACTCTCCAATCCCAAGTCCTGGCCAAAATTATTTTCTTCAACATTGTCCCCAAACATGGTGAGTATAGCCACGCTAGGGGTTCCGTACCATTGATTATCTATTGCCTTCTTCGAGGCATTAAGATAAACTTTCTCGAGTCATAGCTTCTCACATGGCTTCAGATCAGATTCGTACTGCGGGTAGGAGCTTGCCCTACGGCATGCTAATTACCCATCTTCTTAGGGCTCTTGATTTTGATCTATCTGCTGAAAGTCCCTCTAATCCCTTGACCAACATCAACGGAGTTGTCCTGAAGATGATGGAAGCCCAGCTGCGTAGACACGCTCCTGTGCAACCACCTATTCCTCCTGCTGGTCCTGCCTCATCTTCTGCACCAGGATCTTCTTCCTCTTCAGCCCCTGTTTTTCCTCCTGAGTTTCAGGCCCTTCTCTCTTCGGAGGTCCGCTCTCAGATCGAGACGCACCAGGCCTGGGTCGAGCAGCGCGACGCAGCTATTCGTGCGGAGATGGATGCTCGTTCCATTCAGGATGCTGCTTTTCGGGCGGAGATCCGAAACGACATGTCCTATTTTGCTGAGTCCATGAGATTCATGGACGTTCAGTTTCAGGCTCTTTTCACAAAATTTGACATACTTGTTCCTGACCGTACTCCGATTGCTTGTCGACTCCCATCCACGGTCCTCCATTCCCTCCCAGAGCTCGTTCTTCTGTTCCACCACCGCGGACCAGAGTAGATGGCATGGATCCAGAGGAGGTTGCTTCTTCCTCAGGGGAAGAAGATGGTGGTGACAAGAAGATAGCTGAGGGCTCTGCTGCACAGAGCTCATCTGAGCATGCCGACGACGAGGAGGACGACGATGATGATGGCTGAGTGACCTCCCCTTGTTTGATGATGTCAAAAAGGGGGAGAGTTATTTGGGGAGAGTTATCTTGAGAGAGATATTTTGTGATGTAGTACTTTGTGTGTGTTTGGACATGTAGTATTTATGTTTGGACATGTAGTATTTATTTTTATTTTGCTTTGGACATGTATTTTTAGTATGTGTTGTGGACATGGACATGGTATTTACTTTAGGCGTATCTTTTGTTTTTGTGTATCTCTTATCTATGTCATGTATGAACTCATTTCCTTCATCTATTCTATGACATGAGTATTTGGTATCATTTGTTGGCATGAAAATATGGTGTTTATCATTTACATATGTTTTCCTATATATGCATGTGTAGGGGGAGCTTCATTTGAAGTCTCTACCAAAATATTTTGTGATAACTCACATATATTTGCCATCATCAAAAGGGGGAGATTGTTGGCCCAAAGGCCATTATCCCAGTTATTTTGATGATAACAAAACATATTTAGTTATGTATTTAATAATTTTGTTTAAAAGGATTTCAGGTTCAAGAACAGGTTTTGACGACTCCACTTAAAGACTCACACGTTTGGAGTTCGCCCAAGATTTGCATTCCCAAGCTAAAGCACAATAGGAAGCTTCGGGAATAAGATATTGAGAAAAGAACGAGTCAAGACTACGAAGAAAAAGAACTAGCATAGACTATGAAGAAAACAAGATTTGTATTTTTATTTTAGATATTTGTCAAAGCTAGATATTAGAAGTAGAGCTATGGGATTATCACACACACACACACACCTTTTAGTTAGGTTCATGGGTTCAAAAAGATTTTCAATCTCCATTTCTAACTTAGATTTAAAGTGAACATGTTTGGAAATAAGCTTTTAGAAAAACAATAGTTTGGAAAAACATTTTTATGGAAAAACAAGTTTTTATCAAAGGATTTTTTATCAAACTATTTAACATGATAGAAGTATGACATATGCTCATACTCTATGTTTTTACAAGTTCCAAAATTTAACCAAGACCTAAAACCAAAAACCCAATTTCTGGTTCTGGAAGTTTCTGATTTTTCAGAACTTACAGTAACCGGTCGACCGGCCCGGTCGACCGATGGCACAAACTGTGCATGTGTATATCAGTCGACCGCCCCGGTCGACCGAGGCACATTTGTGTTCACAGGATTTTCGGTCGACCGACCGGTCGACCGCAGAGCCCCAACGGTCGGATTTTTGACCGTTGGCGGTCGACCGACCCGGTCGACCGGCCACTGTCAGATTTTCTGACAGTTCCACAGCTATTTTTCCTGGCTGATTCTCTTTGGGATTTGATACCAACGATTTGTGAGGCTGTTTTTGACCCCTATAAATAGAGGGTCACCTCATATTGATAAAACAACTATTGCAAAATAATTCCAAAAGATTTCACAAGAGCTTTACAAAGAATTTCAATTCCTTTCTTTTACAAAAGATTTTTCAAAGCCTAAATTCCCAACACCCAACTTGTAGCCTATTCCTCTACTTCTCTCTAGTTTTTGCACACCACAATCCCAAGCTCTACATCTATATCATTGGTTCTAGGATTGTACAAGTGAGCTATTTTGATCAAGTGTGATCACCTTCTTATTGAGTGAAGTTGTAGAGGCATCGGCCTCAAGGGAGCTAGTGAGCTTCGGGTGGTGTTGCGGCATCACAAGTGTAGGGACAAGTGTGTCCTTGTATTGCGATCCGGTGGGATCAACGATAGTAGTACAAATCCTTCAAGTGTGAAGGCGGGGACGTAGAGCGTGGCTCGAACCTCGGAAACACATCCTTGCGTTTGCGTTTGCTCGAATTTCTCTCAACTCTACTCCTTTTAATTCTTACACCTTTATTGTTCTATTTATTGCAAGTCTATATTTGTGCTATTGTGTGTTAAATTTTAATTCCGCATTATTGCCATAATTCATATAGCCATCACCTATTCACCCCCCTCTAGGTGATTTCAAAGGGCTCAAGCTAACTATGGAGAATAGTATTTTCAAGATCACGAGGGGTTTATGGTTGTGATGAAGGGTGTCAGAGACAGGAACTTGTATTACTTGAAGGGTAATACAGTCGTAGGTGCTTTGACAGCTTCAGTTGACTCGGATGATGATCCTACCAAGTTGTGGCACATGAAACTTGATCACACGGGTGAGAAGTTCACGCAATCCTTGGCAAAGTAAGACTTATTTAAGGGGACTAGAGGCAAGTTGAAATTGTATAAGCACTGTGTATTGGTCAAGAAACCAAGGTGAAGTTTGGCACTAGTATTCACTGTACTAAAAGAATTCTTAATTATGTGCAACATATGTTTGGGGTCTCTCTAAGAATACATCTCTTGGAGGAAAACCTATTTTGTTTCCTTTTTATGACTATTCTAGGCCCAATTGGGTGTACACCATGACTCATAAGAGTGAAGTCTCATTTATCTTTGTAGAGTGGAGAAAGAGAATGGAGTTGCAGATAGGCAGAAAAATTAAGATACTCAGGTCTGATAATGGAAAAGAGTATAAGAATAATCCATTTCTCTAGTTGTGCCGATATAAAGGCATTGAAAGGCACTTCACAGTTCGAGAGATTTCGCAACAGAATGGGTTGGTAAAAAGATTCAACCATACATTGCTGGAGAAGATACAGTGTTTATTGTCTAATAGTGGACTGAACAAGACATTCTGGGCAGAAGCAATAACTTATGCAAGCCATCTCATCAATAGGTTTCCATCATCTGTGATAAGAAAAAAAACTCAGATGGAGATGTGGTCGGGCAAAACTGCTTCAGATTATGATATGCTTCGAGTTTTTGGTTATCCAGCTTATTATCATGTGAGTAATATAAAGTTGGAGCCTCGAGCAAGAAAGGCCTTATTTTTAGGGTTCAAAAGAGGAGTAAAAGATTAGAAGCCATGGGACTATGAAGATCGGAAGATAGTTCTGAGCAAAGCACTTTTGATGAGTTTTCTATGGTGAAGACTTCGATCACTCAGTAGATGAAGAGTAGCAAGACTGATTGGGGGAAAACGAGCACAGAAAACAAAGTTTTTGAAAACAGAGTTAAATACCTGGTGCTTTGGCTTCCTCAATACTACCGGTATAGCAAGTGGT
This sequence comes from Agave tequilana, assembly GCA_038442645.1. Classification (NCBI taxonomy): domain Eukaryota; kingdom Viridiplantae; phylum Streptophyta; class Magnoliopsida; order Asparagales; family Asparagaceae; genus Agave; species Agave tequilana. The sequence goes on from JAVJIF010029939.1 coordinate 8,921, forward strand.
TAAGCGGGTTGTGATCCACAAGGAGGGATGCTAACAAGCTTTTCAGTAAATCACTAAATTGGTTAAAGAATCTTCTTTGTTTCAAAAGAGAATAGAAAGAAAAGAAAAAAGAAGGAAAACAAAAGAAAAATAGAATATGGTGATAGCAAGAGAAGATGTAAAAGAAAATATGAAAGTGATCGTGATTTGGTGAAAATGGTGTTTTCCATTGATTTGGATGTGGGAAAACTTACAAAAAAAAATAGAAGAGGATTACAAGTAAAAGAATAATTTACAAGTATTCTCTTATAGATATTCTAGGAAAGTGTGTTGGTGGGAGTCTGATCAGCACGCAATCAATTTGTCCCGTTGACAATGCGAGTGATCAGATCTCAAACTTTGTCGCCTGGAATTCCTTCTTGCACAGTTCCAGAAATCCCTCAAGAACAAAAGATCTAGGATATTAGTACCACGAAGTTGATAAGAGAACAGAGTCTCTAAAAAGCTTGGAAGCTGAGAGAGAAAATCTCTAGAGATGAGAACTTTAGCAACTTTGCTCTGTGATTGCTAGCCAGAAAAGTTCCTCCCCTGTTTAGCACTGAACGAGCTATTTATAGGCTACGTGGGGGTATAACTTCCCCTAAAAAGTAGCAAAGACTAGAAGTAGTCTACTTAGCTTCACATGCGAAACTAAAGAAAGCTTGAGCGAAGTTAAAAGAAGTTTCAACGAAGCTGAAAGAAGGGAGCACCTGTAAGGATAGCTCAACCAGTTGGCTTTAGGGACATTACACATCCCTTAACTATCTTCTCTTATTGAGGCATAATGGGCCTCATTATGGGGAGATCATGGGAGTAACTACCCATTTAAAGTGGGGGGGTCAACCCGACTGATTTAGTGGGTGGTTATCTACTAATCCAGTGCTGGAATTTGAAACGATCAAGATGACCAACAGCTCCATGCGGAGCTAACCTTGCTTGCGAAGCTAAGGTTCCACGCGGAGCAAGCTCTTTGCGAAGCTAAATCAAAGCTCTCTGTGGAGCTAAAGCGAAGCTATCCCACTGCGGGGTTATAAGCTCCATGCGAAGTAAGCTCCTTATGGAGCTAAATCAAAGCTCTCTGCGGTGCTAAATCAGAGCTTCAAGTAAAGCTATCCTATTAAAGGGTTGAAGTGCATAGCTAGACCAGGTGCGGAGCTAGCTCAAGGCTTTATGTGAAGCTATGTCTTGGTCAATTTTAATCATCTTCTATCTATTTACTTGATTAGTATTCAACTTTGTATCATTTTCATCACATTTCTATACATATTATCAATAAAAATAAGGTTTTTAGTGGCTTTTTCTCTTAAATTTTAGGTCTACACTTTAATGGAGAAGAAGGTTCAAATCCAAGTCAATTAAGGGATTTAAAGGAGATTAAAAAGAGCCAAATCCAAAGAAGCTTACATCTGCAATGAACCACTGAATATTCTCTGAGTTCTAGAAGCTCCTAAGTACACTGGGTAGGGACAGCCTGTCGATGCGATCGCTGGCATAACGGTCAAGATTCTGCCACGGAAACACGGCTTTGGCTGTGGTTCTACATCAATCCTTGGGCTGTTGATGTAGCGTCTGATCCTGCGGCTACGATTGAAAGCGACGAGTCTCTTGGTGCCTATATAAAGACCCCCACGACCTCTGTTGATTCAAGGAGGAGATAACCATAATTTTAAGAGAAAGCTGAGGATTTCTTTAGGTTCTTCTTTAGTAATCTCTTGTAATTTCATTTTTTTCTTTTTAGATTCTAGAAAAGAGATAGAGAGGATGAGAGTGAAATCTCTGTAATTGAGAGTGGCAATCAAATGCAAAGTTCATGGTCTTCCTTCTGTAATTTCTTGCTCTTTAAATTCTTGCTCTTTTAATTTCAAGCTTTTACTTTTTTGCACTTTAGTTTACTATGCTTTCCTTGATTTACTTCTACATAGCTAGCTAACTTTCTAACATAACTAACTAACCTTTAACACTACTAACTACTAACTCTTGGATGATACTAACTCATGTGATTCATTGCATGCTTATAATTTTTAGTCTTATGCTTGACAAGTCTCTTTGATTCCCAATGAAGATGAGTGTTGTTTTGATCTTAATGAAAATTTTATGATTCCTTTAATATGATTCATGTGTACTTCATTTAGAGCCTTGTTTCTTTAGCAAGAGCCTTGATGGAACATGATGATGGGTTCACCTTAGTATGCTAACAAATTAATCCATTAGCTTCTTATTTCATGCTAGCTAAACCATGTCTTTGATGATCTAATGAACTTGACATTCTTGTTATGCATATCTAAATTGTGAATCTAAGATTCTTATGTTCCATTCTTGTGAACCTACTGGGAGCATATGATCCAAGAAGGCCACATAACCAAGCGAAGAGAGGAACACTTAAACAAAATAGGCGAACTTTTAGACTTGATGAATAAAGATGGACAATATGCCAATGAATGTATATGAGGCACAATTCATCCAAGAGATAAGTAAGTTAGTAGTGTAGAGTTGTTAGTTAGTCATGGCCCTATTTCATAAAAAAATTTCTCATTTCTAAGTCTTTCTTTCTAAAGCAAAGTCAATTTTCTTGTCTACTTTTCAAACACTATTTCATTCACTGTTTTCATTCTACATTCCTTGTTTCATGTTTCTTTTCTTTTAACACAAAAATAATCCACAACTTCATCATCTTCTTTTTATCTTCTTTTCTTTTTCAATTCTTGGACAAAGAAGAATTTTTGTTTCTTTCCAAAAACAAGAACAACAAAAACCAAGAAAGTTTCTATCGCATACACTCCCTGTGGGTACGACTCGTTATAGCTTTTGCTACAAATGGTAGTTCAAGGGAGAACATTAACACTACATACATACCCAGAGATTGAACGTTGACATATGACCCTATACAATTTTCTCTAAACTTCTGTTCTTTTTTCACCTTCAAACAAAATTTTAGTGCCGTTGCCGGGGTGGTAACGATTTTTGCTAGTTTTTTGAACTAAATGAATTTTTTCTCTGTTGCAGATTACAGGTCTTGAAAACAGGAAACTAAGCATTGCAGTAACATATAATGGTCTTTGTCTTTGCTCTAGAAAGCAGAGACCAAATACCTTCAAGATTGTCGCGCAAACGCGACTTTTGCCGCCTTTCCATGATAGAATTTAGTTGACTACTAATTGAGTTTTCTGCAGGGTAACTTGCATTGAAAAATATAGCTTATTACAATAATTATTTCTTGTATGTTATCACCAGGATCCTGCTAACAACCAACAGTAAAAAAATCATTAAAAGTTAAAAATTTGTTTATACATTTGCATCTTAGGGCACGTGTTTTTATAATTCTTTTACTTTACTATTGAAAAGTGCTGGAGAAAGGTACGTGAGCATAGCATATAGAATAGGACTCATCTCTTGGTTGATTTAATCGCTTTGAGTGAATCATGTTTACATATTTTGTACACTTGCGCAAACTGATTCTAAGGACATCACCCAAATAAATAAGATAAGGTGGGGATTTCATCACCCTTTCTTAGCCCAAAAATAACATTACAAGAACTCACAATCCCAAATTTAATCTAAAAATTGATAGATGTTGGCTCCTAGGGATATCCAGACTCAATAGAAGATTAACTGTGATTGGGACTTGTTTTGAATTATACTCCAATCAGATCAGGTTCTAAGGTTGGGGATTAAGAGGTTAAGCCTTGAAGATACCATAGTTTGGCTTAATTAAAACCCGTTGCTTACGCACGGATACCTCCCATCATATTTTACGCCTACCTGGATGATTAGCTGGTGGTTTAATTCAAGCAACAACCATCCCCTGAGAGTCGGCCAGTTAGGAGTCGTCTAGGTCCAGGTATCCTAGATAGGTATTATTTTTCGTTTTTCTTGTCTGTTATTTTTCTTTTTTCATTTATTTGTTGGGTGAACGTTATTTGTGTTGTACATACAAGAGTCGTCCAGGGATCCAGTTACATCAAGAGTAGTTAGGACACTCCACTTGCACCTACACCACCTCCTGAGATAGATCCAATCATGGCCAATCACGTTTCACTCTAATTTGTCTCCAATATTGCATATTTTTTACCACACTTTCACACTTATTCTTTATAAAATTTCGCTAAATAATAGTTTTATTGTTGTGTTCCTAGGTTCATGGTGTAAGATGAATAAGAAGAACATAAATCCCATTTATTTGGTGATTTTTAGATCCTAATAGAGTCATTGACTTTGGAAGCCCATTCTGCTGCTACAGGGAGCAGAAAATAAGGAAGTAGCAGCCAATACCCTGACATCAGAGCAGCTATAACCTGCAACTTTGGCGCTGCGCGTCTGGCCACAACATGGCCGCAGAAACGTGGCTATACTGTGGAGTCATGCGTCGAGTTTCGACGCATGACTCCATGCAGCTCCCCTGATGCCCCCTTGGCCTATAAATATTTTGGGATTTCTAGAGCTTAGGGAGGAAAGTTTTTGGTATGATTTTCTTCTCTTTATGGTAGTTTTCTCTCTTTTATTTATGCTAGTTGTTCTTCTTCTTCTCTTTTGTATTTTTCATTTCTTGTAGAGCTTGTAATAGGAAAGAGAGTGGTACATAGGATGAAAGTTAGAGTGCTTGTAATGAAGGGTAATACTCTATGAAAGGTTCTATTTTATTTCTACTTGTTTTCATCTCTCTAACTCTTTACATGCTTAACTAATTTTCTTCTCATGGCAACAACTACTAACTACTAACTATGCTAACTCCTTACTTGATAATCCACATGAATCTAATAGCCTCTACGTGGCCTTGCTCTTGCTAAAGCCATTGATGACTCATGATGATGGATTCTAACACTCTAACATCTAACTCTCTAACAAGTTACCATTACTTTATTTCATGCTTGCTCTACTTATTTTTGATGGTTTAAGTGTAGCTTGCATTTATTTGTTGAGTTTGGATGTAAAAGTGATTTTATGAGCCATGCTTTGTAATGCTCTTGAACCAAAGACTAGTGATGGCTAATGATACATGTGAGGCAACTATCACTAAGAGGTTAGCATGTTAGTGGAGCCATTAGTAGTTAGTAATTATGAGTTTTCTTGTATCTCTTTTTATCTTTTCTTTTTACCTTGTTTTAAAAACCCAAAATTCATAACAACTCTTCTATGTTTCCCATTTCTTTGTTTTCACCGTATTTTTTCATTCTTTGTTTTCTTTTCTTTTCATTCTTTAAAACATTGATGAAACTTCAACACACATATGAACATACCGTGAAAGCTTCAATCGCTTCTCCTCCTTGTGGATTCGACCCGTTTAGCACCTATGCTATAACGGAAGTATTGAGAAAGCCAAAGCACACACACTTTTCAAAATAATAATTTTTGTGCACGGTTTTCCCCAATCACACTCCAAGACAAGTTTTAGCTGATTCATACTTCACTTACCTCCTGCTTTCTATTACCCGAAGCTAATGGAAATAGCTTTGAGCTGAAGCCCCAATTCATAAACACCCTCCCTAGGTGGCTTAGAATCTGAGGATGGGTACTTCTTTATTCGGGAGTTTGAAGAAGTATGCCTGATGACGAGAATGCCTGATGACGAGAATTCTCCGACTGGGGGAAGATGCTGTTAGACTGAGATATATACCCTTTGCACTTAAGGACATGGCCAAGGAGTGGATATATAACTCGCATATTAGTTATATTTCATCATGGAATGACTTTGTTAAGGTGTTCCTTAAGAAATTCTACCCTATCCATAAGACTACCTTCATTAGAAAAAATATTATGCAGTATAGATAGGAAACCAACGAACCGTTCTAGAAGTATTTCAAAAGGTTTAAGGATCTGTTAGCCCAATGTTCTCACCACGAAATAGAGAAGTGGCGACAGTGCCAAATTCTGTATAACATATTACCAGACCAAGATGCTCCTTGAGACTATGTGTCAAGGAGAACTTTTAAAGAAAGATGAGCACCAAGGTTAGGACTTATATGAAGTGTTAGCTGAGAAAACCATTCAGTGGGAGCATTGCTTTGAAAAGACTAACCCCACAACCTCCAGAACCAGTATACACTCCATTGAGTCCTCTATAGCTGCCGAGGCTAAAATCCCACAACTGATTGAGACGATTAGAACTACTTGAGGTTAGGGAGCCAAACTCAGTAAACCAGGTCAACCCAACCCAAACGCTAAGTCTAGGTTACACCTATTGCCATGCCTTGACCCTCATATTCGAGGAGTGTCCAGTATACCAGGCTCAACAAATGTTCCCTGAAAGTATGAATGTAGCATACACTAGACCTAATTACAATCCTTACTCTAAGACATACAATCCGGGATGGAGGAATCATCACAATTTTTCTTAGAGTCAGTCTGATCCTGAGCCGCCAAGATAACAGTTTCCACATCAATACGCTGCTCAAACTCATCAACCTAATTTCCATCAAAATCAACCCAATTTTCAGCCGACTTACCAACACAATTTCCAGTCAGCTTACCAACAGCAGCAACAAAATCATCCAGACAGGAAAATGACAGATTTGAAAAAAATAATAGAAAACTTGTCTAAAACTCAAGCCTTAATGATGAACAATCAAAATCAAGCTATTAATAGACTAGAGGTTCAAATAGGTCAATTGGCTAACTCACTTAATGAAAGACAAAAAGGAACATTGCCTAGTCAGTCATTGCCTAATACTAAGAATCCCTTCCCTATTAATGAAGCTGAGGATGTAATTCTAAAATAATGCAACACTGTTCATATCCTAAGATCAGAAAAACAAGTTGATAAAAAGGATTCTAATGCCCCAGTTTCAGAAAATTCAGTGTCTAATCCTCCTTTGATTACACCAAAAGTTTCAAATGATCCATCTTCATCATCAAGTTCATAACCATTCACTTTCAAGTCCAATGAAAAGGATGAATCAGTTGAGCAGACTCACAAGCCTATTGTGCCATTCCCTAATAGGCTAGTAAACAACAAGACCAATGCTTAAATGAAAAAGATTAGAGAGATGTTTAATCAAGTCTAGATAAACGCGCCTTTTCTTGATGCCATTAGAAAATCCCAACATATGGCAAGCTTCTAAAAAATATGTGCACTAAGAAAAGGAAAACAGATATTCCCAAAAAGGTCTTCCTCGCATCCAATATCAGTGAGTTATTGACCGGGCCCATCCATGTAAAATACAAAGACCCCGGAGTCTAACTATTTCGTGTATCATAGGACGGACCACCATAAACCGGGCACTGCTTGATCTGGGGACAAGTATCAACTTGCTTCCTTTTTTCGTGTATCAGCAACTCGAGTTAGGCGACCTCTGTCTAACCCAGGTTACTATACAATTAGGTGATCGTTTTGTAAAAGTCCCCAAGGGGGGAATTACAGATGTCCTTATACGGGTCGGGGAGTTCATCTACCCTGTAGATTTCATCGTTCTAGAGACACAACTCGTACAAGACCCCAAAGCTCAGACCTCAGTCATTCTAGGATGACCTTTTCTAATAACTGCAAAGCAATCATAAACTGTAGGAATGGGTCTATGCGCTTGACTTTCGGTGACATAACGAAGGAGGTAAATATTTTCCACCTGGGAAAATAACCTCGGGACCTGGATGACCAATCATTTGAGGTGAACTTGATCGAAGGACTTAAAAGTGAACATGGGAAGGAGTTAGAGTATGTGTCTGATCATGAATTTGATTTGGAGTCAGATGATTCAATCTTGACGAGATTGTAGACTTAACAGTAGAGTGGGCAACAAATGCAACCCCAATCATTCCCTTGCAAGAAGAATAACCTTTGATGGATCATACCTCTTCTTCTGAACTGAAAGTTCTTTCTAGTCATCTCAAATACTAGTACTTGGTGAAAAGAAAGCTTTTCGTGATCATAGCTTCCCATCTGACAGAAAAACAAGAAGAGGATTATCTTAAAACTGGTAGACAATTGGATAATTTATTCCATATCTGATAGGCAGTGGGTGAGTCCAGTCCATGCTGTACCCAAGAAAGCTGGCTTTACTTTGGTATAGAATAACAAAAAAAGAATTGGTACAGACTCGTCTTCCAACGAAGATACGAGTTTGTATTGATTATCTTAAGCTGAACGCTGCCACGTGTAAAGACCACTTCCCCTTTTCTTTATATAGATCAGATGCTCGAAACATTGGTAGGACACGCATATTATTATTTTCTGGATGGATATTCAGGATACAATCAAATTCCAATTGCTCTCAAGGATCAAGAAAAGACAACTTTCACCTGTCCATTTGGAACGTTTGCATACCAACGAATGCTATTTAGGTTATGCACCGCTCCTGCAATGTTTTAATATTGCATGCTTAGTCTTTTCTCGGATATGATAGAAAGATTTTTGGAGATTTTCATGGATGATTTTTTGATATATGGAGATTCATTTGACCAATGCCTGCATCATCTCAAGTTAATTTTATAAAGATGCATGAAAAAAACTTGACACTTAACTGGAAAAGTGTCATTTCATGATCAAACACGGAATCATCCTAGAGCATGAGATTTCGAGTAGAGGAATTGAGATTGATAAGTCCAAAGTGAAGGTGGTAGCAAAACTCCTTGAACCTAAATGCTTAAAAGACATTAGATCTTTCTTAGGGCACGCTGGTTTTTATAGAAGGTTTATTAAAGAGTTTAGCAAAATTGCTAGACTTTCAACTAATCTTTTAGGAAAAGATGTGCCCTTCTATTTGATGATGAATGTCTAAAAGTTTGGAAGAAGCTGAAACAAAAACTTGTCTCTGCACCAAAAATATCAGCACCCGATTGGACTAGACCCTTTGAAGTCATGTGTGACGCCTTTGGTTATGCTATAGGCGCTATTTTAGGATAACGCATTAATAATAGGCAACATGTGATTAACTATGCAAGTAGGACGCTTAACCCCCAATTCAATTACACAACAAATGAAAAAAAAAATTTAGCAGTTGTGTTTGCGTTGGAGAAATTTCGCAAATATCTACTTGGGTCTAAAACAATGATTTTCACCACAGATATTTAATGCAAAAGAAGAACGCTAAGGCTAGACTCATTCGTTGGATTCTTCTTTTGCTAGAATTCGATTTAGAGATAAAGGACAAAAATGGCATTGAAAATGTGGTGGCTGATCACCTTTCTTGGATTCCAAATGCACCAAAAGAGATGATCCCAATCAACGAAAGTTTTCCTGACGAAAACATCCTAATGATGTGTAAAGAGCTCTGGGATGCTGACATTGCAAATTATCTTGCAACCGGGCAAACACCTTCTAGTTAGTCAAAACAGGACAAACATCGCTTTTTCACACAGATACGATTTTCTTCTGAGATGAACCATATTTATACAAATATTGCCCTGACCAGATCATTAGAAGGTGTCTTCATGATATGAATATCATAGTGTGTTGACATTTTGTCACGAATTTGCATGTGGTGGACACTTTGGTCTACGTAAGACTGCTGGGAAAGTTCTGCAGAGTGGGTTCTACTAGCCCACTCTCTTTAAGGACTCCTACAATTTTTGCAAACTCTGTGCAAGATGCCAAATGATGGGTCGAATCACACGTAAGGATATGATACCCATTACCCCAATCCTTGAAGTAGAAATTTCGATGTGTGGGGCATCGATTTATGGGACCCTTTCTAATTTCCTTCGGCAACCAATTCATTTTGATAGCCGTTGATTATGTTTCTAAGTGAGTAAAAGATGTGCCAACAAGGACGAATGACAATCGAGTTGTCATTAAGCTTGTGAGAGAAAATATCATTTCACACTTCAGTGCCCCCGTGCGATAATAAGCAACAATAGGAGTTATTTCTGCAATCGGGCTTTTGAAGCCCTAATGCGAAAGTACTTCATTTCTCACAAATTATTCACGGCCTACCATCCTCAGATAAACGGACAGGTGGAGGTAACAAAAGACATATTAAAACTCATTCTGGAGAAAACCGTAGGACAGAATAGGAAGGAATAGTTAGTTAAACTTATTGATGCACTATGGGCTTATCGGACCGCCTATAAAACTGTCCTAGGGATGTCTCCATATCGAGTGGTATTTAAAAAATCTTGCCATTTGCCCGTGGAACTTGAGCACCGTGCTTTGTGGGCTATCAGATAACTTAATTTTTGATCTCAAAAAGGCCAGTGACTTAAGGAAATTACATATTTTGAGCTTGAAGAAATAAGGAATGAGTCTATGATAACGCTCGGATTTTCAAAAATGGAACCAAACTCTTTCATGACCATTCATAAATAGGAAGAATTTTATCCCTGGACAAAAGATTATTATACAACTCCAGGCTTCACCTTTTTTCTAGTAAACTGAAGACACGTTGGTCAGGACCATTTCTTATTCAGACCGTTTTTCCACATGGAGAAATTGAAAGTTTTGATCCAAGAATGGTAATGTATTTAAAGTCAATGGTCAAAAATTAAAACCGTTCTTCACCACTGAGCCTGAATCACACAGAACTTTTGAACTGGGTCTTTACGACCCGATCTACACGTGACCAAGCCCTTCTTTGAACTTCCCTGTCATTCATTGTAATTTTTTTAGGGCATCTTTTTGTAAATACCACCAACTTTCCCTTTTTTATTATAAAATAAAATAAAAAATAGGATTTAACTGTTAAATGACACCCCAAACATATAAGAGTACATAATCATCTATATCTAACTAAGTCAATACCAATCCAAGTTTCGGAAAATCAGTCTATCGATAAAGCAATGTCATATCTGACACTTCTTCAATATTCACGGGAGTTCTAGTAGGAATAATCACCAAATAATTTGTCCAATAAATATTTCACATAAAATAAGAATCATTAACCTCAATTCAAACAACAATCAACCTCAAGATCAATATATTTATATTCTAAGATTGATCACAACTAAGTCAGTAACAAGATCAAGTCCAGTCTATGATATATCAATAGTAGGCCTAAGCCAATAACGGCAGATTACTAACACATGGAATAATACTGATAAATACTCATATCAACTGAATAAATAAGATGGACATTCATTGATGACTTATGAAGTGATGCGGGTAATCACACTAGTAAAATACATCAAATAGTCATGTGAAATGATAAAGATAAAACACAAATACATATTGAAAACGGTAAATAAGAAAATGAGATAAAAGCAAACACTTACATGAAATGACGTGTTTTGCATTCAAATTGCCATCTGGTCTTCACTGAATGAACAGGTACGGATCTTCAGATTATTCCATGAATCGGTCTTCGAATCGCATGTATATCGGGTCCTTAATGAGCACAAATTTGAATCTCTCGCAACGGGTCCGGATCTCATCAAATGGGTCCGTATCGCTGTACCACAAACCAAACGCATGAGCTCACACGAACATACACCCGTACACATACACACACCACATACATACACGTACACACGTGAATACACACACGTGTACACCCACATGTACAGATATACACAATACTATACATACATGTATACATGTATAATTACCAACTCACACTACAAAATAAATACATACACTCTTACAGATATATACACACAAACTTACGCAAACATCCACACACATAACAGAGAGGGGGGAGAGAGATCTACTTACCTATGTAGATAATTTAACATACACATGAAAGGTAGATACTCTTAGCACATACACCCACTAACATCCAAAAATAAGAACACAAGTGAAAATGAAAGGACTCACAGTCGTGGTGAAGCGGGTGATGGCCGTCGATGGCGACGGAAGCCGCGGAGGGTGATGGCTCACCAGCGGAGAGGAGTAGGACGGTTGCTTGCGGAGTTCCAGGAGTTGCCGTAAAGTGGTCTGAAGCTCATGGATCTCACCGGAAGGAGAAGCACGACCAAGAGGGAGAGGAGATTTTGGTCGGGGGAGTTAACTCCTAGGTTGTTGCCGCTGTGTTGCGAGGTATGCCGCACACAGGAGTTGGGGGTGGAGTACTGGCCAGCCAAGGTGCGGCAATAGGCCAGCTAGGGAGGAGGGTTTGGCTTGGGTTGCTACAGGCGCAAGGGGAAGGAGACGGTGTAGGTCACATAGAGGGGGGTGAATAGGTGACTAGCTAATCTAGTGATGAATAATGCGGAATTAAAAACTATTTAAGCAAATTAAAGCTATTAAGCAAAAACCACCAAAGTATAATACACGAGTGTAGCCGAATTCCCGGTGAAGAGTTCTGGACTATCACCTCAAGATTCCTCTCGATAAGAGTTGATATGCCGCTATGGCTCTCTTGGTTGAATACAAGTGTGAGCAAATAATCCCAAGCATATATCAATTGAGCACAAAATATATCAAGCATATAAAGAGATAAACAATATAAGCATACAAGATATATAAATACAAGTGAGAGAGAGCAATCGCAAACAGGGGAGAATTGTTTCGAGGTTCGAGCACCCTTACTCTACGTCCCCGCTTTCAACACTATGAAGGATTTTCACTAGAATTGATCCTGCATATCACCCGGTGCCGCAACACCTACAACGAGTTCACACTAGAACTCTTGGACTCACAAGTCCCTCTCTTGTTCCGCAAGAACAACATAACACGAACTCACAAGTTCGCCGAGGCCGCACCTCTATAACACTCTCCAATATAAGGAAGAATACTTGATGATCTCTTTTCTTTGATCACCAACAAACACTCTCACAATCAAAACTCTTATAAGATAGATAAGACAATGAAAAGCTCAAGCTAGTGTGAGAAAAAATTAGATAGATTTGGAGGTGAAAAACTCAAAGAAAAGCTTTTGAAAAACTCAAGAGAATCACTCTTGATAAACACTCTTTTGATATGGAAGTTTAGCCCAAAAACTTGTTGAAAAACTTCTGTGAAAGATGGGAAAAACTAGCTCCAAAACACTTCTCAAAATCTTGTAAAAAAACTCACCCAAAGACCCCATATTTATAGGCCAAGAAAAACTAACCGTTATGGTTCAAAAACTAGCCAGAATGGCCTGTCGGTCGACCTGACGGTCAACCGACCAACGGTCAAATTTCTGGACACTGGCGGTCGACCGGGCTCGGTCGACCGACTGTGCAGTAGGTCAACTTGGAGCACAGTTTTGAGGTCTAAAGCATCCGAATTTGGAAATAAGCATATAGGATGACATTGTAGATCTTGTAGTCTTCATTCTAATTCAACTCAAATCAAATCGATATCATTTCGGAATAGAAAGTTATCAATAAAATACTGAAAGGTGTCAAATCACAAACTGTAAACAATTTTTAAAACAAGAACATATTTCAACCCAATATTTGACATCCTTAACATTTAAATCAGAAAATGATTATTGAATATGAAATGTTGCTCTAAAGGTATCTTTAAAATTCAATTTAAATCATATTGATTGAATATAAGAATCAAAAGATATGGTTAGAAAACTATAGAGGTGTCGAGCAGATCAACAAACCAGTTGGCCGCCTGGTCGACCGAGAAAACCCGAGAGCTCTGTAAACTCAGTCGGACAACCGATCGGTCGGCCGATCTCTACTACGGTCGACCGATCGGTCGACCGAGCTTAAATCACATGGGCTTGTGCACGTCTTGTGCGCATCGGTCGACCGCTCGGTCGACTGGGCTCAGCCTTCGGTCGACCGGTCGGTCGACCGCAAGCAGCCTAAAAATATTTTTAACAACTTTTTAAAATACATCTTAAATTCCATAAAATATCCATAAAATTCGCTAAAATAACTTCATTAAAATACTTTGAAGTACAAATATGTGTGATCAAAAATCAACACATATTACAAACATGTGAACTATTTTGAGGCATAGAATTTAAAGCTTAAAACAAAAACCGTATTTTTGAAAGCTAAACTTTTGTATGTGTGTGTGTGTGTAAGCTTGAGAATTTCACAACTAATCTATCCTTTACATTTATCTAAAAATAAAATCTTAACACTTACAAATATGACACAAGTCTTCACGAAAATCTTCTCATGAAAATCTTCTTCTCCTTCTTAATTTGATCTAAACCTTGACCCAATGAGCTAGACTTCTCTTGAGTACTTGATGCAATCTTGATGCGCGAGCTCTTGAACACGTGCTAACTCTAAAACTTGACTTCAAATCCTTTATTGAAGCTAAACACCTACTAAAATCTTGATCAAATATCTGAGACTAAATAAACACAAGATCATTAGTACTATAACTACATGAGTTAATCATCATCAAAACTAGAGCGATGGGCCTTTAGGCCAACAACCTCCCCTTTTTAATGATGACAAAACTCATGGAGTTATGTATGCATGGATTAAAGTTAACCTTCATAGAAGCTCCCCCTTGATTCATGCATAACAATAAACAAATAAAGATATTCAATAAAGTGTATAAACACAAACATATATGCATAAACAATGAACTAAACATAAATAAATTCTCCAAATACTTCTCCCTTTTTTGCATAAATACTTCTCCCCTTTTTGCATAAACAAAACCATATATGCATTAAACACGAAAATAAACATGCATATATAAAACTCAAAATTCTTCTCTCACTTTTTGTATAAAACAAGAAATGAAATAAACATGCATTAACATGCATATATCAAACTCCAAAATTCTCTCCCCCTTTTGTCAAATCATCAACAAAGGGGCATAAATAAACTCAAAAATAATTTTCTCCCTTTTTATCAAATCAAATAAGAAGGATGTATATGCGATATACATTCATGAAGAGGAGAGACGTAAGTTAACTCCCCCGCATACATGATTACATGAAAAAGAGATGACTAAATTCTAATCACATAACGCATAATATACAATATATAAAAGGAGATGTGAAGCCCCCCTACACATGTGTAAAACATAGAGAAGAGAGGTCAAGCTCCTCAATATGAAATACACTCAACATGAATCTATATATAGAAAAGATGTTAAGCTTCCCTTGCATATAAGCAATACTTATCAAAACAATGTAATACCAATTAAAAAATATATCAATTTATGATAAGGTATACATCGAAACATCATGATACCAATTTATATACCAATTGAAAATAGACAATATATTTTTGAGATACCAATTGAAAGTAAACAAAAATTTTAAGATACTAAAAGATACCAATTGAAATATATATATATATATATATATATATAATATATATATATATATATATATATATATATATATATATATATATATTGAAAATCTTGATACCAATTGAAAGTAAAAAACCAATTGTAAATACAAACCATATTTCTTTGAAAATAACCTCATTTTACAATAAAGATACCAAATTGGGAATAATACCAATTTAAAAATTGATACCAATACTGAAATGTTAGCATATTCTAAAACATCATCTTTTTCATCATAAAGAATAAGAGTAAGATACCAATTGAAAATAAACTCAATTGAAAGATACCAATTAAAAGATAAAACATGAATTTCTCCCCCTTTATGAAATAAATAAAATTTTAAGATACTAATTGTAGGTTTATGATACCACTAAAATTATCTTATAAATTACCACTTGTAGGTAAACAAAAAAATTTAAAATACCAAAAGGGAACAATGCATAAGGCTATTAAGATACCAATTGATATTTAGATTAAGTCAAGTTAGCATAAACATAATTTGTGCTTTAACAGTGTAAAGATATTGTAAAACACAATCAAATCATATATATGTATGAAAATGAAAATACCAATAAAAATTGATACTAATTGAAGTTGAAAATATACATATATAAGAAACAAATATTAGTATACAAACATAAGATTTCGTGAAGAACATGTGTATAACTCATAACTACTACCCTATTCATGCACATATTTAAAGATTTTCAATTTAGAGCATACAAGCTATGGTCGCCCATCTAACCGCCTTATAGGGTAGAAGTTTTTAAAAATATGATTTGAAAATAGTTGTAAATTGAAAACACTACCAAATGAAGAATAAATAACTAGTTTAAAGTAGTTTTTAAAAAACTAGTTAAAGATCTTCATATATGAAAAACAATCATTTATCCCATGAAATATGCTAAAAAACACAAGAGTTGACACTCGAAATCTATAAGGTTCATAAATGCTCATGAAAACAAGGTCATGAGAAAACAAAAGAAATGTGAGTGTACAATAATCAAGTGAGTAGCATATTCATGAAAATAATCAATAAAGCTCAAAACATCTAAATATATGAAAATCATAAAAATTTATTTTTCATTAAAAGTAAACTTCAAGGTATATGTATGTTCTATCAAAACTAAAAATATACATATATATCCCAAACACAAACGAGTCCATAATAGAATTTACATGAAGGCAAGTGACTCAAGGGTATACATGTATATTTATAAGTTTAGATAAAAGCAACATATGCATGAAGCAAAACATATACAGAAATAGGAAAAAACAAGTGTAAATGAGGGAATCATCAAAAGTAGGTTATACATGTACATATAATGAGTACAAGTGAGCAATGAAGCACAAACATATAAAATTCAAGTGTAGCTCACTACTTGTACAGGTATAGACACAAGTTTTAATGAAAACTACATCTAAACAAGTATTCTCCTCATGAAATACAAAAATTAAAACATGCAAAAAATATTTATATAGAAGCATGTAAACTAAATTAGGAGTTTAGAGATAGTTATCAAACCATACGCACTATTCTCTAAGTCTTCAAAACATGGTGGTCCTCCCACCAAACTTCCTTGATAGTGATGCATCAATAGGGTATGTACATCTAGCTCTTGCATCCACCATCAAGACACCATATTTCTCACGTCATGTGAGAACCCACACCTACATCAAATACAAATGATGGGAATTTTAGTACCCATTTTCTTTTGGGTCCACGGGGTTTAGCATCATAAGGAACCAAAACATTTTTATTTGCAAAATTTATAGAATTTAATTTATCAAAACAAAATCTTGTAAGATGGCCTTTGCGGCCACAAAGTGTACATTTGTACACTTTAACATGCATATGAGAATAAGTGTGATCATGATGTGCAAAGTGCGCATATGTATACTGTATTTTATGTGCATGAATATGTGGAGCTTGTTTCTTTTGAAATAAGCTTTCCAATCTAGAATGGTTAAATGGACAATTGCTCAAAGTTGAGCTCAAACAATTTATTCTATTTTTCAAAACTTGAATCTCATTTTTAATAATAGTACTATGAAGAGCATGGCAAGAATGAGAATCAACAATCTTTTTCTTTTTAGAAATGTTTTCTTTTTCTTTTGAAATAAATTTTTTTCAAAGAGTTGTTTTCATCCAAAGCAATCTCCTTTCTTTTTTCACCAAAATGATTTTATTTTTCAAAGATTTATTTTCTTCACAAATATCATTTAATTTTGAAGCTAAGAAAATATTCTCCTTTTTCAAAAAATCATTTTCTTTTGAAATGCATTCAAATTTATTTTGAAAAGAATCTTTTTCTTTTAAAATGAAATCTTATTTATTTTTCAATTTCTTATTATCCTTTTTGAGTAAATCATATTTTTCAAGAAGTTGTTGACAAAATAAAGCAAGCTCATCGTATGACATGTCAACATCCTCATCAAGCTCGGATTTAGAATTTACCTTAAGGGGTTATCCCCTTGGACCATGTAGCATATATTGGAAGCTTCGCTTCCATCATCCGAGTCACTCCCCGCATAGTATTACTTTGTTCACCAAGAGAGATAAGAGTGTTTCATACTACAAAAGCTGAATCAAAATTAGCAACCCTACATAAATAATCATCATTTAGGGTAGATCATAAAGCATGAAGGGCTTTTGCATTAGCCTCAAGGTTGTTTCCATTTAAACAATATGAACTTTAATAGTGGCAAGATAAACAAGAATACCTAGGGCTTTGAGGTATATTAACATCTTAACCTTCCAAATTTGGATGTTAAGACTATCAAACATGGGAGGTGTCATAAAATCCATGTGTGTGTAAACAAATATTGTGATTAGCTAAAATGAGGATCTTTAACTCAAGGTTGTTAGAACCAAATCAAGAGCACCAAGCTCTGATACCACTTGTAAGTCACCTAAGGGGGGGTGAATAGGTGACTAGCTAATCTAATGATGAATAATGCAGAATTAAAAACTATTTAAGCAAACTAAAACTTTTATGCAAAACACACCAAAGTATAACACACGAGTGTAGCTGAATTTCCGGTGAAGGACTCTGAACTATCTCCTCAAGATTCCTCTAGATAAGAGTTGATATGCCGCTATGGCTCTCTTGTTTGAATACAAGTGTGAGCAAATAATCCCAAGCATATATCAATTGAGCACAAAATATATCAAGCATATAAAGAGATAAACAATATAAGCATGCAAGATATATAAACACAAGTGAGAGAGAGAGAGAGCAATCGCAAATAGGGGAGAATTATTTTGAGGTTCGAGCACCCTTGCTCTACATCCCTGCCTTCAACACTATGAAAAATTTCCACTAGAATCGATCCTGCAGATCACCGGTGCCGCAACACCTACAACGAGTTCACACTAGAACTCTTGGACTCACAAGTCACTCTCTTGTTCTCGCAAGAATAACACAACACGAACTCACAAGTTCGTCGAGGCTGTACCTCGACAACACTCTCCAATATAAGGTAGAACACTTGATAATCTCTTCTCTTTGATCACCAACAAACACTCTCATAATCAAAGCTCCTATAAGATAGATAAAACTATGAAAAGCTCAAGCTAGTGTGAGAAAAACTTGGATAGATTTAGAGGTGAAAAACTCAAAGAAAAGCTTTTGAAAAACACAAGAGAATCACTCTTGATAAACACTCTTTTGATATGGAAGTTTAGCCCAAAAACTTGTTGAAAAACTTCTGTGGAAGATGGAAAACACTAGCTCCAAAATACTTCTCAAAATCTTATAAAAAACTCACCCAAAGACCCCATATTTATCAGCCAAGGAAAACTAGCCATTATGCTTCAAAAACTGGCCAGAATGGCCTATCGGTCGACTGGGCAGTCGATCAACCAACGGTCAAATTTCTGACCGTTGGACACTGGCAGTCGACTGGGCGGTCAACCGACCACTGTGCAATAGGTCAACTTGGATCACAGTTTTGAGGTCCAAAACATCCGAATTTGGAAAATAAGCATATACGATGACGTTGTAGATCTTGAAGTCTTCGTTCTAATTCAACTCAAATCAAATTGATATCATTTCGGAATAAAAAGTTATCAATAAAATACTGAAAGGTGTCAAATCAAAAACTGTAAACTATTTTTAAAACAAGAACAGATTTCAACCCAATATTTGACATTCTTAACATTTAAATTAGAAAATGATTATTGAATAAGAAATATAGCCCTAAAAGGTATCTTTAAAATTCATTTTAAATCATATTGATTGATTATAAGAATCAAAAGATATGACTAGAAAACTATAGAGGTGTCGAGCAGATCAACAGAACGGTTGGCCGCCCGGTTGACCGAGAAAACCCGAGAGCTCTGTAAAGTCAGTCGGTCGACCGGTCGGTCGGCCGATCTCTACTGCGATCGATCGGTCGGTCAATCGAGCTCAAATCACATGGGCTTGTGCACGTCTTGTGAACATCGGTCGACCGGTTGGTCGACCGGCTCAGCCTTCGGTCGACCAATCGGTCGACCACAAGCAGCCCAAAAATATTTTTAACAACTTGTTAAAATACATCTTAAATTTCATAAAATCTCCATAAAATCCGCAAAAATAAGTTCATTAAAATACTTTGAAGTACAAATATGTCTGATCAAAAATCAACACATATTACAAACATGTGAACTATTTTGAGGCATAGAATTTAAAGCTTAAAACAAAAACTGTATTTTTGAAAGCCAAACTTGTGTGTGTGTGTGTGTTTAAGCTTGAGCATTCCACAACTAATCTATCCTTTACATTTTATCTAAAAATAAAATCTTAACACTTACAAACATGACACAAGTCTTCACGAAAATCTTCTCATGAAAATCTCCTTCTTGACTTGATCCAAACCTTGATCCAATGAGCTAGACTCCTCTTGAGTACTTGATGCAATCTTGATGTGTGAGCTGTTGAATCAACACGTGCTAGCTCCAAAACTTGACTTCGAATCCTTTATTGAAGCTAAACACCTACTAAGATTTTGATCAAATATCTGAGACTAAATAAACACAAGATCATTAGTACTATAACTACATGAGTTAATCATCATCAAAACTAGACCATGGGCCTTTGGGCCAATAGATGGATGAGAGAAGACTTACCCTGGGCTGGGCCAGGGTCTAACGGGGTTGGAGTGCAGAGAGAGATGGGAGATGCGGCTCGGTTGCTGCCACGACTGCTGTGCACGGCCAGAGGAGTGCGAGTGGATGGCCGGCCAATGCGCCGAGGAAGGCGCATGTGCTACACAGGGAGGAGGACTTGCACTGTAGCGCTGCGAGCAATGGGGCTCTGGGTGATGTGTATTCGCGCTCTGGCGGGATAGTGGACACGACGGGGGGTGTACATGGGGAAGCGGCGGCTTTGGAGTTCGCCAGCGGAGGATGGGTCATCTAATGGGGTGTGTGGTGGATGAAAACGACCATGGCGAGTTGTTGGGAGGCTGGAGGTGTGATATCGTGAGGTAGGCATGGCCTGTGGGAGAAGTTTTGTGGGTGCACAGAGATGAAGAAGGAGAAGTATGCTCAGGCTTAGATGCGTGGATGGAGAGAAGATGCGGGGTGTGCACAACCAAGGAGGCATTGCGGACGCTCGCCGGAGTGGAGGAGAGCAGCTCACAGAGAGGTGTGGCAAGCACGACATGTAAAGAGGCACGGTGATGGTAGTGGCAGCTGTAAAGGGAGAGAGAAGGATTAGGTTTGTGTTTTGATTAGGGTTAATCTAATTAGTTAATAGGATTTAGATAGGATTTATTAGTTAGGATTTGGATTTGTTAGTTAAGATAGGATAAGATAGTTGCGATTAAGATTATGTGGATAACGGGCTATTGGGCTATAGGTTTGGGTCACGGCTAAAAGATAATCGGTACAAAGGTTTAGAAATAGGAATGAGAAGAGAAGGAGGAATATAAAATAACACCACCAAATAATAATACCAATAATAATAATATTTAAAAAGTAATTAACCATAACTATAATAACTCTAACAACAACAAAAATATATTAATAATAATTAGTTAACAACAACAAAACTTAGGATACATGATATAATAATAGATATTAATAACAGTAATGATAAAAATAATAATAACAACCATCACTAATAATACTAATTAGTATAGTAATAATTTAAAAGTTAATACCAACAAATAAATAATTAGTAGTAATATTAAGGAAATAACCATTATTAATAACAATCTTATGAAATAGTAATTTAATCTCCAATACAAATTTAGTGAATAAAAATTAATAATAAGAATAAAAATTTAGAGATAATAGAATTTGTAGTTATCACTAATAATGACTATGATACACACACACATGTAACAAATATGAAAATTATGAGATATAAATTTAAATTAATAAATAATCATAAAATGATAAGTAAAACAAAAATATAATTACTAGGAAAAATAACGATACAGTATTCCCACCTTTTAAAAATTCGTCCTCGAAATTTCAATTAAGTAGGGAATGATAAAATAATCAAAATAATGGAGAATATCAAGCTTCTACGTCGCTTCTCACTGCATGATGGTTCCACCACGCTTTCACTGCGCGCTCTGTTCTCCGCTATCTGCTTTAATATGGAGTGATCATACTCAAAAGACAAATCAGAAAATAGAATCAGGATGAAAATAAGAATCAAAATGAAATTTAAATTATTCTAGAAGAAGAGTTGAAATTAGAAACATCGAAAGATCAAAGCAATGAATTTTCAAAGAGAGGACGATCAACTTTCAAGTAGACTCGATATCATCATGGAAATGTTATATGTATATTACAGTGTAAATATAACATGTAACAGGTCACAGGTATGGACTAGATCTCTTTTTGAGTAAACCTGGCTCTGATATCAAGAAAATCCTATATGCCTCGCTTCCCAAAATACACGGAAACGGAGTCGCAACAAGAGTCGACGATGTATATACGCGAGGAAAATATTCCACGCATATACGCTAAGCCTAAAGTAAACTGAACAAGCTATTTAATCACTATGGTAAATCAATATCACCATAACAAACATCACTGTTTATACTGATTAGTGTAGTAATAATTTAAAAGCTAATACCAACAAATAAATAATTAGCAGTAATATTAAGAAAATAACCATTATTAATAATAATCTTATAAAATAGTAATTTAATCTCCAATAAAAATTTAGTTAATAAAAATTAATAATAAGAATAACAATTTAGAGATAATAGAATTTGTAGTTATCACTAATATGACTATAATATATATACATGTAACAAATATGAAAATTATGAGATATAAATTTAAATTAATAAATAATCATAAAATGATAAGCAAAATAAAAAATAATTACTAGGAAAAATAAAGATACAGTATTTTAAGTTAGAGATATTACACTGAGCAACCTGTATCCTAGGTTCACCCAAAATTCAGATATTTTCTCCTCCAACAATTTCTCTAATCTCAGTGTAAGTTGTCCATTTACATTATTATTTAATTCAGTTAAACAATCAAAATTCATGTTACTAGATTACTAGGACGATGTAGTGACAGTAACAGTAATCATATACACGGTGAATGATTAGTCTACGTATTGCACTTTTATATCACATTTTTCTATCGATTTATGAATAAAATATCGTTTCTAACCGTGTATTGGTCTCTTTTGCAGATAATCAAGACTGGAAGGGTAAAAGGATAATAAGAGCTTAATTTAACCATTTTCGGGTAATTAAATTCAAATTTCTTGGATGTCAAGTTAGAGAGTTTCTAGAAGATACATTGAATCTAAATGTTGGGTCTGACAAAAATCCGGACGCAAATACCCGAATCTAAGAATATCTGGAAGGTCCTTGAAGCGAGACGAAACCGCTCGCCAAAATCAGGGACCTAAGTCCCTGGTATGGCTGCAGAAACGTAGCTATAACCGCGTTTTCACGGACATCTTGGCGAGCCACGCGTCAATTTTCGATGCGTGGCCTCGTCTCGTCTTCTAGAAGCTCCTTTTGCCTATATATATCTCTGCAGAGACCTGAGACACAAGCAGATCAGTTAGTAGGCTAGCTTTTCTCTCTTTTAGTGTAGTATAGTATAGGTATTCTTTATTTCTTCTTTCTTTTGTATTTTCATTTCATTTTAGATCTTGTAGTAGGGCTGAGTTGATTCAGAAAGAGATAGAGAGATATTGATGTAATAGATGGTGACAATCTATGTAAAAATGTCTCCTTTCTTCTTTATTGTAAGCTTCTCCATCTTTTACATGATGCTTAACTAATTTTTCTCCTCATGGCAATCTAACTACTAACCACTAACCTCTTACTTGATAATTCATATGAATCTAAAAGTCTCTACAAGGTCTTACTCTTGCAAGAGTCATTGTTGGCTCATGATGGATTCTAACATTTTAATATTCTAACATCTAACCCGCTAACAAGCTAACTTGCAATGTCTTCTTTATTTCATGCTTACCTCTACTTGGTTTTGATGATTTAATAGTAGATTGCAACTTGTTTTGTGGTATGAATGTGTGGTTTAAATGTTGATGAATAATCTTATGTGTCATGCTTTATATCGTCTCTTGAAGCCAAGGACCAGTGATGGCCAAGGATCCATGTGAAGCAACTATCACTAAGAGGTTAGTATGGTTAGTTAAGCAATTAGTAGTTAGTAATCATGAGTTTTCTTTTATTGTTTTCTTCTTTCTTTTTACTTTATTTTAAAAACTATTTCCAAAACTTTTTATCAGTTTTTCTATCGTCGTTTTTACCATCCTCTTAGTTCACTTTTGTTTCATCTTCTTTTTGTTTTCAAACCCACTTTCAAATCACTTCACTTTCCACTTTGTTTCTATTTTCTTGTTTTCTTTTACCGATTCGCAACAACTTCTTATTTGTTTTTCACATCGCGTTTTCATCACCTTCTTACCTATCACTTCTGAATTTCTTTTCTTTCTCTTTTCTCATTCTTTAACAAAGAAGAACTGTTAACAATCGATGTGAATAAAAACTATTAATGCTTCTATCGCCTCCCGTCCCTGTGGATTCGACCCGTTGAGCTAATGCTATAACGGAAGTATCGAGGGAACATTAGCACACACGCATTTACATTAATTTCATAAAACACACGTTTTAAAGTGTTTGGTTCTGCCGATCAAATTTTGGCGTCGTTGCCGGGGATTTACCTCCTTCGAGTCAAATTTTCAACCACCTTGTCCACAATTTTCACAATTTTCACAATATTCATTTTTCAATTTTTTTTCCTATACTCCTTTTCTAGAACTACCAACTGAAGAAAAATCTGAGTTAGAAAAAAGAATAGAAGCCAACATGCAAGAGGCAGAGCGACAATTTCAGAAAATGTTAGCCTCCCTAATTTCACATTATTTTCAAGAGTCATACTCAATCCCATCTATTCAAAATGATCAAACATCCATCTTGAAAATGACTGAGGAACTCTTGCGTGAGTCCGAGCGACAATCTCAAAACTTGTTGGACTCACAATCTTCACAATTTTTTTCAAAATCAAGATTCTTACACTCCCTTTCTAGAACAACCATTCGAAGAAAAATCTAAGCCTCAAAAGAGTATAGGAATCTTACATGAGACCTCACAATAATTTCAAAATTTTTTTACCCAATCTATTGATAGGTTAGAAGTACAACTGATTCAATTGGTCAACATTCATAGGAATGAGGAAACTCACTCTTATCAACATTTGACCAATCCAGATATCTCTAATTTATCGATCTAGACCAGGAATCATGTTGTTTTGGAAACATGATTCAATTTCAGCTTACCCATTTGAATTTAACCAAACTTCAAATTTTGAAAATCCATTGATATTTTGGCAAGTTATCCTTTTCATGAAATTGAACTTGAGTATGAATATAATTCTGAACCACAACTTGGTAATTCAATCTACTTCCTGATTCAATAATGACTCTGGTGTCCTTACCTGATTGCAACCCTTTTAATGAGTCAGTATTGGATCCTGTGCCAGTCCATCGTGAAATTAAATCACCAATCTTTTATGATCATCATATTGAACTTGACCAATACCATACTTTTGAAATTCCTATTGAAAAATTAGCAAGTTCTCCTTTTTATGAAATTGAACTTGAAGAATAATGTGACCCAGATCCTCAAATTTATGATCCAGTTTAAATTCTTGAATCACTATCGACTCCTATTTTGTTACTCAACTTGAGTAACATTTTAGAGTCAGTTTTTATTTCTATACCTGTTATTTTGAACTTGAATCACCTATCTTAGAAAGTCACATTCCATTGTAAAAAATGAATGTGGACTAAAATTTTAACTTCTTGATTTGGACCCGATTCCTGAATCAATTTGACTTCTGAGTCTTTATTTGACTTAAGTCAAATTCTTGAGTCTGTAATTGTTCCTATACTTCCTGAATTCAAATCAATCATTCCATCTTTTTACACTCACTTTTGGGATAAGGGTGTTGATAAAATTGACTCTAAAATTATTTTGAAAATTTGAAAATTAGATGGAGAAAATTCATAATAAAAATCATCCATATATACATCATTATAGTGGGTTATATTATAGAGGTTTTTGGCGGGTTCCTGCGAACTCCATGCAAATTGGATTGGGCGAATTTCGTGAACCAATCAGACCACCACCGGAACCACCACCTTGAGATGATTTTTTCTTCCCTCTCTATTTGTTTCATCCATACATACATTTACGATGCATTGAGGATAATGCATCAGATAAGTGTTGGGGGGTTTACTAAAATAGAGTTTTTTTAGATTTTCTTTCTTTTTCACTTCCTTTAGGATATTTTTAGAATTTTTTCTTTTTGTATAGGAATTTTTCCCTTTCTTTAAAAACTTTTTGAAATAAGAGACAAAGTTTTTATCTATTTTTAAGAAAATTAAGATGATCTTAGAAAATAAGAAAATCTTAATTATGACATCTTAAACCTAGTCGAAATAATGGATCTTATTTAAGATTATGGGCTAAGTAAGATAGATTGGAAAGATAATTTTATCTTGAATTTTTTGCCTTATAGAGTATGCCCTTCACACTTACACATTTTTAGGATGGAAACAAATGCCTAAAATGTCATAAAGTAAAAATAAATAAAAATATATATGATATATCTGAAAAGAAAAATCACTTATTAAGCTGGATAACTATGCCTCAATAAGCATAATTATTCATGCCTAACAATGGTCATAATAAACAAATAATCTCCCTTAGTTCTGTGACCTTGTTTACTCGAGTCCTTAAACCCGAGGGATGTTTTATCATCTGGTGCCCTAAGACCATCTGGTCTGGGAGTCATCGGTGAAAGACTCACTACCCGCGTAAACTAAAAAGCCTAAGAAAATCAATGAAAGAAAAAAGAAAAACATATATATAAATTAATGGTTTGATGGTTAGAGTTAAAATCTCAGAAATCTTCACTATTACAAAATGCATCTTATCTAGTTTTATGTAGGATAAAATATCAATCCAGGTTTGAATTCTTACCTTAATTGAAGATAAGATCTTGCATATAGATTAAGTTTAAAAAAAATAATTTTTGGTGGACTTATGATCTTAGATCGCTTATAGTTTTGCAAAAATATTTCGAAAACTTGTCTCTCTTTCAAAATGCATTTTCAAAACACTAACATTTGCCTTCTTTCTTTATGGATTTTGTGGGTGCAATCCGCTAAAAACGCTCAGAAGACAAAACTCCTCCTCTAAAGGTAACCTAGAGGTTTAACGGCTTGTTGTACACGCTCAGTGCAATCACATCACCTGCGAAAGTGGTGTAATAACATTTATAGTATAATTTTTTTCTTATTTTTCTTGGGACGAGCAAAAATATAAGCGTGGGGAGTGATTAGTCTACGATATTGCACTTCTATATCGCATTTTCCTGCCGATTTATGAATAAAATATCATTTCTAAATTGTGTTTTGATTTATTTTTTCAGATAATCAAGACTATAAGGGCAAAAGGTTAATAAGAGCTTAATTAAACCCATTTTCAAGTAATTAAATCCAGATTTCTTAGAGGCCAAGGTAGAGAGTTTCTAAAAGATACATTGAATCTAGAAGTTGGGGCGTGTCTGGCGAAAATCCGGACGCAAATACTTGAATCTAAGAATACCTGAAAGATCCCCGAAACGAGACGAAACCGCTCGCCAAAACTACGGACCTGAGTCCCTGGTATGGGCACGGAGACGCGGCTATGGCCGCATTTTTGCAGCCATATTGGCGAGCCACGCGTCGATTTTTGACGTGTGGCCTCGTTTCATCTTCTAGAACCTTTTTTTGCCTATATAAAGCCCTGCAGAGACCTGAGACGGAAGCAGATCAACGAGTAAATTAGGTTTTCTTAGTGTAGTATAGTGTAGGTGTTCTTCTCTTCTTCTTTTTTCTTTTGTATTTTTATTTCTTTTTAGATCTTGTAGTAGGGCTGAGTTGATTCAGAAAGAGATAGAGAGATATTGATGTAATAGATGGTGAAATCTATGTAAAGGTGTCTCCTTTCTTCTCCATTCTCCATCTTCTACATAATGCTTAGCTAATTTTTCTTCTCATGACAATCTAACTATTAACCACTAAGTATCTAACCTCTTACTTGATAATCAATATGAATCTAATAGCTTCTATAAGGCCTTGCTCTTGCAAGAGCCATTGATGGCTCATGATGATGGATTCTAACATTCTAACATCTAATCCACTAACAAGCTAACTTGCAATATCTTTTTTATTTCATACTTACCTCTACTTGGTTTTGATGATTTAATAGTAGCTTGCAACTTATTGTGGTATGGATGTATGGTTTAAATGTTGATGAACAATCTTATGTGCTATGCTTTGTATCGTCACTTGAAGCCAAAGACTAGTGATGGCCAATGATCCATGTGAGACAACTATCACTAAGAGGTTAGCATGGTTAGTAGAGTAATTAGTAGTTAGTAGCCATGAGTTTTCTATCTAGTTTTCTTCTTTCTTTTTACTTTGTTTAAAAATCATTTCTAAAACCTTTATCATTTTTTCTATCATTGTGTTTACCATTCTCTTAATTCACCTTTGTTTCATCTTCTTTTTGTTTTCAAACCCACTTTCAAATCACTTCACTTTCCACTTTGTTTCTATTTTCTTGTTTTCTTTTACCAATTCACAATCACTTCTTATTTGTTTTTCACATCGTCGTTTTCATTACCTTTTTACCTATCACTTCTGAATTTTTTCTTTTTCTTTTCTCATTCTTTAACAAAGAAGAACTGTTAACAGTTGACGTGAATAAAAACTATTAATGCTTCTATCACCTCCTGTCCCAGTGAATTTGACCCGTTGAGCCAGTGCTGTAACGGAAGTATCGAGGGAACATTAGCACACACGCATTTATATTGATTTTATAAAACTCACGTTTTAAAGTGCTTGGTTTCGCCCGATCAGTGAACAGTAATCAGGACAGTAAACAATATCAGTAACTGTGTATACAATGAATAATAGGACTGTACAGGGTATTATGGTCAAATAATCCTTTCCCAATAACTTTTGGTAACATGAAATAATACAGTAATATGTCCTGTATCGTATAGTCAATGTGCTATCTCATATAAAACTGATCAAGATCTCATCCACCGATATTATATCTGTAAATGATCCATCAACTCATAATTTCAAAAGAAATCCTCATAAACATCACATTTCAATCCATGTTACATATAATCTCAATACTCATCATGAATATTAAATACTAAATCTGTGTCAGAATATCTGATATTGTAAACCTTGAGTCCAGTAAATAGTTAATTAGCTTTTTCATCACTATTAATCTACTTTAATCCTCTAGGTCACCAATAACTGAGATCATATGATAACTAATGTCAAACTCTAAATATATGTTATCACCGATATCAATAAAATTACTCTCACAATAACTCTATCTCTATATCAAAAAATTGAAGTAGTCAAGAACTAATCATGAAGAAAGATCTACTGAATAACCTCAAAGTCAACTAGATCAAAACCAAAATTATATCCAAATAATGAAACATTCTTAAGCGACATGAAACTCAGAATGGTTTGTATCTAATAATCAATATCAAAAGATCATCAATACTCAAACAGTATAATCAAGGATAAAACGGGAAATACTTACAAATATCAATCCAACTACATCAATCATCAGAACACTAATCAAAATCCTCTGAAATGAACACCAAGCTCATGTTAATCAACTCAGCAGTATATCCCTCCTCAACATGATCAGTATATCTATCCTCTAAGTCACTGATATCTAAGTCTAAACATATAAGAGTACATAATCATCTATATCTAACCAAGTCAATACCAATCCATTTTCGATAAATCAGTCTACCGATAAAGCAATGTCATATTCGACACTTCTTCAATATTCACAGGAGTTTTAGTCGGAATAATCACCAAACAATTTGTCTGATAATATTTCACATAAAATAAGAATCATTAACCTCAATCAAAAACAAATCAACCTCAAAATCAATATATTTATATTCTAAGATTTATCACAATTAGGTCAGTTACAAGATCAAGTCTGGTCTATGTTATATCAATACGAGGCTTAAGCCAACAATGGCGGATTACTAACACATGGAATAACGATGATAAATAATCATATCAATTGAATAAATAAGGTGGACATTCATTGATGACTTATGAAGTGATGCAGGTAATCATACTAGTAAAATACATTAAATAATCATATGAAATGATAAAGATAAAGCACAAATACATATTGACAACGGTAAATAAGAAATTGAAATAAAAGCAAACAGTCACATGAAATGACGCGATTTTGCATCCGAATCGCCATCTGGTCTTACTGCATGAACTGGCACGGATCTTCGAATCATCCCAATAATCGGTCTTCGAATCGCCTGTGTATCAGGTCCTTAAAGGGCACAAATCTGAATCTCTCGCGGCAGGTTTGGATCTCATCAAACGTGTCCGTATCACTGTACCAGACAACTGAACGCATGAACTCATATGAATATACACATGTACGCATACACATACCACATACATACACATGCACACGTGTGTACACCCACATGTGTACACCCACATGTACACATATACACAATACTATACATACATGTATACATGTATAATTACCAACTCACACTACAAAATAAATACCTATACTTTTACATATATGTACACACAAACTCACGCACACATCCACACACGCAACAGAGAGGGGGGAGAGAGACCCATGTAGATAATTTTACATACACATGAAACATAGATACAACACTCCCACTTTCAACACATTCACATACTAACATCCAAAAATAAGAACATAAGTGAAGATGAAGGGACTCACGATCGTGGTGAAGCGGGTGATGGCCGTCGATGGCGGCGGAAGCTGAGGAGGGGGTTGATGGCTCGCAGGTGTAGAGGAGTAGGCCGGTTACTTGCAGAGTTCCGGGAGTTACCGTAGAGTGGTCTGAAGCTCATGGATCTCGCCAGAAGGAGGCACGACCAAGAAGGAGAGGAGATCACAGCTTGGGGAGTTGTCTCCTAGGTTGTTGCCGTGTGCTGCCGAGGTGTGCCGCGCACATGAGTTGGGGGTGAAGCTCTGGCCAGCCAAGGTGCGGCAGCAGGCCAGCTAGGGAGGAGGGTCTAGCTTGGGTTGCTGCAGGCGCAAGGGGAAAGAGATGGATGGGAGAAGACTTACCCTAGGGTGGGGCAGGGCTGCTGGGGTTGGAGTGCAAAGAGAGATGGAAGGTGGGGCTCGGTTGTTGCCACAGCTGCTGTGCACGGCCAGAGGGGTGCTGGTGGATGGCCGACCAATGGGCTGAGGAAGGCGCAGGTGATGCACAGGAAGGAGGACCTGCGCTGTAGCGCTGCCGACAATGGGGCTTCGGGTGATGGGTATTCGTGCTTCGGCGGGATGGTGGACACAGTGGGGGGTGTACATGGGGGAGGTGGCGGCTCCGGAGTTCGCCGGCGGAGGATGGATGGTCTCATGGGGTGTGTGGTGGATGAAAACGGCCATGGCGAGTTATTGGGAGGCTGGAGGTGTGATGTCGTGAGGTGGGCATAGCCTGTGGGAGGAGTGTTGCGGGTGCAAGGAGATAAGGAAGAAGGAGTATGCTCTGGCTTGGATGTGTGTATATAGAGGAGATGCGGGTGTGCACAGCCAAGGAGGCATTGCCGAGCTCGCCGGAGAGAGGAGAGCAGCTCGCGGAGAGGTGCGACAATCAAGACCATGTTGAGAGGCGTGGTGATGGTAGTGGCGGCCGTAAAGGGAGGGGAGGATTAGGTTTGTGTTTTAATTAGGGTTAATCTAATTAGTTAATAGGATTTAGAAAGGATTTATTAGTTAGGATTTTGATTTGTTAGTTAAAATAGGATAAGATAGTTGAGATTAAGATTATGTGGATAACAGGCTATTGGGTTATGGGTTTGGGCACGGGCTAAAAGATAATGGGTACAAGGGTTTAGGAATAGGAATGAGAAGGGAAGGAGAAATATAAAATAACAACACCAAATAATAATACCAATAATAATAGTATTTAAAAAGTAATTAACCATAATTATAATAACTCTAACAACAACAAAAATATATTAATAATAATTAGTTAACAATAACAAAACTTAGGATACATGATATAATAATAGAATTAATAACAGTAATGATATATATAATGAAATGATAAAAATAATAATAACAACTATCACTAATAATACTAATCAGTATAGTAATAATTTAAAAGCTAATACCAACAAATAAATAATTAGAAGTAATATTAAGAAAATAACCATTATTAATAACAATCTTACGAAATAGTAATTTAATCTCCAATACAAATTTAGTGAATAAAAATTAATAATAAGAATAACAATTTAGAGATAATAGAATTTGTAGTTATCACTAATAATGACTATGATATATATACATGTAACAAATATGAAAATTATGAGATATAAATTTAAATTAATAAATAATCATAAAATGATAAGCAAAATAAAAATTAATTACTAGGAAAAATAAAGATACAATATTTTAAATTAGGGATATTGCACTTCCTGTACCACTAGTATACTCCCCTCCATCTTAAGTTTATCAACGACGTAAGAATATTACTACTGATCTTGACAGTTTATTCTCTCATCAGTCAGCTGTTTCCATGAAGTGTCTGAGCTTCCCGTAACTCTTCGGAAAGGTACTCTTTCTTACATTCAGCATCCTATAGATAAAGTATTATCTTTTTCTTATTTATCTCCTACATACTTTAGATTTGTAAACAAATTGTCTTTATGTGTCTTTCTCAAAACATATCGTAATGCTATGTTGGATTCTGGACGAAAAAGTGCTTTGGATGAAGAAATGACTGCTTTGCATGCTAATAAAACATGTGCATTAACCTCTTTGCCACTAGAAAATTAAACTAATGGTTGTCGATGGATATATACTGTTAAATTTCTTCTAGATTGACAAATTGAGCGCTTGAAGGCCCGATTGGTTGTCAAGGATCACAAACAGACTTATAGTATTGATTATTTTGAGACTTTCTGTATTGATTATTTTGAGACTTTCTCTCTAGTGACTCATTTACATTCTGTTCACATTCTTTTATTGTTGCAGTGGTGAAGCAATAATCTTTGTATAAGTTAAATATTAAAAATACTTTCTTGCTTGAAAATCTTCAAGAGGATCTGTATATCCGTCAACCCCCTAGTTATGAGGTTCAGATGGAGACGTACGAGGTTTGCAAATTCAAAAAGATAATTTATGGTTTGAATCATTTTTCACGAGCATGAATTGACAAATTCAGTATTGTTGTTGCACAATATGAATTGAGATGAAGTTCCTCTGATCACTCTATATTTGTAAGACTTTTTTTTGTCGGCACTATTATTTTTGTAGTTTATGTTGATGATATTGTTGTCATTAGAGATGATTATTAAGGTATAGTTCAGTTGAAAGTTTATTTTATTCTTATTTTCATATGAAAGACTTTGGTCTCTTGAGGTATTTTCTAGGAATCAAGGTTTCTCGCTCTCAGAAAGGTTTTTCTCTATCTTCAAGAAATATCTTTCCATTTTGTTGGAATAAACTGGTACATTAAGATCTAAATCTATTGATACTCCTATGAATCCTAATATTCATTTTGATCAAAACCATTGAAGAGTCGCTTGCTAATCTTAGAAAGTACAAATGATTGATTTATAAGCTAATTTATTTAATTGTCACTCGACTTGATATTTCATTTGTTATGGTTGTGTTAAGTCGATATATGCAGAGTTTATATCAGTTTCATTGGATTGTTGCTTGTTATATCTTGTGGTATCTTAAAAGAGCTCCAAATAAAGGGTTATATTATCATTCTTCCTCTCATTTGGATATATTTTGATGCTGATTGAGTTGGTGATCCTATTGATGTCGTTCTACTACTGATTATTACACTTTTATTGGATGCAATTTGATGATATGGCGATATAAAAAATAAAATATTGTTGTTCGATCTAGTGTTGCGGCTGAGTATAGAGTCATGGCTCATATAGCTTGTGAATTAATATGGATTCAATCTCTCCTTTCTAAAATGGTTGTCATCTACAAGCCAATGGTGATGTATTGTGACAATAAAACAGCTACATATATTGTCAATAATCCTGTTTTTCATGAGCAAACGAAGCATATTGAATTCGACTCCTACTTTATTAGAGACATGGTGATGACACATCGGATAGTTACTTCATTCGTCACATTGAGTTATCAACTTAGAGATATCTTCACTAAAACCTTATATCAAAAGATTTTTTCAATTTTGTGTAGCATGTTTGATATCTATGCTCCAGATTGAGGAAAAATATTAGAGTAGAAATTGAATCTTTGTTATAGCAGAAATAGGATTTTTTTTATTATTTATTTTAGGTCTCCTACTCCAAGTTAGATATTGTGTGTTTTCTTAGCCTTATTAGGATATGTATTTTTTCTCTATAAATAAACGACCACACTCTAATTAAGGGGATACAATCTTATCTTCATATTCTTCATCTCAACACTAATGATGATGTCTTGGAGTGTGGAGGTGGAGGTGGAGGTGGAGGTGAGGGGGCATTGCGGAAAGAAATCTGTTTCCAGCTTCAACATTCAACAATCCCTTTGAATAAGAGTAATTGAAGAAAATGTGGTCTATGCCTTCTGGTTGAGATGAATCACATAAGCGACAGGTGATATCAAGTGAACTCTCCATTGCAAAGCTACCTTTGTTGGCAATTTATTGTGGATTAGCCGTCAAATAAAGATCCATACTCTTGGAATTGTTAGTGCTGACTTCCGAATTCTGTCAAGTCTATAGTGATTGGATAAATGCATCACAATAGTTTTGTTAATCATCTGATATCTTGTTTTCACCATATAATGCCAGTCGTGGATGGGTACCAAACTCTCATATCTTATTCATTCAATGAAGGTAGTTGAATGTTATTGCAAGTAAGGCCTGAACGATCTTAGGATAGATGCCTTAATTTGATGGGGACATCTCTCCAGGATTGCGATTTACACCAGGAGCCGTCTTCGCACACATTCAGTTTGGTTCGATTAGGGCTGAGAAAGTCAATTTAGCTATTTTTCCCTTTTATTGTAATTTTTATTTATTTGCAGTTTTCTTTTAGTCCCATATCGGTTGTAATGGGATCTTTCTGTTGAGGTAGGCCTATTTAAGGCTAAGACTGGTATTGTTATGGGGAGTTTTTGGAATGAATGAAAATACTTTTAAGCTTTGTAGCTTGTGTGCTTTGGGTGAGAAACCCTAGGAGAGAATCCCACCCGGTTCCCCATCATTTTGGTATCAGAGCTTAAATTCCTGAATTCTTCCAAAACAAAGATCCACAACAAAAATTTTCGTCCCAAGAAAAAAAATATTTAAAACCTTAGTTTTCTCTTCTCTTCTGAGCGCCGCAATGAGAGGAAAAAAAAAAAAAATCTTAAACAAAAACCCATCAAGTTTTTCTCCCTGTTCCTCAAGCCCGCCGCCACTCATTCCCTTCTCTCAAATTAGATCCAAAATCCCAAACAAAATTCCCTCTCAACCAAAATTTGCTTCTCCAAAAAAAAAAAAAAAAATTTCCAGCGCCTCCATAAACGACCCGATCTCCTTCCTCTCTACCAGATAAGGAGCAAGCAACCCGATCTCCTCCTCAAGGCCAAAGACGACGCCAAGCGTTCACGGCTCGCCTCCACACCTCAGATCCCCGCCGGCGCATCCCCTCACGGCTATCCTTGCGAGCCGACGGCGAAGCTTCGATCAACACCAGAGCTTCAAATCGACGACAAGATCGCGTCCACGATCCTCCGGCGAACCCGATTACTCATCCGACCCTGACATCTTCGAAGCTCTTCCTACGAGCACTCGCCCGCCCTGTTCGACGCCGCTGTCCACTTCCAACAGCGCCATCGCCGACTTCTCTCTTCCATAACGAAGTCCGATCTGCTTCCTCGTGTTCACCAGCGAACACAACGACACCACGGGCCTTCCTCGTCTTCAGCGGCATCTTCGACATCAACTCCCCTTCATCATCGCGGGTCACCCTCGCCCAATCGACGCCGATCTTCCACTTCCCATCCCGTCAATTTGAAGTTTTGCTGTTTTGGTCATCCCAGATTGCTGTTTTGGGCTCAGATTTGCTCTCAGTTGCTGTTGCAGACAGCAGTTTTGGGCCAGATTTGCTCTCCGTTGCTGTTGCGCTGGCAAAGCCCAACAGATTTCGAATTGATCAGGATCTTGCTCCTTCCTTGTTGTCGACACCTCACCGATTGCCTCTTGCGCCACCGTTGACACCCTGGTCACATCCTTAGAGAGGAAGGAGCAACAGTGGGCCCTGATTTGGGAAAAGAGTTTTGATTTGGGTGGCGATCCACATCTGAATTCAAGCTGATTCGGTCACAACTATCAAAATCGAGGCAGTGCACTTTCGAAGGACCAAGCGTTTGATTTGGACTCTTTTCGACTATCCAGAGTAGGACTCTACTTTCCGCCAAAGGGAGAAGGAATAAGGACGAAAGAACTGGACATACAAGGGTGTGTTGATTCTCTCTCCTCCTCCAGAAGGATGACCCATGCAAATGAGACATTTACTGAACATTAGTGATCAGTCTTAACTGAGGCTGCAGTCTACAGGTAACTGTCACAACATCAGCCTGTGTTATTGATCTCCTTTTGGACAACAATCACAAGATGCAAGCAAATGGGCAATCAACTCGCCTTCCGAGGAAGCGCTTCTACAGAGCAAGAGCTCACAGCAATCCCCTCAGCGACTCGCACTTCCCCATTCCCATCTCCCCCTCAGATGTCGATTATTCTCAACATTTCCCCCACTTCTTTCCATGTGGGAGAACAGATGACAACAAGAGTGATGTATCACTTCCAAAAATCAGGTTTGCTGATATCGGCTGTGGGTTTGGGGGATTACTTGTCAACCTCTCCACAGTTTTTCCAGATACACTAATGATTGGAATGGAGCTCAGAGACAAGGTAACTGAGTATGTCAAGGAGTGTATATTGGCCTTAAGAGCTGCACACCCAAACGAGTATGAAAACATCTCTGTTGTTCGCACAAATTCTATGAAATACCTGCCCAGCTACTTTGGGAAGGCGCAGCTGTCAAAAATGTTCTTTCTTTTTCCTGATCCCCACTTCAAGGAGAAGAATCATCGGCGTAGGGTGATTAGCCCACAGCTACTCGATGAGTATGCGTATGCTCTGGAGGTTGGTGGGATCATATACACAATCACTGATGTTGAAGAGCTTGGTGATTGGATGAGATCTTGCATGGAAGATCACCCCCTTTTTACAGTTGTTCCAGATGAGGAACTGGAAGCAGACCCAGTTGTGAAGCTATTGACTTCTGCCACAGAAGAGGGCCAGAAGGTTGCAAGAAATGGAGGGCAGACTTTTCGGGCTATTTTCAGGCGCACAGCATTCGAGGACTGATCTGGAGCTGTGGTACAAATAACCCAACTGTGAACCTCAAGGAAATACCTTTGGTAATGTCAGGTTCATAGTTTGAAAGCGCATCTGCATTATTATTAACTTGTAGGCAGCTTCAGTGGCAGATATTGTTTCATTTGTTAGAGGTCTGTTATGTGCTGATGATGTGTTAAAGACATTGTTTAGGTGCTCATTTGCCACATGTCGGCTGATTTAGTTCGTCTGTTTTTCCCATCAACACAGGAGATCTCAAGGGTAAAGGCCCAGTTGAGAGTGTGCCACGAACCAAGCCCCGCACCCAATGTTTTAAGTGTCAAGGATATGGGCACGTAGAAAAGTTTTGCCCAAGCAAATCCAGAACCCTCTTTCTGGATGATCAATCAGATGAGGTGCAGGACGAACCTCAAAAGGAAGTTGTATTTGTGGGAAATGCGAGCAGTGATTCTGAGAATGATTTAGAACAAGAGGAATTTCTTAGTACTGTCAGGCAAGTTGCTGTGGTTCGATGTAACCTCGCTCAACCTAAAGACGTGGTTGACTGGCGAAGAACCTCAATCTTCCATACATGGATAAAGATTGGTGAGAAAAATTGTAAAATCATTGTCGATAGTGGAAGCTGTATAAATGCTGTGTGTTTGATTTCAAAGATAGGGTTGAAGACGTCCTTCACCCTAATCCGTACAAAGTTACCTGGATTAATACAGCATCGATGGAGGTGAATGAACGATGTCTTGTACCTGTGCAATTTGCCACATATAAGGATAAAATTTGGTGTGATGTAATAACAATGGATGCAGGACATGTGATTCTTGGTCGACTTTGGTTATTTGATATGGACGTGACTTTGTGGGGAAAGTCCAACACTTGTACTTTCAACTATGAAGGGCAACGGATCAAACTAGTCCCGAGTCAACCCAGATCCAAACAAGAGAAAAAGCAAGTGGACACGAGAAAAGAGAAGAATCTCAACTTAATCAGCCCTAAAGAAATTGAACAAGAAGTGATTAGTGCGGCACAAGTCATCGTTTTGTTTGCTCGGAAGTAGCGAAAGAATCTCATGAAACGATTCTCCTGAAGTGGCCCCTATTATCACAAAGTTTGCTGATGTTTTTCCTGACGACCTCCCTGTTGAACTGCCACCAATGCGGGACATTCAACATGCCATTGATCTAGTTCCGGGAGCCACTTTACCCAACTTGCCGCACTATCGAATGAACCAATGGAACATGCTGAATTACAGAGGCAAGTTGAAGAGTTGTTGAGCAGAGGGTTCATACGAGAAAGTTTGAGCCCTTGCGCGGTCCCTGCACTGTTAACGTCGAAGAAAGATGGGACATGGCGTATGTGTGTGGATAGCCGTGCTATCAATAAAATAACGATAAAATATCGTTTTTCAATCCCCAGATTGGATGATATGCTTGACATGATGACAGGTGCTACCATCTTTTCAAAAATAGATTTGAAGAGTGATTATCATCAAATTCGTATTCGCTCGGGAGATGAATGGAAAACAGCCTTTAAAACGAAGGATGGGCTGTATGAGTGGATGGTCATGCCTTTCGGCTTTTCTAATGCTCCAAGCACTTTTATGAGAGTGATGACACAAGTATTGCGACCCTTTATCGGAAAGTTCGTAGTCGTATATTTTGATGACATCCTCATTTATAGCAAATCAAAGGAGCAACATTTGGACCACCTCACGCAAGTTTGTGTAGTTTTGAGAAAGGAAAGTTTATATGCCAATCTTAAGAAATGTACCTTTCTTACCGACAAAGTCATTTTCCTAGGAGTGGTTGTTTCTTCACAAGGTGTATCCGCAGATCCCGATAAAATCAAAGCCATCGTGGAGTGGCCAGAACCATGCAATATTCGAGAAGTGAGAAGTTTTCATGGGTTAGCCACTTTCTACAGACGTTTTATTCGAAACTTTAGTACGATCATGGCCCCGATTACCGATCTCTTAAAAAAAGAGGACTTCACATGGACTAGAGCTGCTGCCAAGGCGTTTCGGGTAATCAAAGAGAGAATGACAGAAGCTCCAGTTATGAGGCTCCCAGATTTCACGAAAGTTTTTGAAATTACTTGTGATGCCTCAGGCGTTGGGATAGGTGGTGTTTTAAGTCAAGAAAAGCATCCCGTTGCCTATTTTAGCGAAAAGTTAAATGATGCTAAGCAACGGTACTCTACCTACGATAAGGAGTTCTATGCGGTTGTGCAAGCTCTGCGTTATTGGCGCCATTACTTGTTACCGCAAGAATTCGTCATTTATTCAGACCATGAAGCCCTTAAGTATCTCAACTCTCAAAAGAAGTTGAATTCGAGGCATGGTAGGTGGGTAGAATTCTTTCAAGATTATACCTACGTCCTCAAGCATAAGGCCGGGGTGGAAAATAGGGTCGCTGATGCTCTTAGCCGTCGTCGCGCTTTACTTTCTGTCATGAGTACGGAAGTGGTTGGTTTCAAGAAGATCAAAGAAACTTATGAGTCCTGTCCTGATTTTGAAAATATATACACTGTATTAAGGGATAGTTTGACACATGAGATTGATGGTTTTCTTCTGCAAGACGGATATTTGTTTCGCTCTCGTCTGTTGTGTATCCCTCGTACCTCATTGAGAGAATTTCTGGTATGGGAATTACACGCAGGGGGACTTGCTGGACACTTCGGGTGAAATAAAACAATTGAAGCTGTCGAACATCATTTTTATTGGCCGAGCTTAAAAAGAGATGTTGCAAGACTTGTTAGTCAATGTCGTACATGTCAACTCGCCAAGCAACGAAAACAAAATACTGGTCTCTACACCCCTCTACCAGTTCCTAACTGTCCTTGGCAAGATGTCGGTATGGAGTTCGTGCTAGATTTACCAAAAATAGCAAGGAAGCATGATTCCATACTTGTGGTTGTAGACCGTTTTTTCAAGATGGCTCACTTCTTGCCATGTTCTAAAACGTCGGATGCATCTCGGGTTGCTACAATCTACTTTGATGAAGTTGTTAGGCTACATGGACTACCCAAAACAATTGTATCAGACAGGGATGTTAAATTACGAGCTACTTCTGGAAAACCCTGTGGCATAAAATGGGAACTAAACTTCAGTTTTCTACGGCCTTCCATCCACAAACTGATGGCCAAACTGAAGTAGTCAATAGAAGTCTTGGTAATCTGTTACGATGTTTAGTGGGTGAGAATCTTAGAGTATGGGATCTTGTGTTACCTACTGCTGAGTTTGCATACAACAGTTCTGTCAATAGAACCATAGGCATGAGTCCATTTGAGGTAGTGCATGGTTATCAACCTAGGCAACCTATAGACTTAATTCCCATGGTACCCCATCATACTAGGATGTCTGAGTCAGCTGCATCATTTGCATCACACATTCATGACTTGCATAAGGAGATCAGCAATCAAATTCAGAAAAATAATGCAAACTATAAAGCTTATGCAGATTTGCACAGGAAAGCACATGAGTTTAACATAGGAGACTACGTGATGGTTCGGATTCGACCAGAACGGTATCCTCCGGGTACCGTGAAGAAATTGCACGCACGTAGTGCGGGACCATTTAAAATTTTGAAGAAAATTAATTCAAATGCATATGTGGTAGATCTCCCACCGGATTTTGGAATTAGTCCCTCTTTTAATATTGAAATTTGTTTGCTTATAAAGGGCCTAATTTTTCCCCTGATAATCCTTTATTGGATGAGCCTTCCCTTGTGTCACCTCCTGAGAGACCCTTATTACCTCCTCTTCCCCAAATACATCCAACCCATATGGCAGATTAAATTGATGAAATTATTGATGATCAGATTGTCTCTACTAGAGATGGTGGTTACCACAGATTTTTGGTTCGTTGGAAAGGACTACCTGATTCTGATAACACTTGGATTAATCGAGAGGAACTCCAACGGTTGGACCCTGATCGTCTGGAGCATTATAAAAGCCGTGGAGGTTCACGTTCGACAGAGTCGAGTTTTTCCCAACCCCGAGGGAATGATGGGGACATCTCTCCAGGATTGCGATTCTACACCAGGAGGTGTCGTCACACACTTTCAGTTTGGTTCGATTAGGGCTGGGAAAGTCAATTTAGCTATTTTTCCCTTTATTGTAATTTTTATTTATTTGGCAGTTTTCTTTTAGTCCCATATCGGTTGTAATGGGATCTTTCTGTTGAGGTAGGCCTATTTAAGGCTAAGACTGGTATTGTTATGGGGAGTTTTTGGAATGAATGAAAATTGCTTTTAAGCTTTGTAGCCTGTGTGCTTTGGGTGAGAAACCCTAGGGAGAGAATCCCGCCCGGTTCCCTGTCATAATTACTTCCCAATTCCATAATCCAGTGTCCTTGTTCATAAGATGAGAGACTGTAAAATCATTAATTAAAGAAGCATCATACTCATATGGGCTTAATGCAAGAGGGATTGAAATTAGTCAAGGATCACCAAATGGATGTTGTTGCTCCATTGCCAATATAAAATAGCAGACATGGTCGGATTAAGGTAAAAGGACACCACAAAGCACGCCAAGTATGGGAGCAATGTTTAGATGCATTGCCATAGAACTTTGCATTGTATTTAGCACGGACAAGATCAAGCCGTGAGGAGATTCAATTATTGAAGACTTTAAAATCCTGCTTAGTTTGTTTGGGAGAATTCTACGGCTAATTTGCATAAATTCTCAATTTGAATCTCCGGGTCAATTTATAACCCGAGTAGCTCTATTGGTTTGAATAAGATCTTCTCCCTTCAGTCCCGAGAATGTAGGTAAGTTGTCGAACCTTATTAAATCTTTGTTTCTCGCTTTCTTTTATATTTTGGTTCGTGTCATATGGTTTGTGATTGACTCGGCATTAGGAACGCTGATCTTGCGTGATCGGTGTCGTTGTTGTTTGGCGGCGAATTCCTCCGGAGGGCGCAACAAATGGTATCAGAGCTTCGTCATGGGATCGTGTGTCAATTCCGAGAGCATCGTGGCCTGTTCGGCAGAAATCGTGTGTCGATCTCGAAGCGATGTTGGGACTGTTCGTGGGATCGTGT
Organism: Agave tequilana; assembly: GCA_038442645.1. Classification (NCBI taxonomy): domain Eukaryota; kingdom Viridiplantae; phylum Streptophyta; class Magnoliopsida; order Asparagales; family Asparagaceae; genus Agave; species Agave tequilana. The sequence continues at coordinate 50,982 of JAVJIF010029939.1, forward strand.
GTCGATCTCAAAACATCATTTTGGATTGCTCGTGGGATCGGATTTGGTAGAGTAGATCGCTTCAGAAACTCTTCTAGGGTTTCACTTTGAGGTAAATGTTCTATCTTTATCTAGTTTGGATCTATTTCTTTTTAGTTTTCCGCATTGTGACCGGGATGAATTTTCTATTTCAAACCTTGAATATAGACAGTAGAAGAAATTTGAGTACTACAACATGAAAGAAACTATAGGGTGGAATTAAAAAATAGAACTATCAATCTTAAAATGGCAGCAACATAGTTACCAAGGCAAGACAGGAGAGTTTGCACATATATGTTGGGAAATGACTGTTCTAAATTATTGAGAAAAATTCTACAGCATAAAGAAGTAGAAACTGGTATTAATTATTGATAATAATTAAACTGATTTCTTTTAATTTTTTTCAATAGAGTTTAATAAGGTCAAATAAATTTCTTTATGGTTTCCAGAAATTTCACTTATAGAATGTCTTTTTATGTTGAGAACAGGAAGAAGTAGATACTAAATTCATCTAAATGAATTTTTTGTATTTTTCAAAACATGAAAGTTTGATAAGAAGAAGAAGAAATATTAGAAGAAAGAGTTTAGCACAATGTGGAGGAGATGAGGTATTTAAACATGGAATTTTTGAATCAAGAAGAAACAATAAATTTGAATTAATTAAAGGAAAAATATTTGTAATTAGAATGGATTGGTTAATTGAAATGCAACAATGAATGTATTTCATCTCATCAAGAAAACTCTTACCGGGTGCGCTATTGGGTTTTGGAGCCAATTTTAGAAAGAAAACTGACTCCAAACCCATTTGTTAAGAGAAGAGGAGCTGCTTCTCCCCTCTGCGAACAACCCAAAAAAAAAAAAAAAAAAACAACAACCACCCACGCAAAAAAAAAATTTACAAAAAAAAAATCCCTTTAAACCTTTTGGTTCCCAAAAATAAATAAATAAATAAATAAAAGAAGAGCTTATTGTCAGCACTTATCCCCGCTGATAATTAGCACCGGACATGAGGGACTAGGAGATAACGTCTGGGAATTTACCCGCATGTAGCGCGAATTTCTATCGCCACGTGTCACAATCCTAACCTGGACTTTATCATAATACTTTGTGCAGAAGTGATGCACTGAAATAAAATTCTGATTGTACTGCAACGTTAGACAGCCACGCCCTCTTGAAGATGGATTCAGGGCCTGTTTGTTTTCTTGCAAATGGTCACAACTTATAGGTCGTAAATTTTTGTTTTTATTTTTTGCTATTTGTTTCGTTACAAAACAACTTGTATAATGTAGCTCTTATTTTTTTTACTTTCAGCTGTTACAGTTAATTTTGTGGTCATATAAATCTAATTTTTATACTCACATTTTCTCGCCTGCAGCTGTTACAGTTAATTTTCTGATCACATAATTCCCAATATAATTTAATATTATTAAATATTTAATATTTTAAAATATTTTTAGTAGTGTTTAATTTCGAATTTAATTATTTAATTATTTTATATTTTTATCTTTAGTTTTTTATTATTTTTAATATTGTTTTAATATTTAATATTTTATTAGAATTAATATTTTAAATTAATATTGTTATTTAATACTTTATTATTTTATTAATATTATACCAATTTTTTTAATATTTTATTTAGATTTAATATTTTATTAATATAACAATATTATGCTTTAATATAAAATTACTATATATTTAATTAATTTATTTTTTAATATAGATTAATATTATAATATGGTTTATTATTATATTAATATTTTATTATGTTAATATTGTAATAATATTTTTATAAAAATATTATAATAATAATTTATTATTAAAATTATAATTATATTTTACTTTGTTAATTTTATATTTTTATAATATTACAATAATATTATAATAAAATTTAATATTTTAATAATTTTTAAGTATTTTATAATATTATAATAGTATAACTATATTTTATTATTTTTCTTAAGATTTTTTTAATATTTATATTTTATTAGTATTCTTAAAATTTTATTAATGTTCTTTAGATTTTCTTAAATTTTATAATTATTTATTTAGTTATTTTTTAAAATATTTTACTAATTTTACTAATATTTTATTAATATTATTGTTAAAAATAAAATATTAAAATTACTAAATATTTTATCTCAAATTTATTAATACAATTTAATCATTTGCAGCAAAACAAGCAGACCCTAAATTATACGAGCAAAGTAACACAGAGATAAAAGATAAAAAAAAACAGAAAATAGTAAAAGACAAATATATTTTGCATAATATATTACTCTAGCATGTGCAATGCCATAGATATTTTCTTGAATACTTGTTTGATTATTAAGACAAAATACAGAGAGATTGCAGAATGGAAAAAGAAAAAAGAACAAAAACTTTACAAACACCTCTGTAGAAATCACTTTGAAATTTGTATACTCATTTGCGTACCCACACCTTTTATACTGACATAAGATATTATTGTAGCTATACCAAGTCTCTATTTCTAAAATATTTATTGTAGCAAAGTTTCAGTGGAAAAAATAAAAATAATCTTACTTTAATGCGTTAATTGCTTTGTTCATAAATATACCGTTTAATGAAGAGATTAGAGATAGTGACGGACGCATGATATTTTTCTAGTGTGAGCATAAATGTAATAAGAATTTCAGTGTAGGTGTAAGTGTAATATAACAAGAGAGAACAAAAGTAAAAAATAATGTAGCACCTATCAAGACTTGAACTTAACTTAGATTTATAAGTTACTACTTGAGTTAGAGCTAAAAAATGTCTTTAGTTAGTAAAAATAATCTAAAAAGAAGAGATTATATACAAAAGAAGTTACAAACTATAGTACTATTCTATTATTTTATAAATCCAGTGTGGACGTCCACTCACACTGGACTACATGTGGATCTGCCCCTGATTAGATGTAACCATTTGATCCACAATACAAACTCGACCACGTAACTTAACTGCTTAACCTCAATTTATACAGACCATACCCAACCCCAATGTAAATGAGTCATTATCTTAATATAAATTGACAAATAATGAATCCTTGTCCTTAGTTGAATTCAAAGAAATTAAGCTCCAAAGTCAGTACATGTCATTTCCAGTGTACATGAATTATGTAAACTTTTCTAGCCAACATTGCGTGGAGACACCCTATGGGCAAGAAATAATGGACTGAGTGGGTTTAGTTCTTGTGACATCATCACATGACACTATATTTACTAGTTTTGGAGGATGCATGTATAAATACTTATGTTCAGAACATAATTAGTAACACTTAAGTGTAAGATTGCCATCAGATTACCTCTCCTATTCTCAAACAAAAATAAGAAGAAAGAAAGGAAAAAAAAAAAAGAAAGCAAAATGGAGTGAACTCATATTGCATCATCTTTCATATGACAGAAACAGCAACTGTACAACACGCAGACTAGGAACGCTCCCCCGGCGAGGTTCTTTTGTGGGGAGGGTCAGCAGATGGCTTGGTCATCCAAAACATTGGCTCTGCACAACGGGCAATTAGAATTGTTGTGAAGCCAAACGTCAACACTGGAAACATGAAAGGCATGAGCACAGCTGGGCAGCAGCCTCGGCCATTCTCCCTCCCTTGAACAGCCCACCCCAAACAAACAGCACATACAGAGCTCTGTTGCTCATCATCACCTGCAGCTCTCTTCTTGAATTGAACTGCCGGAAGAGAGATTATGGCCGCAGAATCTAGCCCTGCAGTCGTCAACTGAGCCTGATAGTTCTGTGACCCGTTCACTTCCCGAGCTATACATCTCATTGAGAAGAAAGGGAATGGGCGTGAAAGCAAGAATTCGGCTCCTGAAGACCCTGTAGATAGATTCTAAGTAAAACCAAAGAGGCACAGACAGAGTATGCTACAGCGATAAAGACTCTGCTTGAATCTGTACACTCAGGACATGGCGTTGATGCCGCCCCACCCAGAGGAATTTCTTCCTAAATCAGTCAGAGAGCAGTAGAGAATTTAGAGAAGCTTGAATTTGGGCTGGGATCTGTGTGTATATTAGAACAGGTCCTGAAGCTGACAATTCAAGGCATGGAGCAAATCGCTGGTGTATTACAAAGATTATAATTACAATGGATGGAGATGATTCTGATGAAGATGTACAATAAGATACACAAGCTGACATAGAAATGTCTGAATCTTGGCCTTCAGAGCAGCAAGCAGCTGAAAAGAATAGACCATATTGCAGTAACCGAACTTTCAAATGGAACATCAATCTGAAGAGGAAGCAAAAGACAATCTCTTATTCCAGAATGGGCATCTAACAATGATACAGACAAAAAGCAATGACAAATAGCTCCCTAAAATATTCAGATCTAAAACTCACTGGACTGACTTTCGAGTCGCATTTCATAGCATTTTCTGCTATTAAATCCCAATAATGATATGCGCAACAAAGATCATTGGCCTGCTACTGCTTTAATATGCACGCGAGCAATGATGTGAAATTAAGCCCATAGTCTCATTGGCACATCTAGGCAGTTTGAGAGGGGAGAATGCGCTGAAAAATACTGAATACCGATTCTATTCCATCAAAGGAAACCACAATCCAAGAGGTACCGGTATGTTACCCCTTACAGCACCACATGAAAAGCTACAGCCAGTCTCGCCTTCACTCAACATCAATATTTTACACTGGAAGGTAAAATATACATAAAATGCTACAACAGGGGGAAATACATACAGAACGAAAAACATAAGAACATTTTTTTTCTTAAAACAATAGTGACTAACACCGGAGGACTACATATGACTTCACTTTCACAATATGTTGAAATTTTAACACATCTACATGGTGAGGGTGTCTGGAAGAGAAGTAGGCGATCCAAGGATCTTACCACCCACATCGGGGAAACACTCATGGTCAGGCAGGGGCCCCACTTTGCCATTAGCTCCCACCTTGATCGGGTACTTGAGAAGGTGTCCTGTTAGAGGTCTCACTTCCTCTGAGGCGAAAATTTTCCAATTCTCATCTGCTATGTTGTTCACAAATCTCACACACTCTAAATTGTTGGGCTCCTTGAAGCGCCCATCTATCATACCTAGATGCTCTGCCCATAGAGACATTCTGTATCCATACACCTACAATGAAATAAATCCAAGGAAATGATTACTCCAGCATTAGAAATACTTGCAATGTTTAAATCACTGCTACGAAAAAAAATCCATGTAAATGTTTATTCTTGAAACTTATTTAGGTATAATCAATTTAACATGCACTGTTCTGGCCGGGACTTGATTTTGCAATGTATGTAATATATATTGCACAAGAAACTATAATAAATGTGATTAGGAGAAAAAAATGTATCCTTCTCATCAATAGTTAGCCCAAGGTTATGAAGTATGAATACAAACAAGTGGGCCTATGCTGTAGCTGGCTTGCGCAAATTTCAACTGGAAGATCACGAGTTTTGAAATCTGCCCATATGCAGTGACAAAGTGGGTTCTCAACCAAAAGCAAAAGAGACTTCTACTGTCCGCTTAAGGGTGCACTATAAGGGTGCACTATTGTAGGTTCATTAATCATTATTTTTGCTTACAAGAGGTTTGTCGTGATTTATGTCTGAACTGTTGTGATTTCAGGGGAGGACGCCCCGTCCTCCCCACGACCGGATCGACTGGGGCAGCGCAGCGGATACGAACCACAGGATCTACTAAGGCAACTTGAAGAGAAGAAGAAGATATTCTAAAGTAGATAGAAAGTCAACACACATTAACGTGATTCCACCGATCAAACAGATCGTGTGTACATCTACGAGAGAAGGGGAAGAAACTTTATTAAAACTTTGAGGGAGTACAATAAGAATTACTTATGTCTCACGCTGAGAAGTTACAAGCCCTTGATGACCGCCAAGAACAGCGAACGCTTGTAGCTAAGCTTCTCTTACGAATTTCACCTAGATGAATTACATCCTTAGGAATTACAAATTTATAGGATTCTCTTAGAATACATTGAAGGCCACCCCTAAGGGGTTATTTATAGACGTAGAACTCTCCTAGTCCTAAACAAACTCCTTCACAATGTTTAAATAACGATAACGTAATGATAACGTTTTTTCTTTATTATGTTAATATAGCTTATAACGTAACGCATAACGTAGGTTACGCGATTTAATATTTATTTAATATATATATATATATATATATATACTATTTAAGAATTTATATAAATAGGAAAATAATTTTAAAAAAATCTAAAATAATTTCAAAATAATATATAACACATTTAGCAAGTCTCACAACAATTTTTTGCAAGTATCACAATGAATTTTCACATTCACAAGTTATAATAAGTTCTAGAATATAACAAATTTCATATAAGTTCGCAAACATAAGAAACTATAACAAGCATGATAATTGAATTATAATAAGTATGATAACAAGCATGATAATTTTTAGCAATTATCTTTTGATAATATTATCTCAGCCAATATTTTTAGCAATTATCTCTTTTTGCCCTCTCCGCCTAGATATTTCACTCTCTTTGCTTTCTCTCTCTCTCCGATCTCTTTCTGCTCTCTCCCCTTCCCGATCTCTCTCTGCTCTCTCCAGATCTCTCTCCTCTCTCTCTTGGGAGAGAGCAGAGAGAGATCGGGAGGGGGAGAGAGATCGGCGGGAGATAGAGGGAAAGAGCAGAGAGAAGAGAGAGCTTACATGTGCTTCGAGACGATGCAGGCGAGAACCGCGACGGAGAACCACCGCTTGGAGACGACGTCGACAAGAACCACGACATCGAACCACCACTTGGAGGCACGCTTGCGATAACCACCACGACGGAGAACCACCGGAGGTAGATCTTATTCTTTTTTCTTCTTCTCGGCGCCGACGACGAGGTTGCAGAGACGGCGACGTGCTTGTAGAGAGGATTTTTTTTTTGCCCTAGACCGAGCGAATTTGGAGGGTTTTATAAAAAAAAGTCGACTTGCACTGTAACGTAAGTTACAGTGCGTTACGTTAATAACGTAACGTAACGAACGTTACAGGCAAAATAACCATAGTTATGAAATATTGTGTTTTTTAGCCCTGTTACGTAACGATTGGTCGTCGTTAGGTTATATAACAAGTTATATAACGGGTTTTTTAGAACATTGCTCCTTCAATCAGAATAAAGAAAACTTGAATTCAACTCGGACTCAAAACACCTTCAATCAGAATAAAGGAAACTTGAATCCAACTCGGACTCAAAACATATCCAGAAAAGTAAATGCCAAATCCGACATTAATCAACCTTCACGACGCATTCACGTCATAATCCTAACAATCTCCCCCTTGACTTAAATATGTCCAAGTTCGAGAATAGCCACCATGCTCCATGTGCTCGCATCCACGCACAATTGAACAAACTTGACTTCATCTCCATCTCACTCCCTCTTCTCCATAACCCCCTCATGGAGTTCACATCTTAATTAGATCGAATAAGTTCAGGCCCAACCTGAACTTATATTACCCAATGATCTCCTTGATCTACACAAGATCTGTGAGAATTTGTTCCACCATAGGAGTAACGATCTGGATTACCTTATTGCGCGCTTAGTCCCAATCTTCCTTCGGGTACAATTGAACATCCGAGCTCGAATCCATCGTAGTCTCCGATTGTTCCACAACCACCGATTTTGAAGCAAGGATAACTGCAATCCACCAACTGTAACCTCTGAATTCCGCAACATATACACATTGCCGATACGTTCAGCTTGAAACATCATATGGGCCTCTTTGGAAACTTCCATAAGACCACCTTTCGAATTGAAACAGAATCCTTCTTTATGTAGGGCTCCAAGAGAGATGAGATTGTACCTTGATTCAGGAACATGACAAACACTTTGAAGAGTAGTGATGCATCCATCATGAGACCGAAACTAGATTGTTCCTTCGCCAATCACCTTTCTTGTAGCAGAATTTCCCATGAAGACTTCTTCCCCTTGAACCGAAGTGTATGAAGAAAACATCTTTTTATTGGAACTGATATACTGTGAACATTCAGAATCTATGACCCACTTATCTTTGTTACCAGCTGGTCTGTCTTTAACAGATAGAACGTCGCACTATTTTTCATCTCCTTCAACCAGTTCAGTGATATTAGCATCTAGTTGTTTCCTCTTTCGAAGCTAACACTCAGATCTAATGTGCCCCTTTTTGTGACAATAGTTGCATGTCAAATTCTTGTGTTTTGAGTTACCCGTGAAACTTCCATTATTACTCTTCTCCCTTGAATAATGAACTTACCCAGAATCATCATGATGAGACTCATCCGTCAACTACTCCTTGTTGAGCAGATGCTCCTTGACCTCATTGACCTTACTTGTTGACTTGCCTCCATAGATTATAGCCTCTCTAAAGCTCTCATATGAAGAAGGTAATAAAACATAGTAATAGAAGTGCTTGATCTTCATTTTCTATATTAACCCCCTACCTTATCTAGATCATTGATAATAGAGAAAAATTCTGCAATGTGAGACTTGATAGGTGTACCTTCATCCATGCGGAGAAAAGAGATGCTGCTTCAGAATTAACCGATTCGCCAACGACTTCTTTATATAGTGGTCCTGGAGTTGCTCTCACAATGAAGACATCATTTTCTCCGTAGAAAACTCATCCAACACTTCGTCCGCCAAGCAAAGCTGAATAGCTGTCAAGGCTTTCTCATCCAACTCCTGCCAAGTTTCTTCCTTCATGTCTTGAGGCTTTTTCTCCCTCCCGAGTAGTGCTTTCTTCAACCCGCTCTGGATAAGGATATCATTCATCCTAATCTGTCACCTGCTGAAATTAGTGACGCTATCGAACTTCTAAATATCGAACTTGATCGCAGACATCTTCAAGTTGACCTTACTCTGATACAAATTGTTGTGAATTCGGGGAAGACGTCCCTACGATCGGATCGACTGGGGCGGCGCAGCGGATACAAACCACAGGATCTACTAAGGCAACTTGAAGAAGAGAAGAAGATATTTCAAAGTAGATAAAAAGCCAACACACAATATAACATGGTTCCACCGATCAAACAGATCGTGTTTACATCCACGGGAGAAGGGGGAGAAACTTTATTAAAACTTTGGGGGAGTACAATAAGAATTACTTACACCTCACGCTGAGATGTTACAAGTCTTTGATGACTGACAAGAACAGCGAACCCTTATGGTTAAGCTTTTCTCACGAATTTCTCACCAAGATGAATTACACCCTAGGAATTACAAATGCATAGGATTCTCTTGGAATACATTGACCACCCCTAAGAGGTTATTTATAGACCATAGAACTCTCCTAGTCCTAAACAAACTCCTTCAATCAGAATAAAGGAAACTTGAATCCAACTCAGACTCAAAACACCTATCAGAATAAAGAAACTTTAATCTAACTCGTACTCAAAACAGCTCCAGAAAAGGAAACTGCCAAATCCGACATTAATTAACTTTCACGATGTATTCACGTCATAATCCTAACATGAACCTAAAAACCCATTTCAAATGGATGGTGAAGGACACCAGTTGAAATCTGTCTATAAGGGATGACAAAGGATGAAAGGAGATGTCAACCAAAAAGAAAAGGGGTCAACCATCCTGGGTTAGTCATGAAACAGCTGATGCTCACAATTCTCACCCTATGCAATTGCTGCTCATGGAGGTTCATTATGATCTTTGTTTGCAGCACATGCATGTGAATGCCACTTATGGTGGGTCATGTTCTATGTCTGCAGCATGATGGTGATGTTCATGAGGAAATGGATGTGAATATGCTGATAGAGACTATTATGATCCATGTTCATTCATGATACATCACATGGCCATCAAGATTCATTATGATTTATTCTCATGGCACGTGCCTGTGGAACTGCTCATGGAGGTTCACTGTGATATCGGTTCAGTGCACGGATGTGGATGCTGGCCATGAAGGTTAATTCTCATCTATTTTGCAGGAAGAAAAGGAGGAAGAAGAAAATTGATGTTCATGGTGCATAGATGTGAATACAGCCCATGATGGATGGCTTATTTATTGTAATTTGGGGGTGCAGCACGAAGAAATATCCATTGCTGCAGACGAGCATTATTATGGACACATTAGAATAGGGCTGATGTACATGATGCATGGACGTGAATGTCTCGCACGTACACTGTTCTGATCTCTCTGTGCAGCAGAATCTCTCTGTTCAGCAGAAAGAAGAACAATTCAAATGGAAGATCATCCAGTCACATATTCCTAAATGCAATTTGAAAAAGGGGTTTTCAACCAAAACGAAGAGGGGGAAACAACTGTAGGCTCATCAACACACCAACCGATGTCCTCAACTCGTCTCTATCTCAATGACAAGAATATCGCCTACCCATTGTAGGCTCACTATGATATGGCCAATGTCTACCAACTTAGCATAAAGTAGTAGAAGACGAAAAAGAAACACGAAGATATATACCCAAATAATATTTTAGGTGATCATAACTTTTAGGGGCAGGAACTAGTGAATAAATCTCTCTCTCTCTCTCTCTCTCTCTCTCTGAGGTATGTAACCTACCGATTTTGTGTAAAGAGATAAAAAGATGGATGAAATCCACGAATCTTAAAAACTTGATTCAGAGGGATTATCATGACTCATACTTCTAGCTCAAGCTGGTGTCATGCCCAAGCATCATCTATGCATTGAGCTGAAAGCAAAGTAACCAGAACTGTTGTACCTAAACAAGTTTAAAGATTTTAGAGACAGAAAGGTGGTAGAAAATAGTTTGGATCATCATCGCAGTCACCATCATCATTAAATGTAAATTGATTATGGAGATTTACTCATCGTTACACAAATTCTAAAAGAGTTGCATAGGCTTTTATTATCAATCCCCAATAAGTTGTTGCCACATTTGTGGCCAAGATAAATGTGATCCGAGTTAGCCCTTGCTATAGAACTTTGAAGCCCAGCTAACACGGATAGGAGGTACTAGCATTTTCAATTGTGTTGTTTAAACATAAGGATCTAAATCTCGGCCGATGCAGCTGATATATTGGCCGATATATCGGTTTTGGGCCCATATCGATACGATATGATGAAAAATTCAGTCGTATCGGTTTGAGCTGATATTGGCAGATATCAACCAATATTTGGCGTTATATTGGCCGATACATATCAGCACAATATCGATCGATATTGCACTTTTTATTTTTCTTGGGTTTTCTTTCTTAACAAATCGGCACCCCCCCAAAAGAGACAGTCAAACCTTATGTTTTTTGTTGTGTTATATTATGCTATTATAGCTTATAAGTTCTTTATTTTTTTTTCTTTACGAATGTTTCACTTTATCTATGTTGCTAAAGGTAAGTTGAGATATGGATTATATTTCATTTTGTTTATATATTGTTTTATGCGTTTTTATAATTCTTATGCATATCTATTGCTTTTTGCATGTAAGTCTTGTACTCAAAAATATATACTTAACAGTAAGGATTTCATCTTTTATTCTTTCTTTTATGCATCCAATTTTACGTAAGTATTTTATTACAAATTGTGCGTATATTGCTTAAACTCCCCCGGCATATGGGTAATATCAGGAATAGCCATTTATGATACTATACAATTTGTTTCGCCTGATACATACAATATGCATGAGATTAGCCGCCTCAACGAGATCTTTTATTCTGGTCAGAGGAGAAATTACCAAACGTTCAACATTCCCTCACGCCCGGCGCCATGAGTTTTTATTTTAAAAAGAAGACTATGCCTTCGTCATATCGAATGTGAATAATAGGTAATAATAGCATGACTTCGAGATTGATATGAACAAACTATTATTGTTTTTCCTAACACGAGATTTTGCATTGAGATGATAGTATGAAACAAAGGTTATTTCCAAATTGATTTTATTTCAGTCGGGAGTACATTTTCAGAATCACAAACCATTTTTTTCCACGCCGGAAGTCTCTTTCTCATATTTATGTTACGAAAGAAAGAGTGTGAAAATTGAAAAAAAAATCATTTTTTTCTTATTTGAACATATCAAAAAGAAATTTTGGATTGTTAAATCACAGATGAGATAAATATAGAAAGCATCATAACCATCATAGTGTTGTTTTACTCCTGCAATACGAAAGGAAGGGTGATAAATGGATCATTCAACGATCTGGATCGGATGGACTCTATTTTTTTCTTCAATAGAATAAAAGAGAATTCCATTGTAGAGTCGTATGCAATGCACAAAAGATGCTTGTACGACTGTTTAATTCTATTTGTTTTTCTTCTTACTTTTGCCTAATTGTGTGAGAGAGAAGAACCGTTCATGCATGATGTTATATCAAATCTCAGGGTTATGATTCACCAGCCTGCTAGTTCTTTTTATGAGATGCAAGTAGGAAAATTTATCCTTGAAGTGGGAAAACTACTAAAACTTCGCGAAACTCACACAAAGGTCTATGTACAAAGAACAGGCAATCCTTTATCGGTTATACCCGAAGACGTAAAAAGAGATGTTTTATGTCAGCAATAGAAGCCCAAGCTAACGGAATTGTTGATCTTGTAGCAGTCGAAAATGAAAATATTAGGAATTTCGTGTAAATACATGATATTGCTTCAAACCATAATTCAAAATTTCCGCGGTTTTACATTGAATGGAAATAATTCATAATCATCAATCATCAGGTTAAGATTGATCTAAACCAACCTATTTTGTTATATATATTATGACATGTCGGCAATTAAACAACTTATTAGAAATACAAGACAGCCAATAAGAAATATCATGAAATCTCCCGCACTTCGAGGATGTCCTTAGCCTAGGGGACATGTACTAGGGTGTATGTGTGACTCGTTTAGATCATGAGTTTGAACAAATGAACAATTTTTTCAATACCAATCACCAATACCAATGAATAGGATAGATAGTGAGAAAAGCCATTTACTATCTAAAAAAAACTAAAAATAAAATGAATATACTAATATTTTTTGTGTATGAAGTCGAAATTTATGGTTTTCATTAGTGCAAATCCAATCACCTCAATTTGAGATGAGAAGCAATCCCCCATTGGTAGCATAGCAAATAGTTATCCATTAACGATGGAAATAGTACTGTAAGTGAAAATGTTGTTCCTATTTTTGAAAGAACGGACTAACAAGGTCAGCTACCTAGTCAGCTTTCATAATTAAATATCACTGTATGGATATCAGTTCTTGTGTAAAGAGCTATTACTGTATAATTGATTGTTAGAGCCAAGTAGAGGGAACTATACAAGTTCACAATAACATTTGATTAATTGAAAGAGGAGGAGGCGGTGTATAGAGAGGACCTCACCGTTTACGAAGTAAACATAGAAACAACGGAACCCACTATTTATTTTCTTTTATTTATTTAATATCGATAGTATTTCCTATTTCTAGGTAAAATACTTGGAAGAAATAAAACATAGTGGTTGGGAAGGTCATAGTAGCAAAAGCCATTGGAATTTATATTTTATATATATCAGAAAAATATATTTTGTTATCAATCAATCAGGGGATAAAAGGATGACTAAAAGAAGAGAAATCAATTAGTTATTCATTAAGTTTATTTTGATTCAATGACCTAAGTTAGACGAGGATATATAGCTCAGAGACATCGAACAAAAATTCGTTTATTTGCATCAACCTTTATAGGGGCTCATTCAAGTCTTACCCGAACCGCTACAGAAAATGAGAGCTTTGGTTTCTTCTTATCGAGATAAGAGCATGCAAAAGAGGGACTTTCATTGTTTGTAGATCACTCGGATAAATGAAGTAGTTCATGAGAATAGGGTATTCTATAGTTATAGTAGATTAATACACAATTTGTATAAGAAGCAATTGCTTCATAATCGTAAAATACTTGCGCAAATAGCTATATCAAATAAGAATTGTCTTTACATGATTTCCAATAAGATTATGAGATTTTATTCTAAAATCATATATAGGAATGCTTGAAATAGAATTGAATTCAACGAAGAATGGCCTCCGGGAAGATGGAACAAAAATAAATTAAGAGATTTAGATAAGTAGTGTGAATGAATAAACCTCTTTCAAAACAAAAAGATTCATTCTTTCATTTCCCAATTTATTGTTTCTTATAACACAACAATCAAATATGGATTTGAGGCTTTTTCAAACAAAACATCAATCTGAGCTTGAGTTCCAATTAGAGTTTTGAATCAGTGGAAGAGAATATCTATTTATTTCTAGCTCTAGGACCAGCAGTTGTAGGGATTGACTCTGTTCTCTCAAACTATTTTTCATTATTAAGAAAACATAAAAAGATAAAATAAGAGCTCGTCTTATAGCAACAGTAATTAATCATTGTTGTTTCAAGGTCAATCTATTCACCTGTCTAGATAATATTTTACCTTGTTCACTAATAAATCGTCTAATCAAACTTATGTTTCTATAATCAATTTGATCCCCTGATTCAATTGGGGGGAACACCTACGAAAAGATCACTTGGATTTATGAAAATGTTGCTTGAATTTATCCATGGTTTATTCTCCATCTCTAAAATTCTATTTTTTATTCGTTTCAAATTCGTCCGAGATAGGTTTTATTTGTATGTTGTATATTATATATGTGTGTGTGGTAATGTTAAGTTCTTCCTTTTCCTGCTCCTTTGGTTGAAAGATCATACACACGTGTTCCGTTCGATTTATTTCTTTATTTCCCCATGAATCATATGATTGTGACAATAGCGACAAAATTTTCTCAAGTCAAATCGGCTGAGTGTATTGTGTCGATTCTTTTGTATATATGTCTAGAAATGCCCGGCGATTCCTTATTGACACCATTTTGGATACAACTTGTACATTTCAAAATAACTTTAACTCAGACATCTTTACCCTTAGCCATGAACCTCCTTTGAAATTTTCGTTTGATCGACGTAACTCTTTTATTTTCGACCCGAACCTAAGAAGACAAAATGAACAGAAAAGAAAAATATCAATATCAAATATCAATAGAAGTTACTAACTAGAATTTCTATTTCTAAAGTCTTCATTCTAATTATGTAATTTTAATTAATATTAATAGAATATTAGTTATATAGTAATAATGTAAGTAATACAATTTTTTTTCTAACTATCAATTATTCGTATTCTAATCTTAGTATTTCATTTTAGTATATTTTTCTGTGTTATGCTTTCGTGGAGCTTTTATTTACCTTACAATCGACCCTTTTTCCATTTTTGTTCTCCAAATAGGATCTTAGATCCACTGGATTTTTGTTGTGAGGTTCAATACACTTTTTATTTTCTTTCCTTCCTATCCTAAAGAACTGAAAAAGGGGCGGCAAAGTTTTTAGCCACGTCGCTTAGAATTGTATCTCAAATTTTCTTCATATTTTCGTATATCAATAACTAAAATGAAAAAAGGGAATGATAAAGAATCTGGAAATAAACGATTAATTTCTATCAATACTCACTAAAGACCCAAACCATAAAGTAGTTAGCACAGGTGTTGTGGAAAGATATGTTTTTTTATATCTTGTATTGAAAATCCTCTTTTATTGTAATACATATATGGTCAGATGTAGTTCAAGATCATTTGTATATTTTTTTGCGAAATTTCTAACAAAAATGGATATGTATAACGAACAATAGATGAGATTTTCCTATTCATGTTCCTAAAAAAGGTGTCCCCTTCTTCCTAGCATTACACATAATTCACTCCTTTTTATACGTTAGGTTTCAGATGTGTATAATTCTTTTATTATATGAAACCAAAAAGAAGAGATGACAAGAAAATTCTATCTGAATAGACGAGAAAATAACGATATGGAAAACTAGACATGAATTTTGTACAATGACACTGTACAAATTTTAAAAAGGGATGTAACGCAGCTTGGTTGCGCGTTTGTTTTGGATACAAAATATCACAGGTTCAAATCTCGTCATCCCTACCTATTATTTCTCCTATGGGCGATAATGAGGGATTAATTGAGTGAGATCAATTAAATAAAATCGGACATCCAATACTTTTAAGTTATTAGTATTTTTACATACAGAATATTTAATATGGATATCCAATATGATCACATATCCCCAATAGATTGCCCGATATCCGGTATCCGATATGAAAAGTCCAAACCGATATATCTGACATTTGGAACCTTGATTAAACCTCACTCTAATGCAACTAAAAATCAACCCTCCAAATTCCCCAAACTAAGGAAAAGTTTAAACAGAGGAAAATATGAACGTTTCAATAGTAATCCCAATTAATCTAAGCCACATGTTTACATGAAAAAGGATGGAGATCCTATTCCAGCAACATACATAAAGCCACATGTTTATGTTAAGTATTAAGACTATTGAGTGTGTAAGGAAATTTTTGTATTTTCCTATTTATTCATTATTTATATAAAGATAGACTACCCCAGTATAGGGCTAAGCTCTCTATTTTCTAAAACCTTAAATAGCATCAAATAGATCCATTTTTCATCACCACCTGTGCCTCCATCAACCGCCATCATCTTCTTCAAAACACTAGCCATCACCTCACCCATCTACACCTTTTTTCTTTTTTTTTTTACTTCTTTAGATATGTGATCTGAATTCAGATCTTAAAAAAAAAGATTGATTGTTACTATAGTGGTATTGTTCATCATGACGAATAACAGCAGGTATTGTTCATCGTGGCGGGTACCATTCATCTAAAAAAGAAAAAAAGCTAACTAGTCATCTCCATAGAAAAAAGAGAAAAAAACCTAGATGCCTTTAAGTTCCAAAACCCTAGACATATCCATGCTCTAAAAACCTAGTCACCGTCAAGTGTCACCTCCTCTACTCCTTCCTGCCATCAACTGTTGTTGATGACTAATCAGATGGCATTACCGGCCACTTCTGCTGTTGCTGCTGATTTCTGTTGCTAACGATTGATTCTCAAATCAATACTACTGCTGTCTTCATCTACTACTGAGTTCGAGGATCTGTCAAAATCTCTATTTTTACTGATTTTGAGATCTCTAAAGTTTATTCTATTCAAGAAAATAAATATGATTTATTGTGGAGTCTTTGTCCATTCGACTCACATTCAGTTCGCTTCGGTTTGCAACTTTGGTTATAACATCAATGATTCAACAAAATGGCGTCAACGTTAGGAATTCAATAATTGTTTTTCAATAATTTTAATATTTATTTGTTTCTTAGTTTTTTGTTTACAAAATCTTTGTTTAGGAGATGTTTTACTAGTTTTTGTATTAAGCCGAGCATGATTGATATCTATGCTCCAATTTGAGGGGGTATTAGAGTGTGTAAGGATATTTTTGTGTTTTATTATTTATTCATCTATATAAAGAGATGCAACTCCAATCAGTGTTTTAAATATCGGATATCGGCGATATACCGGTCGGCAAAATTATATCTCGGATACCGGATACCGGGTGAATATATCGCGATATGGTACTAAATACAGGTTGATATATCAAATAGTCAATACACATAAGACACTATTAAAAGAAATAAGTTATTATCCAAATATTATATAAAAATATCATTGAAATACCACAATGAACATACAACAAAATAAAATGATCTCAAGCAAAAAAAATAATAATTATCCAAATAAGTAACGGTATCGGCCGATATATCAGATATTTCATCTCGGATATCGGCTGATATATCGGCCACGTGGCGATATATCGGCCCATATCGGTCCAAAATAATATCCGATAAATTTTTACACTTATCGTATCGTTTTGGATAAAATACCGGTATCTCGGTCGATATACCGGTATATCGGCCGATATTTAAAACAATAACTCCAATATAGGGTTAAGTCGTCTATTCTATAAAACCTAACGAAGACTTTATATTCATAAACTATTAAGATAATAAAGACTACATCTGAAGAAAATATGGTAATTCTTTAGTGCATCTAGTCTACTCTAGCATTTGAGAGGAACAATACGGCTAACTCAAGAGTATATTAAATTTAAATGCAGATCATCTTTGAACTTAGTATGGATGAATATTGAGGAACAGTTTTGGTGATCAAAGGCGTATTCTCTATAAAGTCTCACAGCTGGATAAGTGTGAGAACATGTGAAGGAGAAATGAATCTCAGCTCTCTCCCCCCCTCAAAAGTGTATGGTTGAACCTCCAAATGAGCTTGCAACCCTTCATAAGTTATCCTATGACTGTCACTTGGTATTTTGAAAAAGCAACCAACATACAATTATTTTGTTTTCACTCTAATATACTAGTTCAACCGGCCCTCATCCCTATTAAAATACTAGTTCAATCGGCCCTCATCCCTCATCCCTATTAAAATACTAGTTCAATCGGCCCTCCTCGACTTATACATTTTATCGGTATTGTTAGGGATTACTTGACTCTTCCTCCGCCTTGCTCGACTAACCTCTAACCAGGGGGCGGCTTACTCTATGGGTGTATTTTTTCGCTACTACACTGCATCTATGTACCTTTTTACCCCTCAAAATCACAGTGGTTGTAATATCGATAATCATCCACTATCAATATATAAGTTATACCTCCAACAATAACCTCAATCACTACGCCCATTAGAATAGTTTATGATTTTCTTGTATATTACATGTGCACCTGATTGCCTAAATTCTATTCATTGTTTGAAAAGGCTTTTTTGAGGCTTACCTCCAAGGCTCACCTCAAGGCATTTTCAAGGCTAATCGCCTCAAGGCAGAAAGAAAAATCATTTGTCCAAAGAGGCATTTGCCTCATTACTTGAAGCATATCTAAGCATGTGCTTCACAGCCCATGAATCCCTTCGCTACTGAAGTGCACACTTCAAGGGGAAAAGAGTACAAAAAGAAAAAAAATGAACTTTAAATTAAATTAAAAATAAAAAAAGAGCACACCTATTCTTCTCTTTTTCTCTACCCATTGGATTCACTACCATCATTCACCACTTTCATATTTACAACATTTGGTGTTGTAAGCAACTATATTTTCTTTCGTTGTCGCAAGTGATCATCTACCTTGTATTTTTCAGTTCAATCTCTTCTTTTCTGCTATATTCAACTTATATTGTAGTTATTTTGAATTTGCAGATTTTTTTTTAATTTTCTGTACCATTTTTCTTTGCAATTAAATTCTCCCTTTGGGAACTAAATACTGCATAACATCCGCTTTCTTTCATCTCTACTGTAATTTGTATTTTCATGTTTGTGTTTTTATGTGAACTCTTTACCCATATGATCTTGATTAATATCATGTGGCTATAATAGGACATGTGGTCTTTGACTCTTCTCCATCCAACCGATTTTATAGTTTTTGTTTGTATACAAAGTGTAGTTCATTCTTGATTAATGTCTTGACCTGATTTTATCCATTTGTAGAATATTATACTATTTTGTATAATTTTTACAATATTTATAAATTTTAGAAAATAAAAGGATAAAAATTTCTAAGCCTACGCCTTGCCTAATAAAGAGGTCAAATGCTTCTCGCACTTCCGCCTTTCCAAACACTGGTTCTAATACATATCTAGTTCTTTAAAAAAAAAAGAAAAGCTTACTTTCTAACATAAGTTGAGTTGTAAGGCAATTTTCGGGGTGAGAACTAATTGTCCCACAAGAAGTTGAAAAATCCATGGTTGCATATTGGACTACACAAAGTTGAATTGCATGTTCTCACGAAGGCCACTTTAATTATTCCTCTTCTGATGCAACTTCTCTCCTCAAGCTAAAAACAAAATCACATTGTTGTTCAAGGCACACATATATTGATCCAAGTGGGGCAGAGGCCCACACTAGATTTTACAAAACAATTTGTATGTTCATATGGAACTTTAAAGTTATTACTTGGTAGTTAAAACCTATTTAATTTAAAAATTACATGATAATGCAAAACCAGCTTTAGAGTCCTAACTTAAATGGTGAAAGCTGGAAATTGGTTGAAAAAGTCCTAGGTTCCTTTTTCATTCTTTTTCCCCTCAACCATTGGACCAATTCTTTTTCTTTCTTTTTATTCTCTACCCAATGCACAAAGGAAACTGATCTCTCAAACTAATTAACGAAAAGTGTGGACAGCATAAAATATTTTAGAGAATGTAACAATGGACATCAACCAATTTATATTACATTTTAGTAAAAGAAATAGATTGCATACCAAAGATAATTTAAATTTATTTAAAATTTTAATATTCTAGCATATTGCTAATTTAGTCTAAGGGTCTAATTTTTAATTTAAAGATAAGTGTCATAAATAATCCTTTTTTCCTAAAAAATCTCAAGAGATCTTTATCAAATCTACATCCAAATCTTTCTGAGAAAATATTTTAGGGATTCAAATTTTAGAGTTTAATGCTTATTTCAATTTTTTTGCAAATATATTGTCCGTGCAAAAGTTATAGTATCAATCCATTATGGCGACAATGAAATGAAAAAAAAAAATTAAAAATTCAGCAACCCAGACCGTTGCTATTAATTTAAAACAATGGAAGCGTCTCTATTGAGTAGACCACTATTTTAACAACGGTAATCAGCTTTTTAACCCACACAGATCAAATGGGTTATAACCGATCAATTGTGCTTATACCAATATGCTAAGACAGAATCACAGAACTTAACCATCAAACATTATATAATTCATACCTATGATTTCTGTTTGTGCACTCTTATCAGCAAGTTGCTTGCTAATGGGACAGAATTTTTTTTATGCAAAAAGTTTTAACTCGAAAAGAAAGTCACCAACCTGTCCATGCGGATGTCTTTTCTTCTCAGCCCACGTGTGATGAGGTTGATATGTGCCCATTGCTATTTCAGTATCTCGAGAACCTGCTAAGGATCTTTGGTTGATATTGGCAGAACCCAAAATCACATACTCATCATCTACTATCATCCCCTTGGCATGAACATAAATCATGAACCGCCGAAATTTTTGGGACAAAGCCTGAAAGCAATTCAAAACTATAAAATGTCATCCATATTCCTCTACTCCTAATTGATAATTTGCATACAGAAAAGTTTCATAGCTACTTCTCTAACTTTTGGAGGATTAAAAATAATAGACCCATGTAGTTTAATAATATAATAATTATTTCCATGAATAAAACTGAAGTTTGGCCATATAAATAAGGGAAACACTACTTTTTTTTCATCATAAAATTTTACAGATAATACCAAATATGTATACTAATAAAGGTTCGGAGCAAAGCTACGAACAGTCATGTATCTTGGTTAAGGGGGAGAGAAGTAGAATAGTAGAAAAGGAAGTGTAGGTGAAGCTAAAAAACTTGAAGAAGCGCGCCTAGATAATATAGAGATTGGAGCTATAGATCTGATAAAAATAGACAAAATTTTGCATTATTATCTGAGTGATAACCTTCTCACGATTCTTTTGTATTACTTGAGACTTGTGATAAAGATTATTAACAATAATCATGTACTGTACTCGAACAGTTCCATTGGCACCAAGATGAGTTCAAGTGGGCAATTCGAACCTTTCATATTTACATAAAAGTATGTACAAAATGTTGTTGCACAAAATGAAATCGTGCAAATATCATGATTTAAAACCATTAATTACCTCATATTGTTAAATGACTACATGAATTACGTCACTTCTGCAGACAAGTTAGCACATCTCCTTGTTTGTTGCTCGTAGAAAATTTTGGTATATCAAATTTTCCCTTATCAGAGATAACACCAGAAGGCATGACATAAATTTGTTAATATGTGTTTGAACTCAATATGCAGGCTAGCCAATATATGATTTGACAAGGCATGATTGCGTTTGTTCAGCAGAGAGAAAGGAATTATTGCAAGGACTACCATTTAAAACCATTAATTACCTCATATTGTTAATTGACTAAATGAATTTGTCACTTCTGCACACAAGTTAGCACATTTTTATCTGCTTGTTTGCTGATCATATGAAATTTCCGTATTTCGAATTTTTCGTTACGGTTATCAAAGATAACACCAGAAGGCATGACATAAATTTGTTAATATGTTCCTTGAACTCAATATGCAGGGTAGCCAATATATGATTTGACAAGCATGGATTGCTTTTGGATCTCTATGGGATCAGTGGCACAGTGGAATGTGGCTCCAATTGGCTATTTGGCTTATTCCGATACAAATGAATGTGATTTACAGCAAATTATATCATCTTATCTCTGTCTGAAATCTTTCTTGATCCAGGGGAATTTAGCAGGTTGCTTCTTAGCTGCAAAATGAAGAAGATATGTTAACTAGTTGTTGAAGTGCCCTGGCATGGCACTCTCTTTTTCATACTTGCATAGGCAAGGAGTGTGGCACCAACTCAGTGTTCATCAGGTTGACTTCCAAACTAAAAAGATTTCAATTCTTTTTTGGTGTTTTCTGACTTTGAGTCATGCTCCATATGTGATACTTTTTTTTGATAGAAAAGGCTTAGATGATGATTATCATAAATGGATTGGAGACATGTATGAGCATATGGCCACTGATCCCATAGAGATCCAAAAAAACCCAGAAAAGAATCACATATGTTGAATCTAATGGCCGCAACAAGAACCCAGTATTTTTGTTCAGAAGTTGGCCCTAATACCATACAACTTATGCCTTGTTTGAAAAGATAAATGCATAAAGTGAAAGATTCAACCCCTGAGAAAAGTGAAAGCATAAACTTAGGAGTGAAAAGCACGAGATAACAAGAATTTCCATTTTATTCTAAAAGTTGTATGTCTGTGTATGCACGTGTGTGTGTGTGTGTGTGAAAGATTAAAAATTTAAACAAAATTATACATGATCCACCATCCATGCGGCCTACATGATAAAATGAGATGCAATGGGGATTGTCTGCAGCTATTTGGTGTTGCAAGTTGCGTTGCTGGTGATTGGACAAATAGGAAGTCAGAATTGCGGAGTTTGTACAATGTGAATAAATAAACCTAATAAGTATGCACAAGGTATGCAGGTGGCTGTGACCCTGCAGTGCGGTGAATTTCAACGGAGTATGTCCCCATCAGGACTTGGTTATCAATAAATCCAAATTTATAAATGGTCTAATATGCAAAAGAAAATGATACAACTCATGAATAAATCCTTATTACATTAAAATGACATCAATATTGCAACTGAACTATCAATTATATTTACTGTTGATAGAATGAAAAGCAAGGAAGAGTGTCAAAATTGAAAAATAAATAAATAAATAATAATAATAATCTCTATCAAAAAGCTATGATATGTAGGACATTGTTCCACCTAAAAATTGGCGTGTCCGACACATGTAGACACGACACCCGTGTCCATGTGTGTCCGACACTTACAAATGTGTAATCCGCTATTTACCTCAAAAATATACGCATAGGATGAAGTATATTATGGTATTTGACAAAAGTCAACTATTTTGTAGATCACTTTACAAAAATTAAGTTCTATTGTATATTAATATTAGCCTAATACATATAATTCTTTAGTCCAATATGTATAAATGTAGAAGAAATTTGTACATTTAGCTGTGTCCTCGTGTCTGGATTTGGAAATTGCCATTCCAGCACCCCGTGTCCGTGTCGGGGTAAGACACCCGTGTCCGTATCTTCAAATCATGGTCAAAAAGTACAAAATAAGCAAACGTGCAACTCTATGCATATCTTCCTCATTCCATCAAAAAGAAAATTAAATGGAAGCAATTCACTCTCTATCTTGGATAAATATGGATATAATGTGAGTGTGGGTGGGTCTACAATGAGCTTCAATTATGGTGTTATACAATAAATAATTATGTGAAGGATTGTATTATTAAATATTGTACCGCTGAACTTTTTTCTGATGGTTCATCTGTTGGCTGTGAGTTATCCTTGGGCAGTTCTTCACGATTGCCAAGACAATAGAAATTAAGGTAATCCTGTGGATGTGCATCTGCCAAATTCATAGATTTGAGCTCCTGTCCAATAATTTCATACATCATCTGTATTGTTTGAGCCTGCATGGAATTTCAGCATACAAAAGTAAAAAATGTTGATAAGTTTTAAATTCTTCAGTAGAATAGTCACAAGTTTGATATATAGCTAAGAAATCATAGTATATATTTTGTACATACTTTTGAGCTTGACACAAAAAGTTCCCCATCAGTCTTTCCCCCTAGGGGACAGATAAGCAAGAATACAGTGTGTGAATCCATATCATTCTAACAAGAAACCTAGTCAATTTGACATAATTATGGACAAGTCAATGGTGCCTTCTCATCATTGTTGTCTAAGCTATTGGCTATTGAGCACAAGGCTCCAAGTGAACATTGACTAAAACTTAGGATGTGTTGTTGACCAAGGTGCCAAATTTTTGTCCAAGGAAATTGTTGGCCCAAAAGGTTACACTCTCCATTTGTTTAGAGTTTTGATGATAACAAAACAAATAAGAGCTATTTGGTACTAATTAGTTTATTTAAGATAAGTTTCAGGTTAGTACCATATTTGGAGGCCATTGCTTAGCTATTGCAAGAACTTCTAGGTTCATGAAGTAAAGAAGGCGTTTTGCACATCAAGAAAGGAACATAGAAGAGAAGGCTCTAGCAAGGCATTGCATGGCTCAAGACTTCAAGATTGCTCAAGATAATTCATTAAATTTGTTTCTAGGTTTATAGTTTTGTTAAAGAATAGTGAATAGGTTTGAAGCTCTATCACACACATTTTTGCACACATCTTATTTCCAAAAATATTTCCTATAATATGTACAAAATATTTTTGTATGCAATCTTCTGCCTACAAACTCATTTTTATGTTTTATATATATCCCTATTCAAAACATACTTTGTTTATTTTTAATTCCCTTCAAAATCTGTTTCTGTTTTTGACTTTTGACCTGCGCCGGTCGACCGTCCGGTCGGCCGACACTGTGTCAGGTCAATCCGGTCGACCGACCCATTCGACCGAGGTTCTGGCAGCAGTGCGTATCCGTGTGCACGTTTTCGCGGTCGACCGTGCGGTCGACCGAAACCTGCCTGACTGCAAGACGTTTGCTCCTTGTATTTTTCGGTCGACCGTGCGGTCGACCGAGAGCCGGCAACGGCTCTTATTTTTGTGCTTCGGTCGACCGGCCGGTCGACCGAGTGTGCCGTTTGAACAGTAACGGCTAGTTTTCTGAGCAGATTTGTTTTTGTCTTTTTCTTTCTAAAAAGGGTTTAAATGATATTTACTGATCCTAATACTTCCTAATTAGCCTTAAGTGAGTTTTATCTTCTAACCCTAGCCCTTTACTATAAATAGGGGTGTTTAGAGAAAGGTTGATTACAAGAAAAATTTGCAAAAGTTTTCAAAAGTTTAAGGCATTCAAAAGAGCTTTGTTTCTTGGTTTTGTGCTGAAATTCTCTCATTTTCTGAAGTGTTTTCAAGAACTTTCTGATTTCTTTTTCCTTTCTACTTACACACAAGAGCTTCATTCCTACTCATTATTCTACAAGGATTGTTGTAAGGGAAGAGAGTTTTACAAAAGAGAATTTGTGGTCTTTTGACTACCAAGAGAGAACTTGTACTTGAGATTGTGGAGTTGGGTACTCCGGTGAATTTGTAACATCTTTGTGAAGTTATAGTGGTTAGAAATCCTTCTGGGGAAGGCGGAGACGTAGAGCTGGGTGCTCGAACCTCGGAAAAATTCTCGGTGTTTGCGTTTGGTTTACTTGCTCTCATCTCTTGCTCTACTTTCATTGCTCTTATTACTTGCTCTCTACATTCATTGCTATATTCACTTGTTTTGGGTGTTTGTTGCATCATAAATTTTTAATTATGCATTGATTAGCATTATCACATATTCACCCCCCTCTAGGTGATTTTCAATTGGTATCAGAGCCTGAACTCTAGGTTTGGCTTAACATCCTTAGAGAGATCCTTAAAATTTGCTAATCAACATTTGCATTCCATTTGTCATTCACTAGTAAACATGGCCGATAACATCAAAACCCCTCCTAAATTTGATGGACTCAACTTTCCTATTTGGAAGGTTAGGATGACTATCTTTTTGCAATCTTTAGGTAGCTTAGTAGCTAAATCCTTGACCAAACCCTATGTAGTACCCGATAGTGATGAAAGCACATGGACCGATTTTACCTTTAGAGAATATAAGGCTAACTCCAAGGCCCAAAATTCCCTTCTAACCGCCTTGAATGAGGACGACCTTACACAGGTAATTCACTGCCAATCCGCTTATAAGATTTGGCAACATTTGTTGGTCACACACGAGGGGACATCACAAGTCAAGAGACTAAGATAGATCTCTTGAGGTCCCAATATGAATCTTTTAAAATGATTGATGATGAATCCATTGATTGCATGATTACAAGGTTTACTAAAATCACCAATGCTCTTTCTTCTTTAGGTGACGATATCTCCAATGACCAAAAGGTGCGAAAAGTGATTCGGGCTCTTCCTTCATCATGGGAGATAAAGGCCACCACCTTGAAAGAATTGAACGACAAGGATGAAATGGACCTCATTAGTCTCATTGGGAACTTAAAAACCCATGAGATGGAAAAGAAGGCAAGAGAAGAGGCCGCTCCGCTAAAGAAGAAGTCCATAGCCTTCAAGTCTTCATCCACTCTTGAGGACGATGAAGAAGAAGAAGATGAGGAGCTCTCACTTCTTGTGCGAAATGTCAAAAGGATGTACCGGAAGAACAAACTCAACTTCCGAAGAAAATTTGAAGGTAAAGAGTAAAGAAGAATCATTTGCTACAATTGCCGAAAGCCCGGACATATCATGACGGATTGCCCGGAGTTCAAGAAGAAGATGACCTCCTCCTTCAAGCCAAAGAAGCCGGTTGAAAAGAAAGTCTACAAAGCGACATGGGATTCAGAAAGCGAATCCGAAGACGAGGTGGACACGGCGAACATGTGTTTCATGGCAAACACACCAAAGGTAACCCCACAACCTCTTGATGAAGATGATGAATTAAGCAAAGAAGTTATTGTACATGCTTTTGTTGAACTCTCCGAAACCTATGATAATAAAAAGATTGAATGCTCTAAATTAGAAAAGGAAGTTGCTTTTTTTTAAAATCAACTTGCTATTATTTCTAGAGAAAAAGATGAAATTTCCTCAAATCTCATTTCTACTCAAAATGAATTTAGTGCTTACAAAGTTGCATGTAAAGCAAAATTTCCTAAGATTGATGAAAAAGAAATTTCTTCTCTAAAAACTAGAATTGTTGACTTTGAAAAGGTTTTGAAGGATTATGCTATTAACACTAAGAAAATTGAAGAAATGTTTTCTAAAAAGCACACCTCTCATTCTCATGTTAAGATTCCTCATGCTCACACTTCACACCACACTCATGCTAAATCCACACATGCTCACAAGTCTCACACTCACTATGCTTTTAGATATGGTAGAGTGTATAGATGTACTTACTGTGGTAAAAATGGACATTTGGCTAAGTTTTGTTATGACCAAGTAAATAGATCAAATAATCTTGTTGGGTTCATGGCACTAACTCTTTAGGACCCAAGAAAATGTGGGTACCAAAATCAAGTCCTAAATTATTTGATGTAGGTACACACCAAGACTCCAAGACGTAAGGAGCGGTGGTACCTTGATAGTGGTTATTCAAGACACATGACATGGGACATCAATAACTTTACAACCCTATCAAGGTACATTGAAGGTGGCACCGTCACCTTCGGGGATGACTCCAAGGGAACTATCATCGGTATAGGTAACATTCAAATTGGTGCATCTCCTATTATAGAAAATGTAGCTCTTGTTGATGGTTTGAAGCATAACTTTACTTAGTATTAGTCAACTTTGTGACCGTGGACTTTAAGTTATTTTTGATGATTCTTCTTGCAAGATTTTTGATGTTAAAACCAATGATTGTATTCTCACCGGTTTTCGTGACAATAATGTTTATATCATTGACATGCTTAATTTAGATTGTTCTACTAAATGCTTGAATGCTTTTGATGAAAATTCTTGGCTTTGGCATAGAAGATTAGGACATGCATCTTTTGACCATCTTTCTAGGATTAATTCTAAGGAATTGGTGAAGGGTATACCTTACTTGAAGTTTGAGAAAGACCGCATTTGTGGTGTGTGCCAACTTGGGAAACAAACCAAGTCTTCCTTCAAACCAATCAAGGATATCATGTCAACTAGACCATTAGAATTAATTCATATGGATTTTTTTGGACCAACTAAAACTAAAAGCTTAAATGGTAGTAGATTTGCATTTGTTTTAGTGGATAATTTTCCCGTTTTACTTGGGTTTTCTTTTTGAAACACAAAGATCAAACTTTTTCTCATTTCAAGATTTTTCGAAAAAGGGTTGAAAAAGAAAAAGGTTTTTCGATTTTGAAAATAAGGAGTGATAGAGGTGGTGAGTTTGTTAACCAACTCTTCATGACTTATTGTGATGAAAAGGGAATCAAGCATGAAATGTCATGTCCTAGGACTCCACAACAAAATGGAGTTGTAGAAAGGAAAAATAGAACACTTCAAGAGATGGCTAGGACCATGATAAGTGAATATGACCTCCCTCAATATTTATGGGCCGAGGCCGTAAACACCGCATGCTATATTTCAAATCGTATTTATTTGTGTAAAAATTCTTCCAAAACATCTTTTGAAATGTATCATTCTAGAAAACCTAATGTTGCTTATTTCAAAGTTTTTGGATGCAAGTGTTTTGTTTTGAATATTAAAGATAACTTGGGTAAATTTGATGCTAAGGCTTATGAAGCAATCTTTGTTGGATATTCTACTACTAGCAAAGCTTATAGAGTATTCAATAGATCTTCACTTACCATTGAAGAATCCATGCATGTTAAATTTGAAGAATCTAATGTGGTTGTTGAGAATGTTGTAGAGATTGACTCATTAGGTGAAGACATGGAGAGACTATCCTTGAAGGACTCACCCGCTCAAGATGATAAGCAAGAACCAATTGGTGACGTTCAAGAGGATAAAGAGGAAAGCTCTCAACCGCTTCCTAAAGATTGGAGATACGCTACAAACCACCCCAAGGAACTCATCTTAGGTGATGTCTCTAAAGGGGTAACAACTCGCTCCAAGCTCCATGACTTATGTGGTAACTTTACTTTCATTTCTCATTTTGAACCCAAAAGCATCCTCGAAGCCGAGGCGGACTCATATTAGTTGTTAGCCATGCAAGAGGAACTCAATCAATTTGAGTGCAACCAAGTTTGGCACCTTATTCCTAGGCCCCACGATAGACCAATAATTGGTACTAAGTGGATCTTTAGAAACAAGATGGATTAGTCCGGTAATGTCATTAGGAATAAAGCTAGGTTAGTGGCCCAAGGTTACACTCAAGTTGAGGGAATTGACTTTGAGGAGACCTTTGCACCCGTAGCACGGCTTGAAGCCATACGGATGACACTAGCTTTTGCATCTTTTAAAAATTTTAAACTTTTTCAAATGGATGTGAAAAGTGCATTTTTGAATGGTTTTATAAATGAAGAAGTTTATGTTGAACAACCTCCCAGTTTTGTTGATCATGTTCATCCTAATTTTGTTTTTAAACTTGATAAAGCTTTGTATGGATTGAAACAAGCTCCAAGAGCTTGGTATGAAAGGCTTTCTAGTTTTCTCATTTCAAATGATTTTGTTAAAGGCAAAGTAGACACAACTCTTTTTACTAAGCATGTTGATAATGACTTTTTAATTGTGCAAATTTATGTTGATGATATAATTTTTGGATCTTCTAATGAGTTTTTATGCAAGGAGTTTGAAAAGGTTATGCAATGTGAGTTTGAAATGTCTTCCATGGGTGAATTGAATTTCTTTCTTGGACTCCAAATCAAGCAATTGCAAGATGGGAACTTCATATGTCAAGCCAAGTACACAAAGGAACTCATAAAGAAGTTTGGACTTGAAGACTCTAAAGTTTGCAACACTCCTATGGCAACCACAACCAAGCTTGATAAGGATGACCAAGGAAAAAATGTTGATATTAAATTGTATAGAAGCATGATAGGTAGTCTTTTGTATTTGACAGCAAGTAGGCCGGACATAATGTTTAGTGTGTCTTTGTGCTAGATTTCAATCGTGTCCCAAAGAGTCCCATCTTATTGCGATAAAACGCATTATTCGTTATATTAAGGGCACAATTGGAATGGGTCTTTGGTATCCGAAAACCGGAGACTTCTCAATGACGAGTTATTCGGATGCAGACTATGCGGGTTGTAGAGTAGATAGAAAGAGTACTAGTGGGACATGTCAATTTCTTAGTAATTGTCTTGTTTCATGGTCCTCTAGGAAACAAAATTCCGTAGCTCTCTCAACCGCCGAGGCGGAGTATGTTGCCGCGGGGGCTTGTTGTGCACAAGTCCTTTGGATGAAACATACTCTCCTTAATTATGATTTGCATTATAACCATATAAAAATATTTTGTGATAATACTAGTACTATACACATGACTAAGAATGCAAATCAACATAGTAAGACCAAGCACATTGAGATTAGATATCACTTTCTTAGAGATCATTTTGAGAAAGGAGATATAGATATTGATTATGTTTCTACGGATTTGCAACTTGCCTATATTTTCACTAAATCACTTGATTTTGCTAGATTTTCATTCATTTGTGGTGAACTTAATGTTTGTGTTATTGAATAAAAATGTTTTCTTAACCCTTTTTGATGTATGACAAAAGGGGGAGAATGAGTTTATGTATGGTTATATGAGTTCATATGGTTTTGGTTCCATATGAGTTTATATATGTTTTTAGTTTTTGATGTGTTTTCATGAATTCTTGTAATTTGAGTTTAAGTGTTTTGCAAGTGTTTTATATCTCATGGTGTTTATGGTTTTTGGTTTCATGATGTTTACTTGCAAATTACAAATTACATTGTTTTTGTTTGTTTAATATAAGCATAATTTGAGGGGGAGCTTTCTCCTCCCCTATATTTTTGTTTATAGCCTATTTGTTTTGTCATCATCAAAAAGGGGGAGATTGTTGGCCCAAAAGGTTAGACTCTCCATTTGTTTAGAGTTTTGATGATAACAAAACAAATAAGAGCTATTTGGTACTAATTAGTTTGTTTAAGATAAGTTTCAGGTTAGTACCATATTTGGAGGTCATTGCTTAGCTATTGCAAGAACTTCTAGGTTCATGAAGCAAAGAAGGCGTTTTGCACATCAAGAAAGGAACATAGAAGAGAAGGCTCTAGCAAGGCATTGCATGGCTCAAGACTTCAAGATTGCTCAAGATAATTCATTAGATTTGTTTCTAGGTTTATAGTTTTGTTAAAGAATAGTGAATAGGTTTGAAGCTCTATCACACACATTTTTGCACACATCTTATTTCCAAAAATATTTCCTATAATATGTACAAAATATTTTTGTATGCAATCTTCTGCCTACAAACTCATTTTTATGTTTTATATATATCCCTATTCAAAACATACTTTGTTTATTTTTAATTCCCTTCAAAATCTGTTTCTGTTTTTGACTTTTGACCTGCGCCGGTCGACCGTTCGGTCGGCCGACACTGTGTCAGGTCAATCCGGTCGACCGACCCATTCGACCGAGGTTCTGGCAGCAGTGCGTATCCGTGTGCACGTTTTCGCGGTCGACCGTGCGGTCGACCGAAACCTGCCTGACTGCAAGACGTTTGCTCCTTGTATTTTTCGGTCGACCGTGCGGTCGACCGAGAGCCAGCAACGGCTCTTATTTTTGTGCTTCGGTCGACCGGCCGGTCGACCGAGTGTGCCGTTTGAACAGTAACGGCTAGTTTTCTGAGCAGATTTGTTTTTGTCTTTTTCTTTCTAAAAAGGGTTTAAATGATATTTACTGATCCTAATACTTCCTAATTAGCCTTAAGTGAGTTTTATCTTCTAACCCTAGCCCTTTACTATAAATAGGGGTGTTTAGGGAGAGGTTGATTACAAGAAAAATTTGCAAAAGTTTTCAAAATTTAAGGCATTCAAAGAGCTTTGTTTCTTGGTTTTGTGCTGAAATTCTCTCATTTTCTGAAGTGTTTTCAAGAACTCTCTGATTTCTTTTTCCTTTCTACTTACACACAAGAGCTTCATTCCTACTCATTTTCTACAAGGATTGTTGTAAGGGAAGAGAGTTTTACAAAAGAGAATTTGTGGTCTTTTGACTACCAAGAGAGAACTTGTACTTGAGATTGTGGAGTTGGGTACTCCGGTGAATTTGTAACATCTTTGTGAAGTTATAGTGGTTAGAAATCCTTCTAGGGAAGGCGGGGACGTAGAGCTGGGTGCTCGAACCTCGGAAAAATTCTCGGTGTTTGCGTTTGGTTTACTTGCTATTATCTCTTGCTCTACTTTCATTGCTCTTATTACTTGCTCTCTACATTCATTGCTATATTCACTTGTTTTGGGTGTTTGTTGCATCATAAATTTTTAATTGTGCATTGATTAGCATTATCACCTATTCACCCCCCTCTAGGTGATTTTCAGAAATATCATTGCACGATCAAGTATTGAGGAGAGTACAGAGTTATAACTCATATTATTGGTGAAATAGCTCACATTGTCTGTACAGAGTTATAGCTCATATTGTTGGTGAAATAGTGTGGTTCAATCTCTTCTTCTTAAGATGGATCTTGCAATAAACCCGTGGTGATGCATTAAGACAATCAAGAAGCTACGTAGATTGCCATTAATCTTATTTTTCATGAGTGGATGAAGCATATTGACGTCGACTCTTAGTTTGTCAAAGATATCGCGATGTGATATCAAATAGTCACTTTGCTTGTCATGTCTAGTTGTCAGATTGGTGATATATTTAGTAAAGCTCTGTCACAAAAAAGTTTCTCTTATTTGTAGCAAGCTAGGCATGCTTGATGTATGTACCCCCACTTGAGGGGTATATTAAAGTAGTAAGGCTATTTATGTAATATAAGAGTAAGAGAATTTCTAAAAACTTTATATTTTTCCTACATGATATAAATAAGAGAAACGCCTGTTAGTCTAGGAATGTCATCTTCACTTTTATACCATGACAGACACAAAATTAGGACTTTCTTCACTATTGGCCTGTTTGTTTTGCTGCAAGTGGCTGCAAGTCGTAAGCCGTAAAATGAGAATGGGAAAATTGAACTGTAGCAGGGAAAATATATTGTGTTTTATGGTGTTTGGTTGGTAAAGTGAAAGTGTATATGGGAAAGTATATTGTGTTTTACTGTATTTGGTTGGTAAAAAAGTATATTGTGTTTTACGGTATTTAATTGGTAATGTAAAAGTGTAAGTGAAAAAATTGACCACAAAATTAACTGTAGTAGTGATTTAAATATTATAAATACTATTAAATTAAATCTACTATTGAAAATTAAATTTTATTAATAATTTTGAGAAAAAATATTAATATTTTTAATATTTTATTTATAACAATAATATTAATAAAATATTAATATAATTAGTAAAATATTACTAAAATATTACCTAAATAAATAATTATAAAATTTTAAGAAAATCCAAGGAACATTAATAAAATTTTAAGAATACTAATAAAACATAAATATTAATAAAATCTTTGGAAAAATAATAAAATATAGTTATAATATTATAATATTATAAAATACTTAAAAATTATTATAATATTAAATTTTATTATAATATTATTGTAACATTATAAAAATATAAAATTAACAAAGTAAATTATAATTATAATTTTAATAATAAATTATTATAATATTATTATAATGAATTATTATTACAATATTACCATAATAAAATATTAATATAATAATAAAGTATATTATAATATTAACAAAGTAATTATTTATATTAAAAAATAAATTAATTAAATATATAGAAATTTTATATTAAAGCATAATATTGTTATATTAATAAAATATTTAATCTAAATAAAATATTTTAAAAATTGGTATAAATATTAATAAAACAATAAAGTATTAAATAACAATATTAAATAAAAATAATAAAATATTAAATATTAAAACAATATTAAAAATAAAAAAACTAAAGATTAAAAATATAAAATAATTAAATAAGAAATTATACACTACTAAAAATATTTAAAAATATTAAATATTTAATAATATTAAATTATATATTGATTATCTAGTAACTGCTTTTGACTACAAGTATACTACAAGTGTACTACAAGTAGAATTTACATGACGACAAAATTAACTGTAGCAGCTGCAAGTGGGAAAATATGGGTGTAAAAATGAGATTTACATAACCACAAAATTAACTGTAGCAACTGCAAGTGGGAAAATGAAAGTTGCATTTTGCAAGTTATTTTGCAATGAAACAAACAGCGGAAAATGAAAAAGAGGTTTTCGATTTACGACTTGCAGCAAAACAAGCCCTATCTTTGATACTTTCAGCATGAATTTTTTTTGTTTAGTATTTTGGTTTTGGGATTTTTGTTTGGAATATTTTCATCTACATCACGCACTGCAAGAGTTAAAAGCCACTGGTGAATTCGCTTGGAAGACTGAGTTTGGTTCTGAGTTTTGGTTAATATGTTTTGTTTGGACAGCTTCAATTTGTGGCTTAGCTCTAGTTCGTTTTTCTCTAGTTCATTTCACCTCTCAATTTTGGTTCTATTCTGTTTCTATTCAAGTTATGGTTTGGACAACTTTTGCTTTGTTCGATCTGAATTGGCAATTTGATGAGTTGATTTTAGCGATTTGATGTGGTTCAGATTTGGTTCAGCTTCAACTCTGTTTGGCATTCTTCAGTTTGGTTTATCTCTGGATCTTGCAATTTGTGCAGATAAGAGAAAGAACTGTTTTGATTCTACTTTGGTTTTCGGCAACTCAACAACTTGTCATGGATAATTCGTAATCAGCAGTTTGACATCAGCAATTTAATAAGTGCAACATCAGTCAATCAGCAAGCTCAGCTTTAGCAGGTCAGCAATGTACCTTCAACATATCAGCACCAGCAATTCACTCTTTAGCAATTTAGCAGTTTCAACACTTCTTTTTTTTTTAAGTTTTTTTTTTAACAGACTATTGATGTTCGCACCATCATGAGTTTGAGGGAGATGTTAGATGCAACAGGTGCTAGATTAACAAAACCCTAGAAAAGCTTAGTTTATTAGAGAGTTATCATCTCAATATATAGAGATTACAAACGGTTATTGGGCTATGGGTAATATAAACCAAATAACCCAATTACCTTATTATCTATCTAAACTAATACTCCCCCTCAAGCTGGAGCATAAATATCTAATATGCCCAGCTGGTTGCATAAATTAGAAAACAACTGAGATGAGACAGCTTTAGTAAGAAGGTCCGCGCTACATTGAAGAAGGTGTGAACTAGAAAGCAATCACCTTCTTGGTCCACGCATCTCTGACAAAATGACAGTCAACTTCAATGTCCTTGGTCCTCTCATGGAATACAGAATTCTGGGTAATGTAAATAGCAGACTGGCTATCACATGCATAGACATAAGTTCAGACTGTCTAAAACCAAACTCCATCAGTAGATTCTTTAGCCAAACTATCTCGCATACAATGTGAGTCATAACTCTATACTCAGCTTATGCACTTGAGCGAAATATTATATCTTACTTCTTACTCCTCCAAGTCATAAAATCCAACAAAAATACAATATCCAATAGTAGACTTCTTATCTCCTTTGTCACTAGCATATCCTAAATCAGAGTATCCAGAGATGTATACATGTCCATACTTCTTATATACTAGGCCTTTCCTTGGACAACTCTTGATATAAACCAAAATTCTTAGTGCAGCTGATCAATAAGCCTCTCTAGGCTCATGAATGAACTTACTTAGTGCACCAATAACAAAGATTATATCGGGTCTAGTGACCGTCAGATAAATCAACTTCCCAATCAATCTCTTATACCCTTATCATCAAGTAGGTGATTGTCATCAAACCACAAGTTCACATTGACTTTCATTGGAGTGCTAGCAAGTTTGCACTCCAAAAGTCATGTCTCCTCCAGAAGAAACAGAATATACTTTCATTGAGAAAGAAGTATACTTTGTTTTTTATGCGTAATTTTAATTCCTAAAAAGTATTTAGGCATCCCATGTCCTTGGTTACAAAATGGTGCTTAAGATACTCTTTTGTCTCCAATAACCCTTCAAGATCACTGTCAGTTAGCAAAACATCATCAGTATACACCACCAGAATTACAATAACAGACTTTATGCGCCGAATAAAGACAGAGTGATTTGAGTAATATTGGTGAAAACTAATACCAGAGATGCTAATGCTGAACTTCTCAAACCACACCCTTGGACTCTGCTTAAGATCATATATAGCTTTTTTTTTGAGACGACAGACCTTATTTTCCCCTGAGTAACATAACTTGGAGGTTACTCCATATACACTTCCTCCTGATGGTCACCATATAAGAATGCATTCTTGACATCCAGCTGGCACAAAAGCTATGACAAGTTAACGACAATAGAGAATATAATCCTGATAGAATTCATTCGGGCAACGGACGAGAACGTTTCAAAATAATCTATGCCCTACGTCTGAGTATATAAAGATTACAAACGCTACATCCACGAGTCTGGCCTTATAGCGATCCACTGATCCATCTGGGCGATACTTCAAAGTATAGACCCAGCGATATCCCACAACAACAAAATCTTTGGGTGCCGACACCAACTCTCAAATTTCTCGAGAGCATCTATCTTCTCATTCATGGAATGCTTACAAGCAGGCACCAATAAAGCCTCCTCACAAGGCTTGATTGTAGACTCAGAAGACAAGGATAGAAACTGTGTTAAGATGGTCATAAGAAACAAAATTTGAAATAGGATGAACAGTGCAATATCGTTTACCTTTTCGCAAGGCAATGGGAGCATCAAGATCAAAGGGAGGAGCTGATGGTTGAATAGGAGGACTGTCTACCGGAGAGGTTGACCGGAACTGATTTAGAGGCAGGAACTTTTTTGCGATGAGTATATACAATTCAAAAATCCTTAACTGGCTCCCATACCGGTGTTGCTGCATATGGCTCTGAAGTGTCTCCAGGTGGCATTGGCGAAGAATCCCCAGAAGCAGGTGCAGGTAAGGCATGAACAGTGAAAGAGAAACAAACGCAGATGCAGTACCAATAATCGGTGGAGAGAAATATGGAACATACTCAAAGAATGTGACATCGGCAGACACGTAATACTTTTTAGTACAGAGCCTGTAACATCGATATCCTTCTTGAGTTCAGAAATATCCAATAACGACACATTTGATAGATCTAGGAGACAATTTGTCTAACCCAGAAGATAAGTTCTGGACAAAACAAGTACAATCAAACACCAGTGAAGTCATGGAGAAGACACTTTTGTGAGGATGGAGACAAGAGAACGGTTTTTTCTACCAAGGACAAATAAGGGCATCCTATTAATCAGATGACAAGCACTTAACACAGCATCGGACCATAAATATTTGGGAACATGCATATGAAACATTATGGTCCTAGCAACATCCAGAATATGCCTATGTTTGTATTCAACAATTCCGTTTTAACGGGATACATGAGAGCAGGATGTCTAGTGAATAATCTCATTTTTCGAACAGAAGATAGACACATCATTTTTAACATACTCTAAGGCATTGTCAATCCGAAGCACACAAATGGAAGTAGAAAACTAATTTTGTACTTCATTGAAGAAGAGTTCAATTACATTAGGACTTCTGATATCTCTTTCAGTAAATATAACCAAGTCATGTGATAGAAGTCATCAACAAAGAGTAAAAAATATCTAAAATCTTTAATTGAATGGACGTGATTGGGACCCCAAACATCAGAGTGGACTAACTCAAAAGGGAATCTATTACGACGAGTGACTCGACTTGGATAGGTAGCACGATGATGCTTACCTAACTCATAAGACACATCCTAAAGAAGAAATAGAAGACGCAACAGGGAAGACGTACCTTAGCTTTTGCACCGAAGGATGACTCAAGCGCTAGTGCCAGAGTAAAACGGGATCAGGCTGATCTGCAACCAATCCAATAAAGGTCACTTTATCATCTAAATAGTACATGCCTCCTCGTTCACGCCTCGAACTAATCCTCCTCCCAGTTAGCAAATTCTGAAAGACAATGAGGAGAAAAAGGTAATTTTGCAATTATTACGCTTTATAAATTGACTGATAGATAAGAGGCAGACAGAAAATTTTGGAACATATAGGACATCAGTAAGTGTTAAGAATAGAGTAGCATGAACCACCCCATTGCCTAATACAGGTGAATAGGAGCCATCAACAATTTTAACAAAATGATAGGTATTTGACAGGTTTAATGACATAAGTTTTTCTTTAATACCTGTCATGTGGCATGAGATTCCTGAGTCTAAAATTCAGGGCTTTTGAGGAGAGACAGTATATGCATGCATACATGAAGAGAATGCATGAGTTGCTGAATGATCATTCTGAGAAAACTCTAACTAACATGGTCGATTATATTCCTTATGGAATAGTATAACAGTGGAGGAACCAGAAGACCTAGGATGAGTAGACGAAGGAATCTGAGGAGTATCACATCAAGGATGAGATCAGAATCAGCTATTTGTGTCCACTCCGGTCGACCAAACTTCGTCCAATACTTCTCAAAGATATGGTTATTCTGACCACAGTGCTTACAATGCCTCGGTCCCTTATCAGACGCATTCAGTCGTCCAACAGGAACATTGCGTCCCGCGCCAAATGAGCCACATCCTCCTAAGTCTCCGCGACCATGACCACCACCTCTACCACGTCCAAAGTACATGGCAGACTGATTAATAGAGGATGCAGAAGATACATCAGCTCCAATAGAAACACTCATGACTCTGTAGAAAGTGACAGTTAACGTGAGAATACCATCTTCTCTACCTGACCTCGCACCTGAGATTTGAAAGTAGGACTTAGGCCAGACAGAAACTTTGACACTGTGAGATCGTGGCGATACCCCCGCAGTGTCGTTGTATCGGTCACAGCAGGTTGATGCATCTCCAACTTATCAACCAAACCCTTAAGTTCTCAATAAAACTCGGTCACAGACTTATCTCCCTATTTTAGTTCAAACAGACGCTCATAGATTTTAAAGACCCTCGAAGGATTCTTCTCCTTGTCATACATCACCTTCAGGGTATCCCATATCTCCTTGGTAGTAGTTAGAAACATGACACTGCTACTAATTTTCTCCTCCAAACTGTTGAGGACCAAGTCATAACAGAATAATCTCCAGTAAACCAGATCATATAAGTAAGATCTGTAGTAGTCAGTGGAGACTGTAGTAGATAAGACAGCTTGCTCTGAGCATCAATGATTATGCGAAACGCTTGCGCCCATAACAAGTAATTAGAGTTATTCAGCTTAACCGTAGTTTCTAAAATCGTCTTGGGTACAAAAATTTCAACTATCAGTGATGAGATCAAAGTGGAGGAAGAGCTCATATCACTCGACATCGTAGCCAATCAAAGATAAATACCAGAAGCAAGTAGCAGTCAGACAACAAATCAGATTATGCCTGATTTAATATCCAAATGGAGGCAAGGATAGTCAGAACATAAAAGTAGTTAAAAGCCAGACAAGATCAGATTAGATCAAAGTAGGCATCTAGATAATCCAGAGCAGATCCTAACCATAAAACAGTAAGCTTCAAAAATAGCATGAAATGCATAACAGAGTCTAAGAAAACTCAGAGATAGCTAGAAAGGCTCAGTAGAGTCTATGAAGACTTAGAGATAACATATAAAGGCTCAGTAGAGTCTATGAAGACTCAGAAATAGCTTAAAAAGGCTCTACATGTTCTATGAAGACTCAGAGATAGCCAGAAAAGCTTAATAGAGTCTATGAAGACTCCAATATAGCCTAGGAAGGCTTAAAGATAGTCTGAGATTGCAAAATAGAGTAGAACACACCCCAGATCTGATCTCAGATCAGTTTTTAGATAAAAAATTAACAGCCAGAACAGTTTTTAACTTTCACAACATTGCGGCAGGGATGAAGGAAGGCTGCAGCAGCCCTTGGAAGGGGGGCAGGACCTGGAGATCCTTGGAAGGGGGCGGCAGGGCTTTGGGAGGTTGTGGAAGCCCTTGAAAGTGGGTGGCAGGGCCTGGAGGTCCTTCGTCATGGTTGGAGGTGCCTCGGCAGCACTTGGGAGAGGGGCGGCAAGTGTTGGGAAGGGAGAGGAGGTGCGTGGAGGCTTCTGACGTGCAGAGGGAGGAGAGGAGAAGAGAGGATGACGGCTAGGGTTTTTGTTTATGCTCTAATACCAGGTTAGATTAACAAAACCCTGGAAAAGCTTAGTTTATTAAAGAGTTATTATCTTAATATATAGAGATTACAAACGGGTATTGAATTATGGGTAATATAAACTCAATTACCTTATTATCTATCTAAACCAAGAATAGGTATATTATATTATAGAAATAAGTTTTGGAGTATTTAGAGTTCTATTAGTATTCTTAGTCATGGTCAAAATAGGATTTAGTCTTGTATTGGTCTATATAAGGAGACACGTTCTCGTAAACTTATGCAAGCGTATTTTTTGCTCTATAAATAATGAGTAGATGTAGTTCTTTAAAGTCAGTGAAGATTTACGTTCGTAAATCTAACATGAAAACGCTACATGGACTGTACAAGACCAGATGTGATTCTAAATGACTCCAAATACTACTAGAACTCTAAATAATTCAAATACTATTTCTATAATATAATATATTTATTATATCTAACAAAAGCAACCTTCTTAAGGATGTTTAAAACTCTTCTCTTCATTTAAAACTAAAAATTCCCGATCACAGACTAAATCTTTTTATGAATAACATTAACATAATAAAAGAAGACTCCAAATCTCCCGACTATCATCTAAAATGCTAATGGGAATCGAATTTCTTCCTTTAGACATCTGCTAGGCATCTAGTAATGTTCTTAAGCTACACAACAAAAGTACTCGTCATGTCACTTCGGATAATATGTGTCCCAAAAGATATCATTATAGAAATTTTGACAAAGGATGCTATAGTTAAAGAAGAAATTACAAGTAGGTGTCAAACTTGAGGGGGGAATTAAAGTAGTAAGGCTATCTATGTAAAATTAGAGTAAGAGAATTTCTCTAATTGTGTACTTCTCCTATGCCACATAAATAAGAGAGATGCCCCTAGTCTAGGGTGTCATCTTTTCCATACCATATCAGACCAAATTAGGGTTTTTTAGCACTATCTTTGAAACTCGGATAAATGTGAAGGAAACAGTTAAGGCAAAGATCTGGAATACAGAAAGGATAAGGAAGAAATGCGCTAAAGAGGATTAAGAAATGAGATTAGGAGAATAAAAAAAATACTAGAAGAGAGAAAGCAACCTTCAAAAGGACGTCTAAAACTCTTTTCCTCATTTAAAAACTAAAATTCCCAGACTAAATCTTTTAGTGAATAGAGTAACATACTAAAATAAGACTCCAAATATCCTAACTATTGTTTAGAATCCTTATGGGAATCGAATTTCTACCTATATATATCTGCTAAAGTATCTAGTACTGTTTATAAGCTACACAACAGAAGTACTCCTCATGTTACTCTGGACAATATGTGCCCCAAAAGATTAGAGGAATTTTGACAAAGGTTCCTAAAGTTAAAGATATTACAAGTAGGTATCAAAAATAAGACAGGCCAGAGATAACGATTATAATTGACATTAAACTGAAGCTTCAAGGAGCTTAAACTACTGTAAGGCACATTAGTCCATTTGAGGTACTATATATCATTCGCTTCAGCAGCGCTACAATTGTCCATGAATCCATCTTACCCATCTTCTTTTCATGCTCACTCTGAAGCAAGGTTTCTCATGTTAATGGCTCACTAAGGAGTAGTTTGTGGACTACGAATAGTGGTTGGTCTGAGGAAGCAGCAAAGGGTGGACCTTCACATGATTGATTTTGATCCCACACCGTTCTTTTATGGAACGGGTTTAGAACATGTTATGGAATGGATTTGGTAAATGTGATGCTGAATACTGTGCAATGAGTGTTTGTAAATTATAGTTTCTATCTATCCCCCTCCATTAAGTGTTTGTGTATAAGAAGATTCATTGTTGTAGGATATGAAGGAGACCAACAATATGGGCATCATGATGATCCAATTCATCCTGTACTTTGGATGTCCCAGCAGAACTTGATTGGCAAGCAAGAATGACATTTTCCTTTTGTCAACCAAATATGTATATGGTGGCAGCGCTGATAATGAAATGGGGGCCTTTACCATCCCCTTTATTTAGTACATATCCTACAGGTCAATGATATGCTCCTTCAGTGAGTTGTCCACTAAACAATGTTTACATTATTCACCAAATTTTGAAGCGCAAAAGGGTGCAAAGATGATAGAAAAGTGGAGCTTTCTGATAGATATGAGAATCACAAAAGGCTGTGATACCAGATGAGATTACGAGTTTGTAATTACAATGTGGATGAGTTAGAGGTTTAAGAGGGTGAAAATTGAGTCCACAGAGCTAATTGGGAGGTGGGTGCTTGAAAGACAGTGGTTCAGGGTAACAGAGTTCAAACCCCGGAATGGGCCACAAGAGGTCCATCTAGTACTCAAAAAGAAAAAGTAAAGAGATAAAGAAAGAAATACGAGTCTAGACAAGTTTAATATGATAATCTCATTCAATTCTGTTACATGCAGAAGACAAGTTTTTTACTAAAGATATATTAAGAAACAAGTGAAATTTGGAGTTTATAAACTGTGGCCATAGGAGGAAATTTGTTTTTCAAAACACTACTGCTTCACTATCTCAAACTCTCTGGCTTCTGTTAAACATGCATAAAGCATTCTTCCCTCTGCAGATCAACTATTGTTTCAGTCTTCCACCATACATCTCTAAATTTGATAATAGTTGCAGCAACAACAGAAGTGTTAGTTAAATGTGAGGTATGAGATGCTAAATACTTCAAGCTCTAAAGGTTGAGCCTCATATATATTGAAGAGGTTGATGATGTTAATATGAACATAATTAGAGCACAATTTGGGCCAAATTTGTTGCCTGAAGGATGTCCAATAAAAACCACGCTTCGAAGGTTGAAGGCTGATTGTATATGAAGGGGGAAAAATCAGGTTCTAGTCAAGAATATTATTCATAGAACGCAGTGAAGCTGAAAACAGACAGTTGGACATCAAAAAGAGAGTAAACATAACGGCTGGGGAGCAAGTCTATGATTTTTACAGCTTTTGCTTTTCCTTCATCCAAGTGATAATGTCATTGTTAATAACTTAGAAATAAACAGACTCTAATATAGTTACTATGGTAAAAGAAGGTTGTTATCGGATCATGAGAAAGGTTGTCTTGTGTCTATTTTGCCATTTTCACATTTTACAATTCATATATGAAATTCTCGTGTAATTTTGAACCGGCAAGTCACAAACTTCTGTGTTGTGGGTGAGAAAAAATGTCTCCCTTACATGTCAAACATTGGATGTGTTTCACTTCTGCTCAATGGTCATAATTGAGGACATGTGTCCAACAGAAAAATGTCTTCCTTACATGTCCAACCTCTAAAAGTCATGCAGGATACTGCTATATGTTACAATTTGGACAAAAGGATATATGATCTTATGACACACCCATACAAGGTCAAACATAGGGTTAGTAACATAAAGGTAAAATCATCACTGAGAAAGAATAAGTCGGGCAATCGAATGAGTCATTAATCAAGCTACTAAATAGGAGGATTTCCATTTACTAAAATCCCAATAATCATATCAAATTTATTTCCTTCAGAAAGCTTAAAGCCTTATTTAGTCAATCCTAAACATAAGCCTAGTAGTTCACTAAGATACAGAGTGTCTTTTTATCAACAAATACCAAATAATGAACTCTTTAGTCTTCTAGTCATCAAGTGAAGTATAGCAATTAGGTAGGTATGCCCCATTTATGAAATAATAAATTACCTGCCAAAAAAGAATTTCTTGCACAGATGCAGTAGTTGGTACCCCCTCAGGCCACATTGGTATTACCACGTATACTGCAAATCGCTCATGAGCTCTGATTTTGCTAGCTACCTTTAGGGCTAATTCCATCGGAATCAAATTATCAGCACCTGTCAAAGCCAAGAACCCATCAGTGAAGAACTTAATAGGTAATCTCAGCGAAAAATATCTAGTTACTCATATAGTTCAGAATTCAGATAGGCAAAACAACGAAGGGTTGTAGTCTGATTAAAATGGAACAACATCCACATCGTTGTTCTTCCCTTATGATGCATGCTACAAAAAAGAAAATTTTCAACGACAAAGAACTCATCCAGCTTGATATTACACATGTTTTGATACTTGACTTTAATGTTGTCTTTGACCGGTAGAAGCCCAAAACCTAGAAACTAGTGGAAACCTTTGATGGTCAGGCCCCGAAGGTTACTCGTTTTCTTACTATGTTTCTGCATTTGGTAAGAAAGCCTGTAACACAGGACCCACCTATTTCCAATAGTTTTCAAACATGGTAGGCTCCTACATGCCACTTACAACTGTTTCTGGTTTTGAGTTTCTGTGGAGGAAAAAGGGAAAATTCGTGGTCTTCGAAAACTAGTAACACATTACACATTTCCTGTGGTGTGCAGCGTGCACCAGCACAATACACTGGTTGAGAACCTAGTTTACACTATAGTTTCTTGACTTCCATTGGAAACCAGAAGCAGGTTTCAATCTTTTGTAAGAAACTTGAAGAAACCTAGGTTTCTTTTTTTCCAATGTTTTCCACTATTTTCTTCTTGCCAAAGACAGCACTAGGTGGACACTCTGTAAATTCATTATTAGAACCCAATTAAAATCAGCTAGCTTACAACCTTGCATCGGTGACACTTATTGGTGGTATTTACTCACCCAAGGTAGCCAGAGCTCAGCCTAATTCGTTTAGATATCAATTGCAGACAAAAAAAATGTGTGAAAAATTGCACTGGTTGAATATTACATGAAATGATATATACACAATTGTCAAGCATTCAAGGTATTGATTCCTTCCTTGTATGTCTGTCAATCGATGCGCTTTT
The DNA here is from genome assembly GCA_038442645.1 of Agave tequilana. Taxonomy (NCBI): domain Eukaryota; kingdom Viridiplantae; phylum Streptophyta; class Magnoliopsida; order Asparagales; family Asparagaceae; genus Agave; species Agave tequilana. The sequence goes on from JAVJIF010029939.1 coordinate 95,854, forward strand.
CAATATCTAAAAGTTTCAAACAAAATTTTCCATTCACTAGTCACAAAAAAATTTCTAGCACATATACAGTGTTACTGGGATTGGCATCCATCAACCAGATGAATGTAGGTTAAATAAACAGCAAACGGTGTTTTGCATCTGGAAGCATTACTACCATATGCCTAGAACTCCTAGTATTTCAAATTATAGCCAAAACAGAGGAGCATTACTACCATATGCCTAGAACTCCTAGTATTTCAAATTATAGCCAAAACAGAGAGATATAATGTTAATATTTCATATATTTCTGCATAACATGTATGTTACATAATACAAGAAGGAGAACTATTTGAAACCTGCATTCTTGTAGTCTGCCCAATTGTAAGAAGAACCAAGAAAATACTGATTTTCAATATATATAAAATGTTGCGCAGATCTGATTGCCTTTACATATGCTGTGTGGATGCTCCTATCAACCACCAGATTCTTTTCACAAACCAAGTTCTGCATTATGGAAACAAAGAGAACAGGTCGGAAACCAGAAGACAATTAAAACCTGTGTGAATCCAAAATTGAAGAATAGGGTACCCCCACCATCCCCTCCCCAACCCTAACCACCACCCCCCCCCCCCCCCCCCCCCCAAAAAAAAAAAAAAAAAATCCCGCCCAACAGACACACACTCAAGAAATTAAGAAATGTGAAGAGAACTATTTGAAACCTGCATTCTTGTAGTCTGCCCAATTGTAAGAAGAACCAAGAAAATACTGATTTTCAATATATATAAAATGTTGCGCAGATCTGATTGCCTTTACATATGCTGTGTGGATGCTCCTATCAACCACCAGATTCTTTTGACAAACCAAGTTCTGCATTATGGAAACAAAGAGAACAGGTCGAAAACCAGAAGACAATTAAAACCTGTGTGAATCCAAAATTGAAGAATAGGGTACCACCACCATCCCCTCCCCAACCCTAACCACCACCACCCCAAAAAAAAAAAAAAATCCCCGCCAACAGACACACACTCAAGAAATTAAGAAATGTGAACACAACTCAACTGCGGAGTAAATAGACTCAAATAATTTTAATGATGAATCATATACAAACCCTTTTATGGGCTTCTTCGACCATCCTGGCAAGTCTTTTGCTTTCCCTAATCGTGAGTGTTTCTCAGCTTCCGAAAACATCTTGGAAAATCCTTCCCCTTTAGCTGACCCCGAATCAATAGAACGAAAAACCTGAAAGGTCAAGGAGGAAAGAGGCTACAATTAAAGAAATTGTGAGTAAAATCCAAAAGAATGTTACTAAAAAGTTGTTTATATAACCTGCACATGCCAGTTTTCTGGATGTTCTTCCTCGGTCACCCATAAAGTTGGGTGATCAATAGGCATACCAGGTTCCGGACTAATTATCCATGAGATGCGCTCTAACTTTAGTAGGGCATCATCATTCCAGTGAGATGCTTTTTTAAAACACCATCCCAACTCCCTCCATTTTGTTGCCTTCCGCCATCTCTGCTCAAAATTTGTAAGTATATCATATGCAGCTGGGCCTTCAATCTTGCAGTGTAAATCATGCCATGGTTGTCTTGGGCCTTTAGTTTCTGTCTACACACAACCAAAAAGACCGAAAGAAAAATAAATGCTGAGAAGGGGAAAGTTAACACTTCAGAACCAGTGTGCTAAGTCTAGCGTCCATGGAATAGGACATTATAAGCATAAAGAGTTGCTGAACAAACAAATTTGATTGAATTCATTTAACATGTTGTAGCAAATAGCACCATGAAACTTGCATTATCTCCTTATTTTTCCACAATTAAGGACATTTTCCTTCAAATGTAAATGCATACCAATCAAATGAACTGCTGCTTAGTTTATCAAGTTATTGGTTAGATAGTTATGCCCGAGTTTCGATCTTCCTGAATTAGATATGTCAGTGAGACTACTTGTGCATACACAACAGTAACACCTACAAATCAAAACATTAACTAGTAATCAATTTAAGGAGTTAAACAAAATCAAAAGAAAATAATAATTCACTATCACAAATAATTAAAAAAAGACCAAAGACCAGATATTGCACTCACATGACAGTAGCAATCAACATTAATATAGTTATAGTCTGATGAGTATAAGATTATTAGCAAGACATGTATTCTCGAAGACCATGCTCGAAACCAGATTGTGGGTTCGACCGTGTAAGGCTTCGAGAATAATACTGATTCAACCACCCACCAGACTTGGCTGATGACACAATCTTCCCCTGTATGACACCCATCTATCTAACCCAACGCCTATAAATAGGAGGCCCCCATGACCTCATAGAGGTACGCAACCTCTCTCTCTCTCTCTCTCTCTTCTCTCTCTCTCTCTCTCTCTCTCTCTCTCTCTCATAGTTCTTCTCCTTAAAGTGAAGAATGACTTAAGCGTCAAAGTGGGGATCGCTCGAGTAATCCGCTGACAATGTTCTATTTTGCATAGTCTTGAATCAGGACCACGCAAAGTTGAATCGCATCACAGTCGTCTATGAGACAAAATACCAAACTTCACCGATCCCACTATTTTGTCGAGTATGATATTGCACCTATATCAACGAATCTATATAGACATTGATATATCAGATATCAGCCCAAGTCAGCATCAACAAGAGTTTACATGTGTTTCAAAGTCCACATAACATGTAACACCCATGTTCCTTGCCATAGGTTCGATAAAGGGCAGACAGTAAATAATGAGTCCACATGACTTGTAGGTGGCTATTAATAGATGTGATTGTTAGCCTGGTTCACAAACACGCAAAAATTTAATAGCTTTTCTTATTACATGTTCATTTTACCTCGATACATTTAATTCAGTGAGGGAGAGTTTAAACTGTAATACACACCTAGTAAACAGAACTTTAAATTGGAGGAACTTCAGAGAATGGTCAAGGATATAATGTACTCACAGGAAATGTAGGGTTATGAAAATCATTTTCAAATACAGTGTCAAGATCAGAAAAAGTCTATGTTCTGGTGTATCATAGCGACCATCACAAAGATCAAGACCGCCAATGAAAGCAGTAATCTTTCTTTTATTTCGAGAAGCTTGTGTGTCGAGTAGAACACATTTCTGATGGTGCGTAAATAAGGTCCCCACAACCTGAAAGGAGACCCCAAAAAAAAAAGCCAGAGTGTTATTCAACATCTCAAACATTAATGCAGATAATAGAAACATATGCATATCATATACATGACAACATTATGAAAAGCAGATTTCTCGTACCAGACAGTCGTGTTACAAAACAAAAATGTTCTATGAGAAGACCAAAACAACAAAGTGTATGTCTATTGCTCTTACCAAACAAACATTGTAAGAAATTTAATAGCCATCAGTGTTGACCATTCGTAGTAATTCAAAATATTAGGAAGAAGTTTAGAGACACAATTGGAAATAGAATTTGAGAAGCATCAGTTCATGTAAAGGTGAAGAGATAATGGTGGGGACATCTCTCCAGGATTGCGATTCTACACCAGGAGGCGTCGTCGCACACTTTCAGTTTGGTTCGATTAGGGCTGGGAAAGTCAACTTAGCTATTTTTCCCTTTTATTGTAATTTTTATTTATTTGGCAGTTTTCTTTTAGTCCCATATCGGTTGTGATGGGATCTTTCTGTTGATGTAGGCCTACTTAAGGCCAAGACTGGTATTGTTATTGGTAGTTTTGGAATGAATGAAAATTGCTTTTAAGCTTTGTAGCCTGTGTGCTTCGGGTGAGAACCCTAGGGAGAGAATCCCGCCCGGTTCCCCGTCATCTTGGTATCAGAGCCCGGTTCCTCAGGAGGCAAGAACCGATCCGGATTTGGGATGAGATGAAGGCTAAGTTAAGCCAGAATATCTCCCTATTACTTTTCAGGATCAACTTTTAGACAAATGGAGCAGGCTAACACAAGGCACTCGCTCTGCTACGGAATATATTGAGAAATTTGATGAGTTCTTGACCCGGTGCAGCGAGTTCGTTGATGAATCCCCAACAGTCACCCTCTCTAGGTTCAGGTCTGGCCTTCGCGATGATCTTCGTAGGGAACTCTTTGCAAGGGGTGTTAGTGATTTAGAACACGCCTACCAGATAGTTCGGGACCTAGATGCGTCTCGAGGATCTTACTATCAACGAGGTTCAGAGTACAAGAACCAAAGCACTAGGGCTACCTCTGGACAGTCCCAGCTCAAACCCCAATCCTAACAGTTCGGTCCAATAGGAGATCTCAAGGGTAAAGGCCTAGTTGAGGGTGTGTCACGAACCAACCCCCGCACCCAATTTTTAAGTGTCAAGGATATGGGCATGTAGAAAAGTTTTGCCCAAGCAAATCCAGAACCCTCTTTCTGGATGATCAATCAGATGAGGTGCAGGACGAACCTCAAAAGGAAGTTGTATTTGTGGGAAATGCGAGCAGTGATTCTGAGAATGATTTAGAATAAGAGGAAGTTATTAGTTCCATCAGGCATGTTGCTGTCGTTCGATGTACCCTCGCTCAATCTAAAGATATGGTTGACTGGCGTAGAACCTCAATCTTCCACACATGGATAAAGATTGGTGAAAAAAATTGTAAAATCATTGTCGATAGTGGAAGTTGTATAAATGCTGTGTCATCTAGTTTGATTTCAAATATAGGGTTGAAGACGGTCCCTCACCCTAATCCATACAAAGTTACCTGGATTAACACAGCATCGATGGAGGTGAATGAACGATGTCTTGTACCTGTGCAATTTACCACCTATAAGGATAAAATTTGGTGTGATGTAATAACAATGGATGCAGGACATGTGATTCTTGGTCGACCTTGGTTATTTGATATGGACGTGACTTTGTGGGGAAAGTCCAACACTTGTACTTTCAACTATGAAGGACAACGGATCAAACTAGTTCCGAGTCAACCCAGATCCAAACAAGAGAAAAAGCCAGTGGACACGAGAAAAGAAAAGAATCTCAACTTAATCAGCCCTAAAGAAATTGAACAAGAAGTGATTAGTGGGGCACAAATCATCGTTTTGCTTGCTCGGGAAGTAGCGAAAGAATCTCATGAAACGATTCTTCCTGAAGTGGCCCCTATTATCACAAAGTTTGCTGATGTATTTCCTGACGACCTCCCTGTCCAACTGCCACCAATGCGAGACATTCAACATGCCATTGATCTAGTTCCGGGAGCCACTCTACCCACTTGCCGCACTATCGAATGAACCCAATGGAACATGCTGAATTATAGAGGCAAGTTGAAGAGTTGTTGAGCAGAGGGTTCATACGAGAAAGTTTGAGCCCTTGCGCGGTCCCTGCACTGTTAACGCCGAAGAAAGATGGGACATGGCGTATGTGTGTGGATAGCCGTGCTATCAATAAAATAACGATAAAATATCGTTTTCCAATCCCAAGATTGGATGATATGCTTGACATGATGACAGGTGCTACCATCTTTTCAAAAATAGATTTGAAGAGGGGTTATCATCAAATTCGTATTCGCTCGGGAGATGAATGGAAAACAGCATTTAAAACGAAGGATGGGCTGTATGAGTGGATGGTCATGCCTTTCGGCTTGTCTAATGCTCCAAGCACTTTCATGAGAGTGATGACACAAGTATTGCGACCCTTTATCGGAAAGTTCGTAGTCGTATATTTTGATGACATCCTTATTTATAGCAAATCAAAGGAGCAACATTTGGATCACCTCACGCAAGTTTGTGTCGTTTTGAGAAAGGAAAGTTTATATGCCAACCCTAAGAAATGTACCTTTCTTACTGACCAAGTCATTTTCCTAGGAGTGGTTGTTTCTTCACAAGGTGTCTCCACAGATCCTGATAAAATCAAAGCTATCGTGGAGTGGCCAGAACCATGCAGTATTCGAGAAGTGAGAAGTTTTCATGGGTTAGCCACTTTCTACAGACGTTTTATTCGAAACTTTAGTACGATCATGGCCCCGATTACCGATTGCTTAAAAAAAGAGGACTTCGAATGGACTAGAGCTGCTGCCAAGGCGTTTCGGGAAATCAAAGAGAGAATGACAGAAGCTCCTGTTATAAGGCTCCCAGATTTCACGAAAGTTTTTGAAATTACTTGTGATGCCTCAGGCGTTGGGATAGGTGGTGTTTTAAGTCAAGAAAAGCATCCCGTTGCCTATTTTAGCGAAAAGTTAAATGATACTAAGCAACGGTACTCTACCTACGATAAGGAGTTCTATGCGGTAATGCAAGCTCTGCGTTATTGGCGCCATTACTTGTTACCGTAAGAATTCGTCATTTATTCAGACCATGAAGCCCTTAAGTATCTCAACTCTCAAAAGAAGTTGAATTCGAGGCATGGTAGGTGGGTAGAATTCCTTCAAGATTACACCTACGCCCTCAAGCATAAGGCCGGGGTGGAAAATAGGGTCGCTGATGCTCTTAGCCGTCGTCGCGCTTTACTTTCTGTCATGAGTACGGAAGTGGTTGGTTTCGAGAAGATCAAAGAAACTTATGAGTCCTGTCCTGATTTTGAAAATATATACACTGTATTAAGGGATAGTTTGACACATGAGATTGATGGTTTTCTTTTGCAAGACGGGTATTGTAACGCCCCGATCCCGGCGGGTACGGAGACGTTACTGCAACGTATATACGCAGGTCAGAAATACCCTCACGTATATACGCTAAGCATCAGTACAGGCAAGAATCAGAGTACGGAAGCAAATGGTGCATTATACATTCCAACACATGAGTACAATTACAAAGTTATCACCAGAGGTGACAAATATTACAATAATATTACATCACAACATGGCGCAAATGCGAGAATACAAAGGATGTACAAGTATGAACAGTACAAAAGACACTCACGAGTTTACAAAATGAAAACTCGAGAGGCACACAGGGGGCCTGTAAGGATAGAGCTTCAGATGGTCTGCTGGAGATCCATGCTACCGCTGCGCCACTCTGATCAACAACTGGGGGAATCCACACGCTCCAAGCTCCATGACCTGGACATGAGAATCCAGGGGAGTCAGATAGAACTCCCCAGGCGAGTGGTGATACAAAAGCCAGATGGCGTGCTGAGATAAGTACAAGTGTATCGATAAAACCGAATCATAATCATGCATTGAAAACCGTGTCGTGAGCATAAGCATGTATAGGCAGGTAGATATATAACAAGTGATATCAAGCAGGAAGTACTCATGGTATGGTAAGATAGGAACATGAGACTGATGGAATGGAACACAAGGAATAAAGCAGGGTATGAGCAGCGAATATGATAATAATCATAAAACCAGAAATTCGATGTAAAACCCAATAGAAGTAAGCTCGGTAAAGCATACAACGGATCCATAGTTGGCATCTTTTATTATTATTATTACTCGTCTTGCCCTGATGTCTAGATATGTGAACTAGCGTCCCAGCATACATATATCCACATCTGAGTAAAGCAAGGTTGTTATTGGAAACCAACGGGGGTATCAACGAATAATGTTTACAGTGGGTCCCGTACATGCCCGGGACCACGACCCAGGACGTTCCATCGCTGGTGTATGGAACCGGCCGCAAGGTCTACAGGAGGGTCTTATAGAATGCCCTTATCAAGATGGTACCAAGAAGGAGGGAGCCAGCACTCCCCTCGGTCGCCTGGAGGCCCACAGGTCAGACCGGAAGTTTTAGTTGCACAACATGCCTAGTACCACTGTAAACACGAACACATATTGATAGCCGCGAGTTCCCCCTGACCCAATGCTGTTGCCCCCCTCAGCAGAGAAAGAGGGGGGATGTTGCCCCCCTCAGCCCACGCACAGGGGGCCCAAGCGGGCCCCCTGGTCGCCCACGGCCGGGTCGTGGCCGCTGGCCGCCGGCGGAGTGCCGGCGGGGCGCAGAGCTGGGGTGGCCGGTGGCCACCCCAGGGGAGAGACAGGGAGGGGGCAGCAGCCCCCCTCCCTCCAATCAAAGCCATGGCCAGGGCCTGTTGCCCTGGCCTGGCCGAACATCTGGCCGCGGCAGCGCGGCCAGAGGGGGACGCCGGGGAGCCACTCCGGCCCTCAGTGGCCGGCGCAGGCCAGGGGTGGTGGTCGGAGCCCCGGCGACGGTGGTGGTAGCCGGATCTTGGAGGAAAAGAAAGAAGATGAAAAAGAAAAGAAAAGGAAAGAAAGGAAAAAAGAGAGAGGGGAAAGAGATGGCCGGAGTAGTGGGGGTCTCCTCGCCGGCGGTGGTGGCCGGAGGCGCCGGCGGTGGTCTTGCTTGGGCGTCGGCCACCATGGAGAAGAAGAAAAGAAGAAGAAGAGAGAAGAGAAAAGAAGGGAGAAAGAAAAGATAAGGAAAAAGAAAAAGAAAGGAAAAGAAAAAGAAGAGAAGGGGGATGTGATGGGGAGGTGACTGGGCCCATGTGGGCTTGGTCGGCGCTGGAGTCGGTGGGAAAAGAAAGGAAAAGAAAGGAAAAGAAAGAAAGAAAGAAAAGCAAGGATTCAAAAAATAATAATATAATATTGGGGTCGGCAAATATCGACTGTCCCCGAAAAATCCCCAAAAATACCCAGAGGTAGAAACATTATCCTAAGGAATAATACGAAATCGGTTTTAAGAAATAAAATCTCATTTTCAAATTAAAAATCCGGAAGTCAACCGTCGATACCGGTCTACACCGGGTCGGCCGGATTTTGATAAATTCTGAAAAATCCCAGAAAATGTAGTAAGGAAGAAAATACGATTCTAAGATACAATGCGAAAGCGGAATTCAAAAATTCAATTCCGATTGTAAACTAAAAATCCTGGAATCAACCAGCGATACTGGCCGACACCAAATCCGGTAGAATTTTCATAAATTCATAAAATCCTCAGAAAAAGTATTTAGATAGGAAATGTGATTTTAAGAAATATGTAAACAAACACTTCTAGTAATTCCTATCGGTTTGTAAATTAAAATCCGGGAATCGGTCAGCGGCACTGGTCGACACCGGTTTTGAAGATTCTCAATTTATTCAGGAAAATTCCAGAAAATCATAGAAAATCTAAAATATTGGAAAATAATGTTTAAAACTAAAATCGGTCAAATCTAAATACCAGAAAGACCAAATCGAGTAATACACTAGGATCGGGTCCTCGGTTCAGACTAGGGCTGGCTCCGAGTCCGTGAATCCGGATCCAAGACAAAACGATCATATAAATAATTCATAATACAAAACAAATACAGGAAGTAATTCGAAAAAATACGATCGAAAAATCTGAATACGCAACTAAGTACGTATTCCGGGAGCGGGGTGTTACAATCCATCCACCTTACAAAAAATTGCGTCCTCGCAATTTCGATAAGGGGTAAATTGAACACAAAGAGGACAAGGACGGGAATTATACCAATCAAGATATGGAGCACTATAGGTAGGGCTCTCAAGTTGACTGATCAATAATCAGAATGTAGACATCTTCTGCACTTCCGGCTGTATAAATTTTCGAACAATGCCGAATAATACTGACTGATAACACAGCTTTGCAATAGAATCCCCGCTGTACTGCATACTTAATGTCGCTCTAAGAATAAGCCAGAATACTGAGGATAAAGAAAACCCTGATAGTCCTGAGCATAATAAAGAAGACCAATAATTGAGAATTCCGAATACCGGCATTGATCACTCTGAAAGATATAACCGAGAATATAGAATACCCGTAGAGAATCCCGACTATTGACTTCTGAAAGATAACCCGTTCGAGATCAATCCTGAGAATACCCGAGCTTCATAGAGTTGGCCGAAGAGATCATATCATAGCTTCATTTAGAACCAGCCACTACCCCTCTAGTATATCCATATCTTAAGTTGGTATAAAGGCTTCGAAAAACCAAACAGGGGAAAGATGGAAGGGATTAGGAATCGAAGAAAGATGATCAAGAAAATAGATAACTCTGTACTTATAGTTGGAGTGTATAACCAGGACTCATGCATTCCAGTTGCAAATTTCTTTACCATTAATTTGCCGTCTGGACGTACTGAGGATGTGAGAGCCTAGGCTCTGATACCATCCTGTAACGCCCCGATCCCGGCGGGTACGGAGACGTTACTGCAACGTATATACGCAGGTCAGAAATACCCTCACGTATATACACTAAGCATCAGTACAGGCAAGAATCAGAGTACGGAAGCAAATGGTGCATTATACATTCCACACATGAGTACAATTACAAAGTTATCACCAGAGGTGACAAATATTACAATAATATTACATCACCACATGGCGCAAATGCGAGAATACAAAGGATGTACAAGTATGAACAGTACAAAAGGCACTCACGAGTTTACAAAAGGAAACTCGAGAGGCACACAGGGGGCCTGTAAGGATAGAGCTTCAGATGGTCTGCTGGAGATTCATGCTACCGCTGCGCCACTCTGATCAACAACTGGGGGAATCCACACGCTCCAAGCTCCATGACCTGGACATGAGAATCCAGGGGAGTCAGATAGAACTCCCCAGGCGAGTGGTGATACAAAAGCCAGATGGCGTGCTGAGATAAGTACAAGTGTATCGATAAAACCGAATCATAATCATGCATTGAAAACCGTGTCGTGAGCATAAGCATGTATAGGCAGGTAAATATATAACAAGTGATATCAAGCAGGAAGTACTCATGGTATGGTAAGATAGGAACATGAGACTGATGGAATGGAACACAAGGAATAAAGCAGGGTATGAGCAGCGAATATGATAATAATCATAAAACTAGAAATCCGATGTAAAACCCAATAGAATAAGCTCGGTAAAGCATACAACGGATCCATAGTTGGCATCTTTTTTATTATTATTACTCGTCTTACCCTGATGTCTAGATATGTGAACTAGCGTCCCAGCATACATATATCCACATCTGAGTAAAGCAAGGTTGTTATTGGAAACCAACGGGGGTATCAACGAACAATGTTTACAGTGGGTCCCGTACATGCCCGGGACCACGACCCAGGACGTTCCATCGCTGGTGTATGGAACCGCCACAAGGCCTACAAGAGGGTCTTATAGAATGCCCTTATCAAGATGGTACCAAGGAGGGAGCCAGCACTCCCCTCGGTCGCCTGGAGGCCCACAGGTCAGACCGGAAGTTTTAGTTGCACAACATGCCTAGTACCACTGTAAACACGAACACATATTGATAGCCGCGAGTTTCCCCCGACCCAATGTAAGTTGTCCAGTTTTATGGTTTATTAGATGATTATCAGATTCCGGGAATGAGCAAGAACAAGTTAGGAATATCAGGAATACATGTATCTCAGGTGTACAGTTGTACTGTAATGTATATCAAGTTTGTAAGCAAGATGTCAGGTCATCATTCCCGTTATCGTGGTAATCATAAGAGTCAAGTATATCATACCGGGTGTCAAGTGATAGCATGACAGGAGGGTGATAGTTGGCAGGTGACCAATCATGTCAAGAGATTGATATTAGTCCGTAGCATGTCATGTCATAGCAAGGGGCCTTGCCAAGCGGTAGCATGTCAGGTATTAGATGATAACACATCAGTTGACAGGTGACACAAACAAGTATTAAATAGTAGCATGTAATTGACAGGTAAGAAGTAATGGCATAGCAAGTGTTAACATTTCAGGTAAGTACATGGCATGTGATATAGTAGTAGCTGAGCACAACCAAGCGGAGTTAAGCAAGCTGGAGGCACAGACAGCAAACAGTATTTAACACTGGAGCGTCTGGCATGATTACCGGGACGACTCGGCTTAAAGTGCGAGTAGAAAATCCGGCAGCATCTCGCCTACACGAATCTAGTGGTAAACGCTGGACGCTGATCATGATAACCAGGCGGAGCTGAACAAGCTGGAGGCACAGGCAGCGAACAGAGTTTAGACACTAATGCGCTCTGCGAGGTTACCGGGACAACTCGGTTTAAGATACGAGTAGAAAATCCGGCAGCAACTCGCCTAAACGAATTTAGTGAATAAAGCGCTGAGCGCTAAGTATGCTCACCAGACGGAGCTGAGAAACCTGACGATCCCAATCACGTCTCTTTCGAGATAGTGAGAGACCGGAGGCTGAATGAGAAACCTGACGATCCCAATCACGTCTCTTTCGAGATAGTGAGAGACCGGAGGCTGAATGAGAAACCTGACGATCCCAATTACGCCTCTTTCGAGATAGTGAGGGACCGTAGGCTGAAGGGTCCGGAAGCCAAGTACGCTCGGGTTTAAGCGCACTCTCGGTGACTACTAGCCATCCCAGGAGTGGGCAGAAACCCAGAGTCCAACGACCACGAAGGGTCGACCACGCATGGTATAAAGCAGTACAATACATCACAGGCATGGTATATGTACAAGAAGGAAACTACCCTATACAAGCATTCGTCACAGAGCAATACATGTCCAGTCATTGGCACTCGGCCATCCACAGATACAGGGACTCAGCCCAATACATAATACATGAAAACATGGAATAAAATACACGTCGACCCGACAAAGCGGGGAAACCCAAATGGAGGCGAGAGCGAGGATACTCGCCTAAATCACCAGAAATGCCGAAAAGTCCGAAATCCAATTGAACTCGCGCACGCGCCATAAAATATAAATATATATAATTATGTAGAGAGAGAAAGTGAAGAGGAGAGAGAAAGAGTTAGAGAGAGAAAGAGAGAGAAACCTAGAGAGAGAAATATATGGAAGGAGAGGGTGCACAGGGAGACGCGGGTTTTGAGGGAGAGACGCGGGGGTCGCAGACGCGGGAGTCGCGGCGCGGGAAAAGCAGACGCGGGAATCACAGACGCGGGAGTCGCGTTGCGAGGATACCACAAACGTGGGGTTCGACACTCGCGTCTAAGTCAGGACGCGAGGAGAACGCAGACGCGAGCATGAACTCCGCGTCGCGTCGATACAAGAGCGCGATGATCCGCGTCAAGTGATTGTCTGGACGCGGGGATGGGATCCGCGTCAGCAATTTACAGAGGAGAAGGGAGATCTAGAGAGAGAAAGGAGGAGAGAGAGATTATTCAGGAGAGAGAGAGGGCTAGAGTGAGAGAGAGATACAGAGAAAGAGAGAGAAAGAGAACAGGAGAGAGAGAGTGAGAACAGGAGAGAGAAACAGAGAGAAGGGCGGGTGTTGCCCCCCCTCTGCTCACACACAGCGCCCCCCTCTGGGGCGCTCGGCCTGGCCGCCGGCCAGGTGGCGGCGCCGGCCACCGGCAGGGGGAATGGCGCCGGCCACTCCCCAGGAGAGAGGGAGAGAAAGAGGGGGCTGTTGCCCCCCTCAGCAGAGAAAGAGGGGGGCTGTTGCCCCCCTCAGCCCACGCACAGGGGGCCCAGGCGGGCCCCCTGGTCGCCCACGGCAGGGTCGTGGCCGCTGGCCGCCGGCGGAGTGCCGGCGGGGCGCCAGAGCTGGGGTGGCCGGTGGCCACCCCAGGGGAGAGACAGGGAGGGGGCAGCAGCCCCCCTCCCTCCAATCAAAGCCATGGCCAGGGCCTGTTGCCCTGGCCTGGCCGAACATCTGGCCGCGACAGCGCGGCCAGAGGGGGACGCCGGGGAGCCACGCCGGCCCTCAGTGGCCGGCGCAGGCCAGGGGTGGTGGTCGGAGCCCCGGCGACGGTGGTGGTGGCCGGATCTTGGAGGAGGAAAAGAAAGAAGATGAAAAAGAAAAGAAAAGGAAAGAAAGGAAAAAAAGAGGGGAAAGAGATGGCCGGAGTGGTGGGGGTCTCCTCGCCGCGGTGGTGGCCGGAGGCGCCGGCGGTGGTCTTGCTTGGGCGTCGGCCACCATGGAGAAGAAGAAAAAGAAGAAGAAGAGAGAGAAGAGAAAAGAAGGGAGAAAGAAAAGATAAGGAAAAAGAAAAAGAAAGGAAAAGAAAAAGAAGAGAAGGGGATGTGATGGGAGGTGACCGGGCCCATGTGGGCTTGGTCGGCGCTGGAGTCGGTGGGAAAAGAAAGGAAAAGAAAGGAAAAGAAAGAAAGAAAGAAAAGCAAGGATTCAAAAAATAATAATATAATATTGGGGTCGGCAAATATCGACTGTCCCCGAAAAATCCCCAAAATACCCAGAGGTAGAAAACATTATCCTAAGGAATAATACGAAATCGGTTTTCAGAAATAAAATCTCATTTTCAAATTAAAAATCCGGAAGTCAACCGCCGATACCGGTCTAAACCGGGTCGACCGGATTTTGATAAATTCTGAAAAATCTCAGAAAATGTAGTAAGGAAGAAAATACGATTCTAAGATACAATGCGAAAGCGGAATTCAAAAATTCAATTCCGATTGTAAACTAAAAATCCTGGAATCAACCAGCGATACTGGCCGACACCAAATCCGGTGGAATTTTCATAAATTCATAAAATCCTCAGAAAAAGTATTTAGATAGGAAATGTGATTTTAAGAATAATGTAAACAAACACTTCTAGTAATTCCTATCGGTTTGTAAATTAAAAATCCGGGAATCGGTCAGTGGCACTGGTCGACACCGGTTTTGAAGATTCTCAATTTAATTCAGGAAAATTCTAGAAAATCATAGAAAATCTAAAATATTGGAAAATGATGTTTAAAATTAAAATCGGTCAAATCTAAATACCAGAAAGACCAATCGAGTAATACACTAGGATCGGGTCCTCGGTTCAGACTAGGGCTGGCTCCGAGTCCGTGAATCCGGATCCAAGACAAAACGATCATATAAATAATTTATAATACAAAACAAATACAGGAAGTAATTCGAAAAAATACGATCGAAAAATCTGAATACGCAACTAAGTACGTATTCCGGGAGCGGGGTGTTACAGGTATTTGTTTCGCTCTCGTCTGTTGTGTATCCCTCGTACCTCATTGAGAGAATTTCTGGTATGGGAATTACACGCAGGGGACTTGCTGGACACTTTGGGCGAAATAAAACAATTGAAGCTGTCGAACATCGTTTTTATTGGCCGAGCTTAAAAAGAGATGTTGCAAGACTTGTTAGTCAATGTCGTACATGTCAACTCGCCAAGCAACGAAAACAAAATACTGGTCTCTACACCCCTCTACCAGTTCCTAACTGTCCTTGGCAAGATGTCAGTATGAATTTCGTGCTAGGTTTACCAAAACAGTAAGGAAGCATGATTCCATACTTGTGATTGTAGACCGTTTTTTCAAGATGGCTCACTTCTTGTCATGTTCCAAAACATCGGATGCATCTCGGGTTGCTACAATCTACTTTGATGAAGTTGTTAGGCTACATGGACTACCCAAAACAATTGTCTCAGACAGGGATGTTAAATTTATGAGCTACTTCTGGAAAACCCTGTGGTATAAAATGGGAACTAAACTTCAGTTTTCTACGGCCTTCCATCTACAAACTGATGGCCAAACTGAAGTAGTCAATAGAAGTCTTGGTAATCTGTTACGATGTTTAGTGGGTGAGAATCTTAGAGCATGGGATCTTGTGTTACCTACTGCTGAGTTTGCATACAACAGTTCTGTCAATAGAACCATAGGCATGAGTCCATTTGAGGTAGTGCATGGTTATCAACCTAGGCAACCTATAGACTTAATTCCCATGGTACCCCATCATACTAGGATGTCTGAGTCAGCTGCATCATTTGCATCACACATTCATGACTTGCATAAGGAGATCAACAATCAAATTCAGAAAATAATGCAAACTATAAAGCTTATGCAGATTTGTACAGGAAAGCACACGAGTTTAACGTAGGAGACTACGTGATGGTTCGGATTCGACTAGAACGGTATCCTCCGGGTACCGTGAAGAAATTGCACGCACGTAGTGCGGGACCATTCAAAATTTTGAATAAAATTAATTCAAATGCATATGTGGTAGATCTCCCACCGGATTTTGGAATTAGTCCCTCTTTTAATATTGAAGATTTGATTGCTTATAAAGGGCCCAATTTTTCCCCTGATAATCCTTTATTGGATGAGCCTTCCCCTGTGCCACCTCCTGAGAGACCCTTATTACCTCCTCTTTCCCAAATACATCCAACCCATATGGCAGATCAAATTGATGAAATTATTGATGATCAGATTGTCTCTACTAGAGATGGTGGTTACCACAGATTTTTAGTTCGTTGGAAAGGACTACTTGATTCTGATAACACTTGGATTAATCGCGAGGAACTCCAACGGTTGGACCCTGATCGTCTGGAGCATTATGAAAGCCGTGGAGGTTCACGTTCGACAGAGTCGAGTTTTTCCCAACCCCGAGGGAATGATGGGGACATCTCTCCAGGATTGCGATTCTACACCAGGAGGCGTCGTCGCACACTTTCAGTTTGGTTCGATTAGGGCTGGGAAAGTCAACTTAGCTATTTTTCCCTTTTATTGTAATTTTTATTTATTTGGCAGTTTTCTTTTAGTCCCATATCGGTTGTAATGGGATCTTTCTGTTGATGTAGGCCTATTTAAGGCCAAGACTGGTATTGTTATTGGTAGTTTTGGAATGAATGAAAATTGCTTTTAAGCTTTGTAGCCTGTGTGCTTCGGGTGAGAAACCCTAGGGAGAGAATCCCGCCCGGTTCCCCGTCAGATTTCCACATGAAACACCCACCTACCACAACAGGGGAGGGGGAGCAATAAAGATCTAAGCATGATAGATGAGCATGAGAGAAATGAGAGCTTTTAAGGTAATGTGGCAGGGGAAAAATTAATAAGGCATGCGGCACGCAAAAATCAATGTCAAATAATGGAGGACATAATAACGTGGTTTTTCAGCACAATTCTGAGGGCTTGTTTTGGGAGAATTTCAGTTATTTTTTTCTTTTTTGTTTTATTTTCTCCTCTACTCTGAGGTTTTGTGTGTCTGTGGTGGCGTCGTGCGTGCGCGTGTGGGTGGGTGGTTTTTTTTTCGGGTGGAGGGTGGGGGGGGGGGGGGGGGGTGTTATGGTAGTAGAGAGCGTTGAAACATAAGGTATAAAAAGCACTTGGCTAATTGTAGAAGTATATCCTTGAAGACTTAAAGAATTCACAGGACGAACCCTTTGCTTGAAGATGCTGAGCTTACTACTGGCATAACGAGGTGATAGTACACAAATAACAGAAGAATGCTTGAAAAACTTCCGGGTTTCTTCATCATGAGTTGCCATAACACCTTCCTGCACCCACAAGTAACAAATTAGATTAGAGTACACAGATCAAGTTGTAGCAAAACATAACTGGTCCAAAATAAAGGACAGAGTAAGCGCGAAGAACCAATAATAATTGTATAAAAAGAATTACTATAAGTTGACAGATCTCTCAGGTTAATAATTTAATAGGCTAATAGCATATCGCCCGATTATCACAGAGACTACAAAATTCTGAAAAATGATTGTGAACAAGAAGAAAATATATGATTCCCAAAGCAACATCAATCAGACATAGAAGTACAATATATGAGTGATGTCACAATGGGCTTCTATACCATCAAACAACCGTCTAAATTCTAGTGATGATCACATATATCAGTGGTCAGTATAATGAATATTTTATCCGCTAGATGCAATGAATCTTTCATAGGTGGAATGTGAAATCTACCTGGGGAAAAAACTGTAGTTTAAGATAACCAGATTGTTTTATTATTTGATCATCTAATATCAAGGGACATCTAAACAACATGACAAAGCTTACTGGAATTTAACAATAACGCCTCCATTAGTTACAGATATGCTCATCATTTTGGATAATTACAGAGTGCATAATTCATGTTGCTGGTTAGTAAACTTTGCTCTTAGGAATTGTTCTATTCATGTGGTCGCTAGCCCAAAATTAAGTGAACATGCAAATGTTTGTATCGGTTTTCATGTAACAGTGAAAACCATCGTGCTAAATGGTGGTGATACATGTGAGTAAATTGGCTTCAGTTTTTAGTCGACCTAGGGATAATAGGAAGCTGATGCTTACTATCTTTTAGAGCTTCTTTTTGAGGTTAATGAAATTGAATGTTTCTGGCATGCACGTCAGTTTTGCATTCGGCTGCACCTAATCTGATTTTGTAAAAGAAAATGTCACACACTTGTTAGTGAACCTAAGAAGTTGATGGACTACGAAACATGCCCTACAAGGTGCATTTTGCCCCCTTGTTCCATCCAGTCTTCAATTGGTACCACATTGTAGGAAAGGCAAATCCAAGTAATGTGATCACAAATAGTAAAACTAGCTATCTTTAGGTCTCTGGATGAGGTTAACTGAGATAAGCTACAACCCCTCTAATTTTGTAAAAGAATTTAGTACTCATTTGTCAGTGGGGACCCAAGCTGAAGTTGATGGACAGTGAAATCAGACTTACAAGTGCCATTTTTTCTTCCCCCTTCCACTACACTAGCCTTGAATTGGTACTACATTGACAGAAAATGCCTAATTTCAGGTCCAAATAAAATCCCATTTCGACAGGAAAAATCCCAATTTCGTAAAAACACAATTTAATCCCAATATCTCACCGTCTTGATGAACATCCGGTCGTGTGAGGTCTTGTCATCCCAAACCAGCACGCACACCCTCACCCCTTCCTGCGACTTGTACTTCAACAAATCCCCAGCGTCAGCTCCCCGGCCTGGCTCGGCAGCGGCCTGTTGGCTCTCTGACCAGCCTCACCTTATGGTAAATCGACCACCCAACAAGATAAATCAAATGATGGGCCTCAAGAATCGCATGGCAAATATCCTCCCAGCAAGTCCCATGCTCAAAGACCTTCCCTTTCTCCAGCTCGATCTCCGGCAGCTCCCCCTGTCTAATGTGAGCGTCCTGGTACAGCTTCACCGTGCCCCCGCGGCGCTCCGGGAAGTAGCAGTTGGGGACGCCGCCGGCGAGCTGGCGGTAGATGGGGTTGTCGTCGACGGGGGTGAATTTGAGGGAGAGGAGGAGAGCGCAGTTGGGCTTGGGGTGCTTGCCGCTGCCGTCGGGGGAGAGGATTGGGACCCACTGGTGGTCGATTGGGGAGGAGACAAGGTCGGAGACGGGGACGGAGGCGGTGCGACGAGCTGGGCGCCGAAAACGTCGTTGTCCTTGACGTGGAAGAAGAGGTGGGAGGCGGAGTGGGAGAGGGGGACGGAGAATCGCTCGTCCCAATGGGGGTCCTGGGCGTTGGGGATGACGCGGGTGCGGGCGACAGTGGCGGAGGCGACGGTGACGGTGACGTAGGGGTCGCTGGTGATGATCTTCTTGTTAGGGTGGTGAGGGCCGCTGGGGGGGTCGCCGGATGAGGGACGGTGGCAGGGGGCGAAGCAGCGGCGGAGGTGGTCGTAAAGGACATCCATGTTGGGGAGGCGGCGGGCCTCGTGGATGTGGAGGTCGAGGTCGCCATGGAGGAGGAGGACGGGCGGTGACGGGGGATTGGGGTTCTCTGGGTCGAGAGAGGGAGCGGACATGGCTCTCTGCCTCTGCCGCAGCTCTTGGTTTTCTCAGTGGGGAATTTCGACAAACAGGTGCGGCTGTGAGATCTGCAGGGATTTTTGAGTGCCGGGGTGTTCGGTGTGAGCTTGGATTTTTCCTTTGTTTTCTTTTTATATTATATTATATTATATTATATTATAATATTATATAATATATTATTTTTTTGTTTGGGTTTCTAATTTCTCGTTGCCGCTACAAGAAAGTTGTCGGCATGTGCGAGCTGGGGCACGTGGAGAGGAGCGGGGCTTTATGTTTAATAGTTAAATTAATAAATTGCAGAGGGATATTGTGGGTCCAATTAATATGAGACACTGGCTGACATCAACTGTGACGAGATGAGATCAAAGTTCAATAAAGAATTAGAAATTGCTTGCTATTTTTAGTAGGAAACGAGGGGAACCCGCAAAAAATCTGAATTTTTTTGGTTAATGCTAGTGAGATTCGTACGAGGTTGACAAGCACGAAAAACTTTTGCTGACGCAGTTGATTTTTGTGGTAAATTGTATAAAAAAAAACTCTATGAAATTAGCAAGAAACTCTTTGTATGGTGTTTGTGTAAACTTCGTACAGTTGTGAGAATTAGTCACGAGAGTCTCACGTGATATTATCTAATACAAAACTAAGAGCGTGATGCACATTTCTGTGACAAGTTGATTAGACACAGAAGAGACATTTCAGGAATAATGTTGACAATGAAAGTCTAGAAGCCCCAAATTCCAATCGGTTGGGGCTCATGTTCATTTGAACTCCACGCCACCAAAAGAATCATCTTGTTTTATTTTATTCTACCCAACTTTCTCCTGTATGGACCTTTTAGTGGGCCCAAATGGGAATTAACGGGCCCTTTCGTTCTTTTTTTTCTTCTTAAAAGTATTGCGATCTTTTATAAAAACGAAAACTGAGATTTGATCGTGACATGGCCCCACGCGGGGCCCACCGCGGACGGGCACATTTCTCATGTTGTTTTCATTTTTAATTTTAATTTTAATTTTAATTTTAATTTTGTCCTTTTAGTAGAATTGTCATGCTGGTCTTGTTGTCGCCAGCCTTGAGTCTGAGTCTGGCGAGAATAGGATGGGCATGAAAATTTTGACGATTCTGGTCGAAGAATTTTTGGACCCATTTATGGAAAACGAGGGGACAGAAATTGGGATGGCAGTGGGCCCGATGATATATTTTATCTGAAAACGAAATGGATTTTTGGGTCTGGATCCGTAAATTGCATCCGACGGCGGATTCTAAAACTAGATCTGATTTCTTAATGGATCCAGGATCCTTAACCATTCAAACTTAATAACCCAATAGCCTGAATGATTACTTTTATAATTATTTCATTTAGTTCAATCTAAATATTCTTTTTGGCTAAATTATTCAACTTGCACAACAATATATTCTAAAATGAAGATGACGTGAGAAGATATGTCCAACTTAGATCTATGACGTGGCTCGGGCGTGTTTAGATTCATGAAAGTGAGAGGAAAATAGAAAGTGGAAAAACTCATTTCCCAATTTTCTTATTTGTTTTGAACTGAAAATGAGAATGAGAAAACCCTTTTTCTTTTTTCCTTTTCCCTTTTACAGCTCTCTTTTGCACTAGCATTTTTTCATCTATTATTAATCTTGTTGTTATGTAAATCACACTCGTAATAAGTTGTAACTCAATGCATTAAATTTTGATGTCATGTAAATCTCATTTGCAGTCCAATTACAGTTCAAAAACGTTACTTCAAAAATAATACTTAATTTAATATTATTTTCTAGTCAACTTTATGATCTATTTTTTCACTTTCACTTCCACGTTACTAGCCAAACATTGAAGAAAAAAAAACAATATACTTTTTCACTTATACTTTCACATTACAATTAAACACTGAAAACTTTATTTTCACAAATCTCAATTTTTTACTGCACTTTCACATTTTCCACTCCTACCTCTCAGTTCTCATTTTCCTCCCACGTTCATGAATCTAAACATGCCTAAGAGTAACCAGATTGGAGTTACATGGGAAGCATTCAGATCAAACACGTGGTTATGCCTCCGGATATCTGTACCAAATAGAATTCACATCCATCTAAAATTATTAGGATTCTACATTAAAATCTTAAATTTATTGTTCTTTTCTCATGAAACTTGGTAAGTTTTTCTCCCTCACTTTCAGAATCTCGCTTCTTTCATCTTGTAAACACTCTAATTTTCTGCAATATAAACAATTTATTCAATATTATATCTAGAAATCATGAAAAGTAATTTTTAAAAGGAATTGTTACTTTTTTTAGGATAAAAAACGTGCTGGGAAATTTCGTTGGTGATTAATACACAAATTTAAAAATGACATATCGTTGGGGGTTCTTTTCAGCCATCTATATCAAACTGTAATTAAAAAAAACTCACTTAAAAAATTTAATTCGCTTTAGTCACCTCTTTTCATAAAGAAATGACACGCGCCTACGTCTCCAACGCAGAAGTGCTACTGAGGGTCGCGCGCCAACTTGTCAAGCACATAAGCGTTGTTGAACATGCTTTAGAGCAGTGAAAAATGCTTAAATATCCCCTCCGCTGAGGATTATGATCACGATTACAGTCCTCACAAAAATACTTTATTTTGTTTATCATGATCGCGGTTCTCATAAAAATATATTATTTCTGAGTCTTTAGTCCTTACAAAAATATTATATTTCTGAGTCTCTATATGATTGCGATCATGATCGTAGTTCTCTTTATTAGGATTGTGACTATAATCACAATCTTCTTTATTAAGACTGCGACTATGATCGCAGTCCTCACAAAAATTCCTTATTTTTTAGTATTTTATTAGGATTGAGATCACGATTGCAGTTCTCAGAAAAATGCCCTATTTTTTTAATCTGACTCTCCCAGCTATGTGATTGATTTGATTTGATCCCCACAATCGTCTCGAGATCGGGATCGAATAATTCATAGTACTGGAGTCACTCGTGGCGATACTTACCAGTAATGGAAAGCACATTTCCTTCAGGTCATGTAGTGAAGAACAACCCCTGAATCTGAGAAAAAAGTAAAAAAAGGAAACAAAATTATATGGGAAGAAGGATCCGATCTGTCTGATTGTTTTTTTTTACTGACATGGATGAGGTCGAGGAGTAATAAAGTATAAAGCTGAGTTTTTCCTAATTATGTTAAGAAATTGGTGATTGTAACTAATTTTTCTCACATTGTATCTATTTTCAAATCAATCACTTGATTAAGTGCAAAATATTAAGAGATTAATAAAAAGTACAAAATTTTAAAAATGCCATATTATATCTATTTTCAAACTGGTCACTGGATTAAGGGTCTGTTTGATTGTCGTAACTGGCCGTAATTCGTAGTTGTAATTGGTAAAGTCTTTTACAATTATAAATGAGTTGCATGTATGTAAATTTTATGGTGTTTAGTTGATAATATAAAATTGTAAAGTGGGAAAGTGTATTGTACTTTACGGTGTTTGGTTGTCGTAATGTATAAGTCGTAAGTGAAAAAGTTGACCACAAAATTAACTATTTGGTGATTTTAAAAGTTTTAATACTGCAAATAAATATTAAAAAGTTAAATATTAAAATTTTTTAATATTAATATAAAAAAATATTACAAATTTGTATGACCACAAAATTAACTGTAACTGGGCTGTAAGTGAGTGGTAACTGGGTTGCAAGTGAGTGTTAGTTGAGTTACGTAAGTCTTTTACGAATTACGGTCCAAATAAACGCCGTAGTTGTAACCGGGTAATAAGTCATTTACGAATTACGGAGTTTTACGCGAAACAAACGGCCCCTAAGTGCACCATCAATCCAAAAATATTGACTACACTAGAAAAGTCGAAATATCATGCGGGGAAGTAATTAAGATCTGTTATACACGAACTCTAACCGTTGAAAATAATCATAAAGAATTATTCGATTATTTAGATATAACTCAGGATAAATTGCCAAAAACACCCTACAATATCATGATTTTGTAAAAAAAATCTCATGTACTGCGAAAAAAAATAGAAAACCTCATTGTACTATCAAATTCAGTAGAAAATACACTGAACTACAGTAAATTTTCACAATAAATTCTTTTATTCTATTGATTTTGCTAAAATATGCTAAAAAGTCTTAGTCCGTTATAATTGTAAATTATTACAATCGTACAAGGGAGTTTATTTATGAATTTGAGACCACGAAGAGGGTTTTCTATGAAACCATGATAATGACGAAGTATTTTACAATTTATCCTATAACAATATATGAGAGTATTATTGATGTGTAGTGTCGAAATCAGAACTAACCTGACCACATTGAGTTGATTGTGAATTACATCAGAAATCTATGGAAATATCAATAATTAAAAAAAAAACTCCCGATAAAACGAAGGGAAACCTCCGATATAGGGAGAACAAAAGAAAAAAAGAAAAAGAAAAAAAGAAAGGGAAAAAAAAAAAAGAAAAGAACTAAGGGTTCGATCAGCTAAAAGGAGAACATGTTAGACTTCAAAAATCATTTTGAAAAGCAATAAAAAGAACTCATGAATCGAATAAAAAAAATTTGGAAGCGAGTATTTGCCCCACTGATGTTCCTTTTAAAAGGAGGATTATGCTTTCAGTTACGAACTCGCACAAATTCTAGTGAAGATGCAATACCCAAGTCTATTCGCGGTGCGCCAAGCACATGTAGTATGAGTGCCCCTTATGGTGAATCAGTTCCTTGAGCACACCTCAATGAATATGGCACATACAAACCCAAGTCTATTCGCGGACCCATCACGCTAACCAGCTACCTCCCACTCAGCAAACAATCCTTCATTTCCAGTGAAGATGCAATACCCAAGAGTGATCTTATCTCAACTTGTTTCGAGGTGATGCTTCGAACGTGTTCATGATGCTACCCTATGATCAAATCGATCAGTGCATACGTCATAACCATTTGCATCTCATCCAAGCCTGTTGTATCAAGCCCACTGTGTATGGTGACTGCTTTTGTGAGGCTACAAGTCTTAACCTGCATGACATGCCTAATTTATATACTCATTCAAATTTCAAATATCTCAACAAGTTTTATGCACTAATAGTGTAACTCCTAGTTTTATATGTACGTATCTCAGTACAAATAAGCGATACGGTAAAAATACTCAATTTGACCTTCTTGATAGCCAGACTGATCCCCTTTTAGCTCCAAATATTAATTCTCAATATTTTTAATATTTTTATTTTTTTGAATTATTTTGAAAAATCTCCAGAATTCGATGTTGACCGGTACCGCTAATCGATTTTTAGATTTTTTTTTTTAATTGAAAAACGGGAAAGAATTTCAAGAACCTGATTTTACATTGTTGTTCAGGGCAACATTTTCTTTTTTTGAGAATTTTTGAGATTTCTGAATTAATAAAAAATTACCCTAATTAAATAATAATATAAAATTTTTAATTCCTTTTCAATTTCTTTTTCCTCTTTCTCCTCCTCCTACATTTTTCTTTTCCTTTCTTTTCCACCAACTTAAGCCACCGCTCTCTCTATTTCTTCCTCTCCTTCTCTTTATTTATCTGTCTCTCTCTCTCTCTTTCTTTGACACACACACTCTTTCTCTCTCACAATCTTTCTTCTCCACTCTCTCTCTCACTCTATCTTCCCCCTCTCTCCTAGGGCCCAGACAGCCAGCCACGACCTCCAGCAGGTCGGCCACTCTCTCCCCTCTCCCCTCTCTTTCTCTCTGCTCTACCACACTCTTTCTCTACCTCTTTCTATTTTCCTCTCTTTCTCTCTTGATTCGTCTCCTCCTCCCCCTTTTTTGTCACGCCACCCAGCCAGACCCGCTGTCTCGCCTAGCCCAGGGCCATCATCGCAGGTTGTCTCCCTCTTTCCTTTCCCATCCTTCCTCTCTATCCTTCTATTTCTCATCCTCCCTCATTTTCTCTCTCATTTTCCTCTCTCCCCCCTTGCATCACCAGCCAGCTAGGCCTGTCGCCGCTAGACAGGTGCCGCACTACCAAGTGGTCAGGGCCGTCGCCGGCCTGGCCAGCCCAGGCACTGCCCTTTCCCCTATCTTTTCCCTCTCGTTCTCTCTATTATGTTTTGTCTCTCCGCCTATATTGGATCCAAAGCCCGCAACCCAAACCCACTCAAATCCAAAACCCATTTGTTGACACTTCAAAAAGACAAACTCCCAAACAATATCTCAATCGGTTTGAACAATGTCTAAGTTGTCGACATTTGCAAAAGACAAGTTTGAAATTGGGGTTGATGAGAGGGGTAATAGAGTTACGGTTTTAGGTTTGGTGGGAAAAGTAAATAGAGTTTTGTTGGGAAGATAGTTGAGATAATGGAGGGGTATAATAGACATAATAATTAGCTCTATTTAGACATGGAATATTTCACAACTTTATAAGTAAAGTTAATCAATGTCCTAATTTTACATAACTTACAAGTTTTTTCTTTTTTCTTTTTTCTTTTTCTTTTTTTTTTTTTTTTTTTGGGGGGGGGGGGGGTTAATATTCAAATATGAGTAAGGGACTAATATTGAAAAGACCCAAGAATAATTTGAGGAGATATAGAAAAACCTTAAATTTCAATTTATTTGAAAAAAAAACTTGAGTTTCTCAAGTTATGGGCCGAAAAAGAGTCGAGCTTATTTGACATATTTGGATATTTATTTCTATCTAATGGGAAAGAATCGGTTTGCTAAATGATTAAAAATAACTATTATATTGGCAATTTAACATGATTTATTAGGGTATCGCTCGTTAAATTTCTGATTTAAAATCACTTTAGATTGTATTCCTATACATAGATGGATCAAAAGCAAAGAACAAGAAAAAAAAATTAGCCTCCTTTGTTGCGCACCTTGCTAGAATAAAAGACTATAATATTCTACTATAATGCGAAAAACTTTAATGATCGAATTTGTGTACTGTTGTTAGCCGTGACTTTGGTGAAGAAGTTGTTGTAGAAATAATTTTATCACACTTCTTCTCTTGCGCTCTCTATGGCATTTAAAACTTTTACTGATGGAAAAGTATATCTAATAAGTTGTAAATTGTGCCCTTTTAATAGAGGAGAGAAGATGGACAAGATAACTATAAGAGATAACCACCAAGAATAACTATCCATCATGGTTCCTTAATTCTCTACTGGTGGTTATTATCCAATAATTTAAAAATACAAGTTAATTGGTGATATAATTATCAGCTTATTGTTAATGATAAGTTCAAGTCAAACTAAAAGATAAGAAAGATAAAGGTTAATGGGCTATAATAAGAGGAAACACATTTACGTTCTCCCACTTGGTCCAGTAAATCGATTATGTCCCTTTTTTTATAAAACCAATATAATTTTGACTCACTTAGACTTACACCAAAAAACACATGATCACGATTTGTGATAAGAAAAATATACCTAATAAACCAATTAAAATGATACTATAATATTGTAATTAGCTTAGGATACAATATGAGTTTGATTATACAACTTATATGTCATACTCCCTTCCACAACCTTCACTAACGCAATCTTTTATACTGTAATGACCCCTGTAATTTGTCTTGTTAGGTCATTTTTTGTTAATCAATATAAAGATAATATGTACATATCCATAATTGAATAACAAAAAAGGTAAAAACATATATAATTGAGTGCCAATTCCGTAACCTCTTTAATATAAGAAAAGAATAACAATCATGAATTGCCTAAAAGACCCATCCTAATAACATGTTCCTTGTTAGACTTCAAAGGCAACCCCTTGGTCAATAGGTCAGCAACCATAAAAGTGATACTAATATTTTCAATTGACACTTGTTGTTTATGAACTCTTTCTCTAATAAAAAAGTACTTCTATTATATTTGCTCTGTGCCATTAGAGTACTTTTCATTCTTAGAGAAGAAAAAGAAAACTATTACGATATTGTCACAATATATCTTGAGCGGCCTCGCAATCGAGTCAACAACACGAAATCCATAGATAAAATTTCACAGCTACAAAGTATGACTCGTAGCCTCAAAACATGCTATGAACTCAGCTTCCATTATGGATGAAGCAATGATTAATTGTTTGGCACTCTTCCATGAAATTGTTCCACAAGCTAGCATAAATACATAATCTGATACAGATTTTCTATTATCTATGCAACCAGCAAGATCCACCTCTGAGTAGCCATCACTTCAAGTTGACCTGACTTCCTGTAGATGAGCATATAATCTTTTGTCCCTTGTAGATACCTCATAATTTTCTTTGCTGCCTTCCAATTCTCCACTCCTGGGTTACTCTGGTATCTACCTAGTGTTCCCACCACAAAACTGATATATGGTATCGTGCAGGCCTGTGCATACATCAGTTTCCCGACAGCAAACGCGTAAGGAAATTTCTTCATGTATTCTCGTTCCAAATCATTTTTGAACACTGAATTTCATTAATTTTTCACCTTTCGCAATGAGAGCATCGTTAGCTGAACAAAATTGCATGTTATATCTTTCCAAGAGTCGATCAATATAACCTTTCTGAGACAATCCTAACAATCTTTGAGATTGATCCCTAAAGATCTCTATGCTAATGACGTAGGACGCCTCACCCATATCGACCATCTTAAAATTTTTAGCAAGATAATCCATTTCATGGAATAAACCAAGATCACTAATGGCTAGCAAAATATCATCCACGTATAGGACTAACAAGATAAACCTGCTTCCACTAAATTTCAGATATATACATTGATCAATAATGTTTTCCTTAAATTCGAAAGAAGTAATAGTATCATTAAACTTAATATACCATTGTCTGGAAGCTTCTTTAAGTCCATAAATAGATTTTTTTTTTAATTTTCAAGCATGTGTTCAGTTCCTTCTTTTACAAAACCTTCAGGCTGCTCCATATAGATATTTTCATCCAAATTCCCATTTAGAAAAGCAGCTTTTGTTAGGATTTTGCCTTATTTTCAAGAGGAGATGATGGTCCAAGAAAATCCAATTGAGTTGGAGAAAATGATGGCTTGAAGCAGAAAAAGCAAATCAAGATGAAGCAGTTTTCTTTTCAGATGATTGCCAGTTTCCTTTTCAGGAGGAGTATGAATAGGATTCAATTTCTATTCAATGAAGATTTGTTTCTAAAAATTAAAAGGTTTAGAATCCTTCTAGATAAAGAAGATCAACTCCGAATAGGATTGATCAAAATTCTTCAAGTATCTAATGGCCAAGATCATCTCATAGTCCAAAAAGAATTTGTATTGTAAAATCTTATAAATAAAGGTTGTAACCCAGCATTATAAGATGGAGCAGAATAGGAGAATAAAGTTATGGTGAACAACAATATAAGGCACTAAAAAACTAAGAAGGCCGTAAAAAGTCAAGAAAGAGAGCTAGCAAAATATCATCCACGTATAGGACTAAAAAGATAAACCTGCTTCCACTAAATTTCAGATATATACATTGATCAATAATGTTTTCCTTAAATTCGAAAGAAGTAATAGTATCATTAAACTTAATATACCATTGTCTGGAAGCTTCTTTAAGTCCATAAATAGATTTTTTTTTTAATTTTCAAGCATGTGTTCAGTTCCTTCTTTTACAAAACCTTCAGGCTGCTCCATATAGATATTTTCATCCAAATTCCCATTTAGAAAAGCAGTTTTTGTTAAGATTTTGCCTTATTTTCAAGAGGAGATGATGGTCTAAGAAAATTCAATTGAGTTGGAGAAAATGATGGCTTGAAGCAGAAGAAGCAAATCAAGGTGAAGCAGTTTTCTTTTCAGATGATTGCCAGTTTCCTTTTCAGGAGGAGTATGAATAGGATTCAATTTCTATTCAATGAAGATTTGTTTCTAAAAATTAAAAGGTTTAGAATCCTTCTAGATAAAGAAGATCAACTCCGAATAGGATTGATCAAAATTCTTCAAGTATCTAATGGCCAAGATCATCTCATAGTCCAAAAAGAATTTGTATTGTAAAATCTTATAAATAAAGGTAACCCAGCATTATAAGATGGAGCAGAATAGGAGAATAAATGTAACACCCCGCTCCCGGAATACGTACTTAGTTGCGTATTCAGATTTTTCGATCGTATTTTTCGATTTACTTCCTATATTTGTTTTGTATTATGAATTCTTTATATGATTGTTTTGTCTTGGATCCGGATTCATGGACTTGGAGTCAGCTCTGATCTGAACCGAGAACCCGATCCTAGTGAATTGCTTGATTTGGACATTCTGGTATTCCGATTTGACCGGTTTCAGTTTTAAACATCGTTTTCCAATATTTTAGATTTTTTTATGATTTTCTGGAATTTTCCTGAATTAAATTGAAAATCTTCAAAACCGGTATCGGCCAGTGCCGCTGACCGATTCCCGAATTTTTAATTTACAAACGGATTAGAATTACTAGAAGTGCCTTTTTACATTATTTCTTAAAATCACATTTCCTATCTAAATACTTTTTCTGAGGATTTTATGAATTTATGAAAATTCCACCGGATTGGGTGTCGGCCAGTATCGCTGGTTGATTCCAGGATTTTTAGTTTACAATCGGATTGAATTTCTGAATTCCGCTTTCACTTTACTTCTTAAAATCATATTTTATTCTTTAATACATTTTCTGAGATTTTTCGGAATTTATCAAAATCCGGCCGACCCGGTGTAGACCAGTATCGGCGATTGACTTCCGGATTTTTAATTTGAAAACGGGATTTTATTTCTGAAAATCGATTTCGTATTAGTCCTCAGGATGACGTTTTCTACCTCCGGGTATTTTTGGGGATTTTTCTGGGACAGTCGGTTTTTCGCGGCCATATTATAATATTGTTATTTTCTACCCAATCCATTCTTTTCTTTCTTTCTTTCCTTTTCTTTCCCTCCACTGATCCAGCCCACTCCCCTCCACGTGGGCGCCACCTACCCCTTCCCCATCAATCCCTTCACCCCATCACATCTCTCTTCTTTTTCTTTTTCTTTTTCTTTTTCTCCTTATCTTTTCTTTTCTCCTTTCTCTTCTCTCTTCTTCTTCTTTTCCTTCTTCCCCATGGAGGCCGACGCCCAAGCAAGACCCCCACCGGCCTCCGGTCGCGTTGCCGGCGAGGGAGGCCTCAACCCTACTCCGGCGAGCCTCCTCCTCCTCCTCCCTCCTCTTTTCTTTTCTTTTCTTTACTTTCCTCTTTTTTCTTTTTCCTTTCCCTCTTCTTTCCCTTCTCCCTCTTTCTGTTCTTTTCTTTTCGCCCGCCGGCGGCCACTGGAGGGCCACCGGCGCCGGCCTGGGTGAGCCACGGCCAGGCCAGGAGGCCTGGCCGGGGCTGTTGTGGAGGGGGCAGCAGCCCCCTCCTTCTTTTCTTGGGGTGGCCGGCGCCACCCCAGTTCGGGGCGCCGCCGGCGCTGTGCCGGCGGCCGTGGGCGACCAGGGGGCCACCCAGGGCCCCCTGTGCGTGGCCTGAGAGGGGGGCAACAGCCCCCTTCTCTTTTCCTTTGCTGGAGGGCGGCACATCCCCCTCCCTTTTCTGTTGAGGGGGCAACTGCCCCCTCTTTCTGTCGGTGGCCGGCGCCGCCCGGCGCCGCCACCTGGCCGGCGGCCAGGCCGAGCGCCCCCAGAGGGGGGGCGCTGTGTGCTGTGAGAGGGGGGCAACAGCCCCCTTTCTCTCTGTTTCTCTCTCCTGAGTCCTCTCTCTCTCCCTGGTTCTCTCTCTCTCTCTCTCTCTCCTATTCTCACTCTCCCTCTCTCTCCTGTCCTCCCTCTCTCTACTCTCTCTCTCTGTGTCTCTCATTCACTCTAGACCTCTCCCTCCTCTTTATTATTTGCTGACGCGGATCTCACCCCCGCGTGCGGGCGACCCCTTAACGCGAATCTTCGCGTTCTTGGCATCTGTTCAACGCGGCCTTCACGTTCTTGTATCGACGCAACGCGGAGTCTAGGCCCGCGTCTGTGTCCCTCTCGTGATAACACGACGCGGAGTTAATGACCGCGTCTGTGTTCTCCTCGTTCTAACGTGACGCGGGACCCACGACCGCGTCTGCGTTCTCCTCGCGTCCTGATTTGAACGCGGGTCTCGAACCCCGTGTTTGTGGCTCCTACGCTACGCGACTCTCGCGTCTGTGATTCCTGCGTTTGCTAATCCCGCGACGCGGCTCCCGCGTCTGCGATCCCCCGCGTCTCACTCTCTAAACCCGCGTCTCCCTGTGTCTCTTTCTCTCTCTAGGTTTCTCCCTCTTCCTCCCTCTAACTCTTTCTCTCTCCTCTTCACTTTCTCCCTCTAAACATTTATATATTATTATATTTATGGCGCGTGCGCGAGTTCCATGGATTCCAGACTTTTCGGCTTTCCGGTGATTTAGGCGAGTGTTCTCGCTCTCGCTTCCATTTGGGTTTCCCCGCTTCGTCGGGTCGACATGTGTTTTACTCCATGTTTTCATGTATTATGTATTGGGCTGAGTCCCTGTATTTGTGTATGGCCGAGTGCCAATGTCTGGACATGTATTGCTCTGTGACGAATGCCTGTATTATGGTAGTTAATTCTTGTTCATGTGGTACTAACATTTCAGGTCTCTCAACCTTTAACCTCCGGTCACTCACTATCTCGAAAGAGAAGTGATTGGGACCGTCAGGTTTCTCGGTGCAGCCTCCGGTCACTCACTATCTCGAAAGAGAGGTGATTGGGATCGTTAGGCCTCTCAGCCCTCAGCCTCCAGTCACTCACCATCTCGAAAGGGAAGTGATTGGGACCGTCAGGTCTTCGGCCCCGCCTGGTTGTCATGATCAGCGTTCAGTGCTTTACCACTTGATTCGTCTAGGCGAGATGCTGCCGGATTTCCTACTCGCACCTTAAGCCGAGTTGTCCCGGTAACCTTACCAGACGCTCCAGTGTTAAATCCTGTTTGCTGTCTGTATTTCCAGCTTGCTCAGCTCCGCTTGGTTGTGCTCAGCTACTGCTTTACTACATGCCATTACTTCATACTTGTCATTTACATATTACTATTTAACACATGTATATCACCTGACAACTGATTTGTTATCACCTAACATCGGACATGCTACTACTTGGCAAGGCTCCTTGTTATGATACGACTTGCTACCGGACTAATATCAATCTCTTGACATGACTTGTTACCTGCCAATTATCATCCTCCTGTCATGCTATCACTTAACACCCGACATGACATACTTGACTCTCATGATTATTACGATAACGGGAATGATGACCTGACATCTTGATAGTACAAACTGTACTCCTGTTACACATGTGATACCTTATAGTACAAACCGTACTCCTGATATACCTGTATTCCTGATAATCTTGACTTGTTCTTGCTCATTCCCGGAATCTGATAATCATCTAATAAACCATAAAACTGGACAACTTATATCGGGTCGGGGGAAACTTGCGGCTATCAATATGTGTTCGTGTTTACAGTGGTACTAGGCATGTTGTGCAACTAAAACTTCCGGTCTGACCTGTGGGCCTCCAGGCGACCGAGGGGAGTGCTGGCTCCCTCCTTCTTGGTACCATCTTGATAAGGGCATCCTATAAGACCCTCCTGATCGCCTTGCGGCAGGTTCCGTCCACCAAGCAACGGAACAATCCTGGGCCGTGGTCCCGGGTATGTACGGGACCCACTGTAAACATAGTTCGTTGATACCCCGTTGGTTTCCAATAACAACCTTGCTTTACTCAGATATGAATATATGTGTGCTGGGACACTAATTCACATATCTAGATATCAGGGTAAGACGAGTAATAATAATAATAAAGTGCCAAGATGATAACATGCTCTTTAAGTTGTAAGTAGAAGTATGTGGAATGGGACGCATACTGAAGCCTGCAACTTAGACGGCTCTAATTATATTAAGAGGCTAATATATCATTTGTTGTGCTGTTCTGTAACTCTGGTTGTACGCGCTTGGATTACGGTAACATGAGGTAAAGGTATATAGATGAGGGTTTTCTTGTTTGGATTATTCCTTCGAGGTACTAATCTCATGGAGCCGTGACCTAACAACCTGTACAATCGAATTTGCCTGTATCGGACTTTACTTCGGATTTCCGGTTTTATGATTACTATATTATGCCTGCTTGCATCCTGCTTTACCACTCGTGTTCTATTCCACCAGTCTCTTGTTCTTCCCTTATCATACCATGAGTACTTCCTGTTTGATATTTATTTGCTCCTGCCTGCTTCTGCTCACGACACGGTTTTCAATGCATGATTATGATTTGGTTTTATCGATACACTTGTACTTATCTCAGCACGCCATCTGGCTTTTGTATCACCACTCGCCTGGGGAGTTTTATCTGACTCCCCTGGATTCTCATGTCCAGGTCATGAAGCTTGGAGCGTATGGATTCTCCCAGTTGCTGATCTGAGTGGCGCTGCTGAAGCATGGATCCCCAGCAGACCAATTGGAGCTCTACCCTTCCAGGCCCCCGGTGTGCCTCTCGAGTTTTCCTTTTGTAAACTCGTGAGTGCCTTTAACACTATTCATGCTTGTACATCCCTTTGTAATCTCGCAATTGCGCATATCTGTGATGTAATATTCGTGTAATATTGGATCACCTCTGGTGATAACTTTGTAATTGTACTCATATGTTGGAATGTATAATGCACCAATTGCTTCCGTACTCTGATTCTTGCATGTACTGATGCTTAGCGTGTATACGTGAGGGTATTTCTGACCTGCGTATATACGTTGCAGTAACTCCGTACCCGCCGGATCGGGGCGTTACAGGGTGGTATCAGAGCTTAGGCTCTTACATCCTCAGTACGTCCAGATGGCAAATTAATGGTAAAGAAATTTGCAACTGGAATGCATGAGTCCTGGTTATACACTCCAACTCTCCAACTATAAGTACAGAGTTATCTATTCATTCTTGATCATCCTTCCTTTGATTCCTAATCCCTTTTATCTTTTCCCTGTTTTGGTTTTTTTCGAAGCCTTTATACCAACTTAAGATATGAATAGACTAGAAGGGTAGCGGCTGGTTCTGAGTGGAGCTATGATATGATCCCTTCGGCCAACTCTATGAAGCTCGGGTTTTCTCAGGATTGATCCCGATTGGGTTATCTTTCAGAAGTCAGTTGTCGGGATTCTCTGCGGGTATTCTATATTCTCGGCTATATCTTTCAAAGTGATTGATGCCTGGTATTCAGAATTCTTAATTATCGGTCGTCCTTATTATGCTCAGTATTATCGGGATTTTCTTTATCTTCAGTATTCTGGCTCATTCTTGGAGCGACATTAAGTATGCAGTACAGCGGGAATTCTATTGCAAAATTGTGTTATCAGTCAGTATTATTTGGCATCGTTCGGAGATTTATACAGCCGGAAGTGCAGAGGATGTTTATATTCTGATTGTTGTTCAGTCGACTCGAGAGCCCTACCCGTAGTGATTCATATCTTAATTGGTGTAATTTCCGTCCTTGTCCTCTTTGTGTTCAATTTACCCCTTATCGAAATTACGAGGACGCAATTTTTTGTAAGGTGGATGGATTGTAACACCCCGCTCCCGGAATACGTACTTAGTTGCGTATTCAGATTTTTCGATCGTATTTTTCGATTTACTTCCTGTATTTGTTTTGTATTATGAATTCTTTATATGATTGTTTTGTCTTGGATCCGGATTCACGGACTTGGAGTCAGCTCTGATCTGAACCGAGAACCCGATCCTAGTGAATTGCTTGATTTGGACATTCTGGTATTCCGATTTGACCGGTTTCAGTTTTAAACATCGTTTTTCAATATTTTAGATTTTCTATGATTTTCTGAAATTTTTCTGAATTAAATTGAAAATCTTCAAAACCGGTGTCGGCCAGTGCCGCTGACCGATTCCCGAATTTTTAATTTACAAACGGATTGAAATTACTAGAAGTGCCTTTTTACATTATTTCTTAAAATCACATTTCCTATCTAAAAACTTTTTCTGAGGATTTTATGAATTTATGAAAATTCCACCGGATTGGGTGTCGGCCAGTATCGCTGGTTGATTCCAGGATTTTTAGTTTACAATCGGAATTGAATTTTTGAATTTCGCTTTCACTTTACTTCTTAAAATCATATTTTATTCTTTGATACATTTTCTGAGATTTTTCGGAATTTATCAAAATCTGGCCGACCCGGTGTAGACCGGTATCGACGATTGACTTCTGGATTTTTAATTTGAAAACGGGATTTTATTTCTGAAAACCGATTTCGTATTAGTCCTCAGGATGACGTTTTCTACCTCCGGGTATTTTTGGGGATTTTTCTGGGACAGTCGGTTTTTCGCGGCCATATTATAATATTGTTATTTTCTACCCAATCCATTCTTTTCTTTCTTTCTTTCCTTTTCTTTCCCTCCACTGATCCAGCCCACTCCCCTCCACGTGGGCGCCACCTACCCCTTCCCCATCAATCCCTTCACCCCATCACATCTCTCTTCTTTTTCTTTTCTTTTCTTTTTCTTTTTCTTTTTCCTTATCTTTTCTTTTCTCCTTTCTCTTCTCTCTTCTTCTTCTTTTCCTTCTTCCCCATGGAGGCCGACGCCCAAGCAAGACCCCCACCGGCCTCCGGCCGCGTCGCCGGCGAGGGAGGCCTCATCCCTACTCCGGCGAGCCTCCTCCTCCTCCCTCCTCTTTTCTTTTCTTTTCTTTACTTTCCTCTTTTTTCTTTTTCCTTTCCCTCTTCTTTCCCTTCTCCCTCTTTCTGTTCTTTTCTTTTTGCCCGCCGGCGGCCACTGGAGGGCCGCCGGCGCCGGCCTGGGTGAGCCACGGCCAGGCCAGGAGGCCTGGCCGGGGCTGTTGTGGAGGGGGCAGCAGCCCCCTCCTCCTTTTCTTGGGGTGGCCGGCGCCACCCCAGTTCGGGGCGCCGCCGGCGCTGTGCCGGCGGCCGTGGGCGACCAGGGGGCCACCCGGGGCCCCCTGTGCGTGGCCTGAGAGGGGGGCAACAGCCCCCCTCTCTTTTCCTTTGCTGGAGGGGGGCACAGCCCCCTCCCTTTTCTGTTGAGGGTGCAACTGCCCCCTCTTTCTGTCGGTGGCCGGCGCCGCCCGGCGCCGCCACCTGGCCGGCGGCCAGGCCGAGCGCCCCCAGAGGGGGGGCGCTGTGTGCTGTGAGAGGGGGGCAACAGCCCCCCTTCTCTCTGTTTCTCTCTCCTGAGTCCTCTCTCTCTCTCCCTGGTTCTTTCTTTCTCTCTCTCTCCTATTCTCACTCTCCCTCTCTCTCCTGTCCTCCCTCTCTCTACTCTCTCTCTGTGTGTCTCTCATTCACTCTAGACCTCTCCCTCCTCTTTATTATTTGCTGACGCGGATCTCACCCCCGCGTGCGGGCGACCCCTTAACGCGGATCTTCGCGTTCTTGGCATCTGTTCAACGCGGCCTTCGCGTTCTTGTATCGATGCAACGCGGAGTCTAGGCCCGCGTCTGTGTCCCTCTCGTGATAACACGACGCGGAGTTAATGACCGCGTCTGTGTTCTCCTCGTTCTAACGCGACGCGGGACCCACGACCGCGTCTGCGTTCTCCTCGCGTCCTGATTTGAACGCGGGTCTCGAACCCCGCGTTTGTGGCTCCTACGCTACGCGACTCTCGCGTCTGTGATTCCTGCGTTTGCTAATCCCGCGACGCGGCTCCCGCGTCTGCGATCTCCCGCGTCTCACTCTCTAAACCCGCGTCTCCCTGTGTCTCTTTCTCTCTCTAGGTTTCTCCCTCTTCCTCCCTCTAACTCTTTCTCTCTCCTCTTCACTTTCTCCCTCTAAACATTTATATATTATTATATTTATGGCGCGTGCGCGAGTTCCATGGATTTCAGACTTTTCGACTTTCCGGTGATTTAGGCGAGTGTTCTCGCTCTCGCTTCCATTTGGGTTTCCCCGCTTCGTCGGGTCGACATGTGTTTTACTCTATGTTTTCATGTATTATGTATTGGGCTGAGTCCCTGTATTTGTGTATGGCCGAGTGCCAATGTCTGGACATGTATTGCTCTGTGACGAATGCCTGTATTATGGTAGTTAATTCTTGTTCATGTGGTACTAACATTTCAGGTCTCTCAGCCTTTAACCTCCGGTCACTCACTATCTCGAAAGAGAAGTGATTGGGACCGTCAGGTTTCTCGGTGCAGCCTCCGGTCACTCACTATCTCGAAAGAGAGGTGATTGGGATCGTTAGGCCTCTCAGCCCTCAGCCTCCGGTCACTCACTATCTCGAAAGGGAAGTGATTGGGACCGTCAGGTCTTCAGCCCCGCCTGGTTGTCATGATCAGCGTTCAGTGCTTTACCACTTGATTCGTCTAGGCGAGATGCTGCCGGATTTCCTACTCGCACCTTAAGCCGAGTTGTCCCGGTAACCTTGCCAGAGGCTCCAGTGTTAAATCCTGTTTGCTATCTGTATTTCCAGCTTGCTCAGCTCCGCTTGGTTGGGCTCAGCTACTTCTTTACTACGTCATTACTTCATACTTGTCATTTACATATTACTATTTAACACATGTATATCACCTGACAACTGATTTGTTATCACCTAACATCGGACATGCTACTACTTGGCAAGGCTCCTTGTTATGATACGACTTGCCACCGGACTAATATCAATCTCTTGACATGACTTGTTACCTGCCAATTATCATCCTCCTGTCATGCTATCACTTAACACCCGGCATGACATGCTTGACTCTCATGATTATCACGATAACGGGAATGATGACTTGACATCTTGATAGTACAAACTGTACTCCTGTTACACATGTGATACCTTATAGTACAAACCGTACTCCTGATATACCTGTATTCCTGATAATCTTGACTTGTTCTTGCTCATTCCCGGAATATGATAATCATCTAATAAACCATAAAACTGGACAACTTATATCGGGTCGGGGGAAACTTGCGGCTATCAATATGTGTTCGTGTTTACAGTGGTACTAGGCATGTTGTGCAACTAAAACTTCCGGTCTGACCTGTGGGCCTCCAGGCGACCGAGGGGAGTGCTGGCTCCCTCCTTCTTGGTACCATCTTGATAAGGGCATCCTATAAGACCCTCCTGATCGCCTTGCGGCATGTTCCGTCCATCAAGCAACGGAACAATCCTGGGCCGTGGTCCCGGGTATGTACGGGACCCACTGTAAACATAGATCGTTGATACCCCGTTGGTTTCCAATAACAACCTTGCTTTACTCAGATATGGATATATGTGTGCTGGGACGCTAGTTCACATATCTAGATATCAGGGTAAGACGAGTAATAATAATAATAAAGTGCCAAGATGATAACATGCTCTTTAAGTTGTAAGTAGAAGTATGTGGAATGGGACGCATACTGAAGCCTGCAACTTAGACGACTCTAATTATATTAAGAGGCTAATATATCATTTGTTGTGCTGTTCTGTAACTCTGGTTGTACGCGCTTGGATTACGGTAACATGAGGTAAAGGTATATAGATGAGGGTTTCCTTGTTTGGATTATTCCTTCGAGGTACTAATCTCATGGAGCCGTGACCTAACCTGTACAATCGAATTTACCTGTATCGGACTTTACTTCGGATTTCCGGTTTTATGATTACTATATTATGCCTGCTTGCATCCTGCTTTACCACTCGTGTTCTATTCCACCAGTCTCTTGTTCTTCCCTTATCATACCATGAGTACTTCCTGTTTGATATTTATTTGCTCCTGCCTGCTTCTGCTCACGACACGGTTTTCAATGCATGATTATGATTCGGTTTTATCGATACACTTGTACTTATCTCAGCACGTCATCTGGCTTTTGTATCACCACTCGCCTGGGGAGTTTTATCTGACTCCCCTGGATTCTCATGTCCAGGTCATGAAGCTTGGAGCGTATGGATTCTCCCAGTTGCTGATCTGAGTGGCGCTGCTGAAGCATGGATCCCCAGCAGACCAGTTGGAGCTCTATCCTTCCAGGCCCCCGGTGTGCCTCTCGAGTTTTCCTTTTGTAAACTCGTGAGTGCCTTTAACACTATTCATGCTTGTACATCCCTTTGTAATCTCGCAATTGCGCATATCTGTGATGTAATATTCGTGTAATATTGGATCACCTCTGGTGATAACTTTGTAATTGTACTCATATGTTGGAATGTATAATGCACCAATTGCTTCCGTACTCTGATTCTTGCCTGTACTGATGCTTAGCGTATATACGTGAGGGTATTTCTGACCTGCATATATATACGTTGCAGTAACGTCTCCGTACCCGCCGGATCGGGGCGTTACAATAAAGTTATGGTGAACAACAATATAAGGCACTAAAAACTAAGAAGGCCGTAAAAAGTCAAGAAAGAGAGTAAGGTGAGGATGCATAGAGAGAAGGTATACCCTTGTAATCTAAGTACAGATTCAAGGAGAAGGTGAATACTCTTATGTCATCAAGAGGAAGGTTAGATTCTTTGTATCAAATTTATTAATAAAACTCTCTTAAGTTCTCTCTCCGTAGACGTAGACCAAGTTTGGGCCGAACCACATTAAATTGTGTGTTCTTCTTCTTATATCTTTTAATATTCATCTTGTGTGCTCGAGATAATCAATCTCATGGCGTGTTTGAGGTCGTCGGTAGGGATTTTTGTATCTCTTAACTATTGGTATCATAGTAAGAATGATATCTCGAGTTATGCACGCAATAATTGATATGGAGCATATAAATTCTGTTACAACAGTTTTCACATCCATTTGATATAACTCTAAATCATAATGAGCTACAATCTCCATAATGATGCTAAGGGAATCTTTCTTAGAAATCAAAGAGGGAGTTTCCTTATAATCAATACCATCCTTCTAAGTGAAGACCTTGGCGACGAGACTGGCCTTATATCATTTGATATTGCCTTTTGCATTACGCTTGGTCTTGTAGACTCATTTACAGCCGACTTTCTTGCATTTTGTAGGCAATAAATCCCATACACCATTTTCATTCATTGACTTCAACTCTTCATTCATGACATCGATTCATTTTCTAGAATCATTACTTTCCATGACTTGTGAAAACGTAATCGGACCCCTTTTAATCCCAATATCAAAGTTAGATTCTAGTAGATACACCATATAATCTTTTCAAATGACAGGTCTTTTTCCCCTCTGAGATCTTCTCAGAACTGTCAGTTGTGGTGGTTCTACAATATTTTCAGTTGTGATATTCTCTTGAAGTGGGGGCAACATTCTCATTATGTTGTTCAACTCCCTTAACTCAGCGAGTAAGCTGAGGAGTAATCGTGAGTAAAGGAATAATAATATCTTGAGAAGATGGTGGTAATGAGATGTTCATCCTTACTTCTTCAAGATTTACCTTTCGTAATTCACCACTCCCACTAAATTCACCAATTTCTAAGAATCTAACGCTTCTAGATTCAACTATCCTCGTACTATGACTTGGACAGTAAAATCAGTACCCTTTAAACTTATCTGGATACCAATGAAATATCCAAATATCGTTCTTGAGTCTAATTTTTTTTTCTTGTGGGTTGAAAATTCTAGCTTCCGCCTGAGCAACCCTAAATATATAAATGTCTTAAACTAGGTTTTCTACCAGTCCACAACTCGAAAGGAGTTGATAGAACGCCTTACTAGGAACTCTGTTTAAGATATATATTGCGGTCTTTAATGCTTCTCCCCACAAAGTTTCAAATACTTTAGAGTAACTCATCATACCATGTCCATAAGTGTACGATTACGCCTTTCATCAACTTTGTTCTGTTGTGGCATTCTTGGCATCATATATTGAGCATGAATGCCATGCCTTTCTAAGAATTTGGTAGATGGACCAGGATTTGGTCCACTCATTACATTTGTCATAATAGTCACCACCTCTATTTGATCTGGTAAGTTTAACCTTTCTATATTATTGTTCGTCGACATCAGTAATGTACACCTTAAGGATGTCAACGGCTTGAGACTTTTCATGCATTAGATATACATAACCGTAACACGACAAATCATCTATAAAAATGATAAAGTATTTTCCTCCAGTAAAATAAGGAATAGAAAGGTCCACAAATATCTATATATATGAATAAGTTCAAGAAGCTCGTTGTTTCTTATGACACTTTTCTTACTGTGTTTGGTTTACTTTCCTTTAATGCAATCCACACACAAATCGAAATCAGTGAAATCTAATTTTTTTCAAAACCTCATTTTTCACTAATCTCCTAATTCTTTCTCTGGAGATATGCTCCAGTCGTCTATGCCACAAGATTGAAGTATTTTCATTAAATCAGCTACATTTTGAATCAACATCTGAATGTGAATGCAGGGCTATGTGTAAACTCATAATTCAAAGAAACTTTACATAAACCATCATATAAAGTGCTAGAACCAACTGTAATTGAAGTAAACATCAAACTGAGTTTACCACAACTAAGCAAAATTGGATATCCAGAAAAATTTAATCTAGATAGAGAAATTAATTTCCTAGAAATAGAGGACAAATATAAAATGTCTTCAAGATTCACGTAGTGACTCGTCTCTAGGAGTAGGCGATAGGTTCCAATAGTTATCACTTTCACCTTAAAACGAATCCCTATACTGATGTATCGTTCATTTTGTCTCACTTTTCGGCTTGTAAGGAATCCCTGCATTGTGTTAATCATATGTGTTGGTAGCATTTGAATCAATCCACCAAGTATTAGAAGGAACTTCAATAAGATTTGATTCATAACATACAATACAAAGATTCTTACCCTTCTTTTCGAACCAAGCTTTGCGCTTGCTACAATCCTTCTTCATGTGTCCTTTCTTGCTAATTCCACAATTTTTCATTAATTGTGAGATTAGACGACCGGGGCATATATGAGTAGGCAATTCCACAAGGGGTTTGTTTGGATGCAAGGAAGTGGGCGGAAGTAAGGAACTGGGGAAGTATAATTGCTCATTTCCCTATCTATCCAAACACTGGAAAAGGAAAATAAGAAAACCCTTTTTCCCTTTTTCATCTCTCTTTTACACAACCATTTCCTCACTTCCAGAGTGCTACAGTTAATTTTGTGGTCATGTAAATCTCATTTATAATAAGTTGTAGCATAAAACAGTTAATTTTTTGGTTATGTAAATCTCACTTGCATTCTAATTATAATCTATTTTTTATTTTTCTTAATTAATTTTTATTTTAATATTATTTTGCGGTCAACTTTGTGGTCAATTTTTCCACTTCCACTTTTCATTACCATCCAAATACCGGAAAAGACAAAACATTTTCCAAACCACACTTCCCAACACCATCCAAACACCAGAAAACTTACTACTCAATTCCCTTTTTCCTAAAGGAAATAAATCTTACTTCCTACTTCCTCACTTCACACCAATTCCTTAAATCCAAACAGGCCCAAGATTGAAGATTAGAGAAAAATTTTCCTTTATGCTTTTGAGTAGCTTTTCTAGATGTATTACCTTTTTTTGGTGGAATAGATTTGCCTGTTCATTTCATATTAAGGTAGCTCCTTGAGTTACCAGTGAAGGAGAATGCCTGCCCTCCTGCTTCAACCACACTTCCTCTTGAATGCAAATGTTTGTCAGTTCATTTAAATTCTAATTATCCTTATTGGTGTTGTAGTGGATCTTGAACAGACCAAACTGAGAAAGAAGTGAATTCAGAATGAATTGAACCAGAAAGGAATGGCTTACATGAATTCTCAAAGAATTCAATTTTGCAGCTTTTTCTGTCACATGTAAAAAATATGCTGCTGAACTCCCTTACTACCATCATACTTCATGATGGTTAGTTCCACCATAAGTGTGTTGAAACGATCATGAATTGAACCCAAAATTTTTGTAGCATCTTCTGTTTGTGGTAGAGAGGTCTTGATGTTATTTGCTATAGTCATCCTTATAAGCATTAGACCTAGCCTGTTAGATTTCTCCCAAGTTTTACTTTTAATCACTTGTTCTTCAATACTGTCATCAGTGATTGCTCCAGGGTTTGTGTGCCAAAAGAGTTAAATCCAAATCCAATACACCCAGTGTAAAATGGACTTGTTCATGATGTTAAGAAAAAATTGTTCCTTTGAGAATTGGAATGCTAGAAGCATAAGAATGTAACATGGTGGGAACAGACACTGAAACAAAAAGTATGCTCACAAATAAGGCCTTGAGTCAATCTTTAATATAGAATTTAATTCTAAATAGATGGACCATTTATATCACCTTAGTTCACCTTTGGGCTAGTCCCAATCCTCTAATTATGATTGCCATTCAAAAATATTGTTGACTTTAATGTCATAAATTATGACTATTCTTTTATTAATTTTATATTTATAAGATTCACAGTTCATTTTGGCAACAACTAAACTAATAAATCCTATAGTATAAAATTAATCAACAATATTCTCTTAATCTTTTATTTTTTTTATAATTTAAATCTTTAATGATCCTAAATAAATAAATTATAGCTTAGTTAAAATCATTAACATAACTGGCCTAAACCTTTATTTGGAGTTAATTCTTAATGAAGATTTAATAACCCAAAGAAATAAATGAACCAAAAACCAAATAGAAAATAATTGACTCAAACATTCATAACGATAAAATATTTTAATGAGTCCAAAATTTTAATGACCCAACAATAGAGTCCAATACATTAAAGCCCAACTGTTATCTATAACCTAACAAGAAATACCCATGTAGAACTTTCGGCCCAAAGCAGAATAAAATAGAAAGCCTTAAACTAAATAAATAATAGGCCCATGGCTAAATCGTTACAAGAACATACATAATAGGCCCACAACTTTAGATAGGCCAACATAATAACCGCCAACAGACTTGAAATAAAAACATTTTATTAGGATTAGACTAAGTATAGGTCCAGAAAACATAAATGACCCAAATGTAAAAGTCTGATCCAGTAGTCTATAATTAATAAATGATTAAATTTGTTAAAATGACTATTAATTCTTAAGCCCAAAACTTGATCCTAGAGATCAAGAATAAATTTGTAGGAGTTGGCCCAAACTAAATACTTGAAGGATCCAAAAGAATAATAAACATGTTTTCAATAAAATAAATGCGGCTTATAAATAAAATGGTCCATATACAATTAATTACTTCCAATCAGATTTTT
Organism: Agave tequilana; assembly: GCA_038442645.1. Lineage (NCBI taxonomy): Eukaryota > Viridiplantae > Streptophyta > Magnoliopsida > Asparagales > Asparagaceae > Agave > Agave tequilana. Next base: position 140,112 of record JAVJIF010029939.1, read on the forward strand.
CAAAGATCCATTCACAGATATCCAAAATTGGTTTTAGATTTTTTCCTTTTATTGATCCAAAACTATAGAGGTCTAGAACTTTAACAAAATTCTAGCTCCAATGAAACCCAAAATCATATTCTAACTAAAGAAACCCGAATAGATTTTAAATAGAGATAAACCTTTACGGATTTGCGGCGTATCTTTGAAATCATAATTGCTCTTCAAATTAGAAGACGAGCAAAACATTAAAAGAAGACTAACAATAACATACAGAAAATTAAAAGGATAAGAAACATATGGATTTCAATCCTTGAACCAATTGGGATTTCAATTCGGCAAGATAAAGAAGATATGCATTCCGAGATCAATAAATGAAAAAGAATTTTTGTTCTAACGATGAATAAGAACGTCCTAAAATATATGAATTGATTCAAAAATTGATAAAAGAAGTCAAATAGCAGGGAGACATACTTAAGAAAAAACATATAAGTTCCTAAACCACATCGCTCTAATACCAAATGTTAGAATAGAAAATAATAATAATCTGAAAAACTTTAAGGATTGAATTTGTGTATCGTTGTTAGCCTTGACGTTTGGTGAAGAAACTATTGCAGGAGTAACCTTAACGCACTCCTTCCTCTGTCACTCTATGACTTAAAACTTTTACTAATGGAAAAGTATATCTAATAAGTTGTAAAAAGTGTCCTTTAAAGAGAAGAGAAGACTGTCAAGATAATTATAAGAAATAACCACCAACATTAACCGTCCATCATGGCTCCTTAATGCTTTTGGTGGTTATTATCCAATAATTTAAAAATACAAATTAATTGTTGATATAATTTATCAGCTTATTATTTTAATAATAAGTTCAAGTCAAACTAAAAGATAAGAGAGATAAATGTCAGTGGGTCATAATAAGAAGAAACACGTTTACACATCTCTCTTAAAAATAAAAACTATTCTCCTCTTACCTGCAAATGTAGCAAGTGATGGGTCCCTTCCCCGGAAGGCTTCCAAATGACGATCAAACGTCAGTTTCAACATCTTTTTTCCTTTTTCCTTTTTGTTTTCATAAGATCGAATGTATTAGCTCTCGTGATCAAATTATCTCTGTTCATGCTTGACGCATTTACAACGGCTATTCTCATTGTTCTAGATTCCCTTCAGTCAATAAGAGTTCCGCGTTTAAAGAATATTCTCGGTCTTATTAGCACTGTTGTTTAACAAGACCGTAACATGTCTCAATCCCGTGACAAACAATAGATACCCAATTAATAACGACTGTTTGTCACCATCACATGATCAAAAGACAAGAAATTCGCTGACATCCATCAACCTTTTGTTGGTTTGATGCTGGTTCATTGCCGAATTTTGATCAGGACTCCTCCCAATTGAGGAATCAGTCGTGTTTAATTAGGAGCACGATTGTACTTTTGTATATGGATGTATCTCTGTATTTGTGCTTGGATGCATCGATGTACTTGTACTTGTGTTCTACTTCAGAGCTCTGCAGCTATGGAGGATATGCGATCGTTGTTAGATATTTTAGAGGAGTGTTGTTGGGATCTGCTTAACAGGAATCAATCTGACAACTATTCAAGAGCACTGAAATATCAACAATCTAATTGGCCAGGTCGGCAAATATCAGGTGGGAGGTTTTCCGTTCAATAGAACGTTCCTTAATTTAAGAACCACCTTTCAATTTCCTTCCTTGGTTAAACACCAATTAGACTGAATCTAAATCAGTCTCGATATACTGTAAAGTATATCCCCTATATAAAGAACTTAATTCACTTATATAGTATTTGGAGTGAGGTACGCTTAGAGTGAATCTCCTTAAGACAATTACGTCCCCCGCACCTCCTGTATAAAGAACTTAATTCACTTATACAGTATTTGGAGTGAGGTACGCTTAGAGCGAATCTCCTTAAGACAATTACGTCCCCCGCACCGGTGCTAACGGGATAATGGACGCTGGTCTCCCAAGATACAACACTCCTTCACGGTATTTGGATAGCACTACCAAATCACCGCACGGTCGAACCGTAATCAACCAGTACCTTCACAGGATCGTTGAAGCAGCGGGACAAGGACAAATTTCGAATGAATATTTGCTTTTACTTTAGAGTAGCACCCACTGTTGAGGACGAAGGAAGGTTGAAGAATATTCTTCTTCAGAAGTCCCAGATTCAGACAACAATTCTATAAAAGAATCTGTTGAATTTTCTGAGCCCTCTTTCAGAACGAATTTTGCAGAATCTTCTTTGGAAGTCGCTTCGGAAACCGAGTTACGGATTTCCCACTTCTCGCTGGAAGTCGCTTCAGAACTCTACTGCCAGTTCAGAACTTGCTTCAGAACTCTGAGAGAGAGAGAGAGAGAGAGAGAGATTTATTTCTCGCTGTTGTTGGTGTGTTTTCAATTGAGAATCCGGAGCGCTATTTATAGCGCTCCAGGAGGGGCCATTGCAACCTTTCGACCCAACAGTCACAACTGTTGGCTGCCCAACTGACGCACCCAATAGTCACAACTGTTGGCAGTCCAACAGTCGCAACTGTTGGCATTCCAACTGTCTTGGAGCGGGTCGGTTCGGATCCGGATAGCGGAGCGGTATGCTCGGACTCAGACCCAGGCCCGAGTCCGAGCCCGGGCCCGGCCCGGCTGGCCGCCGCAGCCAGCGGCGGCGCGCGCGCGCATGCACGCATGTGCGGGCATAGTTCCCTCCCAATCGCACGCGAAAACTCCAAGTACCCAAAGGGCACGCCCTTTGTTCTCAATTTTCTCTATTTGTACACCACGAACTTCCATCCCATGGCCAATGTGGGACTAAATGCTTTTGGCTACCTTTAGTCCCATTTTGGCTTTGAATTAGGCAATCTTTAGACTTGAATATCTCATTCATTCGAAGTCAGAATTGAACATGTGAATATACCACGTTCATCCCCAATGGAAGGAGAACACACTCCAACCATCATCCAATTGATACGATCAACGGATCTCGCTATAATTCAACTCAAAGATTCGCATTTATATTCTTCAATTCCAACACTCCCCCACAATGAATGGAGATTCAAGGAAATGACACACAAAGAGACCGACTCTATTGTGAAAGGTACATTAGAAAAGAAACTGCATCAGGATAGGTGAACTAGGTCTTGAACCTTCCATAGCGAAAGCTTTATCGGACTTACCGGCTAATCAGTGAACTAGGTCTTGAACTGTTAGCCGTTAGTGTAAGCCAAGTCAACAAGCTTCACACAGTAACTTTTCAAATCAACTTTGGTTCTCGGTTGTGTCCGTTTTGGCCATGGACATTCTTGGTTTCAGAGAGTATCTTTAGGGAATAACAGCCTCCATAGAAATTCCCAAAGAGCCGACCCAACTCTATACTCACATAGGTGATCGTCCTATTAAGAGTAGTCTACTCTACTCCACTTGTATAGTAACAAGATATAGGCATCATTAAAAGCGTTAAGCTTATCCTTAATCCACTTGTAGAAAAGAACTTATGTGCACCTTAGGAATGGATTGGAGTCAAGCTCCCAAGTGCTTACTTGCTGAGTCAATCATAACTAATTTTTCCTCTTGAACTTAGTCCGTGGGATCTCCAGTCGCTAAGTGAGGTTTCCATTAAGTTGACTCGGTAAGGTTAGGCTTTTAGACCCATTCCCCTCGATGCGCAGTTTATACGCTCTCCACTTAAACTTTTAGTAAGCGGATCCGCTAAATTATCCTTTGACGATACAAAGTCAATAGAGATAATTTCATTTGAGAGCAACTGCTTCACGGTATTATGTCTACACGAATATGTCTAGACTTACCGTTGTATATAACATTTTGTGCTTCTGGGGTTGACATAGCCTCTTTAAATGTTTGATGTTCGCTTTCAATAGCGTATGCTATGAAATCTGGACCAAAAGATTTTGAGATTCTAGATCTCTGACTTCTTCTTGGTTCAATTTCCGCATTAACAGTCGGTTCCTCGGGGCTTTCATCCCTGAACGCCATCTCATGTGTTTTTTCCCAGAAGTCTTATCTGTTTCCCGTTTATATGGAAAAATATCTTCAAAGAACACAGCATCTCTAGATTCGATAATCATGTTTACATGAATATCTGGTATTTCTGATTTATGAACCAGAAATCTGTAGGCACTACTATTCAAGGCATAGCCTATGAATATGCAGTCCATAGTTTTTGCTCCCAACTTAGTCTTTTTAGGTAATGGTGCTAGCACCTTTGCAAGGCACCCCCACATTTTGAGGTAATGGTAGGAAGGTGTCCTTCCATGCCATAACTCAAATGGTATAAGACCAAGTTTCTTGTTGGGTACTCTATTTAGAATATAATTTGCAGTTAATAGAGCTTCCCCCCACAAGTTCTGCGGAGCTCCAGAACTTACGAGCATGGAATTTACCATCTCCTTCAAAGTTCTGTTCTTCTGTTCAGCAATTCCATTTTGCTGAGGAGTATATGGTGCTGTTGTTTGATGGATTATACCAAAATTAGCACATAACTCACTAAAATCATTTGATTCATATTCTCCGCCTCTATCGGATTTTAGAATCTTGATTTTCTTGTTGAGTTGATTCTCAACTTCGGCTTTATATGTTATAAACATATTTATTGCCTCATCCTTACTGTTTAAAAGATACACATAACAGTATCTTGTACAGTCATCAATAAAAGTAATAAAATACTTTTTACTGCCTCTAGTTGGCATAAACTTCAAGTCACACAGATCGTTATGAATTAACCCTAAAGGTTCTGTATTTCGATCAATTGAGTGAAATGAATTTTTCGCCAACTTGGCCTCAACACGAATCTCACACTTGCGAATTTCTTCCAAGTTGAGTTTAGGAATATATCCCAGATTAGACAAGTTCTTTAATGACTTATAATTTACATGCCCTAATCTAGCATGCCACAAAATAGGAGACTCAAGCAAATAAACAGAAGATTTTCCTTTATTTATAAGCTTCGGGTACAAATACACAGACCTTTTATCTACCACTGCAACATTGGCTTTAAAAAGTCCATTAACAAGATAACCCTTTCCCACATACATTCCTCCCTTAGTAAGTACAAATTTATCTGATTCAAAAACCATTCTAAATCCTTTCTTACTAAGTATTGATCCAGATATTAGATTCTTGCGAATATCTGAAACATGTAGCACATCGTTTAGAGTAAGCTCTTTCCCCGATGTCCACTTCAGGATGACCTTGCCTTTTCCTTCAACCTTTTATACGGCTGAGTTTTCCATGAATAGTTGCTCATCTTGCTCTAGTATTTGATATTTAGAGAATAATAATTTCTCAGAGCAGATGTGCGAGTAGCCCCAGTGTCTACCCACCAATCCTTATTGTTGGTTGTCAGATTCACTTCTGACACCATAGCTGAAAGGCTTGGCGACTCATGGTCGGTCAAGTTTGCCTGTGGATGGCTCTTCTTGTTCTTTTTGAGGCGGCTGCGACATTCATTCGCCTTATGCCCCTCTTTGTTGCAGATGTAGCAGGTTCCTTTGAAGCGCATGTTCTTGCCTTCTTGGACCTTGCCTTTGTACCCCTGGGAAGTCTTCTTCCGCTTTAAGCTTTTGGAAGTAGACGCTTTCCCCTTTGAGTCTTCGATCACATTGGCTTTTGCTTCGTAGGAGTTCTTACTGCTCCTTTTTGTATGACCCGGGAAAGGAGAAGACAGGAATATTGCTGTAAAAGTTTTCCTTGAATCAAATGAAAAGGATTACAACAAAAACTGTTCTTTCCGGTTACAAGGGAGGGAGAATATTGAATCTTGAATTCCCCCTTTGTTTAAGGCTGGGTTCTTCGTGTGGCGGTGGAGAGTGAATCTTGTTCTCCATTGACCAGATGACCGTCCTTCAGGGATCTCCTCTTCGGCCGGTAGAAAGAGTGACACAGCTCTGTCTACCAAAACTCTAAAAGAGAAGGTAGGCGAAAGCTAGCTCGTACGCAGCGAACTTGCTGAAGAGTTGATCTGCTTCTTCTCTCTCTGTGTCGCCCTCTGTCTCTCTTCGCCTGATTGATTCTCTCCGATCTCTCCTCCTGATTGCCGATCGCCTCGACCTCATAGTAAACGAGGCTATTTATAGAGGTCCTAGGGGTGAACGTGCCCCTTGAAAACGCTCCACAATGAGGGCCAACTTCCCCGCTACATGGGTGGTAACTAACCCACGTGCCTGCTAAAGACATGCCACGATGGGGGCTGATTTCCCTTACGTGTGGGCAGTGATTGGTCCCTTAACCAAGGCGGTTATAACTGAGACGCGGGTTTTAGACCTTTGCGTCTTGAGACTGAGACGCGGGTGTCAGGCCAACGCGCCTTGATGCTGAGATGCGGGTGTCGAGCCAACGCGCCTTGATGCTGAGACGCGGGTGTCGAGCCAACGCGCCTTGATGCTGAGACGCGGGTGTCGAGCCAACGCGCCTTGATGCGGAGACGCGGGTGATAGTCTCTCGCGTCTAGAGCTTGAAACTTTGCTTTTCAATGGCTTGTCCTCCAGTAACTTTTGGACAGCCTACAGAACCCCCTCCAAAGTTTTCGATATTCCGCAGTTAACTGGGACGGATTTCGAAATACTTTGGATTTTAGCCATATTTGCTTTCATGACTAGACTGTTAGTGCTCCGGGTTCGATCTTATCTGGAGTTGGTCTTCGTGAGTGTACTGTTTGAACTCTTTGAAGCCACCAGAGTTGATCATGTCGAGTGTCTAGATGCACAGTCTAAACCTCCCCGATTGCTTTTAGTCTGTCACGGGTGTGATTTAAGCCAGGAGTGGTTGGTCGTCTGCTTGCGTCAGTGTACTGTTGAACTGATTTTGCAGAAGCAGGTGGCCGAACGCAGGTTCTTTTCAAAAAAGCCGAGATGGTACTGCTTTAAAGACGCGATTTCTGTAGGGTGCGTCTTTTGGCAATGGAAACGCGCCCGATCTTCCATGAGGCAGACGCGATGTTGGGCCCGCTGGGTCGGACGCGGACTTTGTAGAGAGACGCGACCTTCCGAATGCATTTATGGAGATGCTGACGGGGCATGTCCATCTAAGAGGTGCGTCCCTTGGGTGCGAATCTGTGCCGTGTGATGATCACGCCGCCAGCTGGCCTGGGGGAACCGGCAGGATTTCATCTTTTGGCGCGCGGACTTCTCGGTTCATTAACTGAACCGCGCCACGTGTCAAATGACGACTCGCTGCGGAGTCGTGACGCATGATCTTCGCGATGATTTGTTCCACGCGTCATGCGATGATTCGCTGCAGCTTTTATCGGGTCACACGCCGCGTATCTTTGCGAATCCTTGTGCCTATAAAAGGCAACAGTCAGAGAGACATCATTTCTTCTCCGAACGCACTTGCTCAAGAAAGAGAGTTCTCTTCTTCCTCTGTTGAACTGTTTATCTCCATTACTGGACTTAAAGATGGCACCCAAGACCAAGCCAACCACCTCTTCTTCACGGGCGACTGTCGCCGAGGTCCAGAGGGGCGCTTCCTCTGCGCAGGATATCGCTTTCCCAGGTATAATGCCTTTTAGGCGTGGATTTCGCCATTAATGGAAGCTCATAGAACCCTAAGAATCCTTAACACAAAATATAACTCGTGTTTGATTCTCAGACGCGGTCTCAGACGCAGTCTTTGAGTTGATAACCGAGGCGCGGGTTTGGACCCTCGCGCCATTGGGTCCTGCATTTCGGATTCTTCACTTAGAATATTTCTAATTGTGAAGGGTTTAGACGCGGACTTGGTTTGCAGAACGCGGATTTGATCCTTGCGTTCTGTTTCATCAGCTGCCGATTTTGATGAATCTGGCACCTGAGTCCAAGCAATTAGAAATCTGGGAGTGTGAAAGGAAGGGAGTTACCCTCCTTAACTTCTGGCAGTTGTGGTGACGGAAGGGTTAAGGTGGATAACTCCTTCCTTTTCGCACCCCAGAAGTGGCATCAAGGACATTCCATGACCTTCTGGTGGTGGAGACGCGGATCCTGCAGGTCTGGACGCGGGTTTGATAATTCCTGCGTCCAGTATCTCTTCTGCGTTTGGATGCGGTTTTGCAGGTCTGGACGCGGATTTGATAATTCCTGCGTCCAGTATCTCTTCTGCGTTTGGGTTATGAACACTTAGCATTTTTGCTTCTAATAAAGTATCTAACTAAGTGTCCCTTTCTTTTGCAGTGCCCCATCCTTCTGCCTCACTCGCCAAGACGCGCCACTTTGGACATGTAGGTGGTGCTGATCGGGACTTGACCTTTGTGCTACGAAGGACTGTCCCTGTGACTGCTGACCAGTCGCAGGATCGCAGGGAGAGGCTCTCTAACGTTGACATGAGAACTCTTCGGGTACTTATGACCGATGTAGCATTCACAACGGATGCTCACGTCAAGCTGGAGAAGCCTGCCTTCTTCTTCGGAGATCGTATCAATGATGGCGGCTATCGTGTGTATGACGGAACTTATAAATGGCTCCGTCAGATAAAGGGTGGAAGATTCTTTCTTCCGGACATGGAGAGGATGTTCCCGCTGTCCTACTTCCAGCACATGTCCGTCCCTCGAAAGATGGAATGGGACATTTCTCGATATGTCCCTGAGATTACTCTCGGTGATTTGGGTTCCCATAGAGTACACCATCATGATAGCCATGACAGGTCGGTTCTCGGCCTGTTCCCTGGGTCGCGCAAGTCTGAGGTTCCGGTTGGAGAGATACCACAACTTGGCACCACCTTCCTCAACTCGTTCATGGAAGCGGACGGTGATTATCCGGTCGGGTTCCGTTCGCCCGGGTGGGTCCATTCCACAGAGAACTACTGGTGGGGCAGGATGGTGGGTTTCGTCCTCACTGATCTTGGGGATCTGCTAAAGCGTGTGGGACTGTACCCGGCGGTCAGGGCCGTACAGTGGGGTATCCCACCAGGCTCTCATAACTTTTTCGGGATCCTGGAGCGCTACAATCCTCTGACGGGGACATTCTTTACCCCGGTCGGAGAGATGGGCCTTGCACTGCACGAGCTACATGAGGTCTCGAGGCTGGCAACAGGGGACATTCCCTATGAGGAATATGTCCCGACCACTGAGGAGCTCCACCTCTTGAAGAAAGAGTTTCCTCGGGTGTACGAGACTTACTGGGAAGTGATGTGTCACTTCCACATTTGTGGTCAGATAACCGCCTGGAGGTCGCAGGGAGTCAAGCAACTGTCTTGGGCCAGTTACTTATTCAATGATGTCAATAATAAAGACAGTCCGATAACCCGACTGGCTCCCAGTTCTGACAGGGAGATTGAAGACAGGATCGACAAGGCTTCTGAAGGCTTCTACACCACGGTTTCGAACGAGGACGGTTTCGACCCTGACCTGGTTTTTGAAATCTTCCACCATCAAGCCTGGACCCCTATCTCCGATAGGGCACTGTTGGCAGGCTTCTTGATGCTGTGGCTGAAGCGTTGTGTGGTGCCCACGCTGCCACATGAAGTTATTGTTGCTGACGTGGTGTACCCGGCGGTGCTCCTGGCTCATGGCAACCCTATAGCCCTTCTCCCGGCCGTGGCGGCTGGCATTCAGAGCGGGTTGCAGGCGCTAACCAAGAGTTTCTGCGAGGCGCCAAAAACTGTCGATTCCCACGGCAAGCCGTATGTTGACTCAGAGGGGAATCCGACGGTGAAGCGCCCCAACCCTCGGATCGAGCTGCCTTATACGTACCTCATGGCTTGGTACGTGATGCACTGCCCTTCTTTGATGACGGCGGTGCGTTGGAGGGAGAGTTCCGTCCCTTTTGTACAGCGGTTGGAGGATTCGAGCTGGCGCGATCTTTATATATATTACGTCCGGAAGCGACTTTCAGATTCCGCGAATTACCAGCTCAATCGCTGTTTCCCCGAGATCTCTGGTGCATCTTTCGGGGATCTATTTACTGATTCCGCGGGCCCAGATGGCTTCACGAGGTTGTCCGCGGGAGTCTTCTGGTGGTTGATCAATATTCGGCCCGGATATGTGCTTTTCCGGCAAGGGACTTCATGCACCATCGAGCCGTACATGCCGAATCGTTTCGCTCGACAGTTCGGCTACGATCAACTGTACGTCGGGAATCCCAATGCTCGACTTGCCTTCGAAGGGAACTTGTTCGAAGGTGCTCGGGCTTGGTACTACAGTGTGGCCGGAGGGACGGGAGCAACTTTCCGTCTACCTATCGAGGGGTCCAAGTGCCGTATGAGCTTCAGCTTCTGCACTTGGTATTTCCAAGCCATCCAAACATCAGACTTTGTTCCGGCGTCTTCATGCATTGAGAGCATCAATGCAAATCTCGAGGCAAGGTCAGAGTCTGATAAACACTCGAAACTCACCGACCAGTACCTGAAGGCCCAGAAGGAGGTCGGGAGAAGATCGGGAAGGGAGCCACGAGCAATAAGGGCGGAGCCGCGACCAACAAGGGAGGAGTCGCAAGCAGCAAGGGCGGAGCCACGAGCAACAAAGACTCGACAGGCGGTAAGCAAGCGTCGTCAACGCTCTGCTTCAACTGCTGAACCTGCTCCCAAGAAGGTTCGGAGAGACTTGACAACCGAAGTCTCCCGATCCGAAGACATCCCTGCTGTCGTTGAGGTACTGAGGGAAGAAGATATAGCTGAAGAGGATGTTCATTTAGTCCGTGCCCCTAGGTCGAGCAGCAGAGACCGTAGGTCTGCGGAGGAAGGGGAGCTCGTTGACAGAGCTACCACCACTGACGAGGATGAGCAGCTAGAGGTCGACATCATGAGTGGAGGAGATGTCGATATTCTGGGGATTTCAGTTCAACCCGGGTTTTTACTTGCTCATGAAGGGAGAGATGAGGCACAGCAACCTGGGTCTCCTTGTGTCTTCATCTCCAGTCCTCGGGCAGTTGACCCCAGTCCTACCACTGGGGTAATTGGTGGCAAGGCTCCGGCTGCAGAAGTCTTGCGCGGGGCGCTATCGTCTTCCTCACTCTCAGGGGAAAGCGATTTTGAAGACGAGGTCGACTACGGCGGTGAACCCGCTCTTCCTGATCCGAGTAAGTTCTCCCACATCTCAGAGGAAGAAATATATGGGGGTGAGCCATCAACGGTATCACAGCTGGCGATTATTCCTGCTGAAGGTACTCTTTTCACCTTTTGACCTAATTTCCCTTTTCATTTTGAAGGGAATGTTTTAACATTCTTCTTTTATGCTGCAGGGTTGGCCGGGGATATTGAAGCTGTAATCTCCTCGCATATCGAGGAGACGGTAAAAGAGCTGACCCAGTCCGAAGGAGTCGAGGCTTCAGTTGCAGAGATAATTCCAGAGAGGGCAACTACTGAAATTGGGGAGCCTTCGATTTTGCCAGAAGAGGAGGCAACCCCTAAGGCTAGGGAAGAACCCACTCTGCAGGGTGAAGAGGTTACTATTGAAGCCAGGGAGACTTCCACTCCGCAGGATCCGCCCAAGGATTCGACATCTCTGGACCTCCCAGAGGTTGCGCTTACTACTCCATCATTAGCTGTGGAAGCTCCTGCAGCGATAACACTTCCAGAAGCGCCAGTGGCCAGTCTCGCTCTTGCCGTATCGCCGGTCAGCACGACTCTCGCGCAAAAAGAGCCGGCTTGCACCCCTTTTCTCATGATAGAAAGGGGGTCGGGGAGTACCTCGGGTGATGACACCATGGATTTTCTGACACGCAAAACGGTGCAGCAATTCCTTGACGCGATGCGATCGTGCATCGATTTTATCCTGTCTGGGCGTAGCTCTTTTGACTTTGCCCGGACGTTTCTTGGAAACATGGCCGGTAACATCGAATTAACCGGAGGCTCCTCGCTTGCCAAGTCGTGTATGCTGTTGGTGGAGCGATTGGGAAGTGACCTGAAAGAGCTGAAGTCTTTGGACAATGCTAGTTCTTCTCAAGAAGCCCAGGTCATCTTGACTAGGCTCCTAGCCACTCAAGAACAAGAGCGACAGGAGGTGGAAGCACAAGTTGCTGAAGAGGTCCGCAATCTCGAGCGTTCCCAAGCTGAATGTCAGAAACTGGCTGACGGTTCAATGGAATCCGAGTTCATCTGGCAAAACGCAGAGCTCGCCATTACCAATGCTCGGTCTGCCATCGCTAAGGCGGAAGCCATGATCGCGGATAATGAGAGGACGCTTGCCACCGTCCGGAAGCGGCTGGAGGAGCAACAAGCTGCGAAGGCACGAGCTGAAGAAAGCCAGACCATTCATTCCTCCAGGTTGGAATCTCTGCGAGCACAGCTGGCTGCAAAACCCTTTTTATCTGAAGAGGAGTTGCGGGTCCAAGCCATGATGGAGGCTGAGAAGGCACGCCAGCACGAGATGCATCGTCTCAGGGAGCGTATCCGTTCTTTGCCGGATCAAGACTTTTAGCCTTTTCCCCTTCTTCTCTTTTTTTTGTAAAGAAGAGGACACTCTATTAGAGTGTTTGTATCCACTTTTACTATTTTCGATATAATAAAAGTTTTTTGAAGTTTTTGTTCCATCTTCTTTGTTTAACTGTGGATGAATTCAACTCCCTGATCACTGGCTGTGAATACTGAACTTAGGTAAGACTAAGTTCTTTCAATGAGACGCGGCGTCGAGCTTGATGAGACGCGACATTGATCCATAGAGTGAGACGCGGTCATCCGTCCATAGGAGCTTAGATAGAACTAAGTCCTTTTGATGAGACACGGCGTCAATCACAGGGTGAGACGCGGTCATCATTCCATAGGAACTTAGACTTTACTAAGTTCTTTTGATGAGACGCGGCGTCAATCACAGGGTGAAACGCGAATTTGTCTTGTTGAGAAAGACGCAGATAGAGCAGACGCGAGGGACGCAGCATTGTTTGCTGAAGGGACGCGACGCAGGCATTCTTCTGGAACGCGGGTGGATGTCTTTCAATCTGAGAAAGGAGACGCGGTTCTTTGGACGCGACTTTCCTATCTGCGTTTAATGCAGCCTGACTTAAAAGATTTTAGGAGATCTTTGACCGTCAAGTCTTCGCTGACGATTGAACGTCAAGTCTTCGCTGACGATTGGGAAACCGGGTCATCCGTTGTTTCCTGAAGCAGTTGTCCACGCGTCGGTTTTCCATTGGACTTGGGCGTTAATTCCCTTTAATGCAAAACCGGCGCTGACGGTTTGAGATCAGCGCCTGCGATGCTTCCTGAAGCGACGTTCCACGCGTCAGCCTCCCATTGGGCTTTGACGGTCGTGCGGTCATTAAGGCCGGCGGTTTTAATTAATGAACCATTAATGACCGTTATCAGGAGTTGCCTATAAATAGGACTCACCCCCTCTCTTTAACAGCGGCTGCTTAGACCGTGCTCTGTTTGAGAACGAGTACTCTGAGGGGACTCTGCCTTCTCCCTTCAAGGACCTTATCAGGGGTTTGCCTGTATGGATGAAGGTGCTTCCGTGGATGAAGATGATCCAGAGCTTTCATGCCTCTGTTTGGTCTCTTCAATGGATTACCACTGTCAAGTGATTTCAATGGCAGGAAGCGTCTCTTTGAGCACTTTTTACGTCCGCGTCTCAGCGCAGATAGTTCAACTCTTAACAGAGGCTTCTGCGGGTATGCCGTGCCCACTTACCATGACATTTTAGACCCAACCAAGTTTGAATTTCAGTATACCCCTTAAAGAGATATCATCTGGACCTTCTTGTGAAGTCGTGGTTGGTGCATTCCTTCTGGAATTTGCGCCGCTGACTTAAACTTCCTTGGACGCGAGTACAGAAGTCTTTGGTACTTGGCCGCGGCTTTACTCATGAAGCTCGCGTTTTAAGGCCACTGACTTGGATGAATTCCAACTCGGGTTGAAGGCTTCAGACCCGAATCTTGCAACTCCTGTTCCTCCAACAGAGAGATGGCAGTTTTCGGCGTCTGATTTTCTGCGCACCTTGTATCTTAGACGCGGATGTGGAGTTAAGTCGCGTTTGCATTCTGTGTGTATCACAGTCTCGCTCGCGTCTGTTTTTATTGTCGCAGGACTCTGGCTCGCTGCGCGGATCATTCCCGCGTCTGCGGCCTTTGAAAATAGCCGCTTCTGTGACTTAGTTTTCTTCTGTTGAAGTGTACTAAGCTCTGAATTGTCTGATTCCCTGTTTGCTTTTTTGCAGGTAGGCTTGGTCATTCTTCTTCATGTTCGCTAAGTCCGTGGGAGAATATATCGGACGGCGAACTTGTTCGATGTTCGTCCACAAGGGAATATATTATGGTCCTCGTCGTCCACAAGGGAATATATTATGTCCCTGACGAGGACTCGACCCTCGCCAAGGTCTCTTCAGATCCACTGCACCAGTCATGCCTGCTGGCAAGAGATGGTCAGGGTAAGTATGGCGGCGAGGAGGTTACGGTGGATAAGGTGGCAGATAGGATCCTCTTCCTCTCCCACTCCAGAAGTAACATCGAGGACTCCTCATGTCTGCTGGATGGTCTGCCGGGGAAAGAGATGTTCATGAATGAAGGGTTGCAGGACTTTCTGCTGCCACCAGACCTCAAGAACACCATTGCTCTTAGCTTAGTCAGCTAGGGCTCTTTCGATGTTTACATCATGCATCGTGGTGTAACCAGCTTCTATTGTAGCCACAAAACATCGCGCACTTGGAATCAGACGCGGCTTTAAGGAGTGAGTGCAACCTCTGAGAGGGAGAGGGACTTCTTTGTACTCCTTAATTGTAACACTCCATCTTATTGTAAGAGAGCGTTTTGACTGTAGCACTCAATCTTACTGTATAAGAGAGCGTTTTTTGTATCACTTTCATATGCCTGAAAATAAATAAAAGTGACACTCCTCTTTTTGCCTCTTTCATTGTCTTGAACTTTTTGTCTTCAGTTAGACGCATAGAAGCAAAGAGTCTTTGACTTTGTCAAAATTATGATGGTAATTTTAATAAGTCAAACTTTGTGGAGAAAGATCCTATTTCAGGAACTCTCACGATACTGTCAGAGGTGTAATATTAACTTGACAGAGATGAAATTTTTGATGGACCTGTCACTTTATAAGAGAAAGTGACAAGTAGAATTGGTACCCCCAGGGAGGATGAACTTTTATCAAGTGTTTGGGATTAACTCGATTGAGCTCAACTGGGGATTTGATGGAAACACTGTTGATGGTGTAGTATTAACCCAACAATGTTTTTAGGTAGACTTGTTATTCTGTTGAAGAGAATAACAAGTGGGACTAGACTCGTGGGGAATCTAGGAAAGTTCGTTACCGTCAGAGGTGTGATATTAACTTAACGGGTTGGAAGTGGTCTTGTCAGAAGTGTAATGTTAACTTGACAAGGATGTGAGTCAGAGGTGTGATATTAACTTAACTCAGAAGTGTCACTGTCATAGGTGTAATGTTTAACTTGACAATGAGGGTAATGCTAGAGGTGTAATGTTGAACTTAGCATTGGTCATCTCGGCTTGCATAAGGAAGTCCGAGGGAAAGTCATGGCCATAGGTGTATTGTTGAACTTAGCAATGACTTGGATGCTAGAGGTGTAGTGTTAACTTAGCATCATCCATTTCAGCTTCGGTGTGGAAGTCTGAAGAAAAGTGACTGTCAGAGGTGTAATATTAAACCTGGCAGAAACTTGATTACTGTTTAGAGGTGTGGTGTTAAACTTTAACAGTAATTTGTCAGAGGTGTGATATTAACTTGACAAAGATTGACTCATGATAAGAGTAATTTGAGGACCTGTCATTCTATTGGTGAGAATTGACAAGTGAAAATTTTGAAGTGCCAGAGGTGTAGTGTTAACTTGGCAAATTTGAAAATTTGATACTCCGTGTAGAGTTGACAAGCAAAATTTGTACTCGACAAGGAATATTGAAAAGTTTCCATTACCAGAGGTATAGTGTTAACTTAGTAATGGTCGTATTTTGTAGACCTACCATTCTGTGGATGAGAATTGGTAGGGGATTTTGGAGGAAAGAGTGGAGCCAAGTCCACTTTAGGATTTTTAGCAAACCCTCAGCTATCAACGGATTTGAGGTGCCTTTACCAACTACCGTTTGAGTTGGGCTAGCCATGCTATTCCCCTCAGCATAGTGAGTTGTCGAAGACTTATGTTGGGCTTAAAAGCCAACATTTTCTTCTATCCTTAGCCGTCGGGGGCGTCGGATCAAATGGGAACATGTCCCTTAGGATTTTTAGCAAATCCTCAGCTGTCAACGGGTTTGAGGTGCCTTTACCAACTACCGTTTGAGTTGGGCTAGCCATGCTATTCCCCTCAGCATGATGAGTTGTCGAAGACTTATGTTGGACTTAGAAGCCAACATTTTCTTCTATCCTTAGCCGTCGGGGGCGTCGGATATTAATGAAGAAGCTCTTCTTGTTTTGATCAGAGGTGTATTTTTAACTTGATCAGCGGAAGAATACCATCTAAGGGTAGTATTTCTTCAGGAACCTGCCACTGATCGGCATCATGAGTGTATCGCCATTCAAGGTTATGAGGCGATATGACCCATTTGAGTAGACTGACTCTACTACAAATGGTCCTTCCCATTTGGGTTGGAATTTCCCTTTTGTCTTGTGCGTCATTACCATGGGTCTTCTGACGGCTAAGACAAGATCGCCTTTCTTAAAAGTTCGCACTTTAACTTTCTTGTTGAAGGCTCTGGTAATTCGAGCTTGGTAGAGCTCGATTTGTTGCTGGGCTTGCAGACGTTTATCATCTAAGGCCTCCAGTTCCTGGAGTCGCTGTCGATGCTTCTCCTCTGTTGTCATCTCCGCTGTCAAGGCGACGCGTAGAGATGGAATTTGGATCTCTAGTGGGAGTACGACTTCACACCCATAGACCAAAGAAAATGGCGTAGCTTTAGTTGGGGTTCGCACGGTTGTGCGGTAAGCCCATAAGCATTCACCCAACTTGTCGTCCCAGTCTCGTTGACTTTTCGAGACGAACTTTTTGAGAAGCTTGCCAATAGTCTTGTTGAAAGCTTCTGCGAGGCCATTAGCGGCAGGATAGTATGCCGTTGAGGACACACTCTGGATTTTGAACTTGGCACAGAATCTCTGGAAAGCCTGGCTAATGAACTGGGGCCCATTGTCGTGGACAATTCGTCGAGGTACACCAAAACGGTAAATAACGTGATGTTTCACGAACTTGATCACGTTCGACGATTTGACCTCCTTCAAAGGGATGGCTTCGGCCCATTTGGAGAAATAATCGGTTATTGCCAAAATGAACCGATGTCCTTTTGATGATGGTGGGCTGATAGGACCAACCACGTCCATGCCCCACATTTCAAATGGCCAGGTAGAGGCCGTAGAGTGGAGGTACCCTGGTGCTTGATGGATGAAATCGCCGTGCACTTGGCAGGCGTGACATCTCTTGGCATAAGTGACGGCATCGGCAATCATCTTGGGCCAGTAGTAACCCAATCTTTGGAGTCGATGTGCCAATTTTGGGCCAGGTTGATGGGCTCCACACATGCCGTCGTGGGCTTCTTTCAATACCTCTTGAGCCTCCTTTGGTGAGAGGCACCGGAGCAAGATCCCGTCATGCGATCGACGATACAATGTTCGCGTAATCGCATTATAATAGAATTTGGGGGCTTTCCTTCGAATGGTAGCCGCCTCTTTGGTGTCTTCAGGCAGGATGCCGTATAAGACGAAATCAATGTAGGGGAATCGCTAGTCTCTAAGCTCTGGACCGGTTGATGCTTCAAGTGCTTCTTCACGGTGACGATCTCCCATTGACTCCTGATAATCCTCGAGAGCATTTCTCGGGCAATATAGGTCGTGGCTGTAGACGAATATCTTCTCCATTGCTCCAGCTGGAAGAGCTAAGGAGGCAGCCAGGGATGCGAGTGCATCTGCGTGCGCATTTTTCCTGCGCGGTACATGGTCGATGTAGAAGCTTGTAAACCCCTCGGCCATGCGGATAGTCGCGTTGTAATAAGGTACTAAGTCTTCATGTCTGACTTCGTACTCCCCGCGAACTTGGCTGACGATGAGCTTGGAGTCGCCGTATGCCTCGAGATTTTTAACGCCAATCTCATCGGCGAATTGCATCCCAATCAAAAGAGCGTTGTACTCCGCCACATTGTTGGAACAAGGCTCAGTTAATGAGACAGCTCAGGGAATCACATAATTTTGTGGGGATACGAGTACTACTCCTACCCCTGCTACTAAGTGTCCCTTCAGGCTTGTTCTTGATGCACCGTCGAAGAAAAGTTGCCATACTTGATTTTCGAACGATGTCTGAGTCAGGCAGACTTCAGCAACTTCATCTGGGAGATCCTCGTAGACTTTGGCTGCCCTCGGATCTGGGTGCTCAGCTAGGAAATTCGCGACTGCTTGTCCCTTGATGGCCTTTTGTGGTAAAAAGCGCATCTCATATTGGGAGAGCAATATGGCCCATTTTGCCAGTCGGCCATTTAGCGATGAAGGTTTAGTCATAAGTAACCTCAGGGGGTTGACTTTTGATATGACGTTTATAGTTTGGCCTACCAGATAGTGTCGCATTTTCTGGATAGCGAACACTAGTGCCAAACATTCCTTCTCGATCGGGTTATACCGATGTTCGGCTCTGATCATTGTTCTACTTAGATAGTAGATTGCTTGCTCACGTCCCTGATCGTCATTCTGAGCTAGTAGAGCTCCCAAAGAGTGATCCATTGCTCGGACGTACACCAGAAACGGCTTTCCGGCTAGTAGAGCTGCAAGGACTGGTGGTTGGGTGAGGTATTGCTTGATTTCCTCGAATGCTTGTTGACAAGCGTCGTCCCAAATGAATGAGACACCCTTCTTCATCAGCTTAGCGAAGGGTTGACATCTTCCGGAAAGGTTTGAGATGAACCTGCGGATGTACGCCAATCGTCCTTGTAATCCCCTGAGCTCCTTGAGGCTTCTCGGAGGTTGCATCTCCTGGATAGCGCGAACCTTTTCCGGGTCCAAATGGATTCCTGTGGAAGTTACAACAAATCCTAGGAATTTGCCACTGGCCACCCCCAGGAAGGACTTTGTGGGATTCATCTTCAATTGATGAGCCCGCATGATGTCGAAGACCACCTTCAGGTCTGCTATGTGATCACCTTTAGTGCGGCTTTTTACCGCAATGTCATCAACATAACATTTCACCGTTTTGCGTATTTGCTGATGGAAAATGGCATTCATGGCCCTTTGTATGTTGCCCCTGCATTTTTCAGTCCGAAGGGCATGACGGTATAGCAATAAACCCCCAATGGTGTCCTGAAGGAGGTGTGCTTTTCATCGTCAGGATACATTTTGATTTGATTGTATCCTGAGAATCCATCCATGAAGGACATTCGTTCGAATTCACAAGTATTGTCAATCATGACATCTGTGATTGGCAATGGGAATTCGTCTTTAGGACAAGCCTCGTTTAGATCACGGAAGTCGATGCAGATCCGGATCTTCCCGTTCTTCTTGGCGACGGGGACGATGTTGGCTACCCAGTCGGGATGTTGTTCTTCCCTGATGAAGCCAGAATCAATAAGTTTTCTGACTTCTGATTGAATTGCCTCCATTATCTCTGGACGGAACCGTCGCTGCTGTTGTTTGACAGGTTTTGCGTCCGGATTGATGTTGAGGCGGTGCATAGCCACTTGAGGATCAAGTCGAGGCATGTCCTCGTAATTCCAGGCAAAGACGTCTACATACTCTTGTACAAGAGATATTAGATCTTTCTTCTCTGAAGGTGACAGGCCGTCACTTATGAAGATGGGCTTAGGGTTAGCCTCATCTCCTAGGTTGATCTGAACAACCTTGTCTTCTGTGGGTGGCTCGCGCTGTTCAAAGCGGGTATCCCAAAGAGCATTTAAATGTTTGATCCAAGGATCTGTATCAGATTGGATCATTTCTTCATTTCCATCTTTCAGGTGGCTTGCCGAAACCATGTTCACTGAAAGTTCCTTGAAGATGTTGCCGACATTGACATCTGACTCCCAAGATGATATGTCTGAAGAGTAATTGTTGCTCGACGATTCTTGAGAATTGGAGGCTGATGGGACCGGAGTCGATACATAGCCCAACCCCCGGCGTGTCCGATGATAATAATCAGGGGCCTTCCCTTTCGGCACAAAGGATCGAAGCAGCGTCCTCCTTCCTTTGTCGAAGTTCAACCCGGGTCTGTTGGTTAGATCGTACCCCATGCACTTCATCATTTTGAGCGCTTTTGGTTCATAATGACTGAGCTGAGGGGACTCCTCCTCACTTCCCGAGTCTTCACAGGGCATTGGCTTAGACGAGATTCACCCAAAAAGAATTGATTTTTGGCCTTTTCGTCTTGCTGGAACCACAAATATAGATTCTTGCGCATTACCATTGTCTTGGTACGTCTCGAAGGATGATTTCATTGGTACATGCAACGATGTCAAAGCATCTACTGCCGACCAGGGGTCATCGTCTATTTCGGTGCTAGTGTCTGATGGTACTGAATCAGAAGCAAACACAGAAAAATACGCAAAATCTACATCTTCATTAATATACCAACCGCCTGCATCATCAGCGGAGGTATTATCAACATCGAGCTTATTAGTGCCCGTTACAAGTGGTTCTAACTCCCACAGGCACTCTTCTTTCTCAGGCTCGGTGTCAGCCTCGTTACCAGAGTCTGGTTCCTCTAGTCGCGGGGCTTCATCCGTCTCCACCGGATCTTGGTACAGCAAGGAGTGGTGAAATAATTCTCGACCCCTTTGAACGGATACCTTTCGGCGATCAACGTCTGCACATTTCCACTCCCGTCAATGTACTTCATGACTTGGTGGAGAGTGGAGGGAACGATGGAGTTGCGGTGAATCCACGGTCGTCCCAGCAATAGATTGTAGGAAGTGTCGGCGTCGATGATGTAGCATGTCACTTCCGACTTGAGACTTCCAATCTGACACCTGAGCTTGATCTTCCCCATCGGACGGGTCTGGTTGGCATTGAACCCATAGATAGTCGTCTGGGTGGGGCTCAAACGATGGGTAGGAATGCCGAGATGTTGCATGACCCGGCGAGGCATGATGCTCAACGCGGACCCTGGATCTACCTGGATGCGGTTCACCTCGGACGATCCAATATACCCTGTGAAGTACAGGGGTCGATCATGCTTCCCTTTCACCTACATATCATCTGCCGTGAAGGTGATACAGGGGGCATTCTGGGAGGTGTGGAGGCAATCCTCTACATCTTCCTCCTTCGGCACCTGGGTCATGAAGACCTCAGCATTTGCCAGAGCTTCTTGCAGAGCTCCCTGGTCGACTTTGATAGTCTAAGAAGTTCATACAAGGTAATGCGTGCCGGAATGTTGGCCAACTGAGCCAGGACATCAAAGCGGTAAGGTGCCGTAGATCCTTCCGCGATGCCCTTTTGAAGGGTTCGAGAAAATCGAGTCTCTTTCTGCTTCTCCACAGGTGGCTTTGTGGAGGGCCTGACTGGCTCCGCAGTTGGTTGTGGAGGGGCTACTGTCGTCTCGCCATACTGTTTCAAGTACGCCTGTCCTGAACGGGTTCCCGCCATCGGTTGGTTGGGCTCTGCGGCCAAGACTATCGTTTCCTCCTCTGAGTCGGTCAGTGAAGGAATATTAGTCTCCGCTTCTCGAGAGGAGACACCCACCACATTGCAGGATGAGGCTTTTGCCTTGCCTTTGGATTTCCTGTTGGTCACAGTAGTCCATTGCTGTTCATTGACAAGGTCAGGGTGGACCCACATAACTTCCCCTTGAGGTGTAGGGACGGGTACCAAGCCTTTCTCTTGCTGCTGGTGAGGGTCTGTGTTGACCACTCTCAGCTCTCCTTTTGGAATAGGAGTTACCCCCGCCGGCGTTGGAGGTTGTCTCCCGAACTGGAGAACCGACGTCACATTAGCCGTTACCTTCTTCTGCTCTGATCGGAGCTTTAACACCTCCGCGTCAATCAGAGCCTGAAGGATGTCCTTGAAGACGTAGCAGCTTTTGGTGGGGTGTCCCAACATCCTGTGATACATGCAGTAGTTGGGGTTGTCGGTCTTTCCGACTTCCTCTGGGCGTCGAGCTTCAGGGAGCTTCAGTCGGTTGCTCTTGTTGAGTAGTTTAAAGAGCGAATCGACATGTTCCTCCTTGAAGGAATATTGCTTGTTGGCGCGTGGCTGGCTTGAAGAGCCACTCGCCTTGCCTGATTGAGGTTTGGCGGGAGATTTGGTCTCCGTTGCCAAATTATCCTTCCGCTTTGTTTGGAGGGATGTATCTGGCGCACGCCTTGTCGACCTTTCCGGCCTAGGCTTACCTTCCTCCGCTCTGACGCGGGCAACGATCTCCTCAGCCTGTTCACCTTGTTGGACTAATTGTTTCCAGGTGCGGCTTTTAGCAACTCCTATTTGAGTAAGGAGTGAGGTTTGGAGATTGTGGCGGCATGTTTCCACCAGGGTGGCCTGGGTCATACCGCTTGGACACCGGAGTGCCATGTTCCGAAATCTTTCCACGAAAGATTTGACGGACTCCCATTTTCACTGTTTGGTAGCCAAAAGGGTTGGCATTGTGACTTCGGAGTCATCCTCGAAGAAGCGTGTTAAAAAGAGCTTCTCCAAATCGCCCCAGTTCTTGATAGAACCTTCTGGGAGCTTCATAAACCATTCAAAGGCCAACCCTTTCAGGGTGCCGATGAACAGGCGTGCGAGGATGGCGTCATTATCTACTACATTCCCGGTTTGGGATTTGAAGTAGTAGATGTGCTGGTTGGGTGACCCCTTCCCATCAAAGGTTTGAAGAGTTGGAGCTTTGAACTTGGGCGGGTAGAAAACCAAGTCCCATTCAGCCGGGTAGGGCCGGACCACTCCTACTTCTTGGAGGTCTTTGCGATTGGCAAGGGCCTCGAGGCGTCGCTCCAGTTGACTCATTCTTTTAACATGAGCCTTTCCCTGGTCTTGGTCGCCTTTTACTTGCGACGAGGACTTGGGCGAGCCGGAAGTAGATCGCCGCGTCTCCCCAGAAGGTTCGGAAGATGAGCTTTCTCCCTTTTTCCCTTTGCCCTTTGACTTTTTAGGAGGGGACTTCCTCCTGTCTTCGAGCAGCTGTGCAATCGCCTGCTTGAGGGAGTTGATAGATTCCTGCTGAGAAAGAATCATATCCATTTGTGCCTTCTGGATCTGCTCCAAACGTTTAGTCGTCTCCTCAGGAGTGCCTGTCATGTAGGCGGAGGTCTCCTTCTCGACGGAAGAGTTTGAAGCCCTTGATTCCGCTACGGCGGAGTGAGAATCATTAATGCCATGGGTTAAGGCATTATAGTCAATTGGGGGAATGACCCCAGTCCGGGTGCGAGTGTGTCGATACACCCCTTCCGGTTCAGAGTCAGACTCGGAGTCGTCTGAGCTGACTGCAAGTTGTTTTCCCTTGCTCCTGCTTGTCATATTCGCAGTGAGCTCCGGGTACTCAACGTCAGAGAAGGTTCTCCTTCTGTGGGAGCGTCTTCTTTTAGCTGACGGAGGAATCAGGGTCAGCTGTCTGACTAAAGACTGCTGGTGTACGCCTGATCCGCAACGGCACTCAGAGAGCATATGGATGAGCCGTTGGCAGCAACACGATGAAGTGGCCTGATTGGCACTTCTTTTCTTCGTCAGATAATCCCTCAAATCCATGGGAGGGGGATTGAAAAGATTAGCCTCGCAACGTCGAAGACGGGAGGCATCCATGTGTTGCACATCCTGGACGCAGGCATCAGAGACGCGGTTCTTGCGCCGCAGCTGTTCAGCGCGCGTCTGGCGTCTCTGTTGAGACAAAACGCGCCTGTCGCATTGCTGTTTGGTGCGTCGAGGCAGAGACACTTGAGAGAGGATGGGCTGTTGAGCCCCACGCCTATGGGCTCGTGCCTCTTGCGCTTGACGAGGCGCAGAGGTCTCATTTTGGCGTTTGTTGAGTTGGTCCTCAGAGGACCTGACTGAAGGAATCTCGCGTTTGGGGCGCCAAACGCGGACTTCACGTACTGGACGCGGCGCAGGCAAGGCGCGAGATTGTACGTCGCGTCCAGCCTCAGTTGGACAACCAACGGTTCTAACTTGCAGCTGACGCGCACGTCTCCTCTGTCGACGCTCAGCGTTTCGATTGCGTCGAGGAGGTGGAGAGAGACCAACGACATCCTGATGCTGGACACCAGGGATTTTGACCACGCGGGTCTCCTGAGAGACGCTGACGCGGGTGTTCTGTGCGACGCGGTTGGTCGCAAAGGCAGATGTGCCTGGGACCACGCGGGCCTTCTGAGAGGCGTTGGCGCGTGTACCTTGCTTGGCACAGTCGGCAGCAGGGGAGCTCGAGAAAGCCACAGATCGGGCCTCGAGGCCATTCCCCGTCGAGACCCGGCGGCAGACGCGGGTCTTTGGGCTCTTGGAGCCGGAAGAGAGAAACTCTTTGTACTTCGCCTGGTCGAACTCGACAATGAGCGATTCGACCATCTTCCCTTTATGGTGGACGTCATCGTGCGCCACTATTTGCTCCTCAGTGACAAACGTAGTCCCCAGCGGAGTCGCCATCTCTTGTATGACCCGGGAAAGGAGAAGACAGGAATATTGCTGTAAAAGTTTTCCTTGAATCAAATGAAAAGGATTACAACAACAACAACTGTTCTTTCCGGTTACAAGGGAGGGAGAATATTGAATCTTGAATTCCCCCTTTGTTTAAGGCTGGGTTCTTCGTGTGGCGGTGGAGAGTGAATCTTGTTCTCCGTTGACCAGATGACCGTCCTTCAGGGATCTCCTCTTCGACCGGTAGAAAGAGTGACACAGCTCTGTCTACCAAAACTCTAAAAGAGAAGGTAGGCGAAAGCTAGCTCGTATGCAGCGAACTTGCTGAAGAGTTGATCTGCTTCTTCTCTCTCTGTGTCGCCCTCTGTCTCTCCTCACCTGATTGATTCTCTCCGATCTCTCCTCCTGATTGCCGATCGCCTCGACCTCATAGTAAACGAGGCTATTTATAGAGGTCCTAGGGGTGAACGTGCCCCCTGAAAACGCTCCACAATGAGGGCCAACTTCCCCGCTACATGGGCGGTAACTAACCCACGTGCCTGCTAAAGACATGCCACGATGGGGGCTGATTTCCCTTACGTGTGGGTAGTGATTGGTCCCTTAACCAAGGCGGTTATAACTGAGACGCGGGTTTTAGACCTTTGCGTCTTGAGACTGAGACGCGGGTGTCAGGCCAACGCGCCTTGATGCTGAGACGCGGGTGTTGAGCCAACGCGCCTTGATGCTGAGACGCGGGTGTCGAGCCAACGAGCCAACGCGCCTTGATGCTGAGACGCGGGTGTCGAGCCAACGCGCCTTGATGCTGAGACGCGGGTGATAGTCCCTCGCGTCTAGAGCTTGAAACTTTGCTTTTCAATGGCTTGTCCTCCAGTAACTTTTGGACAGCCTACACTTTTCTCGTACTTTCTGTTGTCCTCCTCGATTCGAAGCCTCACAATGAGATCTTCTAACTTCAACTCCTTTCGCTTGTGCTTCAGGTAGTTTTTGAAATCTCTCAACGCAGGTGGGAGTTTCTCCATGATAGTAGCCACCTGAAAAGTTTCAGGAAGAATCATACCTTCGGCTTCTATCTCGTGCAAGATAAGTTGGAACTCTTGCACCTGACTGATTACAGTCTTGCTGTCCACCATTTTGTACTCCAGAAATCGTCCTACGACGAACTTCTTGGTACCAGCATCTTCAGTCTTGTACTTCTTGTCAAGACTGGCCCATAACTTCTTTGCCGTTGTGATAGGACTGTAGACATTGTAAAGAGAGTCATCCAGTCCATTTAAAATATAATTTCGGCAAAGGAAGTCACATTGAGTCTATGCATCAGTTGCAGGCTCTGGTGGATCTTCTTGCAGGAATTTGGCCAGATGAAGAGTGGTCAAGTAGAAGAGCATCTTCTGTTGCCACCTCTTGAATTCTGTGCCGTCAAATTTTCCTGGCTTCTCCGGCTTCGGGTTAGGAAGTGGAGTTGGCATCAAAGCTTGTAGCTGCATGTTTGGTGCCTTGCTAGAGCTATCTTGATTAGTTTCAGACATTTTCTGCAAGTTCAAGCAGAACAGAAGTAAGAAACTTCAATATTAATTGTCTTAAGATTGTTGGGATCTGCTTAACAGGAATCAATCTGACAACTATTCAAGATCACTGAAATATCAACAATTTAATTGGCCAGGTCGGCAAATATCAGGTGAGAGGTTTTCCGTTCAATAAAACGTTCCTTAATTTAAGAACCACCTTTCAATTTCTTTCTTTGGTTAAACACCAATTAGACTGAATCTAAATCAGTCTCGATATACTGTAAAGTATATCCCCTGTATAAAAGTGGGAGGTTTTCCGTTCAATAGAACGTTCCTTAATTTAAGAACCACCTTTCAATTTCCTTCCTTGGTTAAACACCAATTAGACTGAATCTAAATCAGTCTCGATATACTGTAAAGTATATCCCCTGTATAAAGAACTTAATTCACTTATACTGTATTTGGAGTGAGGTACGCTTAGAGCGAATCTCCTTAAGACAATTACGTCCCCCGCACTGGTGCTAACGGGATAATGGACTCTGGTCTCCCAAGATACAACACTCCTTCACGGTATTTGGATAGCACTACCAAATCACCGTACGGTTGAACCGTAGTCAACCAGTACCTTCACAGGATCGT
Source organism: Agave tequilana (assembly GCA_038442645.1). Lineage (NCBI taxonomy): Eukaryota > Viridiplantae > Streptophyta > Magnoliopsida > Asparagales > Asparagaceae > Agave > Agave tequilana. Next base: position 166,641 of record JAVJIF010029939.1, read on the forward strand.
TGAAGCAAATTTCGAATGACTTTGGAGTAGCACCCACTGTTGAGGATGAAGGAAGGTTGAAGAATATTCTTCTTCAGAAGTCCCAGATTCAGACAACAATTCTATAAAAGAATCTGTTGAATTTTCTGAGCCCTCTTTCAGAACGAATTTTGCAGAATCTTCTTTGGAAGTCGCTTCGGAAATCGAGTTACGGATTTCCCACTTCTCGCTGGAAGTCGCTTCAGAACCGGATTTCTCACTTCTCACTGGAAGTCGCTTCAGAACTCCACTGCCAGTTCAGAACTTGCTTCAGAACTCTGAGAGAGAGATTTATTTCTCGCTGCTGTTGGTGTGTTTTCAATTGAGAATCCGGAGCGCTATTTATAGCGCTCCAAAAGGGGCCAACGTATCCGAACCCAACGAAAGGTTGCAACCTTTCGACCCAACAGTCACAACTGTTGGCTGCCCAACTGACGCACCCAACAGTCACAACTGTTGGCAGTCCAACAGTCGCAACTGTCTTGGAGCGGGTTGGTTCGGATCTGGATAGCGGAGCGGGTCGGGTTCGGGTAGCGGAGCGGTATGCTCGCAACCCATACCCGCAGACCCGATTCAAAAAGAACCAGGCCGGGTAGGGGAGCCCGTGCCCGACACCGAGCCCGATACCGGCGCCGGCGCCGGCCGACCGCGCATGCACGCATGTGCGGGCATAGTTCCCTCCCAATCGCGCGCGAAAACTCCAAGTACCCAAAGGGCACGCCCTTTGTTCTCAATTTTCTCTATTTATACACCACGAACTTCCATCCCATGGCCAATGTGGGACTAAATGCTTTTGGCTACCTTTAGTCCCATTTTGGCTTTGAATTAGGCAATCTTTAGACTTGAATATCTCATTCATTCGAAGTCGGAATTGAACATGTGAATATACCACGTTCATCCCTAATGGAAGGAGAACACACTCCAACCATCATCCAATTGATTCGATCAACGGATCTCGCCATAATTCAACTCAAAGATTCGCATTTATATTCTTCAATTCCAACATTTTTCATTAAAAACTTATTAATGAAACACGAGTGATCTTTTCAGTTTACCGTTCACTCTAGAAAGAATTTTTTTTAGAGGAGCAGAAACATATGAGTTGCAAATTTGTTCATGCTAAAACTAATGGTATTTGATAACAGTTTGACATTAATATAAATTTCAAAGTACAATGTTTAATAAACTCAAGAAATTAACCAAATTACAAGCACTTACTTAATAAAAAGAAGAAAAAGAAAAAAGAAGAAAAAGAAAAAAGGCGACGAGGATCTAATGGGGAGAGATCTAGAAATCTCTGCAAAACCCCGGCAGAGTTACAAAATGTTATAAGTACTTAACGAAACAATTTTCAAAAACGGATAGAACAAAAACATAAAATACAAAATTGATCCACCAGAAAAAAAAGAAAAAGAAAAACTCCCATAGGGGTCACCTTCCTTCCAGAGATTTAGATGACGTACCTGTTTTTCATCTAGACACCTACGCGGTTTAAATAGCGATGCTGAATTCAGACAACTCGATATGTCGAAAACTGATCTGACGCAAAACGTCAACCTCACTCCCACTCCCTCCTCGGATATCCTCCCCTTCTTCTAAAACACCCTCCTCTGTCTACGGCCTTGACTTCATATTATATGGAGCATTTGGTCTTGCCGAAACAAGCAAATTCTTTCTTCCACTCGACCTTCTGTTCTGTATATTTGGACTAACACAGGGAAGACTCTTACTATCTGACTCAACATAACATTACATCGTAACTTCTTTTTCACTATCCTCTCCTCCTCCAGCCCTCCTCCCTCTACGTACAGTTCTTTGTGTTGGCCCAAAGGCTTTCCACTCTAGTTTTGATGATGACTAACTCATGTAGTTATGTGTACTAATAATCTTGTGTTTTAGTTTCAGATCATTAATCAAGATATTAGTTGGTGTTTAGCTTCAACAAGATGATTTGGAAGCTTGCACATGATGATTCAAGAGCCTAAGCATCAAAGATGATATATTGCATTGCTCGGTGATTCAAAGGAGTTTTGGATCAAGCCGACTTGGAGATTGCGCTCTACAAGAAGACTTGGAGATTGCGCTCTACAAGAAGACTTAGGTATCCATAGTTTAGTTTGGGTTTAGATCTTAATTGTAAAGATTAGTATAGTATGATAAGCTCAAGTTCACAACACACATGTTTCACGTTTTGAATATTTTCGGTTTTTGGTTTAACCGATCTTGGTTTTCATGAATAGATTTTATATCAAAACAAGTTTACATGGTTTAGTGTATATATGATTTGTTCTATATACATGCATGCTTCTATTGCTTAAACAAACTTAGTTTGATATTCTATTTCATGTGTTTTATGTTTTGGTATTTTTATCAAAACATTATTTTGGACTTAATGACAAAAATTATGATATATATATATGTTTCTTGTATATTGAATTTCTATTCATATACAACATGCTTCAAAAGTGTTTAAATATCATAATTTTGTATTTGGAAGAGTTTTAGACAAAACGTATTTTCTATTTAAGATTCCAAGTTTTAGAAAATACGAGTTTTGTTTTTGGCAAAATTTCTTTGACACAAAAATAGTCAAATATGTTTGAAATTTGTGTTGGGATTTTTAACACAAGTTCATCTTTCAATATAATATGACAAAACTATTTTTGTGGAATTTTAGAGATTTTGTGGGATTTATTAAAATATTGTTTACTTGGTTTTCTGACCAGAACCGGTCGACCGGCTGTCTACCGACAGTCGACCGTGTCTGTGTCAGGCTGGTCCGGTCGACCGGACCAGTCGACCGGAGTCCTGGCAGAATGCACGTATCCGTGTGCATGTCTGTCGGTCGACCGGCTGTCTACCGACAGTCGACCGAAATATTATTTTGAGTCTCAGTCAGGCATCAGTCGACCGGAGCGGTCGACCGATAGCTTTGTTTTGCTCACTGTTTTTATCAGTCGACCGGATCGGTCGACCGATAGCTCATAACGGTCAGGTTTTTTGAACTACCGGTCGACCGGCCGGTCGACCGATCGAGCCGTTTGAACAGTAACGGGCAGATTTTTTAATGCTGATTTATTTTGTCTTTTGTGTTTAAAATTTGAAATTGGGTTTTATTTCAAATCTAATATTACTTAATTAACCTTAAGTGTTTATTATCTCTTAACCTACTCCTCTCCTATAAATAGGAGTGATTGGGAAGAGATTCAAAATAAGTTTTATTAAGAGAAAAATATTGTTTGTTTGAAAAATTCCAAAAGAGCTTTATTTCTCTTCAAGATTTTTGGGCTTAAATTCTATATCTCTCTGGAGTTTTTGTTGCAATCAAAATTGGTTTTTGGATTCAAAGTAAACTATTTCTTGTGTTTTTGATTAGGGTTTGAAAAACCAAAGAAAAGGGATTTTGGGAAAAGCTTTTGAATTGAATCTCTATATCTTGATTTCATCTATTTCCCAAAGATTTTTCTTTGTGTTGCTGGTTTCAAATCCCTTGGTTTTCTCCACACTTGAGCTACAATCTACTATATTGTCTATAGGCTTTGTGTGAGAAAAAGGAGATTGTTTGTGGTTGTTGCCTTAAACCACCAAGTAGCAAGAAATTGTTTTGTGGTTGTTGTTGTATACCACTAAGTTGTATTCCTTTACTTTGTGTGGCTTTGTGCTTTAGCCTCAAGAGGAGGTTGTGGTTCTTGTAACTTTCTTTGTGATAGTGAGAGTGTTAGAATCCATCTGGGGATGGCGGGGATGTAGAGCTGGGTGCTCGAACCTCGAGAACATACCTTGGTGTTTGCGTTTGATCGATTGGCTCTCTCTATCTCTATCTCTATTTACTTTGTGCCTTGCATTTACATTCCATATTGTTCATCATATTTGCTTGGCTTGGTTGTGTGTGCATCACTAGTGGATCACACTTGAGTGCTCATTGCATCTAGATTTTTAATTCCGCATTTAGTTCCATTGATTAGCATCATCACCTATTCACCCCCCCTCTAGGTGATTTCACTTTGATCCGGGCATTTGCAGTTGTAATATAGTGAATAAAACAAAAAAAAAAAAGAAAATAAAAAGAAAAATATAAATAAGTTTTAATTAGATCTATCCAAATTCTCTCCACCTCATTCTAACAATGTAATCCAATTCGCATGCAATGCGATATATGCATCAAATGCATGTTGTGGACTTCTCGGAGCTAGCAAGCCTATTATTGCTCTAATGCCTTCACTTTGAGGCAATCATCTGATATTATGCATATAATTGTTGTTGGCTTCCCAGCAACATCTCGATATCTCTTGCTCTCCACCACTAGACTTGTCGGTGTGAATTCGGATCCTCACATCTGCTTTAAAATTAGAGGACTGTCCAAGTCAATATCATAACCATGCATTATTTTGTAGATGATTGTGATTTTTTGTGAGTGCAAAATAATTATGAATGCAATTCATACAAGGGGGTGTGGTGTTAGTCAAGATGATTGAATCAAAGAATTTACAACTATCCAAGATAATAAATGGTTAGGATCGTCGACTTGGACTGTCCCCTAATTTTTGTGCAAATAAGAGGATCTAAATTATAAGATGCAAGCACCTGAAAATGAAAATATGAAGCATTTTTAATTTTCAATCAAAATTTGATTGCCAAGGATTTATACGAGGGAAAAAATGTTGGAAATAACACAACTATAATGCGGATTAAATTAAACCATGGATCAAAGAACCATATACATCTCAAGCAATTGAATGCATAATAATAAAACATCTATATATGCACTATACCTGAAGCCATTGAAGGTTGAATGGAAGATGAGAATCCTTGTGATTAATGGAAGAAGAAAACCTTGATCTTTCCTTTTGCTTTGAACCTGCAAACCCTAGTGCAATTGATCCTCCTCTCTCTATCTCCCTCTTTCACCACAAAACCCCAATTTTCTGTTAGTGATGGATATTCCTCAGAATAAGGAAACAGTCTATGTCTTTCACGGGAGGAGAGAAGTGGGTCTCTTAATTGCAAATAATCACCCACGATAAAACCACCCATCATGGTTCTTTCATACCCCAGGTGACTATTAAAAACTATACACAATTGTCACATTAATATGGGCATAACATCATATCAGTTAATCTTTTATTAGGAATCCAATATTAATCAAGGTTGAGTGGGCCACCATGATGTGAGATTAACATTCTCCCACTTGGACCACTAACCGATTAGGATAAAACTTTAGAAGACAAATAAAAGAAAAGACTCATTTTCAAAACATTTTGACTCCATTGGATTCCATACTGAAAAACTTGACACGTGATCACGAGTTTAAAAAACAACAACTGATAAGCCCAAATATGAAATACCGTAATACTGCAATTAGTTTGGACTACCAATGCGAGTCATAGCAGTTATACAACATCCACGTCATACTCCCTTCTATGCACCACAACATTGATAACCCTTACTAATTGAGTCCATAACCATAATGACCCCTGTAATTGTCTTGTAAAGACATTTCCTGTTTAACATACATCCAAACATAATATGTGCACACATAATTGGATAACAGGAAACACAGAAACAGAACTTTTATTTGTACAATAATGTCAATTACATAAGTACCAAAATACACATTTACAGATTGCCCAAAAGACCCATTCTTACAACATGTTCCTTGAATGTCTTTGGAGGCAATCCCTTTGTCATTGGATCAGCAACCATTAAAGTGGTACTTAAACTTACAATTGACACTTTCTGTTTCTCAACTCTTTCTCTAACCACCAAGTACTTAAGTTCTATATGTCTAGAACCATTAGAGTACTTACCATTCTTAGAGAAGAATACGGCTGCTGTATTGTCACAATATATCGTCAGCGGCTTGGCAATAGAGTCAACTACACCAAGTGCTGAGATGAAATTCCTTAGCCATAATGCATGATTTGTGGCCTCAAAACAAGCTATGAACTCAGCCTCCATCGTGGATGAAGCAATAATGGACTGCTTCACACTCTTCCACGAGATTGCCCCACCTGCTAGCAAGAAAATAAATCCTAAGGTAGACTTCCTGCTATCTGGGTAACCACCAAAATCTGAGTCTGAATAGCCGATCACCTCCAACTGATCTGATCTCCTATATGTGAGCATATAGTCCTTTGTCCCTTGAAGATACCGCATAACCTTCTTAGCCAACTTCTAGTGCTTCATTCCTGGATTGCTTTGGTATCTTCCCAACATCCCAACAGCAAAGCTGATATCTGGCCTGGTACAAGTGCTTGCATACATCAAGCTCCCAACAGCTGATGCATACGGAACTTTCTGCATTTGACCCTTTTCTAAGTCATTTCTGGGACACTGGCTACCACTTAATCTGTCACCCTTCTGAATGGGTGCAGGACTGACTGAACACATTTCCATATGAAATCTTTCCAAGACTCGATTGATATACCCTTTCTGAGACAATCCTAGCAATCCTTGAGATCTATCCCTGAAGATCTCTATGCCAATAACATAATTTGCCTCACCCATATCAACCATCTGAAAATTCTTGGTAAGATAACTTTTAGTTTCATACAGCAAACCAAGATCACTACTGGCTAACAAGATGTCATCTACATATAGAACCAGAAAAATAAACTTGCTCCCACTGATCTTTAGATATATACACTGATCAACAGTGTTTTCTGTAAATCCAAAAGAGGTAATGGTATCGTTAAACTTTATATACCATTGCCTGGAAGCTTGTTTAAGTCCATATATAGATTTCTTTAATTTGCAAGCCAAGTGTTCTTGTTCTTTAATTGCGAACCCTTCAGGTTGCTCCATGTAGATATCCTCATCCAAATTTCCATTTAGAAAAGCAGTTTTCACATCCATTTGATGTAACTCCAAATCATAATGAGCTACAAGTGCCATAATGATTCTAAGAGAATCCTTCTTTGATACTGGAGAGAAGGTCTCTGTATAGTCAATGCCTTCTTTCTGAGTGAAACCTTTGGCCACAAGTCTAGCCTTATATCGTTCGATATTGCCTTTAGAGTCGTGCTTGGTCTTAAAGACCCATTTACACCCGACTTTCTTACAGTTATAAGGCAATTCTACGAGATCCCAGACTTGATTTTGGTCCATAGATTTCAACTCATCTTTCATAGCATCAACCCATTTACTAGAATCATTGCATTCTATGGCTTGTGAAAATGAAACTGGATCTTTATTAATCCCAATATCATAGTCAGATTCCTGTAGATATACCACATAATCATCTGAAATGGCAGATCTTCTTTCCCTTTGAGATCTTCTCAAAGCTGCCGGTTGTGGTGGTTCTACAATATTTTCAATGGGAATATCCTCATGGAGTGGTGAACCAACATTAACTTGTTGTTCTGGTATCTCAACTTGATGGTCAAGCTGAGGGACAACAATTTCTCTTGAAGGAAAGGGTATTGGGATATTTACCCTTACCACTTCAAGATCTACCTTTCTTGGTTCAGCACTCCCACTAATTTCACCATTTTTCAGGAATCTAGCATTACCAGTTTCAACTATTCTTGTACTATGGTTAGGACAATAAAATTTGTATCCCTTAGACTTATCTGGATAACCAATGAAATACTCAGATATTGTTTTTAAGTCTAATTTCTTTTCTTGTGGATTATATATTCTAGCCTCTGCTGGACAACCCCAAACATGTAAATGTCTTAAACTGGGTTTCCTACCAGTCCACAACTCGAAAGGAGTTGTTAGGACAGCCTTACTAGGAACCCTGTTCAAGATATACATAGCAGTCTTTAAGGCTTCATTCCACAATGAATTGGGTACATTTGAGAAGCTCATCATGCTCCTAACCATATCCATAAGTGTTCGGTTTCGCCTTTCAGCAACACCGTTCTGCTGAGGCGTACCTAGCATTGTGTATTGAGCACAAATGCCATGCTTTTCTAGAAATTTGGCAAATGGGCCAGGATGTTGTCCTGACTCATCATATCTACCATAAAATTTACCACCTCGATCTGATCTTATGATTTTAACCTTTCTATCTAATTGTCTCTCGACTTCTGTAATGAACACCTCTAGGATGTCAACAGCCTGAGACTTTTCATTAATTAGATACACATAACCATAACGTGACAGATCATCTATAAAGGTAATGAAATATCTCTCTCCAGTAAAACATGGAATGGAGAGTGGTCCGCAAATATCTGTATGAATTAATTCCAGGAGTTCTTTACTTCTTGTGGCACCTTTCTTAGTGTGTTTGGTTTGCTTTCCTTTTATGCAATCCACACACACATCAAAATCAGTGAAGTCTAGGTTATCCAAAATCCCATTCTTCACTAATCTTATAATTCTATCCCTGGAGATATGCCCCAGTCTCCTATGCTACAAGATAGAGGATTTTTCATTCATTAAGCCACGTTTTATACCAACATTCAAATGCAGAGATAATAAAGATTGTACAAACTCATCATTCAATGAAATTTTATATAAACCATCACATAAAATTCCATATCCAACCGGAATTGAATTATACATTAAAGAGAGTTTTCCACAACTAAACAAAACAGAATATCCAAAAACATCTAATTTGGATAATGACATTAAGTTTCTTGAAATCGAAGGTACATAAAAAGTATCCTCAAGATCCATCTGATGACCCGTCTCCAAGAGTAGTCGATAAACACCAACATATTCGACCTCCACTTTGAGACGGTTCCCCATAAAGACGAATCTCTCACTTTCCTTCGGTTTCCGGGTTGTAAGGAATCCCTGCATTGAATTAGTTATGTGAGTTGTGGCTCCAGAGTCAATCCACCAAGTATTAGAAGGAACTTCAGCAAGATTTGATTCAAAACATACAAAAGAAAGATTTGTACCTTTCTTTTCGAACCAAGCTTTCCTCTTGTTGCAGTCCTTCTTCACATGTCCTTTTCTGCCACAGAAGTAGCATTTGACAGTGAAAGCTTTTCTATGACCTTGGCTACTTTCCCCATGGTCATTTCCTTTCTTTGATGGAAATCTCTTACCTCTTCCATATTTTCCTTTCTTATGGATACCTCCTGAAGTTACTGCCAACACTGAGTGCTGTCCTTCTTGTCTCAGTCTCACTTCCTCTTGAACACACATACCAGTTAGCTCATTCAAGTTCCACTTATCCTTATGAGTATTGTAGTGGATCTTGAATGGCCCAAACTGAGAAGGAAGCGAGTTGAGGATGAACTGTACCAAGAAGGACTCATCAACTTTCATTCCCAGTGATCCTAGCTTAGCAGCCTTATCAGTCATGTTAAGAATGTGTTGCTGAACTCCTCTATTACCATCATATTTCATGGTGGTAAGTTCAGCCATTAGGGTGCCAGCTAATGACTTATCTGCAGACTTAAAACGGTCTTTAACCGCACTTAATAGTTCAGATGCATTAGTTGTAGGAGGGAGTGAAGTCTTGATGTTATTAGCTATGGTCATCTTTATGAACATAAGACTGAGCCTATTAGACCTTTCCCAAGCTTTGGCATGGCTGACCTGTTCTGCTGTACTCTCAGCAGTTACTTCATCAGGTTTATCAACTGTTAGAGCCATGTCTAGGTCCAAAACACCCAGTGTAAACTGTACATGTTCAAACCACTCTGAAAAGTTGGTACCATCCAAAGCCGGAATGCTGGTGGCATGAGTGTGAAGGGAAGTAGGGACGTTCACTGAAACATAATAGGACATTGCTCACATTAGGCCACTAATCAATACAAGTTTTAAATTTAATTAAGATGAACTATTGATATCACTTTGATTTCTCCTTTGGGCGAAACCTAAGCATATCTAGTGTTCACTCTTTAGGTGAGAACTTTTATCACCTATGTAAGTCTAATATAATTTATGTCACTTAGTTAGTAAGTCATGTTACCTTTGGGTATCCAATTTCACACCACTTGTAAACACCCCGCTCCCGGAATACGTACTTAGTTGCGTATTCAGATTTTCGATCATATTTTTCGATTTACTTCCTGAATTTGACCGATTTTAATTTTAAATATCCTTTTCCAATATTATATATTTTCTATGATTTTCTGGAATTTTCCTGATTTAAATGAAAATCTTCAAAACCGGTGTCGGCCAGTGCCGCTGACCGATTCCGGGATTTTTAATTTACAAACAGTTTGGAATTTCTAGAAAGTTCTTTAGACTTTATTTCTTAGAATCACATTTCTTATTTAAATACTTTTTCTGAGTATTTATTGATTTTATGAAAATTCCACCGGAGTCGGTATCTTGATTGATTCCGGGATTTTTAGTTTTAAAACTATAAAGTATTTCTTAAAACGGATTTCACCGTGATTCTTAGTTTAATATTCTTGATTTTTGATTATTATTTCGGGTCGTTCCGAGATACTTGAATTTCGGACGATTCCGGTATTTTTCCGAATGTTTGCCGCATCCGCAACTGAATCCCGGGAATCCGCCACTTTCATTATTTTCATTTTCTCTTCCAAGAGAATATCTTACTTTTCCATTTTCTTTTCCTTTTCCATTTTCTTTTCCTTTTCCAATTTTCTTTATTTCCTTTTCCTTCCACCACAAGTTTCCTTTTTCCTTCCACCAATTTCTACAACCTTCTACAAGCTTCCATTTTCTTCTCCAAGCTTCCTTTTTCTTCCACCTCAAGCTTCTCCAAGCTTCTCCAACACTCCACCAAAATATCTTCCCTTTTTATTTTCTTTTCCTTTTTCTTTCTTTCCTTTTCCTTCCACCCTAAGTTTTCTCCAAACTTCTACAAGCTTCCAATTCCTTCTCCAACCTTCCATTTTCTTCCACCAACTTCCACCACAAATATCTCCACTCTCTCTCCATCTCCATGGCAGCCCATGATTGGCCAAGAGAAACACCTCACCCCCTTCCACTTTGCAAATACCCCCTCTCTTTTATTTATTTTCATCACCTTCCCAAATCCAAAATCCTATAAATACCTCTCCTTCTCCATTTCATTTCATTCATCTCTTCATCACTTCACCAAAACCAAAACCTCCACCAACTCCTCTTCATCTCAACCACCACTACAACTACTCCAACTCCTTACCTTCATCTTCTTCCTCCTCCATCTCCATTCAAACCACCACAACTCCAACAACTCCACCAAAGCTTTCACTTTTCCTTTACCTTCTCCAAAATTACCACCACCATCAAAACCTCTTCACTTTCTCTCTCTACATATTCATATCATATATTATGGCGCGTCCCGAGCTTCAATGGATTTCGGACCTTTCGGCATTTCTGGTGATTTAGGCGAGTGTTCTCGCTGTCCTCTTATCTTACTATTTTATTGATTATGCGAGTGTTCTCGCTATCCTCTTGCTTTCTTATTTCAGCGAGTGTTCTCGCTATCCTCTTACTTTCCTATTTCATTGATGCTTTCTTCTTGACTTTCCTATTTCGGTGAGTGTTCTAGCTTTCCTCTTGATTTTCTATTTCATTGATTATGCGAATATTCTCGCTTTCTTCTTGGCTTTCCCATTTCATCTGATCAACTAGTACTTATACTGTTTAGAACTATTACCTTCTTTGATTATGTTTAGATATTATTCCATCTCTTGTCATGATTGGTTGCCTGCTAAATATACATCACCACTTATCATGCTATCTCTTGACACCAAGCATGATACACCTGATTCTTATAATTATCACGATAAAGGGAATGTAGTATCTGATCTCTTGTTATGTATTCCAGTTATGATTCCAGTTATGATTCTTGTTATGACTTGTTATGATCCTGCTCATTCCCTTAATCTGATAATTATGTTAATAAGCCATTAAAAAGGACAACTTGTATGGGGAATGGGAGGAAGTGATGGATGCCGGAATGATACCTTGCTTATAGTAATGGAATAAAATATTGACGATTCGTGTTAGTGGGATTTAAGGCCCACAGAAGATGCGTGTTAGGGGGACTTAGGGCCCTCAAACTGGTCCCGGGTGTACGGGAACTACTATAAGAAGTGCTATCAGTTCTCCATCTGCTTCCGGTAACAACCCTCGGCTTGCTTATATATGGATGTATGTGTGTTAGGATGTACACCTGGACACATACCTAGATATATGGGTCAGACGAGTAATAATAATAAAAGACTCATGTGATGCCTGTTATGATTCCTGTTATTCCTGTTATTCCTGTTATGCCTGTCACGATTCCTGTTATGACTTCTGTTATTCCTGTTATGATTCCTGTTATGACTCCTGTTATGCTTCCTGTTATGACTCCCGTTATGTACTCCTGTTACGCCTATTATGGACTCTTGTTATTCTTGTCATATACTCCTGTTATGACTATCGTGTGATTTGCAACTCGGATTCTATACGCTTGGATTTCGGTGGCATGAGATAAGGGTATATAGATGAGGGTTTCCTTGTTTGGATTATTCCTTCGATGTACTAGTCTCATGGAGCCGTGACCGAAGCTTGTACAATCGGTTTTGCTCGTAATTGGGTTTTATATCGGATTTCCAGTTTTATGATTTTTATGCTATACCTGTTCTAACCTACCTGCTCCTGAGTACTTCTTACTTGGTATCAATTGTTATATGCACACTTGTGCTCATCCTGCTTCGCCACTTGGCTTTCTATCACACTCGCCTGGGGAGTGTCACTGACTCCCCTGGACCTCACGTCCAGGTTATGGAGCTAGAAGCGTGTGGATTCTCCCAGTTGCTGATCAGAGTAGCGCAGCGGTAGCGTGGATCTTCAGCAGACCGTTCAGAGCTCTATCCTTCCAGGCCCCCTGTGTGCCTCTCGAGTTTTCCCTTTGTAAACTCGTGAGTGCCTTTATTCTGTTCACTATTATACATCCTTAGTATTCCCGCAATTGCGCATATCTGTGATGTAATTTTCATGTAATATTGGATCACCTCTGGTGATAACTTTGTAATTGTACTCATGTGTTGGAATGTATAATGCACCATTTGCTTCCGTACTCTGATTCTTGTCTGTACTGATGCTTAGCGTATATACGGGAGGGTAGTTCTGACCTACGTATATACGTCGCAGTGACGTCCCCGTATCCGCCGGGATCGGGGCGTTACAGGATGGTATCAGAGCTTAGGCTCTAACTTCCTCAGTACGTCCAGATAGCAAATTAATGGTAAAGAAATTTGCAACTGGAATGCATGAGTCTTGGTTATACATTCCAACTACAAGTACAGAGTTATCTATTTCTTGACCATCCTTCCTTTGATTCCTAATTTCTTCCATCTTTCCCCTGTTTTGGTTTTATGAAGCCTTTGATTCCACCATTGTCCTCCTTGTGTTCAATTTAAACCCTTAACGAAATTGCGAGGACGCAATTTTTTGTAAGGTGGATGGATTGTAAACACCCCGCTCCCGGAATACGTACTTAGTTGCGTATTCAGATTTTCGATCATATTTTTCGATTTACTTCCTGAATTTGACCGATTTTAATTTTAAATATCCTTTTCCAATATTATATATTTTCTATGATTTTCTGGAATTTTCCTGATTTAAATGAAAATCTTCAAAACCGGTGTCGGCCAGTGCCGCTGACCGATTCCTAGATTTTTAATTTACAAACAGTTTGGAATTTCTAGAAAGTTCTTTAGACTTTATTTCTTAGAATCACATTTCTTATTTAAATACTTTTTCTGAGTATTTATTGATTTTATGAAAATTCCACCGGAGTCGGTATCTTGATTGATTCCGGGATTTTTAGTTTTAAAACTATAAAGTATTTCTTAAAACGGATTTCACCGTGATTCTTAGTTTAATATTCTTGATTTTTGATTATTATTTCGGGTCGTTCCGAGATACTTGAATTTCGGACGATTCCGGTATTTTTCCGAATGTTTGCCGCATCCGCAACTGAATCCCGGGAATCCGCCACTTTCATTATTTTCATTTTCTCTTCCAAGAGAATATCTTACTTTTCCATTTTCTTTTCCTTTTCCATTTTCTTTTCCTTTTCCAATTTTCTTTATTTCCTTTTCCTTCCACCACAAGTTTCCTTTTTCCTTCCACCAATTTCTACAACCTTCTACAAGCTTCCATTTTCTTCTCCAAGCTTCCTTTTTCTTCCACCTCAAGCTTCTCCAAGCTTCTCCAACACTCCACCAAAATATCTTCCCTTTTTATTTTCTTTTCCTTTTTCTTTCTTTCCTTTTCCTTCCACCCTAAGTTTTCTCCAAACTTCTACAAGCTTCCAATTCCTTCTCCAACCTTCCATTTTCTTCCACCAACTTCCACCACAAATATCTCCACTCTCTCTCCATCTCCATGGCAGCCCATGATTGGCCAAGAGAAACACCTCACCCCCTTCCACTTTGCAAATACCCCCTCTCTTTTATTTATTTTCATCACCTTCCCAAATCCAAAATCCTATAAATACCTCTCCTTCTCCATTTCATTTCATTCATCTCTTCATCACTTCACCAAAACCAAAACCTCCACCAACTCCTCTTCATCTCAACCACCACTACAACTACTCCAACTCCTTACCTTCATCTTCTTCCTCCTCCATCTCCATTCAAACCACCACAACTCCAACAACTCCACCAAAGCTTTCACTTTTCCTTTACCTTCTCCAAAATTACCACCACCATCAAAACCTCTTCACTTTCTCTCTCTACATATTCATATCATATATTATGGCGCGTCCCGAGCTTCAATGGATTTCGGACCTTTCGGCATTTCTGGTGATTTAGGCGAGTGTTCTCGCTGTCCTCTTATCTTACTATTTTATTGATTATGCGAGTGTTCTCGCTATCCTCTTGCTTTCTTATTTCAGCGAGTGTTCTCGCTATCCTCTTACTTTCCTATTTCATTGATGCTTTCTTCTTGACTTTCCTATTTCGGTGAGTGTTCTAGCTTTCCTCTTGATTTTCTATTTCATTGATTATGCGAATATTCTCGCTTTCTTCTTGGCTTTCCCATTTCATCTGATCAACTAGTACTTATACTGTTTAGAACTATTACCCTCTTTGATTATGTTTAGATATTATTCCATCTCTTGTCATGATTGGTTGCCTGCTAAATATACATCACCACTTATCATGCTATCTCTTGACACCAAGCATGATACACCTGATTCTTATAATTATCACGATAAAGGGAATGTAGTATCTGATCTCTTGTTATGTATTCCAGTTATGATTCCAGTTATGATTCTTGTTATGACTTGTTATGATCCTGCTCATTCCCTTAATCTGATAATTATGTTAATAAGCCATTAAAAAGGACAACTTGTATGGGGAATGGGAGGAAGTGATGGATGCCGGAATGATACCTTGCTTATAGTAATGGAATAAAATATTGACGATTCGTGTTAGTGGGATTTAAGGCCCACAGAAGATGCGTGTTAGGGGGACTTAGGGCCCTCAAACTGGTCCCGGGTGTACGGGAACTACTATAAGAAGTGCTATCAGTTCTCCATCTGCTTCCGGTAACAACCCTCGGCTTGCTTATATATGGATGTATGTGTGTTAGGATGTACACCTGGACACATACCTAGATATATGGGTCAGACGAGTAATAATAATAAAAGACTCATGTGATGCCTGTTATGATTCCTGTTATTCCTGTTATTCCTGTTATGCCTGTCACGATTCCTGTTATGACTTCTGTTATTCCTGTTATGATTCCTGTTATGACTCCTGTTATGCTTCCTGTTATGACTCCCGTTATGTACTCCTGTTACGCCTATTATGGACTCTTGTTATTCTTGTCATATACTCCTGTTATGACTATCGTGTGATTTGCAACTCGGATTCTATACGCTTGGATTTCGGTGGCATGAGATAAGGGTATATAGATGAGGGTTTCCTTGTTTGGATTATTCCTTCGATGTACTAGTCTCATGGAGCCGTGACCTAAGCTTGTACAATCGGTTTTGCTCGTAATTGGGTTTTATATCGGATTTCCAGTTTTATGATTTTTATGCTATACCTGTTCTAACCTACCTGCTCCTGAGTACTTCTTACTTGGTATCAATTGTTATATGCACACTTGTGCTCATCCTGCTTCGCCACTTGGCTTTCTATCACACTCGCCTGGGGAGTGTCACTGACTCCCCTGGACCTCACGTCCAGGTTATGGAGCTAGAAGCGTGTGGATTCTCCCAGTTGCTGATCAGAGTAGCGCAGCGGTAGCGTGGATCTTCAGCAGACCGTTCAGAGCTCTATCCTTCCAGGCCCCCTGTGTGCCTCTCGAGTTTTCCCTTTGTAAACTCGTGAGTGCCTTTATTCTGTTCACTATTATACATCCTTAGTATTCCCGCAATTGCGCATATCTGTGATGTAATTTTCATGTAATATTGGATCACCTCTGGTGATAACTTTGTAATTGTACTCATGTGTTGGAATGTATAATGCACCATTTGCTTCCGTACTCTGATTCTTGTCTGTACTGATGCTTAGCGTATATACGGGAGGGTAGTTCTGACCTACGTATATACGTCGCAGTGACGTTCCCGTATCCGCCGGGATCGGGGCGTTACACCACTAAGTTACATAAATTATACTATCCTACCCCGGTTCATAATTATTTGAAAGAGACTTTCCTTTGGGCCAGTTCCAATCTCCTAATTAGAACCGCCATCGAGAATATTATTGTCTTTTATGTCTTCCTCATTGACAAGTCTTTTATGTAGTTGTATATTCATAAGGTTTACTAACATAGGTCACTTTGGCAACTACTAAATCAATAAGCCTTATGAACACAAAACTAACCAATAATATTCTCTAATCCTTTTATTTGAGTAATCCCTTAATACTTCAATACATTACTTGACCAAGCATCAATCAATATTAGCACAATAACTTAAATGTGTAACATACTTTAATGATTGATTATTCACAAACATTAGTCGACTACAAGAAAAGATTAGTCGACTTGGGTCAAGTCAAGTCGACTACACATTTGGTCTAGTCGACTAGGGCAAAAGAAATTAGTCGACTATACCCATATTATAAGTCGACTACTAAATTTATCAGTCGACTTTACAATTAATTAGTCGACTCCTGAATCCAACAGAAAGTTCTCAATTCTCGGGTCACCGAATTAGTCGACTTGAAAATATGATTAGTCGACTATACCTTAATTAGTCGACTAGTCATAAATTCAACTAAAAATCAAGTCGACTCCTGCAGCAAACAGCGACTTGCAAACTTTCTTGAAAGGAGATTAGTCGACTATACATTGGGATTAGTCGACTAATAGACGACGAAGCAGTTATCAAAGGCAGTTTCTGCTTAGTCGATTTTAATCCCAAAATTATCAAAATTAGGGTTTTCAATTCCTTTGATTTTGATCCCAATTTAATTGCATAATTAGAGGAATATGAACATGAATTAGGGCTATTAAATCCTCTACAAATTCTACAATTAAAAGATCAAAAAATTCAATTTTTTTTTTGAATTGTTAATCAAAACCCTAACTTTTCATAATTCCTAAATCCAAGATGTATTGATTCTTTAAGCATGGCTTTGATACCAAATGTTGGAAATAACACAACTATAATGCGGATTAAATTAAACCATGGATCAAAGAACCATATACATCTCAAGCAATTGAATGCATAATAATAAAACATCTATATATGCACTATACCTGAAGCCATTGAAGGTTGAATGGAAGATGAGAATCCTTGTGATTAATGGAAGAAGAAAACCTTGATCTTTCCTTTTGCTTTGAACCTGCAAACCCTAGTGCAATTGATCCTCCTCTCTCTATCTCCCTCTTTCACCACAAAACCCCAATTTTCTGTTAGTGATGGATATTCCTCAGAATAAGGAAACAGTCTGTGTCTTTCACGGGAGGAGAGAAGTGGGTCTCTTAATTGCAAATAATCACCCACGATAAAACCACCCATCATGGTTCTTTCATACCCCAGGTGACTATTAAAAACTATACACAATTGTCACATTAATATGGGCATAACATCATATCAGTTAATCTTTTATTAGGAATCCAATATTAATTAAGGTTGAGTGGGCCACCATGATGTGAGATTAACAAAAAAAAGCTAGTAGCTGACTCCATTAAACATCTTTTTTGAGAACAAGGATGGGGCCCCCAGCCATTTTTATTCAAAACGAATAGCTACACTCTCATAGAGTTGTAGTTCATTACAAACCATCACCTTTTCTCTCATCCTCGTATATATACAAAGTTCAAAACAATAACAAAAGCTACAAGATTAAGCTACAAGATTTCAATAGATCAGAATAACTCCACTCAGCAGTTTGTGTTAGGATTTGTGACTGGAATACGTCGTGAAGGTAGACAAAACTTCGGAGATCAAAGAATGGACGTGCACAAGGCGCTGTGCATAGTACCGGTCGACTAATACTGAGTATAGTCGACTAATTACTGGATTAGTCGACTAATACTTTATATAGTCGACTAGGCAGAGAATTGGGGTTCCGAATCTTGTCAAAGTAGTTGACTAGTATTTGGGCCTAGACGACTAATACATGCTATTAGTCGACTAGTACCCTGGCCTCGTCGACCAGTATCAGGTCTGACAGTTTCCTTTTCTGAATCACTTCCCAGATTCGATTTGGATTCGGGTTTCTTTTATTTTGAGGTGGTGATTGTTCGTATTGATGAAGTTTGTTTAGGACTAGGAGAATTTTATGGTCTATAAATAACCCCTTGGGGGAGGCTTTCAGTATAATCCAATGAATTTGCAATTCCTAAGGTTGTAATTCATCTAGGTGAGAGATTCGTGAGAGAAGCTTAACCATAAGGGTTCGCTGTTCTTGGCGGCCATCAAGAGCTTGTAATCTTCTCAGCGTGAGGTGTAAGTAATTCTTATTGTACTCTCCCATAGTTTTAATAAAGTTTCTCCCCCTTCTCTCATGGACGTACACACGATCTGTTTGATCGGTGGAACCACATTATATTGTATGTTGACTTTCTATCTACTTTGAAATATTTTCTTCTTCTTTTCTTCATGTTGCCTTAGTAAATCCTATGGTTAGTTTCCGCTGCGCTGCCTCAGTCGATCCGGTCGTGGGGGCATCCTTGAATTTACAATAATTGGCATCAGAGTAAGGTCAACTTGAAAATATCTGCGATCAAGTTCGATATTCAGAAGTTCGATGGTGTCATCAATTTCAGCAGGTGGCAGATTAGAATGAACGCTGTTGACACTCCAAAAAGACAAGCTCCCGGGTAGCACTTTAACCGGTCTAAACGACGTCTACACTCGGCGACATTTACAAAAGTTAGAGTCATGGACGAGCTGATGACCAGTTCTATACTTGCACCAGAGGCCAAAGCAGGCCTATAAGGTTAGGTTTATTCAACATGTAGCCTTGTATGAGCCCAAACGACGCTAATTTCGCTCATAGCCTTGTCCAAAGGCACTGGCTTCGCAAGAAGCTTCAATCAGCCCCACTGAAGGCTAACCTTAGCCTCGCTAGAAGCTTTCTCACTAACTTTGCTGGAGGTGTGGTCCAGCTCTGCTCTGAGCTAATTTCCTAACTTCGCCTGAAGCTTCACCTAGCTCATTAAATGAGCTAACTTTTAGTTTCGCTTGAAGTCTTGAATATAGCTTCACCTGAAGCTTTTTAAGATGAGCTTCGCATGAAACTCTTACTTAGCTCCGCCGCGAGCTTTACCAGGTCTTCAGTTGACTGTTTCAAAATCCCATAAGGGATTAATGGGTGAACCCCGCTACTTTAGTGGGGTTAATACCACTTTAAGTGGACGATTACACCCGCCCACTTTGTCCCACATAAGTGGAGACAATTAAGCCATAATGGCTATCAATAGCTCGCGCGAACCTCCCAGCTTCGCCTGAAACTAGCATTTAGCCTCGCAGCAAGGCTATTTCAAGCCTCGCATGAAGCTAACAGATTGATTTAGCCTTGCTAAATTCAAGGGGGGCAGTTACACCCCTATTTTTACTATAAATAGCCCCTTGCAAGTGAGAAGAAGGGCTGAAAAATTGGAGAGATCTAAGAGACCTATAACAAAAGTGTCCTCTTACTTTCAAGCTTCCAAAACCCCACAGACTTAACTCTCTTTCATCCAGGGTCCTAACACGCCTTCTATCTTCAGAAGATTTCCAGAGTCAAGCGAGAAGAAAATTCTCTCGAGAAGGCTTGAACACCAGACCGATTGCATTGTCAATGGGATAAAGTGATCGCGCGCTAATCAGATTCCCACCGGCATACTTCCCCAGAATCTCATAGGAGATCTACTTGTAATTTTCTATTTCTTTCTTTAAAGAATTACTTGTAATTTCGCTCCTCAATTCTTTTTGTAACTTTTTCTCTTTTAAAAATCAATAGAAAACAAGATGGCGACTCCGCTGGAAAATATTAGGGTCTTCTTCCGCAACAAGGAGATGATGTCGCAATGCAATGATCAAAGTGCTGAACCCATCACCGTCGAAAATTTGGTCATCCACTTTGACTAAGAGAAGTTCGAGGAATTCCTCTCTAGGGGTGGTCCAACACTCCAAGAATGAAAGCACAAAAGGGTCTCCGTAGCCAAAGCTCTACTGGCTACAGATCAGAAAGCAGCTCCAACTGAGGCTGTGTCCAAAACCGCATGCGCGGGTGAGCAAACCTCGCTCCAATTTCCCTCAGTCTCAACTGAGGCTAAGTTGACTTCATGTCAACATGACGGCCTATGCAAAGCCAAACGGGCTCTACATGAACCTAAGACCGCTCAGGGCAAGCAAGTCTGGAAGGAGAAGCAAGGAACCTCTCTGAAGTTTCATGTGAAGTTGAAACTCTATCTCATCTCTCACAGGAAGACAAGGGCAAAGCACCCTTAAGTGTTGGTAGCATTGCTCATGCAGCTTCAATATGGGGCGCTCAAAGTCCCCTTAGCCGCGAGGCTGAATTGGAACCACGAGGACGCGAAGCCTCACTGGCTTCACCAAACCAGAGAGTGCTTGTTTTCAGAGCTAAGTTTGCTCCTCTGAACGGAGTTAAGGGGGTATCCTCAAGTGCTGATAGCGTTGCTTATGCAGCTTCAGCACCTAAGGGTATTAACAAAGTCCCTAGCCGTGAGGCTGGAACTAAAGCACTATGCAGTGCTAATTACCTTCGCCGCAGCGCAAAGAGCAAAGCACCACTCCATGCTAAAAGCGAAGCTACCACGACTTCGCTCCCAATGCTTTCTAGCACTAAGCTCGCACTTGGGAACGGAGCTAAAAGTTTCGATTCGCTGACCGAAGATAATACTACATGTGAGGTTGTTTTAAATTCACCTGTAGTTAAAATAGAAGCTTCAATGTTAGAGTTCTCCAGCTTGAATAGCCTGGTACACGACCCCCTCGAATCTCTGTACTAGATCTCTTAAGCTTGGTTAATCCTGATTTACAAGAGTTCTTAACTAACAAATAGAAGTTCTGTTGTGAAGAACTACTCCACACTTCTCCCTCCTGCTGTGAACAAGTAGGGTGCCAGTTGGTGACAGTCCATTCAGTCCATTGCCGACTAGGGCCAGTCCCCGCCACTCTTCTAGCCCATCAATCGATTTTCAACCTACTATTGATTTAAAGCCCTATGAAGTCTAAAAAAAGAACAGAGCACGAAACGTGCCGGATCTTCCCTCAGCATCCGTCAACATGATAGGGAGGGGGCGCGAACCACTCAGGGCCATACGAGGGAGACGTGTTACTAACCCTCCATTGTTCAGTTCTCCAGATTCAGACTATAGACCCGGTTTGGACCAAGTCTTAGTAGGATAAGAAGGTACATTCTGAGGCATAAGATCCAGGGTAGCAATACCTTACAATTATAAACAACCATCCTCTTCAACTGGGGTGGTGTTACCAGAACCACTGAAAAACCTCTTCCAATGGTCTGATGATGAGGGAAAAGCTAGTGGATATGCTTCTTCAGCAACAGTCAGCTCTGTGCAAATAGGCAGAGTGTCAGCTAACATGGCTGATAATAACAATGATGACCTTCGCTAACGGATGGAGGTTCAAGAATAAACTTCTAGGGCACAACAAGAAGCTTTGGACAATATTTAATAGATGCTAGCTCAGCTCCTGACTAACCGGAATAACAATGATACCGGGAGCAACCATAATGAGGAGGAACATAATGATGGTGAATGGACTAAGACTGAGAAGTCGAAAGAAAGTTCTTCAATTGATGCCGAGGTCATTAAAGGCATTCAGGCTCAGAGTGCATCCCTAGCTTAGAGGGATGAGTTGAAAAAGGTAGGTATGACTCGCTCTTACCCACTAGAATGGGATTCAGTGCAATACCCGCCAAAATTCAAACGACCTACGTTACATACGTATGATGGTAAGAGCTTACCGAACCGGCATATCTATTACTTCCGGTCCCAGACTGGTAATGTAATAGATAATGATGTCATCATGGCCAGATTGTTTATCGGTACTCTCAAAGGAGTGGCCTTCGACTGGTTCAGAAGCTTTCCACCGGGTTCCATTAATTCTTGGATCAATTTGGAGACTCGATTCCTCTCTCGCTTCAATAAGGATGACACCGAGGTAACCATGGATAAACATTTTTTCACCATGCAAAAGAAAGAAAATAGGTTCGTGATTACATTGAAAGATTCAGGAATCTATCTTTGATGTGTCCAGTGATAGGTAGTCAAAAGTGCAAATTTATCATCATATTTTCCTACTTATTCTTTTATAAAGTACTACTACGTAACATTTTATTGTTTAGTGTTGTGCAGGTCTTAAGTAATTAAAGAATAAATAAATGAAGCCCAATTGAAGCCAAAAGCCCACAAGAAATATGAAAATAAAGATTAATTGGTAAAATAATGGAAGCATCTTTTCTATCTCATTTAAATTTGGATTTTAAATTAAAACCTAGAGGAGGAGAAGGATAGAACAAGATGAATCATCATCCTAATTAAAGATAGAGATAGACTTCTATTTGAACCAGATTGCTTGCACCACAAGATGAAGATAAAGGAGAGAAAATCTAAATTTAATTCGGATTCAGACTGGACACTCTTTAGTATTTCAATCATAACTTTCTCTATCGAAACTCAAATTTGATGATTCAAGATGCGCCAGAAAGAAGACTTAAAGGATGACAACTATTACGTTGATCACACATTCAAATTAAGCTATCTAATGATCCATGCTCAGTGATCAACATGATAACAAGTTGCATATCAAAATTGAATTTCTACATAAAATTCTGGATAAGTCAAATACAGTTTGGAGATAAGAGAAGAATTCAAATTCAGAAATATTTAGCTCCTCCTATCTTCATACACTTCCTATCACTCTGGTTTTTTCTATGGGTTTGTTTGGTTATCGTAACTGGCCGTAATTCGTAGTTGTAATTGGTAAAGTCTTTTACAATTGTAAATGAGTTACATGTATGTAAATTTTACGGTGTTTGGTTGGTAATATAAAATTGTAAAGTGAGAAAGTGTATTGTACTTTACGGTGTTTGGTTGTCGTAATGTATAAGTCATAAGTGAAAAAGTTGACCACAAAATTATCTATTTGGTGATTTTAAAAGTTTTAATAGTGCAAATAAATATTAAAAAGGTTAAATATTAAAATTTTTTAATATTAATATAAAAAATGTTACAAATTTGTATGACCACAAAATTAACTATAACTGGGCTGTAAGTGAGTGGTAACTGGGTTGCAAGTAAGTGTTAGTTGAGTTACGTAAGTCTTTTACGAATTACGGTCCAAACAAACGCCGTAGTTGTAACTGGGTAGTAAGTCGTTTACGAATCACGAAGTTTTACCCGAAACAAATGGCCCCTATAAAAAGGACTCCCTGCAGTACGTACAGAGCACCTCATCCAGAAAGAAGAAGAATAAGGCTAGGGTTAAGGATTTAAGGTTTTTTGTTAGATTAGTTTAGCCTCTTTTGAGTTCTCTTCTTTGTAATTGTTGTTGGCTTTGGCTTGGCTATTGTAAGGAGGAAGAAGAAGGAGCTTGTATCCAAGGATTGCATCAATAAATGTTATCTTTTCTTTTTTATGTTCTTATTCTTGTTCTTTTAGTTTCAAGTCTACCTCTTCATTTCTTTGTTCTTGGTTTGATTTTTGGTGTTGTCTTTAATCTTTCTTCCTTCTTTTTCTTTTCTTTAAAGATCTTAAAAATAAAAAGATGGATAAAACAAAAAGGATGCTAGGTTAGAATAATTCTAGGGTAGCTATGTTGGCCCAAAGGCCTTCCACTCTAGTTTTGATGATGATTAACTCATGTAGTTATGTGTACTAATTATCTTGTGATGTTTAAGTTTCAGATCATTAATCAAGATATTAGTTGGTGAAAGCTTCCACACATCTTTCACATGTTGATTCAAGAGCCCGAGCGTCAAAGATCATACATTGCACTTGCTCGGTGAATCAAGAGTTTTTGGATCGAGCCGTCTTGGAGATTGCGCTCTAGCTTGGAGATTGCGCTCTACAAGAAGACTTAGGTATCCATAGTTTTAGTTTGGGTTTAGATCTTAATTGTAAAGATTAGAATAGTATGATAAGCTCAAGTTCACAACACACACCTTTCATGTTTTGATTTTCGGTTTTAGGTTTAACCGATCTTGGTTTTCATGAATAGATTTTTTATCAAAACAAGTTTACATGGTTTATGTATATTAGATTTGTTCTATATACATGCATGCTTCAATGGTTTAGACAAACTTTGTTTGATAATCTATTCCATGTGTTTTATGTTTTGGTATTTACAACAAAACATATTTTTGGACTTAATGACAAAAATCATGATATATATATGTTTCTTGTATATTGATTTCTATTCATATACAATATACTTCAAAGTGTTTAAATATCATATTTTTGTATCATGGATGAATTTTAGACAATGTGTATTTTCTATTCAAAATACAAGGTTTTAGAAAATACGATTTTTGGTTTTTGGCAAAATTTCTATGACACAAAATAGTCAAATATGTTTGAAATTTGTGTTAGGATTTTTAACACAAGTTTGTATTTCAATATAAAATGATAAAACTATTTTTGTGAAATTTTAGAGATTTTGTGGGTTTTATTATAATATTTTTTCCCAAGATTTCAGACCTGTTTTTGTCTGCCAGGCTTGGCCGGTCGACTGGTACGGTCGACCGCACCAAGAAGCCAGTCGACCGATCCGGTCGACCGACGTGCACGGATACGTGCACGCTGGCTGACTCTGTAGCCGGTCGACCGAAGCGGTCGACCGACAGAGAGCTGTTTGCTCTCAGGAATTCTCGGTCGACCGGGGCGGTCGACCGGTAGCCACAACGGATCAAAATTTGACCGTTGGGCGGTCGACCGTCCCGGTCGACCGGAAGGCTATTTTTGGCAAAACTGCTGCCAAACGGCTATTTTCTGGATTAGCCTATAAATACCCCATTTGTAAGAGTTTTTCTCTAAGAATTTTTGTGAGAATTTTTCCACTCTCTCAGGTGTTTTTGCTGCAATCAAATAGGTTTTTGGATTCAAATTGAACAATCTTTTTGGTGTTTTCTTTAGGGTTTGAAAAATCAAAGAAAAGGATTTTGGGAAAAACTTTTGAATTGAACTTCTCTATTTTGGTTTCATCTTATTTCCCAAAGATTTTCTTTGAGTTGCTGGTTTCAAATCCCTTGTTTTTCTCCACACTTGAGCTAAAATCTACTATCTTCTCTATAGGATTTTGTGTGGGAAAAAGAGATTGTTTTGTGGTTGTTGTTTGAAACCACTTAGTTGTAAACCCATTTCTTGCTTTGTGCCATTTCCCTCATTGTGTTGAGGAGGTTGTGCAAATTGGGTTGTGAGGTGTTTTGTGTAAGCTTGGTGCTAATCCCTCAAGTTGTGAGAGGTGATTGTTTGTTGTATTGGAGGAGTGCCTCAAGGAGGAGGTTGAGTTTGTAAGGAGGGGAGTTGGGAACTCCTTGTAATTGTGATTGCCCCAAATCCTCGGTGGAGGTTCCCTTTGTGGGAGTCCTTTGTGGACAAGCTAGTGGATTGGAAATCCTTCGTGTGCCGAAGGCGGGGATGTAGAGCTGGGTGCTCGAACCTCGGAACATATCTCTTTGTTTGCGCTTGATCCATTGACTCTTGCTCTCTCTCTCTCTCTCTTTACTTTGTGCAAATTGTTATATCTTGTACTTGCTTGTGTGTGCATCATTGTTGTAATTGCAATTAGTTTTTAAATTCCGCATTAAGTTGACTAGATTAGCATTGTCACCTATTCACCCCCCCTCTAGGTGACTTTTCAATTGGTATCAGAGCTAGCGCTCCTGATATTTAGGTTTAACCACCTAGGAGTGTGATCTTGGTTTGCTAATCTTCATTTGCATCTCATTTGCACTCATACTAGTTTGCTCTCATGGCTAGCCCTCCTATGTTTGACCATACTAGACTTGACTCTTGGAAAGTTAACATGACTAGATATTTAAAAACACTAGGTCATCTAGTTTATCAAGCCATCACCATAGAAGCCCTCCCAAATACTAGTAAGCATAAGAAGGCCAATGCACTTGCACTTCAAACACTTAGAGCATCTTTTGATATTAATCTCTTACTTGTTTTTGATAGTTTTAACTCGGCTTTTGCAGTTTGGAGCGTCTTGATATCTCTGGAGCTTCCAAGGATCATCAACAATATGAGGAGATCTAGGAGAGATGTATCCGAAGAGCCTTGTTTCATGGCATATGGGAATGACTCCCATGAGGTACAATCGGACTCTCAAATACATGATAGCTCTAACTCTTATTGCCATGGATGTTTTGAGGTTCAAAATTTAAATGTTGAACTTGCTTCTAAGCTTGAAAAATACTTGGAAAAACATAACTCTTTGAAAGAAAAACATTTTGATTTACAAAAGGAAATGAAGGATTTATGCTCTACTTTTGAAACCGTTTTGCAAGAGAAGGAGAAGAGATTACTAGTGAATGTGACTCACTAAGATCTCAACTAGACATTGCTTTAAAAGAAATTGAAGTTTTAAAAGGCAAAAATGATTGTGATGATATTTTGGAGCACAATGAGATTTTATCCTCAAGATTGGATTGTGTTTTCAAAGAAAACCTTACTTTGAAAAATAAAATTGATTCTATTACTAAAGAATTGAATTTGGTTTTGTCTAAAAATGAATCTTTGCAAAATGATATTGATTTGCATGTTTGTCATGCTAATGTAGCTTCTACTTCTTGCACTCTTATAGCATGTTCCACTTTGTCTTCTAGCATAGAAAATGATATAAATAATTTGAAGAAAAGTGTTGATTGTTTGGGCTCCACCTTGAGGTATTGTGCCATGAATCACACACGTTTGGAAACCTTGATTCGCAAGAAACAAGTTCCAACCTTGCATGCACACCCATCTAGGCATACACATGCTTCCCATGATCACCATCATCATATGTATGCTCACGTGTACACATGTACACATTGTGGTCGAAAAGGCCACCTTGCTAGATTTTGTTATGATCGCATTTATCATGAAAATTTAGCAACTAATTTTGTTTGGGTAAGAAAAGAAACTAACCCCCGTGGACCCACTAGAAAATGGGTACCAAAACCACCTCTTTGGCTTTGATGTAGGTGGGAGCTCTCGCATCACGTGAGAGTGGAGGTACCTTGAGGTGGATGCGTTCCGAGCTTGAATGAGAACTATTTGGATGCTTCACTCTCAAGGAGATTAGGTGGAGATGACCACCATATTTTGGAGAACTAGAGATGCACCTTCATTGGTTTTGGTATCATTCTCTAACTCCCATTTATTATTTACATGCTTTTTAGATCATTCATTTATAGCATGTTGTGTTTTGATGTTCATTAGACTTGAGATATACATGTTTAGTTACTTGAGCACCCATGTTTCATATGGATCTATATTTAGTGTTCACTTCTTGTTTAAGCTAACATGTATGCCCTAGATCTAATGCACATGCATATGCATAATGATCATATGATGTTCATGATTCCATGATTTTTGTTTAGATGATTATATGGATGTTTGTGATATATCTTGTGTGCAATTCATCATTGCACTTTATTCATTCTTTGTTCGATCAATTCTCATACAATAAGGTTGCATTGCGCACCTCTAACCCATTCAAGGGGAATCAGGAGGAAGGAGTTCAGAACCCTTCACGGGGTATACGGCTCTTAGTCTTGTTTTGAGAGATCATTGCATCATACATCCATCTTAGTTTTAAAAGGTCATTAATACTTCATATTTTTGATTAATATGTTCATATTGATTTTTGACCCGTTTTATGCCTCATGATTTGATTACTTGCTTGAATGTTAGTTTTCATTAAGACTAGGATTTATACTTGTACAACTAGTGAGCTACAAATAGACCTTTATATATTTGTGCTTGAACGCTCATTTGTAGTCATTTGATGTACTAGTATAGTCTAGTTTTGATGATTCATGCATTTGACTTGTATTCCTCATTTTTAATGTGTTTCTATGATCTTGTGGTTGACTTCATGTATATGTCTATCTTGTCCAAATTATTGTTTATACATATACATCCTTGAGCCACGTGCCTTCATGCATATACTTTTGTGGACTCTTCATGTTTAGGATATGTATGTATACTTTAGTTTGTACATGACATACATATGCCTTGAAGTTTAAATCGTTTGGATGAATTTCATGTTTTTAATATTGAGCTTGATTGTCCATTTTCATGTTGATATGTTTCTCACAACACTTGTACACTCACTCTATCTATGTTTTCTCATGACTTAGTTTTCATGAGTACAAGTTATGCTATATGGATTTTGAGTGTTTTAGTGCCATGTGGTTTACATGTGTCTTCATGAAAAATTTTTTTGGATCTCATACTAGTTGATTCATATAACTAGTTATGATATTCTTCCTTGGTAGAGATTTTCAAACATACTACATTTTCAAACCTATTTTTGAAAACCCCTACCATCAAAGGGTGGTTGGATGGGAGATCATGTTCATGTATGCTTTATAATGAAAATCATTTTTAAACTTGCACATGATTGGGTGGTAGGTTATATGAGATATACACTTGTATTTATTGTTGTTTCAATTGGTATCATTGAACTCTTTCAATTGGTATCAATGTGACATTTTTTTTGTATACTCATATATGTTTGTATTTTATATATGTATGCATGCACTTCATATAGTATCAAATTTCAATTGATATCTATCTTTTACATACATATATAGATGATTTATTCGTGCTTCAAGATATCACAAATTTTGTTTATGCTTAGCTTGATCTTTTCAAATTGAAACAATGTTAAAGCAAATTTTCAATTGATTTAATTTTCAATTGGTATCTTATTTCAAGCATATGCATATTTTCATTTGGTATTTCATAAAGGGGGAGAAAACTAGTATTTTATTTTTTTTAATTGGCATCTTATCTCTCATTTGATATTTTGTTTGGTATTCCACTCCCTTGCTTTATGATAGAAAATAAAGATTTCATTTGGCAAAGAATAATTGTTTCATTTGGTATCAAGATTTGTTTTTTAAGGAAATTCAAAATTAGTATTGTTTAATTCCAAAATTGGTATCTAGTTTGTTTGTTTACAATTGGTAGGTTATTTGTTTACTTACTAATTGGTATCAAGATTTTCATTTTATTTGTGTTTTCAATTGGTATATGTTCTCGTTTTTATTTCAATTGATTTGTTGTTTTTCAATTGGTATCAATATACACTCCATTGCCACATTTTTTTTTTGGTATCATACATGATTTAACCCTTTATTAGTTCTTTGCTTTGAACAAAAAGGGGGAGAAAAATTTATTGTTTTTGCTTTTATTTTTAACCCTTTTTGATGATTGACAAAAGGGGGAGAAGAATTTGAGTTTTATATGCATATTTGTGTTTGCATATAGTTTACATTTGATGAAAAGAAGCCTTGTTTATATGCATGTCTATGCATGTTTTATGTTTCATCTTTATTAGTATCAAGAGCATGTTTTGATATTGTTTTAAACACATATAAACATGTTTTTAAGAACATTCATTGCATATCTTATATGTTTTATTGTTATGCATGAGTTAAGGGGGAGCTTCTTTGAAGCTTTACTTTAATCCATGCATATATAACTCCATGAGTTTTGTCATCATCAAAAAGGGGAGATTGTTGGCCCAAAGGCCTTCCACTCTAGTTTTGATGATGATTAACTCATGTAGTTATGTGTACTAATTATCTTGTGATGTTTAAGTTTCAGATCATTAATCAAGATATTAGTTGGTGAAAGCTTCCACACATCTTTCACATGTTGATTCAAGAGCCCGAGCGTCAAAGATCATACATTGCACTTGCTCGGTGAATCAAGAGTTTTTGGATCGAGCCGTCTTGGAGATTGCGCTCTAGCTTGGAGATTGCGCTCTACAAGAAGACTTAGGTATCCATAGTTTTAGTTTGGGTTAGATCTTAATTGTAAAGATTAGAATAGTATGATAAGCTCAAGTTCACAACACACACCTTTCATGTTTTGATTTTCGGTTTTAGGTTTAACCGATCTTGGTTTTCATGAATAGATTTTTTATCAAAACAAGTTTACATGGTTTATGTATATTAGATTTGTTCTATATACATGCATGCTTCAATGGTTTAGACAAACTTTGTTTGATAATCTATTCCATGTGTTTTATGTTTTGGTATTTACAACAAAACATATTTTTGGACTTAATGACAAAAATCATGATATATATATGTTTCTTGTATATTGAATTTCTATTCATATACAATATGCTTCAAAGTGTTTAAATATCATATTTTTGTATCATGGATGAATTTTAGACAATGTGTATTTTCTATTCAAAATACAAGGTTTTAGAAAATACGGTTTTTGATTTTTGGCAAAATTTCTATGACACAAAAATAGTCAAATATGTTTGAAATTTGTGTTAGGATTTTTAACACAAGTTTGTATTTCAATATAAAATGATAAAACTATTTTTGTGAAATTTTAGAGATTTTGTGGGTTTTATTATAATATTTTTTCCAAGATTTCAGACCTGTTTTTGTCTGCCAGGCTTGGCCGGTCGGCTGGTACGGTCGACCGCACCAAGAAGCCAGTCGACCGATCCGGTCGACCGACGTGCACGGATACGTGCACGCTGGCTGACTCTGTAGCCGGTCGACCGAAGCGGTCGACCGACAGAGAGCTGTTTGCTTTCAGGAATTCTCGGTCGACCGGGGCGGTCGATCGGTAGCCACAACGGATCAAAATTTGACCGTTGGGCGGTTGACCGTCCCGGTCGACCGGAAGGCTATTTTTGGCAAAACTGCTGCCAAACGGCTATTTTCTGGATTAGCCTATAAATACCCCATTTGTAAGAGTTTTTCTCTAAGAATTTTCGTGCGAATTTTTTCACTCTCTCAGGTGTTTTTGCTGCAATCAAAATAGGTTTTTGGATTCAAATTGAACAATCTTTTTGGTGTTTTCTTTAGGGTTTGAAAAATCAAAGAAAAGGATTTTAGGAAAAGCTTTTGAATTGAACTTCTCTATTTTGGTTTCATCTTATTTCCCAAAGATTTTCTTTGAGTTGCTGGTTTCAAATCCCTTGTTTTTCTCCACACTTGAGCTAAAATCTACTATCTTCTCTATAGGATTTTGTGTGGGAAAAAGAGATTGTTTTGTGGTTGTTGTTTGAAACCACTTGATTGTAAACCCATTTCTTGCTTTGTGCCATTTCCCTCATTGTGTTGAGGAGGTTGTACAAATTGGGTTGTGAGGTGTTTTGTGTAAGCTTGGTGCTAATCCCTCAAGTTGTGAGAGGTGATTGTTGTTGTATTGGAGGAGTGCCTCAAGGAGGAGGTTGAGTTTGTAAGGAGGGGAGTTGGGAACTCCTTGTAATTGTGATTGCCCCAAATCCTCGGTGGAGGTTCCCTTTGTGGGAGTCCTTTGTGGACAAGCTAGTGGATTGGAAATCCTTCGTGTGTCGAAGGCGGGGATGTAGAGCTGGGTGCTCGAACCTCGGAACATATCTCTTTGTTTGCGCTTGATCCATTGACTCTTGCTCTCTCTCTCTCTCTCTTCTCTCTCTTGTGCAAATTGTTATATCTTGTACTTGCTTGTGTGTGCATCATTGTTGTAATTGCAATTAGTTTTTAAATTCCGCATTAAGTTGACTAGATTAGCATTGTCACCTATTCACCCCCCCTCTAGGTGACTTTTCAAGCTAATCACTAGATCGACTAGGTTAGATCTAGGGTTAGTTGATTAGTCTAATGAATTTGTAATCTAAGATTAGATTAATCCTTTGAAGTTTAGTGATGATAGTCCAACTTAATGATTTAGATAATTAGGGCTTGGCTTTGGATTAGAGTAGGTTTGGCTTTAGATTAAGTTTAGGGGTATGGTTTGGCATAGTTTAATGATTAGGGATTGACTTTGGCTTAGGGTAAAATTAGGGTTTGGCTTGGCATAGTGTTGGCAAGTTAAGTTGGACATCTTACTCTTCTTACTTAGGGTTAACAACTTAGAAAAATATTTCATTAGTTTAAAAGGATACAACCACTAGATCGAGACTAGTCGTGAAGGTAGATTAGCGACCTAGACTCTCACTTTTGATTAGATCTACTTTCTTATTTCAAACTACAACCAACCTTTCTTCTAAGTCTTGACTACAGATATACCGTGCTGCCAACGCTTCCATCGTCTCCCTCCCAGTGGAACACGACCCGCTTTGGCCCATACTGCAGCGGATAGAATTGAACAACGAGAAGAATCTAACCTTCTAATTCTTTGATTATTTGTTTTTATTTTTGTACATATTTATTCTCTTGTTCAAGTTTCAATCAAAATTTTGGGGTTGCCGGGAGGGAACGTCACGGTAATATCTAACCCTAATTTGTTGTTTCTGTTCTGCAGGGGCATCAAAAGGGAGTTTCTAAGGTTAGTCTACTGCACACCTAAGTTCTTAATTTAACCTAGTTTTAGGTCTTAATAGAGATAGTTTAACCCTAGTTCTAACTTAAAAAAAAAATTTATTGACACTACATGTTGACGTGATCGAAACCTAATAAAAAAAAGTTTAGATGTTACATCTAGGGGCATTGTCTATTTTTTCTTCTTTTAATTTATTGTTGGTGAGTACTGGAGACCAAAGGTACGTGATGGATTGCATATAGAATAGTAAGCACCCTTGTTTGACTTATTTTAATATAGTGTGTTTTGATTCTTTTACACATACACATTTAAAACATCTTTAGGGCATAACCCATAAATACATAAGGTGGGGATTTCATCACCCTTCCTTGGCCCACAAACCACATTCCGTGCACGCATAATCCTAACTTAACTAAAATTTGACTAGACGTTGGCCCTAGGTTGACTTCAGACTCATTTAGGAGGTTGACCGAAGGAGGAGGTTGTTCGAAACTAACTCTTGCAAATCGGTGTCTAGGAAGGGGATTAAGGGCTGAAAGCCCGAAGGTTGGTGGTTACTTAATTAAGGAACGTCTTTGACGGATAACATCCTACCAACCTTGCCACCTACCTGGCCGATTAACTTGTGGTTAGGGTCGGCAATAGACCTCCCAAGGATAACCTAAAGTTAGGAGTCGTCTACGTCTAGGCTAACTTAGACTAGGATTGATTGCTTAGACTAGGACTTGATTGACTTGTTTGACTTGGGTGAACTTGTTTGTTAATTTTAGTAACTTAACTTTGCATGTCAGCTTGGTCAAGAGACCCGGCTACATCTAGACTAAGTAGAAATAGTTCACCACCCAAAACTGAAGATATGGCTCAACAACCAACGTTGCAAGATAGATTCTATCCTATTAGGACCTCTCTACCTTCATGTATTAGCCTTCCTGATGTTGGGGACAACCAATTTGAGTTAAAACCCCAATACATAAACACTCTTTCAAAGTTTCATAGATTTGAATCCGACGATGCATACTTTTTCGTTCGAGAGTTCGAGGAAGTATGCCTCATGATGAAAATAGCCAACTTAGGAGTAGATGCTATTAAACTTCGTTTTGTCCCATTCACATTGAAAGACTTAGCAAAGAAATGGCTTTATAGTCTAGAAGCTGGCACCATATCATCATGGGATAATTTTGTCAAGACATTCTTGAAGAAATTCTATCCTGTTCATAAGACGGCTCAAATTAGGAATAGCATATTGCAGTTTAGACAATTACCAAATGAACCTTTTTGGAAACTCTTCGAACTGTTCAAGGACCTACTTGCTCAATGCCCTCATCATGGGTTAGAGAAATGGCGACTTTACCAATCTCTCTATGATGGTCTAGATTATTCTCCTAAGACCCTTCTAGAATCCATGTGCCAAGGGGGATTTTTGGGTAAAAATTAAATGGAGGGATGGTCTTATATGAGGACTTGGCCGATAAGACCATCCAATGGCAACCAAATCCAGAAAAGGTGAAGTCGAATGACTCGATCGCTTCCAAACGAGGTGCCTATTTCATAGAGGATCATATAACTCATGAAGCATAATTGACAAGCATGATGCGAAAAATAGAGTCTTTAGAGACCAAGTTTGAGACTTTAGAGCTAGAGAGCAAGTTGTGAGCCAAGTCAGCCCAACATTCCCTGCAGGCTGTACTTACTGTCAGTCCATGTCTCATGTAATGGAGGAGTGTCCAATATTTCTAACTCAACAAGGAGTTTCTGAACACTTGAATGCAGCCTTTGATAGGCCAGCCAATAATCCATATTCACCCACTTACAATTCCGGTTGGAAAAACCACCCTAACTTTGCTTGGGGCCCACAAAAGGATCAATTTAGGTCCAAATTCTCCAACCAAGCCCCACAACCTCAATATCATCAACAATTCCCAAACCAAAGTCCACCCACTTTTCAAAAGCAACAAATGGAGTCAAGACTTGCATTTATGGAAAGAAAGATGGACTCCTTTTTGAAATCCCAAGAAACAGTGATGCAAACTTGAGTAGGTTAGGGGCCCAAATGAGTCAACTAGCTAACTCCGTTAGTGAAAGACAACAAGGAACCCTACCAAGTCAACTATTGCCAAACCCTAGGAACACTAGGCAGGCTAATGAAGCTCAAGACATGAATCAATGTAACTTGGTCCATACAATAAGGTCGGGAAAAGTAGTTGATAACCAAGTGATGATGCCACAAGACTCGACTCAACCATCGACCCCTTCTAGTTCCACTCCTCCTAGCTCGAATGAACCCCAAAAAGATCAACCAGCTGAATTGGTGCATACACCCAAAGCCCCATACCCAAATAGGCTTAAGTGTAACAATAGTGCACAAATGTAGAAAATCATAGAAATGTTCAATGAAGTAAAGCTAAACATCCTACTTCTTGAGGCAATACAACAAGTCCCTAGTTACGCAAAGTTTCTAAACGACATGTGCACCAAGAAGAGGAAGACTAGCGTGCCCAAAAAGGTTTTTTTAGCCACTAGCATTAGTGAGCTATTGTCCAACTAAATCCCAGTCAAGTACAAGGATCCCGGTTGTCCTACCCTAGTGTGCACAATAGGTCAAGCCGAAATAGGTCGAGCACTTCTTGATTTAGGTGCGAGCATTAATTTGCTTCCCTTCTCCGTTTATCAACAACTTGGGCTAGACAAATTGAGCCTGACCCAAGTTATGATTCAGCTAGCCGATAGATCAATTAAGGTTCCAAAAGGAGAAATCAACGATGTCCTAATTAGGGTTGCAGAGTTTATCTACCCAGTAGATTTCATTATGCTAGAGACACAACCCGTGTCAAACCCTTGGTCTCAAACTCCAGTCATCTTAGGTCGACCATTCCTTGCGACCGCAAATGCAGTTATCAATTGCAGGAATGGATCCATGAGATTGACATTTGGAGATTTGACCAAGGAAGTCAATGTCTTCAACCTAGATAGATAACCCTATAACATCATTGAAGAACAGTTTTGAGGTCAACCTCATTGAGGATATGACTAGTAAGCACAAAGAGGAGATCACACTAAAATCAAAGGGTGATGAAGAATTAGAATCTAGTGATCTTAACCTTAACGAGATTGAGTGGGCAGCAAGTTCAAGTTCTATAGAGATGGAGAATCTAAGCTTAACACCTCCACCCATCGAGCCACCTCCTTCCTTGGAGTTAAAGACCTTGTCTAAGCATCTTAAGTACGCCTACCTAGGTGAACAGAGACGCTACCCGTCATAGTTGCATCCAACTTGACTAATAGGCAAGAGGAAGACCTATTGGCAGCCCTTAGGAGACACAGGGAAGCCATTGATTGGATTATGGCCGATATCAAGGGACTAAGCCCTAAAATAGTCCAGCATAGAATCCATCTAAATGAAGGGGTTAAACTGAAGAGGGACCCACATCGTAGACTAAATCGCTCATGCAAGAGGCTGTACAAGCCGAAATAGTGAAGCTGTTGGATAATGAGATCATTTATCCCATTTCTGATAGTCAATGGGTCACCCCAGTGCACGTGGTCCCTAAAAAGTCCAGTTTTACTGTGATGGAAAACGACAAGCAAGAGTTAGTGCAAACACGACTATCTACCAAGATTCGAGTATGCATAGACTATCGCAAGTTGAACGCCGCTACTAGAAAAGACCATTTCCCCCTCCCATTATCGACCAAATGCTGGAATGATTAGCGGGCCATGAGTATTACTATTTCTTGGGCGGCTACTCAGGATATAACCAAATCCCAATAGCCCCGAAGGACCAAGAAAAGACAACGTTCATCCAGCAGGGATGCCATTACCTATATTATTGCAGACATGTAGGCACAACTTTCTGGACCAAGTATAAATTCGCATGGGAGCTGTTAAGACCCACACTTGCAAAGAGCTTGTTGAGCAAGTTAAAATAGCCGAGGAGTCAGCTAAAAACTTGAGCCTTCCATAACTAAAGGGAAATGGGGTGTGAATAACAAAGGATGCGGCGAAATGGCACAGTCTTCCCAATCAAAAAGGAAAGAAACCATATCTATAGAGTTATTGGGGAAACTGTTCCGAATACCAAGAAGTATGGCGCCAGTAATCAGGAGTTTCAAGTTTGCTCTGAAACAATACTCCTTCAAAGATGAGTAGGTGGTTACAATACTCCATTTGCTCCAAAAGGGTAATAAGTTGAAGCTGCCAGAGATTCAATGCCCTATTGAAGTGGGACACACAAACGATCCCAACTATTACCTCTTCCATAGGATGGTTCACCATCCTACCAACAAATGCTTTGTCCTTAAGGGCAAAATTCAGGCTTTGATCGATGCCAGAGTTATGACTTTAAAGTCAGAAGAGAAGAAAGTCACTGCAAACATGGTGACTCTTGAGTTCGACACTCTTCTGAAGGTTACTGTCCTCGACGGACATGTTCCAGTCCTGAAGGCATGACTGGAGATAAGTAATCCTTCAGAAAAGCAGCAGGAGGCTAAAGGTCTCCTTCCACTAACGTTGAAGATTGGGGAAATCATGTGGGTGCACCCAAATCTTGCCAAAGATAAACAATGGGACTCAAGAAAACCCAAGCCAAAGGGGAAATCCTGTAACCTTGTCTCTATCTTTTCAGATGATGACAATGTAACAATAGCTTCTCTCAGTGATTCTGAAGATGAGAAGCATGCTTTGGCAGTACATGACACTGCACCCCAATCACAGGTACTCGGTCTAGGAAATCATACCTGAGGCAGTACTAGAAGACCATTGACTAGACACAATAGCCAACGACGTCAGTAAAAATACCTGTTCTGGCTTCAGTCCTAACGCCAGGAAAAAAAACAGAAAGAAGTCCGGTTTGACCGAGTGTTGAAGAAAACTTCTGGTCCGAGACTTGATGCGCCTTTTCGCTTTGATATATTGGCACAACTAGCCAATATTCCAGCTCGGCTCACTATACACGAGCTGCTTTGCCTCTCTAAAGAGACAAGAGAGGCACTCAGGGACGCACTGGTGATCGAGGGGGAAAACCGCACATAAAAAGTGTATGTTTTGAAATTAGAAGTTAAAATGTGTGTG
The DNA here is from genome assembly GCA_038442645.1 of Agave tequilana. NCBI lineage: Eukaryota > Viridiplantae > Streptophyta > Magnoliopsida > Asparagales > Asparagaceae > Agave > Agave tequilana. The sequence goes on from JAVJIF010029939.1 coordinate 204,513, forward strand.
CTTTGGCTTCCTCGATACTTCCGTTATAGCATAGAGGCTAAAACGAGTCGAATCCCAAGGACGGGAGGCGATAGAAGCTTTACCAGTTAATTCACGTATGTGTTGAAAGTTCTTCAATGTTTGAAAGAATGAAAAGAAAAGAAAATAAAGAATGGAAAGAGAAGAGTACGGTGAAAACAAAGAAGTGAGAAACATAGAAGATAAAATGTTTGTGTTTTTGGAATATGTCTAAAACAAAGTGAAAAAGAAAGAAAACCCATGGCTACTAACTACTAATGACTCCACTAACATGCTAACCTCTTAGTGATAATTGCCTCACATGTATCCTTGGCAATCACTAGTCCTTGGTTCAAGAGCGTTACAAAGCATGACTCATATGTTAACTTTCACATCTAAATTCAACCAACAAGTGCTAGCTACACTTAAATCATCAAAGCCCAATAAGAGCAAGCATGAAATAAAGTAATGTTAGTTTGTTAGAGATTTAGATGTTAGAGTGTTAGATCCATCAACATGAGCCATCAATGGCTCTTGCAAGAGCAAGGCCAAGTAGAGGCTATTAGATTCATGTGGATTATCAAATAAGAAGTTAGCAAGTTAGCGGTTAGTAGTTAGTTGCCATGGGAGAAATATTAGCTACACATGTAAAAGGGATTAGAGAGAAGAAAATAAAGATAAGTTAAGAGAGCACTTTTCATAGATTGTCACAATCTATTACAAGCACTCTTGTTTCCCAGCATGTACCACTCTCCCTATTACAAGATCTATAAGAAATGAAAAATACAAAGGAGGAAGAAGAAGAACACTAACTTAAACTATCCTAAACTACAAATTAGAGATGAAAACTACCCTAAACTTTGCATATCTTGCTGAAGGAGAACCCCAGGGGTATTTATAGGCACAAGGGGAAAGGGGGGCCAGGGGACAAACCCTGGCCCAAAGTACGGGCGCAGTTGCGCCTGTACGGCCGCCTACGCGGCGCCGCCTGCTGCGCTATCCTCTCCTGTCCCCATATCGGCTGGATGTTCCGGTTTTGGATTTTGGGCCCCTGGTTTTGACGAATCAGCTCTCCAAAGTCAATGGCTATATTTTAGGCCTTTAATCACCCATTAAATGGTGATTTATAGTCTTCTTCTTCATTGCACACCATGGACCTAGAAATATGCAAGAGAGGTGTTTATTAGTAGAATTTAATATGAAATAAATGTAATATGCGGTATGAAATATGCAGTTTTAGAGACTAATCACACCCCCACACTTATCTTTTGCTCGTCCCGAGCAAAACAAAAAACTAAAAGAATTATTACACCACTTTCGCAGGTGACGCGATTGCACTGAGCACGTGCAACAAGCCGTTAAACCTCTAGGTTTCCCCTAGAAGAGGAGTTTTGTCTCCTGAGGGTTTTCAGCGGATTACACCTACAAAATCCATAAAGAAAGAAATCAAATGTTAGTATTTTGAAAACACATTTTGAAATAGAGAAAAGTGTTGAAGTATTTTTGCGAAAATATAAGTGACCCAAGGTCAAAGGATAACCAGAAATTGTTCTTCCTTAAACTAAATCGAAATGCAAAATCTTGTTATAAATTAAATGTAAGAATTTAAAATTGAATTGATTCTTTGACCTTTCATAAAACTCTTAGAAAAATATGTACTTTGTGAACTGTGAAGATTTTTGGGATATTGACTCAAACTTTCATGCCATTTATTTATATTATTATATATATATTATTTTTTTCTCTTTTTTTTTCTCCCTTAGTTTTCTTAGGCTTTCTTATTTACTCGGGTAGTGAGCCTTTAGCCGGTGACTCCCAAACTAGATGATCTTAGGGCATCAGATGAGAAAACATCCCTCGGACTTAAGGACTCGAGTAAACAAGGCCACAAAACTAAAGGAGATTATTTTATTTTTTTGTCCATCATTTTAGGTGTGAATAATCATGCTTCTTGAAGCATAATTACCCAACTTCAATAAGTGATTTTTAGTATCATCATTTTTTCTTTATTTTTTATATTTTTTATGGCATTTTCAATCTTTGTTTCAATCCCAAAATTTGTGTAAGTGTGAAGTGCATAAATCTAAGGCAAAAGATTCAAGATCAATTTATCTTTTCAATCTTACTTCCTTATCCTAAAATTTAAACAAGATCTATTATTTTGATTTCGTTTAAAAATTCATAATTTTAGGTCTTCCTAATTCCTAAGATAATCATAATTTTCTTAAAAATAAATCAAAACTATTTACCTTGCTTCAAAAAGTTTTGTAAAAAGAAAAGAAAAGAGTTTCTATAAATTTTTTTTAATTAAAAAGAAGTGTAAAAGAAAGAAAATGTAAAACTAACTATGTTAGTAAACCCTCCCCCATACTTATCTCATGCATTGTCCTCAATGCATCGTGAATGTGTATATACATGAAACAAATAGAGAGAGAAGGAAGATTACCTCATGGTGGTGGTTCCGCTGGTGGTTTGACTGGGCCAAGCGTTGCTACCCAAACAAGATATCGTGGATCTTGCAGAAACCTACTAATGATCTCTCTAATACGACCTAGTAAAAGAATAATTGAATGAATGGTCTTATTAAAAATCTTATCCTCGTCTAGTTTTCAATTTTTAAAAATAATTACTGAGTCATTTTCTTCAACATCCTTGTCCAACAATAAAGTGTGATTTTGGAAGATGAGTGATTTGGACTCAAATGGAACAGGAGTAAAAACTGACACCGACTCGGGAATTTGACTCAGATCAAGTCGAGAGTCAACAATGAGAGTCAAAATTAGTTCAAAAACAGGGTCCAAACCAAAGAATTGATGTTCACACACTTTCCCCAGCAATGAAGTGTGATCATAAGAGATTGGTGATTCAATTTCATAGTGTACTGGTACAGGATTTGTTGACTTCGGAACAGAGAAAACATTTGGTAAGGATACCGGAGTCATTATTGAATCAAAAAGTGAAATGGAATGACTAACATGAGTTTCGGGATCACATTCAGGTTCACTTTCAATTTCAGGAAAGGGATAACTTGCCAGAATGTCCAGGCGACTTTAATAACTTGGAGTTTGGTCAAGTTCAAATGTGTGTTCTAAAATTGAATCTTGGTTTCTAAAATAACATGATTCTTGGGTCCCATCGGTAAAGTTAGGGGTATAAGGATTGGTTAAAGGTTGGCAAGAAAGACTTTCCTCACTCTCATTGATTAAATCGTTCATTATTGAGTCTAACCTACTGATAGTCGGGGTAACATAATTTTGAGTCTGAATCATGTCTTCCATACTTTTTGCAATTGGTTTTTCTTGAGAAGGTGAGTATGGAAGTTGATTTTGAAAATTGTGGTGAAATTGTGAGTCCATCGGATTTTGCGATTGCTGCTCGGACTCACGCAAGAGTTTCGTACTCAAGTCCAGTATTGATGGTTGTTCATTTTGAATCGGTGAGATTGAAAAAGATGAGTAGGACTCTTGAAAATGTGGTTGAGATGATGAGTCCAACATATTTTGAAATCGTTGCACTTTTTCACAAAAGACTTCCAAACGCTTTTCTAGCTCAAATTCTTCTTCAATTGGATGTTCTAAAAAAGGAGTATATGGAGTTTGATTTGGGAAGGATTGTGAATTGAGCAAATTTTAAATTTGTTGTTTGGACTCAAGAATAGCTTCCATACTCCTTTCCAAATTAGATTTTTTCTCAGTTGGTGGAACAGGAAAAGGAGGATATGAAGCAGAATCGGAGAATGAATATTATGAAAATTGTGGACAAGATGGTTTAAAATTTGACTCGGGGAAGGTGAATTCCCATTGACTCTGTGAAGAGATGAAATTATTTTGTAAATTATAGTCATAGGCTTGGGGATATGGGTCATATTGAGTCGGATAATCCCAACTCGGCATATATAGTTGGTTCATGTTATATACAGCCGGGTTGGAGTTATCCGAGTCAAATGAGGTCGGGGTGAAATATGGATTCATGTTAGGATTAAAAGAATTGTTGTTGTTAAAATCCATGTCACAATTTACAAGGAAAAAAACAAACAAACAAACAAACAAATAAAGAAAAAGAAAACAAGCCTATGCTAGGGTTGACTTAGACATAGACGACTCCTAACTGGTTAGACTGTCCACGGGGATACATTGTCAGAATCTGACCACGAGTTAATCGGCCAGGTAGGGGTAATATCAGTGGGAGGTATCCGTGCCGGAGCAACGAGTTTAATTATGCCAAACCACTGTTCTTCGAGATTTCACCTCTCAATCCCCAACCTTAGACACCGATTTGATAAGAGTCAACTTCTAATAACTTTCCTCTTAGGTCAATCTCTTAAATGAGTCTGAGATGTCCCTAGGGGCCAACGTCTAGCAAATTTTATTTAGGCTTGGGTTGTGTGAATGGGGAGGTGATTTTTGGGCTAAGGGAGGGTAATGACTTCCCCACCTTATGTTGTATTGGGTTTTGCCCTTAAGTTCAATTTGTGCAAGTGTGCAATATAGATAAGAATGAACACACAAAGAGAGTAAATTACCCACGTGTTTGTCCTATGCTATATGCAATGCCATATGTACACCTCCTATCAATATCACAACAGCACAAGAACACAATACAGTATATTGGAATGAAAATTGACACGTGCCTAGATGCAAATGTCTAAACCGTCTTAAAGCATCCAATTTTCATATTTTAGTTCTTAAAATTATTTACAGTGTACAGGTAATATAAAAATTAGCAGCAGAGTATAATAATATACAAGAAGTTAACTGGCCACACAAGAGCAAGTGTGGACTTCTGCAATGCTAAAACTTTAATCTGCACACCAAAAAACAAAGAAGAAAAGTTAACAAAAACGTGAAATCTAACCGTTCCCATCCCCGGCAACGGCGCCAAAATTTGATCGAGAGGAAAACCGCGCACAAAAAGTATATGTTTTAAAATTAGAAGTTAAAATGTGTGTGCTTTGGCTTCCTCGATACTTCCGTTATAGCATAGAGGCTAAAAGGAGTCAAATCCACAAGGACGGGAGGCGATAGAAGCTTTACCGGTTGATTCACATGTGTGTTGAAAGTTCTTCAATGTTTGAAAGAATGAAAAGAAAAGAAAATAAAGAATGGAAAGAGAAGAGTACAGTGAAAACAAAGATGTGAGAAACATAGAAGATAAAATATTTGTGTTTTTAATGTCTAAAACAAAGTGAAAAAGAAAGAAAACCCATGGCTACTAACTACTAATGACTCCACTAACATGCTAACCTCTTAGTGATAGTTGCCTCACATGTATCCTTGACAATCACTAGTCCTTGGTTCAAGAGCGTTACAAAGCATGGCTCATATGTTAACTTTCACATATAAATTCAACCACAAGTGCAAGCTACACTTAAATCATCAAAACCCAATAAGAGCAAGCATGAAATAAAGTAATGTTAGTTTGTTAGAGATTTAGATGTTAGAGTGTTAGATCCATCATCATGAGCCATCAATGACTCTTGCAAGAGTAAGGCCAAGTAGAGGCTATTAGATTCATGTGGATTATCAAATAAGAAGTTAGCAAGTTAGCGGTTAGTAGTTAGTTGCCATGAGAGAGAAATTAGCTACACATGTAAAACAGATTAGAGAGAAGAAAACAAAGATAAGTTAAGAGAGCACCTTTCATAGATTGTCACCTTCTATTACAAGCACTCTTGCTTCCCAACATGTACCACACTCTCTCTCTCTCTCTCCCCCTATTACAAGATCTATAAGAAATGAAAAATATAAAGGAGGAAGAAGAAGAACACTAATCTAAACTACCCTAAACTATAAAATGGAGATGAATACTACCCTAAACTTTGCATATCTTGCTGAAGGAGAACCCCAAGAGTATTTATAGGCACAAGGGGAAAGGGGGGCCAGGGGGCAAACCCTGGCCCAAAGTACGGCCGCAGCCGTGCCCGTACGATCGCGTTTTCGTGGCCATAGGGTGGCCGCCTGCGCGGCACCGCCTGCTGCGCTGTCCTCTCGTGTCCCCCTGTTGGCTGGATGTTCCGGTTTTGGATTTTGGGCCCCTGATTTTGACGAATCAGCTCTCCAAAGTCAATGGCTATATTTTAGGCCTTTAATCACCCATTAAATTGTGATTTAGGGTCTTCTTCTTCATTGCACACCATGGACCTAGAAACATGCAAGAGAGGTGTTTATTAGCAGAATTTAATATGAAATAAATGTGAACATGTGGTATGAAATATGCAGTTTTAGAGACTAATCAACTGGCTAATTTAGAATCATTTTTGATCTATATGCCGGAGGCCTCTAAAGATGACAGTCAACCTTTGTGCCCTGAATGTTGTCATGTACAGTTGAGAATACCTGCCATCACCTTCACTACTGAGGACATGCTCCTCAAAGACAATAAACACAATTGACCCTTGTATTATACTAGATACATCGGCTTGACATGCATTGAGAGGGTACAGGTTGATCCAGGATTTGCACTCAGTATCATCCCTAAAAGGCTCCTCTACTTTCTTGGGATACCGCTTAACAGGTTATCAGCAATGACTACTACGATATATGGCTTCAATGCAGGAAGTAGTCACCCATTAGGAAAGATTCGACTTCGCTGTCAAATTGGAGACCTAAAATTGGAAATAACATGTTACATCATCGACGCTTACACATCATACAATTTATTGCTTGGGCGGCCTTGGATTCACGCTAATTGGATCGTTCCTTCTACTTTGCACCAGTACTTCAAGTACGTGAAAGATAATGCAATAGTATGAATGGTGTTTGCTGAAAAATAGCCGTTCAAGGGAGTTGAAAACTTCTTTACTGATGCTTTTCTTTATCAGGAAGCTAACGAAGTATCAAAAGAACGATTGCTTGAAGACAATGATAGCGGCAATGAAGCGGATTCAGAGTCAAAGAAAGACACGCCAGCTACTCTTGCTTTCAAACCAATTGTAGCATATTTTAACGATCCTAAATGTAACAATCCCATCGAGGATGATGGTGAATGGGTGATTAATGAGAATGTCACTTTTGATTATCCTGTGAGTGTTAACGATACCTCCTTGCATATGCCCTTGTCCATGATAAGCGTAACAAGTACGCCTGTAGAGAGTGGAGAAGGCTCTGTCTTTGTGATCCCTTCATCCAAAAAGAGTCAATCGTCTATAGTATTCGATTGGGTCCAACCCCGAATGTCTGCAGTTACAGACTCGGGTTCAGACTCAGAACCCCCGTATTTTTTCCATTATGCACGATCAGTGCATCATATGATGAGAAAAATGGGGTACAATTTACAGCGTGGGAATGACTTGAACTTTAGAAGGGGACAACAGGGTCTTCTATAGACTTTCATGCTGAAAGGGAAGCCAGCAAATTATTACGATAAAACACGCAGGGGGTTGGGATATATTACCCCCCGCTCTGTTTCAGCCCGAAGAAGACAAATCTCTCATGTCACATTCCTTCACTTCATCTGAGTGGGAATCAATGTTAGTATAGGGGTGCTCTTTAAAAACCTCTTCGTCAATATGACTTCAATCAATCAATTAGAGCATGAGAAAGCTATTGAAATGTATGACGCTGAGCTATGGGCTCAGCAACTCGATCTCCAGTAGGAAAAGCGATTTGAGCAACATGAACCGCCCACTGAGGATAGGGTAATTTAGGTCGATGTGGGTAGTTGAGATCACTCTAAACCCATCTCTATAAGTGAAAGTCTATCACTTATAAAAAAAAAGAAGAATTGATAGCTCTTATACGAGAATATATCAGTATTTTTGCACAGAATTATGAAGATATGCCCAGTCTCGATCCGTAAATAGCCATGCATCGTTTAAAATTAAGCCTGATGTCAAGCTAGTGAAACAACAATAATGACGATTTCACCCTGACATCATGGAAGCTATTGAAGCTGAAGTCTATAAACTCATCGAATGTGGTTTCATACGGGAAGTGCAATATCTGGATTGGGTTGCCAACATTGTTCCGGTTCTTAAAAAGAATGAAAAAATTTGGATCTGTATTGACTACCGCGATCTTAATGCAGCTTGCCCTAAAGACGAGTTTCCACTATCCGTCACTGATGTCATGATTGACAACACATATGGTTTTGAGAGAATGTCTTTTATGGATGGCTTCTCAGGGTACAACCAGATCAAGATATACCCAGAAGACGAAAGGCATACTTCATTTCGGACACCGTTAAGGGTATTCTGTTATACTGTTAAGTCTTTCAGATTAAAGAATGCTGGAGCAACCTACCAACGTGCAATGAGCACAATTTTCCATAACCACCTTTGAAAAATGGTAGAATGTTATGTCGATGACATTGCTGTCAAAAGTCGCGATAAAAGTGATCATCTTCGTGACTTAAAAATAATGTCTGATATAATGCGAGCCTATTAGCTGAAAATGAACCAACAAAGTCCTTCCAGGATGTTTCAAGTGGCAAGTTCCCGGGATTCATTGTCACATCAAAAGGAATCCATCTTGATCCGGATGAGGTCAAAGCTATTCAGAGCATGCAACCACCTAAGAATCTTAAGAAACTCAGGGGTCTGCAAGGTAGGTTGGCCTATATCCTAATATTTATTGCAAATCTCTCGGATCGTTGTTAACCATTCACCCGGCTTATGAAAAAGGGTGTCTCTTTTGTATGGGATAAAACCTGCCAGGAGACTTTTGAAGATATTAAAGAATACCACACTAAGCCTCCAGTCCTGGTGGCTCCCACATCAGGAAAACCATTCTTACTCTATGTAAAAGCTATAGACTATTTTTTAGGTTCTCTTCTTGCCCAAAAGAATGATGAAGGCCATGAACATGCCATTTACTATCTGAGTAGGGCACTGATAAGAGCTGAGTCCCGGTATAACCCTATTGATAAAGAATGTTTAGCTCTTGCCTTCGCCATTCAAAAGATGTGACATTACTTGGTTGGCCAGATCATACCTGTCATTTTCAGAGTTAATCCCTTGCGTATCCTCATGACAAAACCGGGATCGTTGAATTCGAGGTTAGCTAAGTGGGCCATCCTCCTGTCTTAGTATAACATGCTCTTTATCTCTCAAAAGGGGGTTAAGGGTCAAGCCTTTGCAGACTTTCTGGCAGCTCATCCGATTTCAGAGAGCTCAGAGCTTCATGAAGATATTCTAGATAAGGTTTTCGAATCCAGTATGATCTCAGAGGATGAAGTGTGACAGATGTTCTTTGATGAAGCATCAGGAACAGGCCCCAAAGGCAAGATAATCGCTAGTGTGGTGGTGGTATTTATCTCGCGAGAATCATGTCCTTCCTCAGGCATTTTCATTAACAATATCTTGTTCTAACAATGTAGCGGAATATAATGCCATACTCATCGGCCTTCAGCTCGCTCATGAAATGAGGGTTCGCTACCTCGAGGCTTATGGTGACTCAAAGCTTATTGTCAATCAGGTCAGAGGAGAATACGAGGTTCGGTTAGAAGACTTGGTACCTTATCATCATGCAGTCATCAAAATGGCTAATTTATTTGATGGCTTTTACATCGGTCATGGGTCTCATTTCTAAAATACTAGGGCAGATGCTTTGGCTGCACTAGCGGTTACATTGGCCTTACCTATTGACGTAACTTATCATCTCACAGTGGCCACTCGACGCCTTGTCTGCTTTAAGTATGTGTTGGAAACTAATGAAGTTCATGTAACCTCATTAGGCTTCGAACCTAGAGATTGGCGATTTTTCTTCATTGACTATGCTTTCCATGACATATTACCGAATGACCCTAAGGAAGCAGCTTCTATCCGATGAAGGTCTCTCTGCTTCTACTATGATCCGATAGTAAAGACACTTTACCGTCGCTTATATGACAGTATTTTGCTCCATTGCCTCTCTAACTCTGAAGCACAAGAAGTACTTAAAGAGGCACATGATAGTATACGCGGAGCTTATTAACCAGGTTTGAAACTTAAAGATCGATTGCACAGACTCGATTATTATTGGCCAACCATGACAGCCGATGCAACCAAATATGCACAAAGGTGTAAAGCCTGTCAAATCCACGCAGACTTCATATATCAATCTCCGGAGCTACTTCACTCGAATTTGCTTCGTGGCCATTTGAGGCGTGAGGAATCGATATCGTAGGACCTATCAGCCTCTCATCAACGAAAGGTCATCGATTCATCTTAGCAATAACTTAATATTTCTCAAAGTGGGCAGAAGCTATATCACTTATTGAAGTCAAAACTTTATACGTGGTTAACTTCATTAAACACTATGTCATCCATCGATTTGGTGTCCTCAAGTGGATTATTCATGACAATGGTCCCCAGTTTTCAAACTAAATATTCTATCGGTTCTGTAAAGAGTACCAAATTTAGAATGTGGCTTCAACCGCTTATAACCCTGCTGCTAATGGTTTAACGAAAGCATTCAATAAGACAATTATTAAGCTACTCAAGAAATTTATTTTGTCAAGCAAACAAGATTGGAATGAGAAGCTCAGTGAATGTCTTTGAGCCTACCGAACTACACTCCAAACCCCAACAAGCAACACACCTTTTTCTCTAGCATATGGGTGTGAAGCAGTTATACCTCTAGAGATCTAGATACTGTCGCTACAAGTCGCCTTAGCAACCAAGATGACTAAGGAAGACAACGATCGGCTACGCCTTCAGGAACTTGAAGCCCAAGATGAGAGACGACTATAAGCTCAACAACGCATTGAGTTGTACTAAGCTCGGATCTCAAAAGCCTTCAATAAGAAGGTTAAGGAGAGGGTATTCCAGAAAGAAGACTTGATTTTAGCCACCAGACGACCCATGGTCATGACACACAAAATCAAAGACAAATTTCAACCCAAATGGGAAGGGCCATTCGTGATAGAAACAATCTACTCAAATGGGGCCTATCGCCTTGCAACTTCAAGCGGCGACATACTCATGATGCTAGTTAATGGTAAGTTCCTAAAAAAGTACTATCCTTGATCATCTTAACATCTCACCTCTGATCATCGGGTCAAATATATTTGATGTTTGCATCAGATACATTTCCCCCTATAATAGAACCATCGATCGATAATAGTTGACTATGTTCCTGCTCACACAAGCATAATAGTCCTTATCGATCGATGACAGTCGACTATGTTCCTGCTCAACACGAGCACAATAGTCCTCATCGATTGATGACAAGTTGACTATGTTCCTGCTCAACACGAGCATAATAGTCTTCATCGATTGATAAAAGTTGACTATGTTCCTGCTTAATACGAGCATAATAGCCCTCATCGATCGACAACAGTTGACTATGTTCCTGCTCAATACGAGCATAATAGTTCTCATCGATCGACGACAGTTGACTATGTTCCTGCACAACACCAGCATAATAATCCTCATGATCGATAACTATTCGGCGATAGGTAGGACTAACAGCGATGATCAAACATTGCTGAAGCACTAATCAGCACATAAGAAGCTGGTTAAGTGTTCTAATCGGTATATAAGAAGCTGATCAAGATGAACGGTGCATAAAAACATAATCCAATCCTCAACAGAGTTTGACTATTAAAGACAAGCTAGCAGAGTATTAGCTTTGTCATTATTAGAATCGAACACCCTCAAATGGCTAAGGATAGAGAAAAATATTGGCTTAACTCTTAAGTTCAATAGAAATTCTCGATAACTCATCATGCTGAGGGGAATAACATGGCTAGCCCAACTCAAATGGTGGTTGGTAAAGGCATACTAAATCCGTTGACAACTGAGGGTATGCTAAAAATCCTAAGCGACCTAATCCCATTTGATTCCTCTCCAAAATCACTTATCAATTCTTGTCCATGGAATGGTAGGATCATATAAAATAATATTCATTTCCCCTGTGAAGTGAATCACAAGTCAAACCTATCATGTTAACACTAAGCCTCTGAGAGTGAGACTCTAAAATATTTCCCGGCGGATAAAATCAACATCCATGGTGGAAGATTCTAATTTTCCCCAGTAGATCAAGGCTTCACTTGTCGGTGTCTTCCATAGATGACAGGCCCACTTAACATCATAAGGTAATCCCTGTCATGTTAATAGTAAACCTCTGAACAGCGAATTCAGACCCAACCTGTTATATCTGCAAAAGATTCCTGAACAGTCAAGTCTACAATTTAATTCTTTATCTTACCTCAGGATAAAGAATTTTTGCTATTCTATTCTGTCTATAGTCGGCCATGTCCAGCCAATCACCTTTGAACTGACGAGTCCTGATCTTCAGTCCAGTAGGGACTTTTCATTCTTGCCGTTATGTCAGTTCGTCACCTCTGAACGACAGAATTTAAAGTTGGTAGCGGCTCAATCGGTCATGTTCAGTTCAGCACCTCTTAACCAACAGACAATCAGGTTCCCTCTTTATACCATCATGTCCAGTTTATCACCTCTGAACGGTAGAGCTCTAAATTCGATAATTTCTAAATGGTCATGTCCAGTCTGCCACCTCTGAACAAACTAGATCCTAACTTCATCCTTTAGTCCCCCGTGGACTTTTCTTTTACTGTCATGTTAACCTTAAACCTCTGAACAATGAATTGTGAACCTGGTATCTCTTAGTTGGTCATGTCCAGTCAACACCTGTGAACCAATGAGTGTCCAGATCTAATTCGCCTTTGTAGTCCCTTGCAGGCTAGCTGCCAAGTTAATACGACTATCTCTGGCGACGGATTCAGAATTTAGCGTGTCTTAGTATATCATGTTTAGTCCATCACCTCTGAATAGACAAGTTCCTAAAATCAGATTCACCCTTTTAAAGCTTTGTTGTCATGTCCAATTAATCACCTCTGAACAGCAAACGCCCTGACATTAGTGGTTTCTCAATCGATCATGTCAGTTTATCACATTTGAATCGACAAGTAGCTATGTCTAATTATCCCCAGTCCAATAGAGAATTTTCATTTTTGTCATCATGTCCAGTTCGTCATCTCTAAACGATAAAAATCTTAAGTCTAGTAATCTTCAACTAGTTACGTCCAGTTTGTCACACCTAAACTGACAAATTCTAGACTTCATCGCATTTTGTGATGCCTAGTTCATCAAAACAAGTTCATATCCTGACGATCTTTAGTCTGTTATGTTAATATTTACCTCTGAATATGAAGATCGTCAAGTTTACTTTATTTTATTTACATCCCCAACAAGATTTGAATCGAGTCTGTTGGCCCAATGGCCTTCCACTCTAGTTTTGATGATGATCAACACTCATGTAGTTATGTTTACTAATATTCTTGTGTTTCTAAGTTTCAGATCATTAACAGGATATTAGTTGGTGATTAGCTTCAACAAGATGATTAGAAGCTATCATGGTGATTCCGGTGCCAAAGCTTAACGATCATACCCTTGCACTTGGAAAATCACGGAGTTTTTGGAGCAAGTCTACTTGAAGATGGAAGATCGACAAGAAGACTTAGGTATCCTAGTTTAGATAGAGTTTTAGATCCATTTGTAAAGCTTAGTTTAGTTGATATGCTCAAGTGCACAAAACACACGTTTTATGATTTGATATTTGTTTTTTATGAATAGTTGATCAAAACAAGTTTACATGTTTTATATGTATAGTAGATGTATTCTAGTTATACATACATGGTTTAACTTGCTAAACAAACTTATTTTGATATCCCTATTCATGTTTTGGAAAAATCAAGTTTGATAAAAATACAAGTTTTGTTTTTGATAAAATTTGCAAGACACAAAAATAAATTGATATGTTGATATATTGTCTTGAAATTTTTATCACAGGTGTATGTTTTAATATAAAATGATAAAACAAATTTTGTGAATTTTTTAGAAGTGTTAAAAGATTTTTAGAAAATATTTTACACTGTTTTTCTGACCCTGCACTGTGCCTGCCAGGCCAGTTCGGTCGACCGGACCGGTCGACCGCACCAAGTGGCCGGTCGACCGGGTCGGTCGACCGATGTGCACAATCGTGCACGCTGGCGACACATGTAGTCGGTCGACCGGACCGGTCGACCGAGTTGAGAGCTCTGCTCTCGGGAATTTTCGGTCGACCGGACCGGTCGACCGCTGCTGCCCAACGGTCACATTTTTGACCGTTGGCGGTCGACCGGGCCGGTCGACCGGCAGTTGGTCAGACTGCCACATCAGCCTAACGGCTAGTTTTTCCTAGGGGCTATATATACCCCATTTCTCCATTGTTTTGGATAAGAATTTTTGAGCTAAAATTTTCAGTTTTCTGAAGAGTTTAAAAGAGTTTTAAAAGAGTGTTTAAGTCAAAAAGATTTCATCTTATTTGTTTTTGGTTTTTGGAAAATCAAAGAAAAATAGGTTTTTGGGATTTTTGCTTAGATCTTCAATTCTATCATATTGCAAGTATTTTCCCAAAGATTTTTCTTTGTTGCTTGTTTCCAAAAACACTTGTTTTCCACACTTGAGCTATCTTCTATCCTAAACTATTAGGATCTTGTTTTTGTGGAAAAAGAAAAGAGAAAAAGGAAGAGAAGAGTTTGAGGTTGTTTGTTGTAAACCTCTTTGTTGTAAACACCCTTTTATTTGTGAATCCCTCTTTGGTAGAGGTGATCGGGTGATTGAGTTGTATCCCTCAAGTGTGAGGTGATAGTGTTGGTTGTGAGCCTCTTCGGTAGAGGTGTTGTGGATTGTGGTTGTTGTAGCCTCGGTGGCTTTGTAAGTTGAGAGAGGAGTTAGGTACTCCTATAGTTGTAAGAAATCTTCTTCGGTAGAGGTTCCCTCGGTGGGAGTTGAGATAGTGGAAATCCTACACGGTGGTGTAGGCGGGGATGTAGAGTTGGGTACTCGAACCTCGAAACAAATCTTTGTGTTAGCGTTTGATCCATTGTCTCTCTAACCCTTACTCTCTTTACTTTGTGCAAGCATCATTCATTCATTGCATACATATCTTATACATTGCTTGTGTTGTGCATATTTATATTGCCTTGCATTTATTCATATTACTATTCATTCTTATATGCTTGGCTTGATTGTGTGTACTTTATATTGCTTGGATTGCTTGTGTGTGTGTGCCTAACTTATACTCATCCAACAAGAGCTTCACATAGCACCTCAACCCATTTCAAGGGGAATCAAGGTGAGTTAGTCCAGAGCCTCGCAAGGGGAATTCGGCTACACTTGTTGTATTGTATTAGTTTGTGCATAATTTGCATTAGCTTCCGCATTTAGCGCACTTAGTTTGCATTGAGTTTTCTTAGATTAGCAATTACACCTATTCACCCCCCCTCTAGGTGTTTTTCAATTGGTATCAGAGCTAGTGCTCCTGATACTTAGGCTTAACATCCTAGGAGTGATCCATTTGCTTGCTAATCTCATTTGCATTTGTTTGTTTGCACATTCATATATAGTTTACCATGGACTTCATGACCCCTCCTAGCTTTGACCCTTCCAACATTGATGTTTGGAAGTATAGGATGTCCATGTACCTAAAGACCCTAGGTTTGCATGTTTTCCTTGCGGCCACCAAGAGATGTTATCTTGGTGATTGCAATCATATAGGGGCCAATGCACAAGCCCTAGAGGCTATTAGAAGCACTTTGCCTAAAGAATATCTTTTATGTGTTTCTAACTTTGATTCCGCTTTTGTAGTGTGGAACAAATTGACAACCACCACCACCTCCAAGCTTCAATTGCCAATCCAAGAAGAGGAATCTAGTGGAGAATCCGATCCACAATGCTTCATGGTCCAAGGGAATGACTCCCTTGAGGTACAATCGGAAACTCAACTAGATAGTAATGATTGTGCTAGTTCTTCAAATGATTATGTTGATCCCCATGCCTTAAATGAAGAACTATCTATTGTGTGTGAAAAGTTAATAGAAAAGTATAAAGTTTTGAAAAAGAAAAGTCTAGAATTGAAAAAGAAAATAAATGTTTGCACTCTAGACTTGACAATATTTTGCAAGAGAAGGATGAGATTGCTAATGAAAGGGACTCATTAAAATCTCAACTTAACCTTGCTTTAAATGAAAATAAAATTTTGAAAAATAAAAATGATTGTGAAGATGTTTTGAAGAAAAATGATTCTTTAACTTCAAAACTTGATTTTGTTTTAAAAAGTAACCATTCTTTGAAAAATGAAATTGAATTTATTTCAAAAGAATTAGAAATTTGTTTAAAGAAAAATATTGTTTTGAAAAATAATATGGATGCACATGTTTGCCATGCTAGGGTAGTTTCACCTAGAACACCTATTGCATGCCACACTTCTTCTTTGATTAACAATGATATATCCATGCTTAAGAAGAGTGTTGATTGTTTGGGCTCCACTTTGAGCCAATGTGTAGTGGGCCATACACGCTTGGAATTTTTGTTTCGAAAGAAACAAGTTCCTTCTATTCATGCACACCCTACACGGCATACACATGCTCCTCACGGACACACTTCTCACATGTATGCTCATGTGTACACTTGTACACATTGTGGACGTAAGGGCACCTTGCTAAATTTTGTTATGATAGATTACATACTCCTAATTTAGCAAAGAAATTTGTTTGGGTTAGAGAAGGGACTAACCCCCATGGACCCAAAAGAGTATGGGTACCAAAGACCACCCTCCTATTATTTTTGATGTAGGTGTGGGCTCTCACATGACGTGAGAGTAATGACACCTTGGAGTGGATGCGTTCCGGACTTAAAGGAAATCAAATGGATGCATCACTTTCAAGGGAAGATTTGGTGGAGATGACCACCATGTTTTGGAGACAAGGAGAGTTGCTTTTTTCGTTTTGGTAACAATCCTTTACTCCCATTTATTGTTTACATGCTTTCCATGTTTTAATGTTTATAGCATGTTTTTGATGTCTATGGATTAGTATGTTCATTCCATGTTTATTAGATCCTTGACATACATGTATAGTATTTGAGACACATATGCTTATATGAACCCATATTTAGTGTTCTCACTTTTGTTTAAGCTATAATGTACATCATGAATCTAATACATGTGAATTTACATAGTAATCATGTTTTAGTTTTATCATGATGATTTTTTTTTTATATGTGTTTTTGATGCTTCATATTTTGAATATATGTTTAAGTGTTAGTTTTCATTAAGACTAGTTATATACTTGTACATAGAGTGGGCTACAAATAAATCTATATATAGTTGAAATTGAATGCTTATTTGAACCCATTAGATGTGCTAGTATAGTCTAGTTTTGATGATTCATACATATTAAACTTGTATTCTCATTTTTTGAATTTACTTTATGATTGTGTATTTCACTTCATGTATATGTTTATTTTGCCAAAACATTAAGATATACATGTATACCCCTTGAGTCATTTGCCTTTCATGCAAATCTATATATATGGACTCAAATTGTGTTTAGGGATATGTATGTACACTTATTGTGTTGACAATTCATACATATACCTTGAATTGAAAATTGTTGTTATGAAAATTTAGTCTTTCGTGATTTTCAAGTTTTCATGTGTTCATGTTTAACTTCATGTATATGACCATCTTATCCAAACTATTGACTATACATGAGTATCCTTTTTGAGCCACGTGCCTTCATGCATATATCTTTGTGGACTCGTTATGTTTTGGATATGTATGTATACTTTAGTTTGTATTAGACATACATATGCCTTGAAGATTAGATAGTTTTGATGATTTTCATGTTTTAAGGAATAATTGAGCTTAATGAAAATATTTTTATGATTATGATATTCACACTTTATTTGTACACTCACCTTTATTGCTTGCTCATGTTTTGTTTTCATGAGTCTTATTTATGCCTAATTGAACTTGAGTGTTTGATATGATGTGAATTTCATGTTTATGGAAAACAATTTTGTTTTATTCCTTACTTGAAGGATTTCGTACTAGTTAACAAGTTTTCCATTTAACTAGTTGCGATGTTCTTCACTTTGGTAGAGTTTTTCAAACTAAGCTATAATTTTCAAATCTAATTTTGAAAACCCCTACCTTCTAAGGGCGGTAGGATGGGAGATCATGTTCATGTATGCCCTAAATTGAAAATCTTTAAAACTTGAATTATGATTGGGTGGTAGATAATATGATGTATACACTTGAACTTATTGTTATGTCAATTGGTATCATTGAACTCTTTCAATTGGTATCATTTTGATCTTCTGGTATACTCATATATGTTTTGTATGTATGTATGCTTTAAATTCCAAGTATATCAATTTCTATTGGTATCTATTTTTCATACATATATATGTTTGTGTTTATGCTAGTGCTTGAGTTTCAATTTTGTTTAAATTGATTACTTTTAAATTGTTATCAAGACTATGCATGACCTTAGTTTGTATTTCATAAAGGGGGAGAAAATTTGATTTTGTATTTCAATTGGTATTTGTACTCCCACACTTTATGATTAAAAGTTGTTATTTTAAACATATGATATCAACATCAAATTTGTTTATGTGTTTTTAAAATGAACAATTCTTACAATTGGTATCAATGTTTCTATGTAAAATCTTTTAAATTGGTAAAATATTTACAATTGGTATCATATTTAAGAAATTCAAAATTTGGTTTGGTTTCAAGATTCATGGTTAAGAATTAAAGACTTATGTTTAATTACAATTGGTATTTCCAAAATTTTGTTTAAAGAAAATATTCAAAGTTTTGATTTGCATTTCCTATATGCAAGGAGAGCTTAACATCTCTCTTACATATAGATTCATGTTGAGTGTATTGTGTATTGAGGAGCTTAACATCTCTTCTTTATATGGTACACGTGTGTAGGGGGAGCTTCACATCTCCTCTTATGCATTACATAATATGTGTTATGTGAATTGGGGCTTGTCATCCCTTCTTCATGTAATGCATATGTGTAGGGAAGCTAACTTAGCGTCTTCCTCTTCATGAATGTATATAGCATATAACATATATTGATCCTTGTTTATTGGTATCTAGATGCTTCATTGACATATTTTTATTCGATATCATGTTTTTAAAGTCACCCCTTATTGACTTTGTTTTTGTTTTAGACAAAAAGGGGGAGAACATTGTTTGCATTGTTTTGATTGACATAAAGGGGAAGCAAGATTTTTACCCCTCGTTTTATTTATGGTTTTGATTACCCCTTTGTTGATGATTGACAAAAAGGGGGAGAAGAATTTGAGTTTTGTCTTTATATATGCATGATTGTGTTTTTGCATATACCAAGTTCATGCATAAAGATAGATAATAAGATATGTTGCATGCTTTTGTTTAGTATCATGTACTTTCATTGCATATCTATTATGTTTATTGTGATGCATGAGTTAAGGGGGAGCTTCCTTGAAGCTTAACTTTAATCCATGCATATATAACTCCATGAGTTTTGTCATCATCAAAAAGGGGGAGATTGTTGGCCCAATGGCCTTCCACTCTAGTTTTGATGATGATCAACACTCATGTAGTTATGTTTACTAATATTCTTGTGTTTCTAAGTTTCAGATCATTAACAGGATATTAGTTGGTGATTAGCTTCAACAAGATGATTAGAAGCTATCATGGTGATTCCGGTGCCAAAGCTTAACGATCATACCCTTGCACTTGGAAAATCACGGAGTTTTTGGAGCAAGTCTACTTGAAGATGGAAGATCGACAAGAAGACTTAGGTATCCTAGTTTAGATAGAGTTTTAGATCCATTTGTAAAGCTTAGTTTAGTTGATATGCTCAAGTGCACAAAACACACGTTTTATGATTTGATATTTGTTTTTTATGAATAGTTGATCAAAACAAGTTTACATGTTTTATATGTATAGTAGATGTATTCTAGTTATACATACATGGTTTAACTTGCTAAACAAACTTATTTTGATATCCCTGTTCATGTTTTGAAAAAATCAAGTTTGATAAAAATACAAGTTTTGTTTTTGATAAAATTTGCAAGACACAAAAATAAATTGATATGTTGATATATTGTCTTGAAATTTTTATCACAGGTGTATGTTTTAATATAAAATGATAAAACAAATTTTGTGAATTTTTTAAAAGTGTTAAAAGATTTTAAGAAAATATTTTACACTATTTTTCTGACCCTGCACTGTGCCTGCCAGGCCAGTTCGGTCGACCGGACCGGTCGACCGCACCAAGTGGCCGGTCGACCGGGTCGGTCGACCGATGTGCACAATCGTGCACGCTGGCGACACATGTAGTCGGTCGACCGGACCGGTCGACCGAGTTGAGAGCTCTGCTCTCGGGAATTTTCGGTCGACCGGACCGGTCGACCGCTGCTGCCCAACGGTCACATTTTTGACCGTTGGCGGTCGACCGGGCCGGTCGACCGGCAGTTGGTCAGACTGCCACATCAGCCTAACGGCTAGTTTTTCCTAGGGCTATATATACCCCATTTCTCCATTGTTTTGGATAAGAATTTTTGAGCTAAAAATTTTCAGTTTTCTGAAGAGTTTAAAAGGGTTTTAAAAGAGTGTTTAAGTCAAAAAGATTTCATCTTATTTGTTTTTGGGTTTTTGGAAAATCAAAGAAAAATAGGTTTTTGGGATTTTTGCTTAGATCTTCAATTCTATCATATTGCAAGTATTTTCCCAAAGATTTTTCTTTGTTGCTTGTTTCCAAAAACACTTGTTTTCCACACTTGAGCTATCTTCTATCCTAAACTATTAGGATCTTGTTTTTGTGGAAAAAGAAAAGAGAAAAAGGAAGAGAAGAGTTTGAGGTTGTTTGTTGTAAACCTCTTTGTTGTAAACACCCTTTTATTTGTGAATCCCTCTTCGGTAGAGGTGATCGGGTGATTGAGTTGTATCCCTCAAGTGTGAGGTGATAGTGTTGGTTGTGAGCCTCTTCGGTAGAGGTGTTGTGGATTGTGGTTGTTGTAGCCTCGGTGGCTTTGTAAGTTGAGAGAGGAGTTAGGTACTCCTATAGTTGTAAGAAATCCTCTTCGGTAGAGGTTCCCTCGGTGGGAGTTGAGATAGTGGAAATCCTACACGGTGGTGTAGGCGGGGATGTAGAGTTGGGTACTCGAACCTCGAAACAAATCTTTGTGTTAGCGTTTGATCCATTGTCTCTCTAACCCTTACTCTCTTTACTTTGTGCAAGCATCATTCATTCATTGCATACATATCTTATACATTGCTTGTGTTGTGCATATTTATATTGCCTTGCATTTATTCATATTACTATTCATTCTTATATGCTTGGCTTGATTGTGTGTACTTTATATTGCTTGGATTGCTTGTGTGTGTGTGCCTAACTTATACTCATCCAACAAGAGCTTCACATAGCACCTCAACCCATTTCAAGGGGAATCAAGGGGAGTTAGTCCAGAGCCTCGCAAGGGGAATTCGGCTACACTTGTTGTATTGTATTAGTTTGTGCATAATTTGCATTAGCTTCCGCATTTAGCGCACTTAGTTTGCATTGAGTTTCTTAGATTAGCAATTACACCTATTCACCCCCCCTCTAGGTGTTTTTCAGAGTCATCACTCAAACTTATTGGTGGTAATTTATCAAATAACTAATTCTATCATGTTTTCAACCTTTGAATAGATTAGTGAATATTCTTATGGTGTAAGTTGGAAGACTATACCATTATCTTGTTTCTTTTGAGAGTTAAAATTAAACTTAGAATTACTACAAATTCAGAAGATAAAGCAAGCATAGACATAATAGAAGAGTCAAATAAAATTATTTTTTATTATTGATTCAAAAGAAAAAAAAAGAAGAGGGATACTGATTAGTCTACAGTTCTGCATTATTATATCACATTTTCCTACTGATTTATGAATAAAACGTCAGTCTAAACCATGTTTTGGTCTCTCTTGCAGATAATCAAGACAAGGAGGGCAAAAGGGTAATAAGAGCTTACTTAAACCCATTTTTGGGTAGTTAAATCCATATTTCTTGGAGGCCAAGTAAGGAAACTTCTAGAAGATGCATTGAACCTAGACCTTTGTGCACGTCAGATGAAGATCCGAACGAATATACCCGAAACCAAGTATACCAAGAAGGTCCTAGAAGTGACAGGGATCTCTCGCCAAAAACCAGGGACCTAGGTCCCTGGTATTACCGCGAAAACGTGGCAATAGCCGCGTTTCCGCAGCAAGGTGGTGGGGCCACGCGTCGATCTTCGACGTGTGGCCTCGTCTCATCTTCTAGAATCTCCCTTTGCCAATAAATACTGCAGGGTTTGGCCAAAACGTAAGCAGATTTGGATTTAGGTTAGGTTTTCTATCTTTTAGTGTAGGGTAGTGTATGTGTTCTTCTTCTTTTATTTTTTATTTTCTTATCTTTTTAGATCGTGTATTAGGGCAGAGAGATTCAGAGAGAGAAAGAGAGAGATTGATGTAATAGATGGTGACAATCTATGTAAATGTGTCTCCTTTCTTCTCCCTTGTAATCTTCTCCATCTTCTACATGATGCTTAACTAATCTTTTCTTCTCATGACAATCTAACTACTAACCACTAACCATCTAACCACTTACTTAATAATCTACATGAATCTAATAGCCTCTACAAGGCCTTGCTCTTACAAGAGCCATTGATGACTCATGATGATGGATTCTAACATTCTAACATTTCTAACACCTAACCCATTAACTTGCTAAATTGCAATGTCTTCTTTATTTCATGCTCACCTCTAACCGGTTTTGATGATCTAATAGTAACTTGCAACTTGTTACGTAGTATGGATGTATTGTTTGAATGTAGAAGAATAATCTTATGGGCCATGCTCTGTATCGTCTCTTGAAGCCAAGGATTAGTAATGGCCAAGGATCCATGTGAGACAACTATCACTAAGAGGTTAGCACGGTTAGTGGAGCAATTAGTAGTTAATAACCATGAGTTTTCTTTCATAGTTTTCCTTCTTCATTTTACTTTGTTTTAAAAATCAATTTCCAAGCTCTTTTATCATTTTCCAAAACCTTTTCTTATTTCATTTTCTTTTATCTCTCATTTTCTACTTTCTTGTTTTGCTTTACCAATTCACAACCATTTCTCATTTGTTTTCACATCGACGTTTTCATCGCCTTCTTCACTTATCACTACTGAATTTTCTTTTCTTTTCTCTTTTTCTCATTCTTTTACAAAGAAGAACTTGTTAACAACCGACGTGAATAAAAGCTGTTAATGCTTCTATCATCTCCCGTCTCTATGGATTCGACCCGTTGAGCCAATACTATAACGGAAGTATCGAGGGAATATTAGCACATATGAGCTTTTCATTAATTTTATAAATACACATTTTAAAGGTGCTGGTTCTGCTCCGATTAAATTTTTGGCGCCATTGCCGGGGACGGGAATAGTTTTGATTTCACGTTTTTGTTAACATTTTCTTCTCTATTTTGGTGTGCAGGGCAATTTTTACAGATTCTTTGCATTGTAGAAGGTTACTCTTGCTTGCCTTTCCCTGCTTTAGAAAGCAAAAATCTTGCTTCTTACACTTTGCCGCAGAAATCAAAGACAAGCCGCGCAAACGCGGCAATTTTGTGGCATTTGTACTTTGTCTTTTGCAGGGACCTTGCACATTGTATATATTATTGTATTCTACTGCTAATTATCTGTTTTGATTGCCTACATACTATAATAATTAAAGAACTAAAATACGGTAATTGGACGTTTTTAAAACGGTTTAGACATTTGCATTTAGGTACGAGTCAGTTCTATTCCAATATACTGTATTTTCTTCTGTTGTTATGATCTAGACTGAGGTGTACATATGACATTGCATATAACATAGGACAAACACGTGGGTGATTTATTCGCTTTGTATTATCTTTTTGTCTATATTGCATACTTACACAAATTGAAATTAAGGGCAAAACCCATGCAAGATAAGGTGGGGATTTCATCACCCTTCCTTAGCCCAAAAACTACCTCCCCACTCACACAACCCAAGCCCTAATAAAAATTGATAGACGTTGGACCCTAGGGATATCTCAGACTCATTAAGAGATTGACCGAGGGTGGAACTTGTTTTGAATCTTACTCTTGTGAAATCGGTGTCTAAGGTTGAGGATTAAGAGGTTACACCTCGAAGATACCGTAGTTTGCGTAATAAAGGCCCGTTGCTTACGCACAGATACCTCCCACCGTATTTTGTCCCTACCTGGCTGATTAGCTTATAGTCAGATTCATACAACAACCTCCCCCGAGTAATCGACCAGTTAGGAGTCGTCTAGGACTAGGTCAACCTTAATATAGGCCTGGTTTTGATTTTTTTTCTTTTCTTTATGTTTGTTGTTTGCTTTTTCTTTTTCTTTTTCTTTTGTTTGTGATTATTTGTAAAATGGAATTCAACAATAACAATTCTTTCAATCCTAATATGAATCCATATTTCACACCGACCCCATTTGTTTTGGATAATTCCAACCCGGCTTTTTATAATATGAACCAACCAAATACACTGGGTTGGACTTATCTGAATCAATACAACCTATACCCCCAGTCTTATGACCATAATTTTCAAAATAATTTTCACTCTTCACAGAGTCAATGGGGATTCACCTCCTCCGAGTCAAATTTTCAACCACCTTATCCACAATCTTCACAATATCCACGATATTCATTTCCTAATTTTGCTTCCTATACTCCTTTTCTAGAATCACCAATTGAAGAAAAATCCGAGTTAGAAAAGAGTATAGATGCCAACCTACAAGAGGCCGAGTGACAATTTCAGAAAATGATGGCCTCTCTAATTCTACAATATTTTTAAGAGTCTTACTCAGTTTCACCTCCTCATAATGAACAACCATCTGCCCTAAAAATGAGTAAGGAACTCTTGCATGAGTCCAAGCTTCAATCTCAAAACATGTTGGACTCACAATCTTTCTAAAACCAAGATTCCTACACTCATTTTGTGGAACATCCACTTGAAGAAAAATCAAGTTTAGAAAAGAGTATAGAAATCTTGCAGAAGTCCGCGTTACAATTTCAAAAATCTTCTTCTCAGTCTATTGATAGGTTGGAAATATAATTAAGTCAATTGGTTAACATTTATAGGAATGAGAAAACTCTCTCTTATCAACTTTTGACCAATCCAAATATCTCTAACTCTATCAATTTGACCCATGACTCTTGTTGTTTTGAAAACCAAGCCTCATATACTACCTTTCTAGAACATCCACTTGAAGACACATCACATCTAGAAAAAAGTATTGAAATCTTGCAGGAGTCCGCGCTACAATTTTAAAAATTTTCTACCCAGTCATCAATAGGTTGGAAACACAATTGAGTCAATTGATTAGCATTTATAGGAATGAGGAAACTCTATCTTATCAACCTTTGACCAATTCAGCTATCCCTAACTCTATTGATTTGACCCAAGACTCTTGTTATTTTAGAAACCAAGATTCAATTTCAGCACATCCATCTGAACTTGACCAAACTTCAAATGTTGAAAATCCCATTGACATTTTGGTGATTGAAGCTAAAACTGCACACAAAATACGGAATTACAGAACTTAGAATGAAGATGTGCAAGTGCTCAATTCTTACCGCTATAGCAAGTGGCTATGCGGGTCGTGATCCACAAGGAGTGTTTTGCGATAGAAGCTTTTACGTTTCTTTATTGAAATCTTAATGAAGATAAAACAAAGGTTCTTCTTTGGTTAAAGTTAAGAAAATGAAAAAGAGTTAATAGTTAAAGTTAAGAAGAAAGTGGTAGATGAAGAAGGTGAAAAAAATCAGAAAACGGCGAAAGCGACTATGTACAAATGATTATTTACAAGGAAGTGAAAAGGAGTGGTGTTGGTGATTTAATTTACAGAAATGAAAGAAAAGAAAGAAGAGGAAGAAATACTTACCTAGATTGATTGATGACTTACCTGAAAACCTTTGCATGTTCTACCTTTGTTTAGGAGGCGTTCAACGCATAGATCATAAGCCCGAGCTCAGTCCCCGTCCGCATTATATCATCAAGTCTCGCACAAGCATGAAGTGATACGTCTTGAGGAGGAGAACGTCTTCATGAACTATCATTGGCACTCACAAAACATCGTTATACTTGTGCTTTGGAATTCACTTGTAAACTCAACAAAAACATACGAGGTAAAGTAGAAGAGGAAGACGAAAACAAAAGAAAATGAAAGTAAATAAGAACATAAAAATGTTACCTTTTATTGCTTGAAACGATGGAAGAAAGGAGGAGGGTACATCGGTGTCACTCTCAACATATGCCTCTCTCTCTTACTTACATGAATCATCATCTAACCTAAGCTTACATACAATTTACATAAAAAGAAAAGAAAAACCTAAACTAAGAAATGGAAAAATAGTCTAAAATCCTATCTCTGCATTGGCGTCCCTTTTCAGCGAAAAGACTGGCTTTTTATAGGCAAAACCCACACCTTTGGGATCCCGGGAGATTGGGGGAGCAAACGCTCCCCCTAACTCCCCAACCTTGCCGCGGAAACGCGGCCAGGGTGTGGCCAGGTGGCCACACCCTGTTGGTGGGTCGCCCTGGTTTCGCTTCCTGTTTTTATCTTCAGTTAGTTTGTCAGTTTGAGTCCCGTATTGTGACGAAATGGCCTTGGATTCTTGGCTTTAACCGATCGATTCTGAGAGGATTCTTCTCAACCGGTTCTCAACCTCTTGATTTTGCCCTGATTCAGTGAGCTCGAATTAATTCTGATTTAACTCAGAATTTTGGTGGGCTTTTGGGCTCATTTCTCTTCATTTCCTTAAGGAATGGGCCTGCAAATAAATTAAGCAATTAATTAGGACAATGCAGGCTTTTATTCTATAATAAGTATGGATATATGATATTAAATATGCAACATTAGCGACCAATCACACCCCCATACCTATCTTTTGCTCGTCCTCGAGCAAAACAACTAAACTATACTAAGGATTATTAGACCACTTTCACAGGTCACGCGATTGCACTGAGCATGTGCAACAAGCCGTTAAACCTCTAGGTTTTCCCTAGAGGACGAGTTTTGTCTCGTGAGGGTTTTCAGCGGATTGCACCCACAAAATCCATAAAGAAAGAGAAATAAAGAGTTAGTATTTTCGAAAAGCATTTTGAAAGAGAAAAATATTTGAAATATAATTGTAAGATCTAAGCAATCTATAAGTTATAGGAAAACTAAATTTTTCATTCCTAAACTTAGTCTCTATTCAAAAATTTGTTATCAATTAAAGTAAGAAGTCAAACTGTACCTCTCATCTAGTCTATTACTTTACCCTAAGTCATATGCACCTTGTGATTGTGAAAATTTTGACTAAAGGTTCATTAACTCTAACTCTTATGCCTTATTTATTTATATATATATATATTTTTGGTGGTAATATTTCTTAGTTCTATTAGGCTTTCTAATCTGCCCATGTAACGAGCCTTTAATCGATGAATCCCAAACCAAACGGTCTTAGGGCACCAGGTGAGAAAACACCCCAAGGACTTGAGGACTCGAGCAAACAAGGCCACAAAACTAAGGATTTTATTATATGAACCCCTTTTTGGCGTGAATACTTATGCTTTATTAGACACAAATACCCAGCTTAATTAGAGATTTTTATATAATTTTTTTTCTTTCAAACTTATCTAATCATCTTTCGCATAAATACTAAGGCTTGCTTAGGCCAAAGCACCTAGCTAATCAATAATTAGATTTGTTCATTTTTTTTCTTTTTTCTTTTTTTATAAGGCATAAGAATCTTTGTTTTTGAACCCTAAGTGTGTAAGTGTATGAAGTGTGCATATTTCATCAAGGTAAAGATCAAGACTAAATTACTTTGACAAATTATCTTCCTAACTCTAAAAATCAAACAAATAATCTTATTTTGACCAAGTATAAGAAATCCTAATTTGGATTTTCCTATTCCTTAAAATTAACTTAATTTCTTACAAAAATAAGTCAAAATATTGTTTCTATTTTTCATAAAGTTTTTTAATAAAAAGAAAAACCTAAGTTATGTTAGAACCCTCCCCCACACCTATCTCATGCATTGTCCTCAATGTATGAATTAATGCATAGATGCATGAAAAAGAAGAAAGGGAAGGAAAATGTTACCTTAAGGTGGTGGTTCCGGTGGTGGTCTAATTGGTCCACGAAATGCGGCCCAATCAACTTTTCTTGGGGCTCGGAGGAACCCACCAGAAATATCTTTAATATAACCATTAAAAAGATAAATCCATGAAGAATTTTTATTAAAAATTTAACCCCATCCAATTTCCAAATTCCATAACTAATTTCGGAGTCAAATTTGCCAACCACCTCGTCCCAGAATGGAGTGTGAAAAGATAGAATGATTGACTTGGACTCAGGAAGTACGGGAACTAACATCGACTCAGGAAGGTGACTTAAGTCAAGTAAAGGTTCAGGAGTCAAAATAGGTTCAGGAATTGGGTCCAAGTCAAGAAGTTGAAACTCAAGTCCACATGTATTTTCCAACAATGGAATGTGACCTAATATGGGTGATTCAAGTTCAGGAATGATAGGTGGGGGAATCAAAACTGACTCTAAAATATTACTCAAGTTTGGTAACAAAACAGGAGTCAATATTGATTCAGAAAGGTGAACTGGATCATAGATTTGAGAATCTAGGTCACATATCTCATTGAGTTCAATATCATAAAAATGAGAACTTGTCAATTTGTCAATAGGATCTTCAAAAGTGTATAATTGGTCAAGTTCAATATGATCCTCAAAGATGGGTGATTCAATTTCATTATGAATTGGTACAGGATCCAATGTTGACTCCGGAAAAAGATTGAAGTCAGGTGAAGATACCGGAGTCATTATTGAATCAGGAAGAAGAATTGAATCACTAAGTTGGGGTTCAAGATCATATTCATTCTCAAGTTCTATTTCAGGAAAGGAATAACTTGCCAAACTGTCAATATCTTTTTCAAAATTTGGAGTTTGGGCAAGTTCAAATGGTTGTTCTGAAATAGAATCTTGATTTCCAAAACAACATGACTCTTCGGCCCTAACAGAATGGTAAGTGACATCAGAACGGTGGGAACGTAGAGATTCGACCATCATATCTATGTCACGATTACGAGCGTTTTTAGCCTGAGTCATGGCTTCAAGCATCTTTTCATAGTTGATGGATTCATTGTTTTGATGAAAAGATGAAGTGTTGTCTTGGAAGTGGTAGTGAAATTGTGAGTCCATCAGATTTTGTGATTGTTGTTTGGACTCACGCATACTCCTTTCCAAAATTGATGGTTTTCTATTTTGGACTGGTGGAACTGAGTATGACTCATGGGGATATTGTGGACTAGGTGGATAAGGGGGACAAGTTGGTTGAAAATTATGCTCGGGGGAGGTGAATCCCCACTGACTCGGTGAAGAGTTGAAATTATTATGGAAATTATAGTTATTAGATTGGGGGCATGGGTTATATTGATTCAGATAAGACCAATCCGGCACACTAGGTTGGTTAAAGTCATGATATGTCGGGTTGGTAATATCCAAAAATGAACTCGGTGTGTAATATGGATTATTATTAAAGTTGAAAAAATTATTATTATAAGCCATATCACACAATAGAATACAAAAAGAAAGAAAAAAATAAACAAAAAAGCAAACAAATAAAAAGAGAAAATTCTAACTAAGTTAGGGTGACCTATGACCTAGACGACTCCTAACTGATTAGACTGTCCACGGGAGGTCTAATGCAGACTTTGACCACAAGGTAATCAGCCAGGTCAGGGTAAGGTTGGTGGGAGGTTTTCCGTCAAAGACGTTCCTTAATTAAATAACCACCAACCTTCGGGCTTTCGACCCTTAATCCCTTTCCTCGACACTGATTTTGCAGGAGTCAAATTCCAACACTTTTCCCCCTTAGGATAATCTCCTAATTGAGTCCGAGATGTCCCTAGGGCCAACGTCTACTCATTTTTAGTTAGGCTTGGGTTAGTGAGTGATTGGAATCTGATTTTTGGGCTAAGGAAGGGTGATTAAATTCCCACCTTATCTTGTTAATGGGTGGTGCCTGATTGAGGCAAAACCTGCACACAAAATACGAGATTATAGAACTTAAGAAAGAATATGTGCAAGTGCTCAATTCTTCCGCTATAGCAAGTGGCTATGTGGGTCGTGATCCACAAGGAGGGTTTGCGATGGAAGCTTTACGGTTCTTTATTGAAATCGTTATGAAAATAAGCGAAAGTTCTTCTCTGTTTTAAAGTTATGAAAAAGTGAAAGAAAGTTATGTTAAAGTTAGAAGAATATGAAAGATGAAGAAGGTGGAAAATTCAGAAAACAATAAAAGTGACTATGTACAAATTGAGTGAGTGGAGAAGAAAGAGTTGGAAGATGTGGTGATTTAATTTACAGAAATGAAAAAGAAAAGAAAACAAATATTTACCTTCTTTTCATCAAAAGCTTACCTTGAGTTCTTAGCTTCAATGTTACCTTGAATTGGAGGCAATCAGCGCATAGCCCATAAGAGTCGAGTGTTGGTCTCTTCCACATTACATCATCAAGATACGCAAGCATGAAATGATACAGAGAGACTCACAATTCCATCGTCATGAGCTATCGGTGGCACTCGCAAAGGCAAGGCTCCTTCGATGCTTTTAGACTCACTTGGAAGACATTTGTACCAAAAAGAAAGGTAAAATAGAAAAGAAGAAGAGAACTAAAAAGAACATACAAGGAAATAGCATCGATTTGATTACATAACAATCGAAGAAAAGAAATAAAACCTTACACCAATTGTCACTTTTAGCTCAAGCTTCAGTCTTGTTCTTCGATGAAAGTTGATCTCATCAGAATTACATAAATGAAAACTAAATTACATGAAAAAGAAAAACAAAGACCTAAGCTAAGAAATGGAAAAACTAGTCTAAAATCCTAATCTGCATTGGCGTCATTTTCAGTGCACATAATGGCCTTTTATAGGCAGAAAACCCAACCACCAAGATCCCAGGAAGGTCGGGGGAGCAAACGCTCCCCCTAACTCCCCAACAAAGCCGCAAAAACGCGGCCCAAGCCGCGTTTCCGCGGCCAGGGTGTGGCCAGGTGGCCACACCCTGTTGGTGGGTCCCCCCGGTTTCTCCCTCTGACTTTATCTGGAGTTGGTTTTGTAGTTTGGCTCCGAGATTTTGAAGAAATAGCCTTGGATTCTTGGCTTTAACCGATCGATCCTGAGAGGATTCTTCTCAACCGGTTTCAACCTCTTGATTTTGCCCTGATTTTGTGTGCGCGAATTTATTCTGATTTAATTCAGAATTCTGGTGGGCTTTTGGGCTCATTTCTCTTTATCTCCTTAAGGATTGGGCCTGCAAATAAATTAGACAAATAATTAGGACAATGCAGGCTTTTATTCTATAATAAGTATGGAAATGTAACATTAAATATGCAACATTAGTGACCAATCACACCCCCATACCTATCTTTTGCTCGTCCTCGAGCAAAACAACTAAACTATACTAGAGATTATTAGACCGCTTTCGCAGGTCGCGCGATTGCACTGAGCATGTGTAACAAGCCGTTAAACCTCTAGGTTCCCCCTAGAGGACGAGTTTTGTCTCGTGAGGGTTTTCAGCGGATTGCACCCACAAAATCCATAAAGAAAGGGAAATTAAGAGTTAGTATTTTTGAAAAGCATTTTGAAAGAGAAAAATATTTGAAATATGATTGTAAGATCTAAGCAATCTATAAGTTATAGGAAAATCGAATTTTTCTCTCCTAAACTTAGTCTCTATTCAAAAATTTGTTATCAATCAAAGTAAGGAGTCAAATTGTGCTTCTCATCTAGTCTATTGCTTTACCCTAAGTCATATGCACCATGTGAATGTGAAAATTTTGACTAAGGGTTCATTAACTCTAACTCTTATGCCTTATTTATTTTTATATATATACTTTTTTTTGTGGTATTATTCCTTAGTTTTATTAGGCTTTCTAATCTGCCCATGTAACGAGCTTTTAATCGATGACTCCCAAACCAAACGGTCTTAGGGCACCAGGTGAGAAAACACTCCCAAGGACTTAAGGACTCGAGCAAACAAGGCCACAAAACTAAGAATTTTATTATATGAACCTCTTTTAGGCGTGAATACTTATGCTTTATTAGGCACAGATACCCAGCTTAATCAGAGGATTTTTCTTTTCAAACTTGTCTAATCATCTTTCGCATAAATACTAAGGCTTGTTTAGGCCAAAGCACCTAGCTAATCAATAATTAGACTTATTTTTCTTTCTTTTTTTTTTCCAAACTCATCTAATTATCTTTTGCATAAATACTAAGGCTTGCTTAGGCCAAAGCACCTAGCTAATCAATAATTAGATTTGTTTTTATATATATATTTTTATAAGGCATAAGAATCTTTGTTTTTGAACCCTAAGTGTGTAAATGTATGAAGTGTGCATATTTCATCAAGGTAAAGATCAAGACTAAATTACTTTGACAAATTATCTTCCTAACTCTATAAATCAAACAAATAATCTTATTTTGACCAAGTATAAGAAATCCTAATTTGGATTTTCCTATTCCTTAAAATTAACTTAATTTCTTACAAAAATAAGTCAAAATATTGTTTCTATTTTTCAAAAAGTTTTTTAAAAGTAAAGAAAAGTGTTAATTTTTTTCTTTTTAAGAAAAAGAAAAGTTATGTTAGACCCTCCCCCACACCTATCTCATGCATTGTCCTCAATGTATGAATTAATGCATAGATGCATGAAAAAGACGAAAGGGAAGGAAAAGGTTACCTTAAGGTGGTGGTTCCGGTGGTGGTCTGATTGGTCCACGAAACGCGGCCCAATCAACTTTTCTTGGGTCTCGGAGGAACCCACCAGAAATTACTTTAATATAACCCACTAAAAAAATGTATCCATAAAGGATCTTTATTAAATATTTTACCCCATCTAATTTTCATATTTCATAATTGATTTCGGAGTCAAATTTATCAACCACCTCGTCCCAGAATGGAGTATGAAATGATAGAATGATTGACTAGGACTCATGAAGGATAGGAACTAATACCGACTCAGGAAGGTGACTTAAATCAAGTAAAGGTTCAAGAGTCGAAATTGGTTCAGGAATTGGGTCCAAGTCAAGAAGTTGAAACTCAAGTCCACATGTATTTTCCAACAATGGAATGTGACCTAATATGGGTGATTCCAGTTTAGGAATGATAGGTGGGTGAATCAAAACTGACTCTAGAATATTATTCAAGTTTGGTAATAAAACAGGAGTCAATATTGATTCAGAAAGTTGAGCTGGATCATATATGTGAGAATCTAGGTCACATATCTCATTGAGTTCAATATCAAAAATTGGAGAACTTACCAATTTATCCATGGGATTTTCAAAATTGTAAAGTTGGTCAAGTTCAACATGATCCTCAAAGATGGGTGATTCAATTTCTTTATGAATTGGTACAGGATCCAATGTTGACTCCGAGAGAAGATCGAAATCAGGTGAAGATACCGGAGTCATAATCGAATCAGGAAGTAGAATTGAATCACTAAGTTGGGATTCAGGATCATATTCATTTTCAAGTTCTATTTCAGGAAAAGGAAAACTTGCTAAACTATCAATATCTTTTTCAAAATTTGGAGTTTGGGCAAGTTCACATGGTTGTTCTGAAATAGAATCTTGATTTTCAAAACAACATGACTCTTCGGCTCTAACAGAATGGTAAGTGACATCAGGACGGTGGGAACGTAGAGATTCGACCATCATATCTATGTCACGATTACGAGTGTTTTGAGCCTGAGTCATGGCTTCAAGCATCTTTTCATAGTTGATAGGTTCATTGTTTTGATGAAAAGATGAAGAATTGTCTTGGAAGTGGTAGTGAAATTGTGAGTCCATCAGAATTTGGGATTTGTGTTTGGACTCACGCATACTCATTTCCATAATTGCTGGTTTCCTATTTTGGACGGGTGGAACTGAGTATGAATCTTGAACATAATGTGGACTGGGTGGAGAAGGAGGGCAAGGTGGTTGGAAATTATGCTCGGGGGAGGTGAATCCCCACTGACTCGGTGAAGAGTTGAAATCATTATGGAAATTATAGTTATTAGATGGGGGGTATGGGTCATATTGATTCGGATAAGACCAATCCGGCACACTAGGTTGGTCAAAGTTATGATATGCCGGGTTGGTAATATCCGAAAATGAACTTGGTGTGTAATATGGATTATTATTAAAGTTGATATTATTATAAGCCATATCACACAATAGAATACACACAAAAAAGAAAGATAAGCAAACAAATAAACAAACAAGAAAGAAAAATGCTAACCTAAGTTAGGGTAGACCTATACCTAGACGACTCCTAACTGGTTAGACTGTCCACGGGAGGTTTAATGTAGACTTTGACCACAAGCTAATCAGCCAGGTCAGGGCAAGGTTGGTGGGAGGTTTTCCGTCAAAAGACGTTCCTTAATTAAATAACCACCAACCTTCGGGCTTTTGGCCCTTAATCCCTTTCCTAGACACTGATTTGGCAAGAGTCAAGTTCCAACACCTTTTCCCCTTTGGATATTCTCCTAATTGAGTCCGAGATGTCCCTAGGGCCAACATCTACTCATTTTAAGTTAGGCTTGGGTTAGTGAGTGCTTGGAATGTGATTTTTGGGCTAAGGAAGGGTGATTAAATCCCCACCTTATCTTGTTATGGGTTAGTGCCCTTAAAATAATTTTGTGCAAGTATACAAGATATGTAAATAGGAATCACTTTAAGCGATCAAGAAGTGAGTCCTATGCTAAATGCAATGCATACGTACCTTGCTCAGCACTCTTCAACAGTAAAAAAAATAAAGGAATTAAAAAGACACGTGCCTAAAATGCAAATGTCTAATCAATTTTTTTATCTTTTCAACAAATATTTTACTGTTGATTATTAGCAAGCTTATGTTATGGCATATAAGAAAAATTAATGTTGCAGCAACTAGAATTTTTTCAAACTAAGCAGCCCTGCAAAAAGCTGTTAGTAGTCAACTCTTCCTTGCCACGGATCCGCGGCTTTTGCCGTGGAAACGCGGCAATTCAGAGGGCCCTTGGTCTCTGCTTTCTAGAGCAGAGGCCCAAGGCCACTTGTATGTCACTGCAATATTAATTTCCTGCTTTTATTGCCCTGTAACCTACAACAGAGAAGAAAATTCGTTTAGTTCTAAAAAATTTTCAATAAAAATTCAGATTTCAATAAAAACCGTTTTACCCTCCCCGGCAACGGCGCCAAAATTTGATTGAGGCAAAACCTGCACACAAAATACGAGATTATAGAACTTAAGAAAGAATATGTGCAAGTGCTCAATTCTTCCGCTATAGCAAATGGCTATGCGGGTCGTGATCCACAAGGAGGGTTTGCGATGGAAGCTTTACGGTTTTTTATTGAAATCGTTATGAAAATAAGCGAAAGTTCTTCTCTGTTTTAAAGTTATGAAAAAGTGAAAGAAAGTTATGTTAAAGTTAGAAGAATATAAAAGATGAAGAAGGTGGAAAATTCAGAAAACAATAAAAGCGACTATGTACAAATGGAGTGAGTGGAGAAGAAAGAGTTGGAAGATGTGGTGATTTAATTTACAGAAATGAAAAAGAAAAGAAAACAAATATTTACCTTCTTTTCATCAAAAGCTTACCTTGAGTTCTTAGCTTCAATGTTACCTTGAATTGAGGAAATCAGCGCATAGCCCATAAGATTCGAGTGTTGGTCTCTTCCACATTACATCATCAAGATACGCAAGCATGAAATGATACAGAGAGACTCACAATTCCATCGTCATGAGCTATCGGTGGCACTCGCAAAGGCAAGGCTCTTTTGATGCTTTTAGACTCACTTGGAAGACATTTGTACCAAAAAGAAAGGTAAAATAGAAAAGAAGAAGAGAACTAAAAAGAACATACAAGGAAATAGCATCGATTTGATTACATAACAATCGAAGAAAAGAAATAAAACCTTACACCAATTGTCACTTTTAGCTCAAGCTTCAGTCTTGTTCTTCGATGAAAGTTGATCTCATCAGAATTACATAAATGAAAACTAAATTACATGAAAAAGAAAAATAAAGATCTAAGCTAAGAAATGGAAAAACTAGTCTAAAATCCTAATCTGCATTGGCGTCATTTTCAGTGCACATAATGGCCTTTTATAGGCAGAAAACCCAACCACCAAGATCCCGGGGAGGTCGGGGGAGCAAACGCTCCCCCTAACTCCCCAACAAAGCCACGGAAACGCGGCCCAAGCCGCGTTTCCGCGGCCAGGTGGCCACACCCTGTTGGTGGGTCTCCCCAGTTTCTCCCTCTGACTTTATCTGGAGTTGGTTTTACAGTTTGGCTCCGAGATTTTGAAGAAATGGCCTTGGATCTTGGCTTTAACCGATCGATCCTAAGAGGATTCTTCTCAACCGGTTTCAACCTCTTGATTTTGCCCTGATTTTGTGTGTGCGAATTTATTCTGATTTAATTCAGAATTCTGGTGGGCTTTTGGGCTCATTTCTCTTCATCTCCTTAAGGATTGGGCCTGCAAATAAATTAGACAAATAATTAGGACAATGCAGGCTTTTATTCTAAAATAAGTATAGAAATGTAACATTAAATATTCAACATTAGTGACCAATCAGTGCCCTTAAAATCAATTTTTGCAAGTGTACAAGATAAATAAGATTCACTCAAAGCGATATAAATCAACCAAGAAGTGAGTCCTATGCTAAATGCAATGCATACGTACCTTGCTCCAGCACTCTTCAACAGTAAAAATAAATAAATTGAAAAGACACGTGCCTAAAATGCAAACGTCTAATCAATTTTTTATCTTTTCAACAAATGTTTTACTGTTGATTATTAGCAGGCTTTATGTGATGGCATATAAGAAAAAGTAAAGTTGCAGAAAACTACAATTTGCAAAGCAAGCAGCCCTGCAAAAAGAACGTTAGTAGTCCACTCCTTTTTGCTGCGTTTTCGCGGCGTTGGCCGCGGATCCGCGGCAAAGCAGAGGGCACTTGGTCTCTGCTTTCTAGAGCAGAGGCCCAAGGCCATTTATATGTTACTGCAACTTTAATGTCCTGCTTTGCTTGCCCTTTAACCTGCAACAGAGAAGAAAGTTCGTTTTAGTTGTAAAAAATTTTCAAGAAAAATCAGATTTCAATAAAAACAACGTTACCCTCCCCGGCAACGGCGCCAAAAATTTGATTGAAGCTAAACCTGCACACAAAATACGGAATTACAGAACTTAGAATGAAGATGTGCAAGTGCTCAATTCTTACCGCTATAGCAAGTGGCTATGCGGGTCGTGATCCACAAGGAGGGTTTTGCGATAGAAGCTTTTACGTTTCTTTATTGAAATCTTAATGAAGATAAAACGAAGGTTCTTTTCTGGTTAAAGTTAAGAAAATGAAAAAGAGTTAATAGTTAAAGTTAAGAAGAAAGTGGTAGATGAAGAAGGTGAAAAAAATCAGAAAAAGCGACTATGTACAAATGATTATTTACAAGGAAGTGAAAAGGAGTGATGTTGGTGATTTAATTTAGAGAAATCAAAGAAAAGAAAGAAGAGGAAGAAATACTTACCTAGATTGATTGATGACTTACCTGAAAACCTTTGTATGTTCTACCTTTATTTAGGAGGCGTTCAACGCATAAATCATAAGCCCGAGCTCAGTCCCCGTCCGCATTATATCATCAATTCTCGCACAAGCATGAAGTGATACGTCTTGAGGAGGAGAACGTCTTCATGAACTATCGTTGGCACTTACAAAACATCGTTATACTTGTGCTTTGGAATTCACTTGTAAACTCAACAAAAACAAATGAGGTAAAGTAGAAGAGGAAGACGAAAACAAAAGAAAATGAAAGTAAACAAGAACATAAAAATGTTACCTTTTGTTGCTTGAAACGATGGAAGAAAGGAGGAGGGTACATCGGTGTCACTCTCAACATATGCCTCTCTCTCTTACTTACATGAATCATCATCTAACCTAAGCTTACATACAATTTACATAAAAAGAAAAGAAAAACCTAAACTAAGAAATGGAAAAATAGTCTAAAATCCTATCTCTGCATTGGCGTCCCTTTTCAGCGAAAAAGACTGGCTTTTTATAGGCAAAACCCACACCTTTGGGATCCCGGGGAGATCGGGGGAGCAAACGCTCCCCCTAACTCCCCAACCTTGCCGCGGAAATGCGGCTTGGGCCGCGTTTCCGCGGCCAGGGTGTGGCCAGGTGGCCACACCCTGTTGGTGGGTCGCCCTGGTTTCGCTTCCTGCTTTTATCTTCAGTTGGTTTGTCAGTTTGAGTCCCATATTGTGATGAAATGGCCTTGGATTCTTGGCTTTAACCGATCGATTCTGAGAGGATTCTTCTCAACCGGTTCTCAACCTCTTGATTTTGCCCTGATTCAGTGAGCTCGAATTAATTCTGATTTAACTCAGAATTTTGGTGGGCTTTTGGGCTCATTTCTCTTCATTTCCTTAAGGAATGAGCCTGCAAATAAATTAAGCGATTAATTAGGACAATGTAGGCTTTTATTCTATAATAAGTATGGATATATGATATTAAATATGCAACATTAGCGACCAATCACACCCCCATACCTATCTTTTGCTCATCCTCGAGCAAAACAACTAAACTATACTAAGGATTATTAGACCACTTTCGCAGGTCACGCGATTGCACTGAGCATGTGCAACAAGCCGTTAAACCTCTAGGTTTTCCCTAGAGGACGAGTTTTGTCTCGTGAGGGTTTTCAGCGGATTGCACCCACAAAATCCATAAAGAAAGAGAAATAAAGAGTTAGTATTTTCGAAAAGCATTTTGAAAGAGAAAAATATTTGAAATATAATTGTAAGATCTAAGCAATCTATAAGTTATAGGAAAACTGAATTTTTCATTCCTAAACTTAGTCTCTATTCAAAAATTTGTTATCAATCAAAGTAAGGAGTCAAACTGTACTTCTCATCTAGTCTATTACTTTACCCTAAATCATATGCACCTTGTGATTGTGAAAATTTTGACTAAAGGTTCATTAACTCTAACTCTTATGCCTTATATATATATATATATATATATATATATATATATATATATATATATATATATATATTTGGTGGTAATATTCCTTAGTTCTATTAGGCTTTCTAATCTGCCCATGTAACGAGCCTTTAATCGATGACTCCCAAACTAAACGGTCTTAGGGCACCAGGTGAGAAAACACCCCAAGGACTTAAGGACTCGAGCAAACAAGGCCACAAAACTAAGGATTTTATTATATGAACCCCTTTTTGGCGTGAATACTTATGCTTTATTAGACACAAATACCCATCTTAATCAGAGATTTTTATATAATTTTTTTTCAAACTTATCTAATCATCTTTCACATAAATACTAAGGCTTGCTTAGGCCAAAGCACCTAGCTAATCAATAATTAGATTTGTTCATTTTTTTTATAAGGCATAAGAATCTTTGTTTTTGAACCCTAAGTATGAAAGTGTATGAAGTGTGCATATTTCATCAAGGTAAAGATCAAGACTAAATTACTTTGACAAATTATCTTCCTAACTCTAAAAATCAAACAAATAATCTTATTTTGATCAAGTATAAGAAATCCTAATTTGGATTTTCCTATTCCTTAAAATTAACTTAATTTCTTACAAAAATAAGTCAAAATATTGTTTCTATTTTTCAAAAGTTTTTTAATAAAAAGAAAAACCTAAGTTATGTTAGAACCCTCCCCCACACCTATCTCATGCGTTGTCCTTAATGTATGAATTAATGCATAGATGCATGAAAAAGAAGAAAGGGAAGGAAAATGTTACCTTAAGGTGGTGGTTCCGGTGGTGGTCTAATTGGTCCACGAAATGCGGCCCAATCAACTTTTCTTGGGGCTCGGAGGAACCCACCAGAAATATCTTTAATATAACCCATTAAAAGATAAATCCATGAAGAATTTTTATTAAAAATTTAACCCCATCCAATTTCCAAATTCCATAACTAATTTCGGAGTCAAATTTGTCAACCACCTCGTCCCAGAATGGAGTGTGAAAAGATAGAATGATTGACTTGGACTCAGGAAGTACGGGAACTAACATCGACTCAGGAAGGTGACTTAAGTCAAGTAAAGGTTCAGGAGTCAAAATGGGTTCAGGAATTGGGTCCAAGTCAAGAAGTAGAAACTCAAGTCCACATGTATTTTCCAACAATGGAATGTGACCTAATATGGGTGATTCAAGTTCATGAATGATAGGTGGGGGAATCAAAACTGACTCTAAAATATTACTTAAGTTTGGTAACAAAACATGAGTCAATATTGATTCAGAAAGGTGAACTGGATCACAGATTTGAGAATCTAGGTCACATATCTTATTGAGTTCAATATCATAAAAATGAGAACTTGCCAATTTGTCAATAGGATCTTCAAAAGTGTATAATTGGTCAAGTTCAATATGATCCTCAAAGATGGGTGATTTAATTTCATTATGAATTGGTACAGGATCCAATGTTGACTCCGGGAAAAGATTGAAGTCAGGTGAAGATACCGGAGTCATTATTGAATCAGGAAGAAGAATTGAATCTCTAAGTTGGGGTTCAAAATCATATTCATTCTCAAGTTCTATTTCAGGAAAGGAATAACTTGCCAAACTGTCAATATCTTTTTCAAAATTTGGAGTTTGGGCAAGTTCAAAAGGTTGTTCTGAAATAGAATCTTGATTTCCAAAACAACATGACTCTTCGGCCCTAACAGAATGGTAAGTGACATCAGAACGGTGGGAACGTAGAGATTCGACCATCATATCTATGTCACGATTACGAGCGTTTTGAGCCTGAGTCATGGCTTCAAGCATCTTTTCATAGTTGATGGATTCATTGTTTTGATGAAAAGATGAAGTGTTGTTTTGGAAGTGGTAGTGAAATTGTGAGTCCATCAGATTTTGTGATTGTTGTTTGGACTCACGCATACTCCTTTCCAAAATTGATGGTTTTCTATTTTGGACTTGTGGAACTGAGTATGACTCTTGGGGATATTGTGGACTAGGTGGATAAGGGGGACAAGTTGGTTGAAAATTATGCTCGGGGGAGGTGAATCCCCACTGACTCGGTGAAGAATTGAAATTATTATGGAAATTATAGTTATTAGATTGGGGGCATGGGTTATATTGATTCGGATAAGACCAATCCGGCATGCTAGGTTGGTTAAAGTCATGATATGCTGGGTTGGTAATATCCAAAAATGAATTCGGTGTGTAATATGGATTATTATTAAAGTTGAAAAAATTATTATTATAAGCCATATCACACAATAGAATACAAAAAAGAAAGAAAATAACAAACAAATAA
Source organism: Agave tequilana (assembly GCA_038442645.1). NCBI lineage: Eukaryota > Viridiplantae > Streptophyta > Magnoliopsida > Asparagales > Asparagaceae > Agave > Agave tequilana. The sequence goes on from JAVJIF010029939.1 coordinate 245,648, forward strand.
GCAAACAAATAAAAAGAGAAAATTCTAACTAAGTTAGGGTAGACCTATGACCTAGACGACTCCTAACTGATTAGACTGTCCACGGGAGGTCTAATGCAGACTTTGACCACAAGGTAATCAGCCAGGTCAGGGCAAGGTTGGTGGGAGGTTTTCCGTCAAAAACGTTCCTTAATTAAATAACCACCAACCTTCGGGATTTCGGCCCTTAATCCCTTTCCTCGACACTGATTTTGCAGGAGTCAAATTCCAATACTTTTCCCCCTTAGGATAATCTCCTAATTGAGTCCGAGATGTCCCTAGGGCCAACGTCTACTCATTTTTAGTTAGGCTTGGGTTAGTGAGTGCTTGGAATCTGATTTTTGGGCTAAGGAAGGGTGATTAAATCCCCACCTTATCTTGTTAATGGGTGATGCCCTTAAAATCAATTTGTGCAAGTGTACAAGATAAATAAGATTCACTCAAAGCGATATAAATCAACCAAGAAGTGAGTCCTATGCTAAATACAATGCATACGTACCTTACTCCAGCACTCTTCAACAGTAAAAATAAATGAATTGAAAAGACACGTGCCTAAAATGTAAACGTCTAATCAATTTTTTATCTTTTCAACAAATGTTTTACTGTTGATTATTAGCAGGCTTTATGTGATGGCATATAAGAAAAAGTAAAGTTGCAGAAAATTACAATTTGCAAAGCAAGCAGCCCTGCAAAAAGAACGTTAGTAGTCCACTCCTTTTTGCCGCGTTTTCGCGGCGTTGGCCGCGGATCCGTTGCAAAGCAGATGGCACTTGGTCTCTGCTTTCTAGAGCAGAGGCCCAAGGCCACTTATATGTTACTGCAACTTTAATGTCCTGCTTTGCTTGCCCTTTAACCTGCAACAGAGAAGAAAGTTCGTTTTAGTTGTAAAAAATTTTCAAGAAAAATCAGATTTCAATAAAAACAACGTTACCCTCCCCGGCAACGGCGCCAAAAATTTGATTGAAGCTAAACCTGCACACAAAATACGAAATTATAGAACTTAGAATGAAGATGTGCAAGTGCTCAATTCTTACCGCTATAGCAAGTGGCTATGCGGGTCGTGATCCACAAGGAGGGTTTTGCGATAGAAGCTTTTACGTTTCTTTATTGAAATCTTAATGAAGATAAAACGAAGGTTCTTCTTTGATTAAAGTTAAGAAAATGAAAAAGAGTTAATAGTTAAAGTTAAGAAGAAAGTGGTAGATGAAGAAGGTGAAAAAAATCAGAAAACGGCGAAAGCGACTATGTACAAATGATTATTTACAAGGAAGTGAAAGGAGTGGTGTTGGTGATTTAATTTACAGAAATGAAAGAAAAGAAAGAAGAGGAAGAAATACTTACGTAGATTGATTGATGACTTACCTAAAAACCTTTTCATGTTCTACCTTTGTTTAGGAGGCGTTCAACGCATAGATCATATGCCCGAGCTCAGTCTCCGTCCGCATTATATCATCAATTCTCGCACAAGCATGAAGTGATACGTCTTGAGGAGGAGAACGTCTTCATGAACTATCGTTGGCACTCACAAAACATCGTTATACTTGTGCTTTGGAATTCACTTGTAAACTCAGCAAAAACAAACGAGGTAAAGTAGAAGAGGAAGACGAAAACAAAAGAAAATGTAAGTAAACAAGAACATAAAATGTTACCTTTTATTGCTTGAAACGATGGAAGAAAGGAGGAGGGTACATCGGTGTCACTCTCAACATATGCCTCTCTCTCTTACTTACATGAATCATCATCTAACCTAAGCTTACATACAATTTACATAAAAATAAAAGAAAAACCTAAACTAAGAAATGGAAAAATAGTCTAAAATCCTATCTCTGCATTGGCGTCCCTTTTCAGCGAAAAGACTGGCTTTTTATAGGCAAAACCCACACCTTTGGGATCCCGGGGAGATCGGGGGAGCAAACGCTCCCCCTAACTCCCCAACCTTGCCGCGGAAACGCGGCTTGGGCCGCGTTTCCACGGCCAGGGTGTGGCCAGGTGGCCACACCCTGTTGGTGGGTCGCCCTGGTTTCGCTTCCTGCTTTTATTTTCAGTTGGTTTGTCAGTTTGAGTCCTGTATTGTGATGAAATGGCCTTGGATTCTTGGCTTTAACCGATCGATTCTGAGAGGATTCTTCTCCACCGGTTCTCAACCTCTTGATTTTGCCCTGATTCAGTGAGCTCGAATTAATTCTGATTTAACTCAGAATTTTGGTGGGCTTTTGGGTTCATTTCTCTTCATTTCCTTAAGGAATGGGCCTGCAAATAAATTAAGCAATTAATTAGGACAATGCAGGCTTTTATTCTATAATAAGTATGGATATATGATATTAAATATACAACATTAGCAACCAATCATTTGGCAAGTTATCCTTTTCCTGAAATTGAACTTGAGCATGAATATGATCCTGAACTTCAACTTGATAATTCAATTTCACTGCCTGATTCCATAATGACTGAGGTGTTTTTACCTGATTTCAAGTTTTTTCTCGAGTCAACATTGGATCCTGTACCAATTCATCGTGAAATTAAATCACCAATCTTTTATGATCAACAAATTGAACTTGACCAATTTCATACTTTTGAATGTCCCATTGACATATTGGTAAATTCTCATTTTTATGAAATTGAACTCAATAAGGACTGTGACTTTGATCCTCAAATTTGTGATCCAGTTCAAATTCCTGAATCAATATTGACTCCTATTTCGCTACCCAATTTGAGCAACATTTTAGAGTCAACTTTGGTTCCCATACCTGTCATTCTTGAACTTGAATCACCAATCTCAGATAGTCACATTCCGTTATGGGGAAATGAATGTAGATTAGAATTTCAACTTCTTGATTTGGACCCGATTCCTGAACCAATTTTGACTCCTGAGCCTTTACTTGACTTAAGTCAAATTCCTGAGTCGATATTAGTTCATGTACTTCCTGAGTCTAAATCAATCATTCCATCTTTTCATACTCCATTTTGGGATAAAGGTGATGAAATGACTCCGAAATTATTTTAAAAATTTGGAAATTAGATGGTGTTAAATTCTTAATAAAAATCATACATATATACATCATTCTAGTGGGTTGTATTTTAGAGGTCTCTGGTGGGTTCCTCTGGACTCCACGCAAATTGGATTGTGCCGCATTTCGTGGACCAATCAGATCACCACCGGAACCACCACCTTGAGGTGATTTTTCCTTCCCTCTTTATTTGTTTCATGCATATATACATCACGATGTATTGAGGATAATGCATGAGATAAGTGTGGGGGAAAGTTTACTAACATAGAGTTTTTTAGATTTTCTTTCTTTTACACTTCTTTTAGGATATTATTTAAAATTATAGGCTAAATAAGATAAATTGGAGAGATAATTTTATCTTAAATTTTTTGCCTTAGATAGTATGCACTTCACACAAACACAATTTTTGGGACGAAAACAAAGACCTAAAATGCCATAAAGCAAAAATAAATAAAAAGAAAAAAATGTATTATATACGAAGAAAAAAAATCACTTATTAAGCTGGATAATTATGCCTCAAGAAGCATGATTATTCACGCCTAACGGTGGTCAAAAGAAGCAAATAATCCTCCTAGTGTTGTGGCCTTGTTTACTCGAGTCCTTAAACCCGAGGGATGTTTTCTCATATGGTGCCCTAGGACCGTTTGGTTTGGGAGTTATCGGTTAAAGGCTCATTACATGGGTGAACTAGAAAGCCTAATGAAGCTAAGGAAAAAAGAAAAGAATATATATATATATATATATATATATATATATATATATATATATATATATATATATATATATATATATATATATATATATATATATATATATATATATATATATGGCTTGATGGTTAGAGTTGAAATCCCATAAATCTTCACTATCACAAAGCGCATATTATCTAGGTTTTATGAAGGATAAAATATTCAATCTAATTTTGAATTCTTATCTTAATTGAAGACAAGATCTTGCATAGAGACTAAGTTTAATGAAGAATAATTTTTGGTGGACTTATGACCTTAAATCGTTTATATTTTTGCACAAATATTTTGTAAACTTGTCTCTCTTTCAAAATGTGTTTTCAAAATACTAACATTTATCTTCTTTCTTTATGGATTTTGTGGGTGCAATCCACTGAAAATTCTCAGGAGACAAAACTCCTCCTCTAGGGGTAACCTAGAGGTTTAACGACTGATTGCACATGCTCAGTGCAATCACGTCACCTGCGAAAGTGGTGTAATAACATTTGTAGTATAGTTTTTCTTTTCTTATTTTGCTCGGGACGAGCAAAAGATAAGTGTGGGGTGTGATTAGTCTACAAATTCTGCATTATTATATAGCATTTTCCTACTGATTTATGAATAAATGTCGGTCTAAATCGTGTTTTGATCTCTCTTGCAGATAATCAAGGCAAGGAGGGCAAAAGGTAATAAGAGCTTAATTAAACCCATTTCAAGGTAATTAAATCTGCATTTCTTGGAGGCCAAGTAAGGGAACTTCTAGAAGATGCATTGAACCTAGACCTTTATGCACGTCAGACGAAGATCCAGACGAATATACCCGAAATCAAGTATACCATGAAGGTCCTAGAAGCGACGGGAATCTCTCGCCAAAAATCAGGGACCTAGGTCCTGGTATTGCCGTGTTTTCGGGGCAAGGTGGTGGGGCCACACGTCGATCTTCGATGCGTGGCCTCGTCTCGCCTTCTAGAATCTCCCTTTGCCTATAAATATTGTAGGGTTTGGCCGAAACGCAAGCATATTTGGATTTAGGCTAAGTTTTCTATCTTTTAGTGTAGGGTAGTGTAGGTGTTCTTCTTCTTTTATTTTGTATTTTCTTTTCTTTTTAGATCATGTATTAGGGCAGAGAGATTTAGAGAGAGAAAGAGAGAGATTGATGGAATAGATAGTGACAATCTATGTAAAGGTGTCTCCTTTCTTCTCCATTGTAATCTTCTCCATCTTCTACATGATGCTTAGCTAATCTTTTCATCTCCCGGCAATCTAACTACTAATTACTAACCATCTAACCACTTACTTGATAATCTACATGAATCTAATAGCCTCTACAAGGCCTTGCTCTTGCAAGAGCCATTGATGGCTCATGATGATGGATTCTAACATTCTAACATTTCTAACACCTAACCCACTAACTTGCTAACTTGTAATGTCTTCTTTATTTTATGCTCACCTCTAACCGATTTTGATGATCTAATAGTAGATTGCAACTTGTTATGTGGTATGGATGTATTGTTTGAATGTAGAAGAATAATCTTATGGGCCATGCTCTATATCGTCTCTTGAAGCCAAGGATTAGTGATGGCCAAGGATCCATGTGAGGTAACTATCACTAAGAGGTTAGCTTGGTTAGTGGAGCAATTAGTAGTTAGTAGCCATGAGTTTTCTTTCATAGTTTTCCTTCTTCTTTTTACTTTGTTTTAAAAATCAATTTCCAAACTCTTTTTTCATTTTCCTAAACCTTTTCTTATTTCATTTTCTTTTATCTCTCATTTTCTACTTTCTTGTTTTGCTTTACCAATTCACAACCATTTCTCATTTGTTTTCACATCGACGTTTTCATCGCCTTCTTCACCTATTACTTCTGGATTTTCTTTTCTTTTCTCGTTTTCTCATTCTTTTACAAAGAAGAACTTATTAACAACCGACGTGAATAAAAACTGTTAATGCTTCTATCGCCTCCCATCCCTATGAATTCTACCCGTTGAGCCAATGCTATAACAGAAGTATCGAGGGAACATTAGCACATACGAGCTTTTCATTGATTTCATAAATACACATTTTAAAGGTGTTGGTTCCACTCCGATCAGATACATAGGTTACAAGCTACGACTGTGTTTCGTAGGACTTTATCCATTCTTCAAGAGTAGCCAGCCTGCACTTTCTTTCCTCAGCAGCTTCAATGAATGCCTGCGATCTCAGTTCGGTTTCGTTGAAGTTTGCCATTTGGGACAAACGAGCGTCGATCTCCACCAGAGTTACCCTTTTTGCCATCTCCTGTTACAGGGCTTCATCGTTCTGGGCTCTAAGTTTCTCCAACCGAGTGATCTCCTTGAGACGCACTGGTTCAGCCTTGGACAGGAGAAGATTGGCCCTTTATATCATCTCTTTGGCCTTCTTAATCTTGTCCTCGGCATCAAGAAAAGCACTGTTGGAGGCATTGATAGCGTCACCTATCTCTACCTTCCTTACTTCCAAGGACTTCAAGTCCAAAGATACCGCCTCGGCTGCTTCCTGTGCCTCCAAGTGAGCTTTTTGCATTTGAGCCGTGAGATGTTTAAGCTCTTTGTCTACTGACAGATTTAGGTCCGAGCTGCTAAGGCAATGCCAGTCACCCACGTCCCTCTCGAACTTCTCTACGAACAGCTCCAATGCAGCGACTTAGTTATCCCCTCTGAAATCTGGATACTCTCAATATTACAAGAGAGGACCACCTTCAGAGTTGCAAATAAAGTGGTCGAGCCCTTCAAAATCAAGGCAATGGATCATTTCAGGCTCTTATAGAACCTGTCGACCATTTATGCCACGAATTCCCTCTCAACTTCAATTACTCCCGGTGAGCAAGTAATCCCCAAAGATAAAACCTCCACCAGTTTCACCATCATAATAGTGGAGAAAGTGGCAAAAACACTGATCGGAGATGGATGAGGAATCACTGGCAATTGAGGGAGAGTCTTCATCAACACAGATACACCGGCCACGACGGAAGTAGGGCTGGTGATTACTCTAGAAAGAGCTGGCTCGACAATCAACGTTGGAGATGTTGGGCTGGTGATTACCCTGAGACTGGTTGTAACCAAAATTGGCGGCATCATGGAAATCACCGTCATCTCACCAACCGATTCAGATAGAAATGCGATCAGGTCCGTCGATAATGTGGAAGGGAGAGCATCCCTCGTCTCCTCAGCCGCTGCAAAATCACCAGCAGACTCCGTTTGGTAAGGAGGCAGGTCGCGATCAGGACATCCAACTCTGTGACATCTACAGTAGCTGAGGTACTTGTCTCCTCCCGGAATTCCTAGAAAGGCCCGCCGGCTCCTTTGAAGTTGATGCGGCCAGAGACAGAATACCTGTAAGAGTATTTTGTTAGGACAAAGATAAGCAAAAAAGGGGAGCCAAGCAAGGGTCGTTTACATATTACTATAGCATTACCGAAAGGAGCTGAAGTCATGATAGACATGGCCCCAATCGCCTCCTCGATAATGTCCTTGGGGGCTCCCTCGACGACGGTGCTAACTTCGACTGGCTCCATAGAAGAGACCCCTGCAGTGGTAGGAGAAGCAACAGTTTCTGCCAAATCATCAGATTCTAGATCAGGAAGAAGTTCATCAGTCCTGAGGGCCTCATAGTTGTAGCGATACCCGGTCCTCCTTGACTCGCCACAGGTTCTGTTACCAATTCTCTTGAACTCAAAGCCATTGGCCTTTCTTTACCCTCGCCAGCACCCGAAGGACCGACGTCAGCTACGCAACCCTCAGGTTCATCAAAGATGAAGTAACTAGCTTGGTCACCCTCCCTATAGGTGAATGGTGGATCGTAGTAATCTCCTTGTTCCCCTACGATCTCAGTTCATGTATCCCAAATTAACAAGTTAGCTGCAAACGAGAACTAATCTTACCCAAGCCTAGAGCGGCCTTTTCAGTTGCTTTCTTCTGCGCTGATAGTTTTACAACTAATGGGGTAGAAGGAGAAACGATCGCAACTGATTCGCTCTCCGCAACGACAGGAGTGTGGCGGCGAGGTTTCTTTACCACCCTCTTCCTGCGAGGTTTGCCCTCTCGCTTCTGCTTGAAATGGACGTCTGGGTTTTTCTCTTCCTCCTTTTCAACCTCTTCCATCTCTAATTCCTCCATGGGAGCCGTGCCTACCCCACTAGGAACATCCCGTGGTACCTCGCGCCAGCAACATCCCCGAAAAGAGGGCTTTCAGCATCAGAAGCTTCACCGTCAATGACAGTGATAAACTTAGGAAGGCCTGGCACTCGAACTTTTTTGCCCTCCCCTTATTCAGTTGCCTTCTGCTTCATCCACTTAGAGATCCACTTCAAGCCGGAGGAGTTGATGTTGAACCCAGTTGAGACAGAATTAAAGGTCTTGTACCACTGGCAGAACCCTAAAGTCATTAGCAGGTTTGGGGTTCTCAACGGCATGCACAGCCGTGCCTTAGTGCAACCGGTAATAAAATATTGCCAAGCTCAAGCACCATCGATCAGGTTCCCCATGAAGGCCAAGTTGGTGTTTGGATTACCGACATAGAGCTGGTCGTATCCGAACTAGAGAGCAAAATGGCTGGGGACGTACGGTTCCAGGTATCAGATGTCTCCGCTTCGGTATACCAAGTAAGAAGGCATATGCTTATTAGCCACTCGAGCCACTCGAGCACTCCACGATTCGGTGATGTTCTACCATCTCCGGCATCCTTGAACTCTTCACCATGACCAGCGTCTCGGATGTAAGGAAAACATTAGAAAAGACTGTAAACGTCATGGCGACACAGCAATTTGCGGACCATAGCCACATAGATTCGCTCCTACGAAGACCCTTCAAACCGGTAAAGGTGCATGCTCTGAACACCCTCTGGAGGCTCTTCCCTAGGTTGGATGATCGTCGGACAATGTAGAGTTAACCATACCATCAAATATGTGTATGGCAATCCAACCCTAGGGTTTGGCCCGTCACGAGGTAAAACTGTTCCTTTACCCCTCTTCGTTGTGGGTGGCCTACAGAAGGCTTCTGTTAGTGCACGAAGACCTCGTTATATGCAACACACCATAGCCGAAAGTAACCTTAGAGAACAACCGTACACCATGCAAATGGCAGGAAGCAGTGCCATCGGGAAAATGGCATCATTGGAGGGAGACGACACTGCACACCTCTTCAACCACACCGACAGAAAGCCAGCCAAAAGTGCTTTTCGGCATATCGGTTGATGAGCCTGATGATGAAAACTCTTGAGTCTTTTTGTAGATACTGTCGTCTTCTTCCAAAATGACGTCTCCGTGGTCGTAATCCCTCATCATTCGAAGGATGTCCTCCTCCACCACCCTAAATCGAGCTTCTTTAAGAGCTTCCTCTAGAGTGGGAAATAGATAATCCGCCCAACTCTTTAAGATATTCGAGCTTCCCATATAACCACCGTGCACATCCAAGCAGATATAAAAGTGACACATCAGCTCTCTGTAAGTCTCGAACAAGGCAGGCTCCTGCTTCTCTAGTAACGCCAGCTCCGCTTCGTAGGGAAAATACTCTTCATAGGGATGTGATCCTATTGGCAAGGCAGAGACCTCCTGTTTATCAAAAAAATTGAGAAGCGTGTAGATTCTTTGTTTGATTGTAAAGAAAATTATAACGGATCAATAATCCGATTACAAAAGAGGGGAGAATAATTAAAGATCCCCTTTGTTTAATACTGGGTTCTTGATGTGGCGGTGAAAAGTGAATCTTATTTTTCGTTGACCGAGTGAGCATCACAGTATTCTGGGAATTTTCTCTTCGGACTATGGATGGAGTAGCCCAGCTCCTGTCCAATGAAATCTCAAAGAGACTTGAGGCAAAACAAACTTGTACTCAGCAAGTCGTTAGAAGAGTTGAACTCTTTTGTATTCCTCAGCCAAAAATTCTGATTTCTCTAAGATTTACGATCAAGAACTCTCTACTCAACAATTCTCGACCTCAAAAACCAAACCCTCCTCCCCTTCAGTAGCAAACTTAGCTATTTTTAGGGGTTTCAGGGGTAAAACTGCCCCCTAAAAATACTCCATAATAGGGGTTAACTCCCTTATTACGTGGACAGTAATTGACCCAATAATGAGGGTAGTTATAACCGAGACACGGGCTTTGGACTTCGCGTTTTGCCATTGAGGTGACGCTTGAGAAACGTGAGCTTCAAGTTCTGCGTCAAGCTTCACGTGAGACGCGAGCTTTGGGCTCTGTGTCTAGGTATTGCATGGATGGCTGAGATGCAACTTTCAACCTCTATGTCTTGGCATTGCATTGAAGCAGAGACGAGATTTTTGACTCTCGCGTCTTGGTACTGCTGTGATGCTGAGATGCGGCTTTCATGCTCCGCGTCTTGATCATTGCAGTGATGTTGAGACGCAGATTTCAACCCTCATGTCTCGGTGCTACGCTAGTGGCGATATTAGCCTTGTGTTTAGAGTTTGGACCCTGTTTTCTGATAACTTGCCCTCAGTGATTTTTGGACAGTCCCTCCAAAGTTTTCGACATTCCGCGATTGACTGGGACGGATTTCAAAATACTTTGGACTTTGGTTGAATTCATGCTTCTCATAATTGGATTGACAATAATTTGAGATGCTCTGAGCTTGATCATGTCTGGAATGTGGTCTTTGTGAGTGTACTGTAAAACCCTTTGAAGCAACCAGAGATGACCGTCTTGAGTGTCTAGATACGTAGTCCAGACCTCCTAGGTGCTCTGAGTTGGTTGTTGGTCTACTGTTGAATCGGGGGTAAATAATCGTCTACTTGTGCCAGTGTACTATTGAACTGATTGCAGAAGCGAAGACTAAATACAAGTCTTATAGACACAGAGGTCATGTTGCCTTAGGAACATGAACTTCATTTGAAATGGAGACACATCCCTTACTTTGCTAAAGGGGACGCGGCCTTTGAAGTGGAGACGCGATTTTTGAAGTGAAGACACAACTCTCACTTTGTTGAATAGACGTAGCTATCACTTTGTTGAAGAAACATGACCTTTGAAGGGACGCGACTTTGTTAAACACGAGAGCCACATTCTGGGCTCGTTGCCACGTGTCTGACGGAGTTGAGGGGACGCCTTTCGCTTAACACACGAAATTCGCGTTCGTTCAAAATGCGCGCCATGTGTCAGGCAAAGATTGGGCCTCAAGACATGCGCCGCGTATCTCTGCAGATCACTGTGTCTATAAAAAGACAACAATCTTTTAAGAGTGATCATTAGACTCTTTTTCTTCTTCGCTGAGCCTTGCGTCAAAAATTTTCAAGAGTTAAGAAAAGCTTAAAGCTTTTTCCACTTTCTTTCATCTTCGATACCGATTTCACGGTTGAAATGGCACCAAAGACCAAACATGTTGCCTCGTCCTCGAGCGCTGTTGCTCCAGAGGCTCAAATGGGTGATCCTTCCACTCAGGAGGCCCCCATGTTTCAAGTGATAAAACCATCTGAACTGGTTTCCACCATTAAAGGGGTTTGAAGAGTTTTCTTAACTCTTAAGTCTCTTCTGAATTTGAATCACCAACGCGAGGCTTATGCTCGTGTTTGATTTTTAGATGAAACTCTTGTACTGGTAGGCAAGACGTGGATTTGACGATTTTCACGTCTTCGCTTCATTTGCTTGGGTCTGTTGAACGTGGGCTTCGTTGAGCCTGGCATTTTGATCCTAATGCTCAGAATTTCTTTAAGCGAGGAAAGTTCAAACACAAACTTCATGTGATCCTCGCGTCTTTAAGGCCAGACGCAAGCTTCACTAAGTCTCGCATCTGAGTCCAACACTTAGAAAAATTTCTAAGTTTGTGAATTTTAAAACGCGGGCTTCATGTCAGCCTCACATCTTTGAGTTTAGACGCGAATTTCGCTGATTTTCGTGTCTAGATTCATTCCTACGTTTGAATTTCAAACACTTAGCCATTTTTTTTAGATTTTTGACTATGTGTTGTCCTTTTTGCAGTACGATATTCTTCTAGCCCTTTGTCCAAGAAGTGCCACTTTGGGCACATAGGTGGCGCTGATCTGAATTTGACCTTTATGCTCTAGAGGACTGCTCCTGTGACTACTGGTAAGTCAAAGGAGTGCAAGAATAGGATCAGCAAGGCCCATATGCTAACCCTTTGGGAGATCATTTCTGATAGGCTATTCGAGTCGGACTTCTACGCTCTGCTGAGAAAACCTGGCTTCTTCTTTGGTGACGCCATCACTGAGGAAGATAGGATCCTGTGCGACGGAGATTATAAGTGGCTCCACCAGATAGGGGACAGGAAGTTTTTCCTTCCCAACATGGAGAGGATGTACCCCTTGTCCTATCTTCAGCACATGTCGGTACACCACGCGATGGAGTGGGGTCTTTCAAACTTTGTCTCCGGCATGTCCCTTGGCAAATTGGGTGTTAAAGAAGCATACCCTGTTGGCCACAGGAAAGATGTATTCGATTTATTTCCTGGGTTACTAGGACTGGGTATCCGAAAGAGAAAACCCCTCAGCTGGCCTCCACCTTCATCAATCAATTTCTGAAGGTGAGGGGTGATTTTCCTGTTGACTTCCATCCGCGCGGGTAGGTCCACTCTACCGACGAATCATGGTGGAGCAGGATGGTTGAATTTGTTCTCACTGAGCTCAGGGATTTGCTGACGCAAGTGGGATTATTCCATTCGGTTAGGGCCATATAGTATGGCCTCCTGCAGAGATCCCACAACTTTTATGGCATTTTGGAGCGTTATAATCCCCTGACGGGAATATTTTTTTCCCCAGTCGGAGAAATGGGGCTCGCTCTACATGAGCTATATGAAGTTTCAGGGCTAGTAATGGGAGATGCCCCTTATGATGAGTATGTCTCGACCTCTAAGAAGCTTCACCTCTTGAGGAAAGAGGATCCTCAGGTGTACGAGATATATTGGGAAGTGCTGTACTACTTTCACATCTGCGAGCAGATATCCTCCTGGAGGAACAGGGGTGTTAAGCAGATGTCCTGGGCGAGCTATTTGTTCACGGACATAAATAAAAAACCTAACCCAGTGACTAGTCTGGCCCCTTGGACCGATGAAGAAATCGTCGAGAGGATCAATGCTTCCACAAGCTCCTACACCACCGAGTCAAATGAGGACACTTTCAAACTTGACACAATTTTTTAAAGTTTTCATCACCAGGCCCGGATTCCTATCTCGACTGGGCTCTTTTTATGGGTTTCCTTATGTTGTGACTGAAGCGTTGTGTGGTGCCAACGCTGTCGCACGAAGTAATTGTGGCTGACGTAGTGTACCCGGTGGTCCTGCTAGCGTACGGGAAGTCAATCTCCCTGTTCCCGGTGATGGTAGCCGGGATCCTGAGCGGGTTGCGGGCACTGATCAAAAGACTGTGCCAAGTGGAGGCCATTGTAGACTCTCAGGGTCGGACCGTGGTGGATTCAGAATGAAGGCCAAAAGTGAGGACTCCTAACCCTAGAGTCGAGCTTCCATATACATACCTAATGGCCTGGTACATCATGCACTGCCCTTCACTGATGACGGCGGTGTCTCCCTCCGAAGGCTTCATCCCTTTCGTGCAGAGGCTGGAGAATTCGAGCTGGCCTCAGTATTATATGTACTAAGTTCAGAAACTTATTCTGAGCAGTACGAATTATCGGCTTGATCGCTGCTTCTCTGAGATTTCTGGTGCATCCTACGGGGATAAGTTTGCTGACCTTGCAGGACCGGATGACTTCACAAGGCTGCCGTCTGGAGTCTTCTGGTGGCTGATCAATATTAGGCCTGGATATATGATCTTTTGGCAAGGTGACTCATGTACGATCGAGCCTTACATGCCAAGTCATTTTGCTCGGCAGTTTGGCTATGAACAACTGTATGTCGACAATTCGAACGCTGGGCTCCGCTTTAGTGGCAACCTATTTGGAGGTGCCCGGGTGTGGTACTACAATGTAGCTGGAGGGACGAGAGCTGTTTTCAGCCTACCCTATAGGACGCCCAATTATTATACCAGCCTCAGTTTCTGCACGTGGTACTTTCTTGCTAGCAGGGTGCCTGGCTTTGACATAAATACCTCTTACATTAAGAGTATCAACGTATCTTATAAAGCCAAGTTGGATTCCAATAGACATGTACAGGGTATGACCGAGTACCAGGAAGCTGAGAGGGAAACATGAGGGGAGGTAGGGATGAAGCCCAGGAGGGAGTTCAGCTGAATAGGCACAACAGCTACGGAGCCGGAGCCGCGGTAATAATAACCAAAGAATAATCCACCAGAAGGAGTCGACAAGCTGTGGCCAAACGTCCTCGTGGCTCTACTTCCCAAGGTGAGCCTAGCCTTAAGAAGGCCAAGAGAGGGTCTGAGGTTGAAGTTTCGACCCAGATTCCTGAAGTAGTCCCTGCTGGTGCTGAAGAGCAGGAGGAAGAAGAAGAAGAGGAGGAGACAGTCCCAACTCTTCGCTCCCGAGGTCTGCGGAGTAGGGGCCCTGCGATCCTAGCAGAGGGAGAGCCTGCGGGCGAATCCGTCATGGCCGAAGGGGTCGAATGGCCCGAAGTTAACTTGATGGAAAGGGATGATGTTGAGATTTCGGGAGTCTCAACTCAGTCTAGACCCTCTTCGGCTCAAGAGAGAAGGGCAGAGGTGCAACATCCTAGGTCTCCTAGCGTGTTGATGCCTATCTCGTGGGTTGTTAAACCCAGCCCTACTACCGAGGTACTCAGCGGTAAAGCCCCGATCACTGAGACTTCTTGGGTCCGATTGTCGTCTTCATCGTCTGAGGAGCATGAATATTATTCTGGCAAAGAAGTCGACTTCGATGACAAATCTGTTCTTCTTGACATGAGCAAATTCTCGCATATATCAGAGGAAGAGATGCAGGGGTACGTCCCTGCAATGGTTCCGCCGACAGTAGAGATTGCCATCACCGACAGAATTTCTTTTATCCTCCTGAATTGTTCTTTATCAAGTTGAGATAATGTTTTAACCCTTCCTTTTAATTTTTTCTATAGTTGTGGCTACCGGTAGCGAAGCCACAACTTCTTCTCACATTGAGGAGATGATCCAAGAGCTGGCCCAGTAGGAGGGCCTTAAAGTTCCCGCTACCGTGATGCCTCATGAGGGTGCAACCACTGAGATCGTGGAACCCTCCTCTTCAAGTGGCTTGTCTAAAGACTTGCCGTCTTTGGGTGCTTAACTTGGTAAGAGAATATAGATATGCCTTATACTTTTTTTTATTACTGACATCAATGTTATGGTAGCAAAGAGTATTGGGGGAGCTCAAGTAGAGGATCCGGTGGTAAGCATTGGCTCAGAGGATAGCGCAGCTCAGATTTCGGCCGGTGAACCCAGTGCCGTGGAGCTTGTTGCCACCTACCGTGGAGGCTACCACAACAACCGTCTCGGAGGTGTTGGCCTTGGCCTCAGTGTCAGAAGAGCCTATTGTCGGCCTTGTCCCTGTACAAGTTGAGCCAACTCCCGTTTCTGTGGGTGTTACTCGTTCCGTCATAGAGAGGGGATCCGGGAGTGCACCGACAGGATCGTCTCCAGCTACCGACATCATGGAAGAACTAGCACATCAAATGGTGCAACAATTTTTTGCTTCCATGAAGTCCTGCATTGAGTTGGTCCTTTCTGGGAGAGGTTCCTTCGAATTTGCTCGGATGCTCTTGAGAATCAGATCGAGAATATCTGTCATATTAGAAGTCCTATGCAAGCTAGGGCGTATCTTACACTGGTTGAACAGTTGGGGATATGCCTGAGGGAACCGAAAACCCTGAAAAAGGCTAGCTCAATGGATGAGGCTCGGTCGACATTGAGTAAGCTCCTCCCTGCTTAAGAACACGAGCGAAAAGAGATGGAGGAGCAGATGGCTGAAGAGGCCCGTTATCTCCACAACTTCCAAGCTGACTACCAAAGATTGGTTGACGATTCGAAGGAATTCAAAGTCGTCATCCAAAGTGCAGAGCAAGTTATCACCACTGTTCAGGCTGCTATTGTTAAGGCACAAGCCTTGATTCAAGTCAACGAGTAGAAACTTGTTGTTGCCAGAAAAAGTTTGGAAGAGCTGAAAACTGCTAAGACATAGGTTCAAGAAAACCTTGTTGACCATTCTTCCAGATTGGAGTCTCTTCAGACACAGCTGACTATGAAGAGATTCCTATCAGAGGAAGAGTTGCAGGTTCAAGCTTTGGCAGAAGCTGAGAAGGCACGCCAGCGGGGCCTCCGGGAACGAATCCATTCTTTGGCGGAGCAGGATTATTAGCCTTTCCCTTTTTTTTATTTTCCCATCTTTTCATAACACTCCATTTGTCAAATAAGAGAGTGTTTGTATTACTTTTATCATTTTTGTCAAATAATAAAAGTTGTCAAATTTTTGCCTCGTCTTGATTCTTTCTTTGCTTTTGAGAATGAGGTGGACTCCTTGTTACCTGGATGAACTCTGCTTTCTTAGTTGCCACCCTTGACTATCTGTGAAAACGCAATCTTTAGTCATTTTGTACGGCCATGAATGATAAACTCAGGCTACACTAAGTTTGTGATCGAGACGTGGCTCTCGTTCATAATGGAGACGCGGCCAAGAGAAACGTGACTCTGAATTGTTGATGGAGACACAATTCTGGTTTATCAAGAAAGACACACGAATGATAAACTCAGGCTGCACTTGATTTGTCATTGAGACGTGGCTCTCGTTTGTAGTGGAGAGCCAGATAAGAGAAGCTTGACTCTGAACTGTTGATGGAGACGCAGTTCTGGCTCCTCAAGAGAGACGTGGCTCTCAGCTGTTTGTTGGGGACGCAGACAAGAGAAGCGTGACTCTGAACTGTTGATGGAGATGCAATTCTGGATCCTCAAGAGAGACACGACTCTCAACTATTTGGTGGGGACGCGGCTCCAGCTCCTCAAGAGAGACGCGACTCTGGCCCTTTGAGAGGACGCGACTCTAAATTATTTGAGAGAGTCGCAAACTTGCGTTCTTCAATTTGATAAAGGGGACACGACCTTCAGGTTTACGAAAGGATGCGGACTTCAGGACGCAGCCAAGTCTGTGTAAGAACGCGGACTTCAGGATGCAACCTTCAAGTCTTGTGAAAGGACGCAGACTTCAGGACGCAACTGATTGAAATGAGAAATTGTATTGTAAATAGTTTAGAAAATCTTAGTCTCGTTTCAAGGTAACCGCGTGCAAAGTCTAGACGGGTCGATCCACAGGGAAGGATGCGATGGAAGCGTTTCGGAACGATCTTCTTTATAATTCGCTTGGAAAAGAAAAAGAGAGATTGATTAGATTTGATCAAGTTTAAGAAGTATAGTTTACTAATCATCTACCACAACCCATGGTATTAGTCTCAAAGAGTGAATATCATATTGAATGAAGAAGCATCCATCCTAGGTTATTAATTGAGAATCAAGCAAGATGAATGATGTTGGAACCCTAACTAGTGTGCACTAAAAAAGATTAAACATTCGTTCATCCTAATTTCAAAGCATAGCATTAGAGAAGTTTTTTTTTTACTTAAAATTATGCTATCAAAGTTTTTAAGTATGAACTATGAAGAATCATTTAAAAATTGCAACCTGAATTAAAGTAAATCTAATCATCGATTCATCTTTAAGAAGTCCATTTTAATCCTAGGGTTTCTAACAATAATAGTTATCAATCAAGTCACCTTTTAAACTAAAGTAGGGTTGATTGAGAGATTAGCAAACTATGGGTTTAATTTAGTTATTCATGTTTTTTTATTTTATTTTCAATTTTTATGTTTGAATAAGAAAAATTGAATGAAAACGAAGAGAAGAAAAATAATTAATCTAAGCAGAAAAACTGAATTGAATTGCGAAGAAGAATGAGTAACCTTTTATTGGATGTCACTGACCAATTACAAAGCTCCTCTCCTTTTCAAAATATTCTTTTTCGAATAACAAAAATGAAAATACAAGAAATTTTGGAAAGAGGAAAAATCTAAAGAAAAACCTTAAGCTTCAGTCTCTGGATCCCCCCTCTCTGTTGCTCTGCAGGGATATTTATAAGAGATATAGGATGTAGAGTCCTAGTACAACTCTCCCACGAAAATACGTAGCCAGTCTTATCCAAATGGCCGCGAAAACGCGGCTATAGCCGCGTTTTTGTGGTAATAGCGTGGCCAATGGCCACGTGCTTTCTTGCGTGGCCTCCTCTGGTCCGTTTATCTGGGCTCCTCCTTCTGGATTATGTATTCAAACCTTCTATCTTGAGAACTTGATATAACTTCAGAAGCAAGTTATCACAAATCCGAATTTATAAAAGGATTTATTCTTTATCTTTAAGCTTTTCTCCCCTTTTATCTTTATCCTTGTATTGCAAGAAACTAGGTTTAAGTAGAAGTCCATCTTATCCTTTTCCTCCTCAATTTAGCAATTAGGAGTTCTATTTTATCCTTCCTCTTACTCCCTTAGATTTTAAAATCTAAGTTTAGATTAGGTTAGATAAGGTAGAAACTTCTAAATTACTACAATTAATTTTGCATGTGGGCTTGTGGGATTCTTGGGCTTCTGGGCTTCACTTATGCTTTATTTCTTTATTTTTTTTAATTACTCAAGGCCTGCACACATTAAACAATAAAACATTAGCAGCAGTGCTTAATAAAAGAATAAATAGGGAAATATGATGGTAAATGTGAAGATAAATATGCACTTTTTACTACTATCACACCCCCACCTTATCTTTTTGCTCGTCCTCGAGTAAAAATTAAAATTAAAAGAAAAAGAAAAAGAAAAAGAAAAGGAAAAATAATCTATCCTAACGCACTTTCGTAGGCATCACAGTTGCACTTAGCACGTGCAATAAGCCGTTAAACCTCTAAGTTACCCCTAGAGGACGAGTGTTGTCTCGTGAGGGTTTTCAGCAGATTACACCCACAAAATCCATAAAAGGAAAATGTTAGCTATTTAATTAATTAATTAATTTTATTATTTATTTATTTATTTTATTTTGAAAAAGGAAAGAAATATTTGAAATACATTTGAAGAAACTAAGTAATCTATAAGTTTTAGGATTATCATTTTTATTCATTCTTGAACTTAGTCTTTATATAATAATTTGTTATCAATTTTAGGTAAGGATTAAAATTGAATTTTTGTATTGTCTCTTTCGTTACCCTAAGTTGTATGCATCCTTGTGAATTTTTACTAGGGATTCTTTAACTTGGACTCTCATGCCTCTTTATTATTATTTTCTCTTTTTTTTAAAAATATGTATAACTCATCTAATTTTCTTTTGTACAAGTATCAAGGCTTCTTGAGGCCCTCAGACCTAACTAATTGACTATTAGATGTGTTAGTACATATATAGATAATATTTCTTAGTTTTTTTAGGCTTTCTAATTCACCTATGTAGCGAGCCTAAGGTCGGTGGCTCCCAAACCGATCGGTTTTAGGGCACCGGGTGAGAAAACACCCCACAGACTTAAGGACTCAAGTGAACTAGGCCACAAAATCAAGGTCTTAATTTATAAAATCACCTTTAGACAAGAATACTTATGCTTCTTGAGGCATATGTATCCAGCTTAATTAGTGAACTCTATTATATATATATATATATTATTTTTTATTCTTTATAAGGCACAAGAGTCTTTATCTTAGAATCCTAGATGTGGAAGTGTATTAGGAATACACATTTCATTAAGGTAAAAATCAAAACTAATTAATTATTCAATTTTTTCTCCTATACCTAAAAAAATGCAACAATTTATTTTATTTTGACCAAGTTTTTAGAAATCCTAATCATGATTTTTCTAATTTCTTAAGATTAACTTGGATTTCTTTCAAAATCATGATTTTTCTAATTTCTTAAGATTAACTTGGATTTCTTTCAAAAGATAAGTTAAAATATTATCTCCTTTGTCAACTATATATATATATTTATATTTATATTTTTTTATTTTTTATTTTTTAAAAGAAATTATATATATATATATATATTTATATTAAGTTAATAACCTAAGGTTAGTGAGTTATGTTAACAGCTCCCTATAATTAGTCAATAATCTATGTTAAAATAAATAATTTTTTTTTACATAGATTTTTTTATATGTTTTATAAATATATTTTTATATTATAAGGTTAGTACCCTCCCCCACACTTATCTCATGCATTGTCCCCAATGTATGCATGTATGTATAAATGCAAGAAATGAACTGGCAGAGAGGTAGAGTTACCGATACATTGGGTCAAAAAAACCCATGGCTGCGTTTGCTTCCGGTACTGATTCCAAGAATGGTTTCATACGTTGACCATTTACCTTTAATACATTTCCATTTTTAGGGTCGTATATCTCTATGGCTCCATGTGGAAACACAGTCTTAACAATGAAAGACCCTATCCATCTTGATTTTAACTTTTCGGGAAAGAGATGAAGTCTAGAGTTATAGAGTAGGACTTTTTGTCCTTGAACAAAAGTTTTTCTCGTGATGAACTTATCATGAAAAACCTTAACCCTATCTTTCATAATTTTCGCATTTTCATATGCCTCGTTTCTTAACTCCTCAAGTTCAGAAATTTGCAATTTTCAAAGTTCACCGGCCTTATCTAGATCAAAATTCAGCTACTTAATTACCCGTAAGGCTCAGTGCTCTATCTCAACAGGAAGGTGGCAAGCCTTTCCAAAGACGAGTCTATAAGGAGACATTCGTAGAATCATTTTAAAGGCGGTCCTATATGCCCATAAGGCATCTACCAATTTGGTGGACCAGTCCTTCTTGTTTCGATTCACAGTTTTCTCCAAGATAAGCTTAACTTACCTATTTGAAACTTCTTCCTGCCCACTGGTTTGAGGATGATAAGGTGTAGAAAACTTGTGTGTTATGGCATATTTTCGCATAAGAGCTTCAAAAGTTCTGTTGCAAAAATGTGTACCATTATCACAAATTATGGCACGAGGGGTTCCAAAGCGTGAAAAAATGTTTTCTTTCAAGAATTTGACAACAACTTTGTTGTCATTTGTTTTGCAAGGGATGGCTTCAACCCATTTGGATACATAATCTACAGCCAACAAGATGTATTGGTGCCCAAATGAATTAGGGAAGGGACCCATAAAACCAATGCCCCAAACATCAAAGAGTTCTACTTCTAGAATTAGATTTAAGGGCATCATATTACGTTTAGAAATTCTTCCTATCATTTGGCATCTTGTGCAAGTTTTGTAAAAGTCAAATGCGTCATTAAACAAAGTGGGCCAATAGAAGCCACTCTGTAGTACCTTTTCGGCAGTTTTGCGGGGACCGAAGTGTCCACTGCAAGCAAATTCGTGACAAAAGGCTAGAATGCTCCAAGTTTCCTCGTCGGGAACACATCTCCTAATTATTTGATCGCTACAATATTTGAAGAGGTAAGGGTCCTCCCATATGAAATACCGGACTTGAGACAAGAACCGATATCTATCCTGTTTTGACCAATTAGATGGTGTTTGGTTTGTGACTAAGTAATTAACTATGTCAGCAAACCATGGTTCCGTAGAGATGACTAGAAGTTGTTCGTCGGGAAAATTATCGTTGATGGGTAGTTCGTCAGAAGGTGCGTTTGGCACACGAGAGAGATGGTCTGCAATGACGTTTTTGACACCCTTTTTATCTTAAATTTCTAGATCAAATTCTTGAAGGTGGAGGATCCAACGAATGAGTCGGTCCTTCGCATCCTTTTTGAGCATTAGGTATCGAAGTGCAGAATGGTCGGTGAATATTGTGATTTTGGTCCCAAGTAGGTATGGGCGAAATTTCTTTAAAGCGAACACTACTGCCAAGAATTCTTTCTCAGTTGTAGTATAGTTCACTTGGGCATCATTGAGTGTCCTACTTGAATAATAGATCACGTGTTGCTTGTTATCTTTGCATTGTCCTAAGACAGCGCCTATCGCAAAATCTAAGGCATCACACATGATCTCAAAGGGTTTGGACCAGTCCGGAGGTGAGATGATAGGTACAGAGATAAGTTTCAATTTTAGCTCCCATGCGCTACTACACTTGTCGTCAAAGATAAAGGGCACGTCTTCGGCTAAAAGGATTGTAAGGGGTCTAGCAATTTTGCTAAAATCTCTAATGAACCTACAGTAAAACCCGGCCTGTCTTAAAAAAGAACGAATGTCTTTCACGCATTGTGGAATTGGGAATTTGGCTATGATCTCCACCTTAGCCTTATCGACTTTGATCCCTTTCTTAGATATCTCATGACCTAGGACAATCCCATGCTGCACCATAAAGTGACACTTTTCCCAATTTAGGGTCAAGTTCTTTTCGGTGCACCTTTTTAGCACTACCTCTAAGTGATGTAGACATTGGTCAAACGAATTTCCATAGACGGAGAAGTCGTCCATGAATATCTCCAAGAAGAGCTCGACCATGTCGGAGAAAAGGCTTAACATGCAACGTTGGAATGTGGCAGGGGCATTGCATAGGCCGAAAGGCATTCGGCGATAGGCAAACGTCCCAAATGGATACGTGAACGTTGTCTTTTCTTGGTCCTCCAGGGCTATTGGGATTTGGTTATACCCTGAGTAACCGTCCAAGAAACAGTAATACTCATGGCCCGCTAATCGTTCCAGCATTTGGTCGATAAATAGGAGGGGGAAATGGTCTTTTTTAGTAGCGGCGTTCAACTTGCGATAGTCTATGCATACTCAAATCTTGATAGGTAGTCGTGTTTGCACTAACTCTTGCTTGTCATTTTTCACCACAGTAAAACTGGACTTCTTAGGGACCACGTGCACTGGGCTGACCCATTCGCTATTGGAAATGGGATAAATGATCCCATTATCCAACAGTTTCATTATTTCGCCTTGTACATCCTCTTGCATGAGCGGGTTTAGCCTACGCTGTAGGTCCCTTTTCGGTTAAACCCCTTCATTTAGATGGATTCTATGCTGGACTATTTTAGGGCTTAGTCCCTTGATAGCGGCCATAGTCCAACCAATGGCTTCTCTATGTCTCCTAAGGGTTGCCAATAGGTCTTCCTCTTGCCTATTAGTCAAATTGGAGGCAACTATGACTGGTAACGTCTCTTGTTTACCAAGGTAGGCATACTTAAGATGTTTAGGCAAGGACTTTAACTCCAAGGAAGGAGGTGGCTCGATGGGTGTAGGTGTTAAGCTTAAATTCTCCATCTCTATAGAACTTGGACTGGCTGCCCACTCAATCTCATCCAGGTTGAGATCACTAGATTCTAACTCTTCCTCATCCTTTGATTCTAGTGTGATCTCCTCTTTGTGCTCACTAGTTATATTTTCAATGAAGTTGACCTCAAAGGGTTGGTCGATTATGTCGTAGGGGTGTTTACCTAAGTTGAAAACATTGACTTCCTTTGTCATGTCTCCAAAAGTCAATCTCATGGATCCGTTTCTACAATTTATGATGGCGTTAGCGATTTCTAGGAACATACGTCCTAAGATGACGGGAGTTTGGGACCTAAGATTAGACACAGGTTGTGTCTCTAAAACAATGAAATCGATTGGGTAAATGAATTCTCCTACACGTATAAGGACATCATTGATTTCTTCCTTTGAAACTTTAATTGATCGATCAGCTAATTGGATTGTAACTTGGGTTGGGTTGAGTTCACCAAATCCAAGTTGTTGATATACGGAGAAGGGAAGCAAATTAATGCTTGCTCCTAAATCAAGGAGTGCTCTACTAATTTCAGCTTGACCTATTGTGTAAGAAATGGTGGGACAACCAGGGTATTTGTACTTGACTGGGATCTAGTTGGACAATAGCTCACTAATGTTAGTGGCTAGAAAAACCTTCTTAGGCACATTTGTCTTTCTTTTCTTGGTGCACATGTCCTTAAGGAATTTGGTATAACTAGGGGCCTGTTGGATTGCATCAAGAAGTGGTATATTAAGCCTAACTTGATTAAACACCTCGAGCAGTTTCTCCATATGTGCATTATTATTATTACTCCTAAGCCTATTTAGAAATGGGGCTATAGGTTGGTGCACTTATTTTGCTGACTTATCAACTTCAGTTTCTTTGGAGTTTTGTTGAGATTGAGTGGAACTAGATGGAATGGACAATTGAGCTGGGTCCTATGGCATGGATGCTTGATTATCAACTTGTTTTCCTGATCTCAATGTATGAACCAAGTTACACTGGTTTGGGTCTTGAGCCTCATTGGCTTGCCTAAGATTCCTAGGGTTTGGCAATGGTTGACTTGGTAGAGTTCCCTTTTATCTTTCTTATTGATTTAGTTGCATCTCTATCTTAGTCAAGACTTGAGCTAGTGTGTCTTGGCTCTTAACTAGAGTGTCCACCTTTCTTTCCATATTGGAGAGTCTTATTTCCGTATGTGAATTTTGGAAAGAAGGTGGAAGATTTTGGTTGGGATAATTTTGTTGATAAGGAGATTGTTGGAAATTGTTGGAGAATTTGGGCCTTGTGTGATCATTGTTGTTTGGGCCCCATGAGAAATTTGGGTGATTTCTCCAACCGGGATTATAGGTGGACGAATATGGATTATTAGCGTGCCTTGTGAAGGCCGCACTCATATGCTCGGGCAAAGTTTGATGAGCTATAAAGACAGGACATTCCTCGAACACATGGTTCATGTCTTGACAATAAGTACAACCCGCCGAAGGTGTTGGGCTGACTTGGTTTACTGAGACTGGTTCTTTAGTTTCAAGAGCTTCTAGTCTTCGCATCACAACAGCTAGTTTAGCTTCGGTAGCTATGTTAGCCTCAATGGAATGGACACCTCCTTTAGAAAAGTTAGGGTCATTAATCCTAAATTTTTCCGGAGTTGGCTCCCATTGAATGGCATTATCAGCCAATTCTTCATATAATAACCATCCTTCGTCTGCATTCTTTTTCAAAAATCCTCCTTGGCACATGGATTCTAATAGGGTTTTTGTTTGATATTCTAATCCATCATAAAGAACTTGACAAAGTCGCCATTTCTCTATCCCATGGTGAGGGCATTGGGCAAGGAGGTCCTTAAAACGTTCGAAGTACTTCCAAAAAGGTTCAATGGCTATTTGCTTAAACTGCAAGATGCTTTTCCTAATTAGTGCAGTCTTGTGAACGGGATAAAACTTCTTTAAGAAGGCTTTGACAAAATTATCCCATGAGGATATGGAACCAGCCTCTAGACTGTAGAGCTATTTCTTTGCTAAGTCTTTCAAAGAGAATGGGACAAACTGTAATTTAATGACATCTACTCCTAGACTGGGTATTTTCATCATTAGACATACTTCTTCAAATTCCCTTATGAAAAAGTATGCATTCTCAGATTCAATTCCATGAATTTTGGGAAGAGTGTTGATGTATTGTGGTTTGAGCTCAAATTGGTCAACACCTTCATCGGGTGACTGAATGCAAGATGGAAGAGATGTCCTAATAGGATAGAACCCATCTTGCAATATGGTGGTTGTGCCATGTGTGAGTCGAGTTTTTGTTCGGGTGGTGAACTAGTCCTAATTAGTCTAGATGTGAATGGGTCTCTCGACCAAGCTGACATGCACAGTTAACAAACAAGTTCACCCAATCAATCAAGAAAAAGAAAAAATAATCAAAAATCCTATTCTAGGGTAAGCCTGGACCTAGACGACTCCTAACTTTAGACTATCTTTAGAAGGTATATTGCCGACCTTAACCACAAGTTAATCGGCCAGGTAGGTGGCAAGATCAGTGGGAGGTTATCCGTCAAAGACGTTCCTTAATTAAGTAACCACCAATCTTCAGGCTTTCGGCCCTTAATCCCCTTCCTAGGTACCGATTTGGCAAGAGTTAATTTCAAACAACTTCCTCCTTCAGCCAATCTCCTAATGAGTCCGAGTTAACCTAAGGCCAACGTCTAGTCAATTTTTATTTTAGGGTTAGGGTTGTGAGTGCGACGGAGATGATTTGTGGGCCAAAGAAGGGTGATGAAATCCCCACCTTATCTTGTTTATGGGTTTTGCCCTTAAAGTGATTTAGTGCATGTGTAAAGCAGTAGACAAGTATTCACTCAAAAGCAGTAAATCAGCCAAGGGTGCTTCATAGTCTATATGCAATGCGAACGTACCTTATCGCCAGCACTCTTCAACAGAAATTAAGAAATTTTTAAATAGACACGTGCCTATGATGCAAGAGTCTAAAATTTTTTTTATTAATCAACTAATAGGTTACCGTTAATTAGTTAGCAGTATGTAAGATGATCACAGAGAAAACTTATCAAAGAAGTAAACAGAACTTTGCAATTTGCAACAACCTGTAAAAATTCAGTCAGTAGTTCACTACTACTGCCGCAGAAATGCGGCTATGGCCGCGTTTGCGCGGCTAGATAGTAGGCTCTGCTGCTCTACCTTTTAGGGCAGAGGCACAGAGTTGCTATATGTCCTTTGCTGAAGTTATAGTTCCTGTTCTCTGATCTTGCAAACAGAAAGAAAAAGAAGAATTAGATTTTGAGAATATCGTGCCGTTCCTTCCCTGGCAACGGCGCCAAAATTTTGATTGAAATGAGAAATTATATTGTAAATAGTTTAGAAAATCTTAGTCTCGTTTCAAGGTAACCGCGTAGCAAAGGTTAGACGGGTCAATCCACAGGGAAGGATGCGATGGAAGCCTTTCGAAACGATCTTCTCTGTAATTAGCTTGGAAAATAAAAAGAGAGATTGATTAGATTTGATCAAGTTTAAGAAGTATAGTTTACTAATCATCTACCACAACCCATGGTATTAGTCTCAAAGAGTGAATATCATATTGAATGAAGAAACATCCATCCTAGGTTATTAATTGAGAATCAAGCAAGATGAATGATGTTGGAACCCTAACTAGTGTGCACTAATAAAGTTTAAACATTCGTCCATCCTAATTTCAAAGCATAGCATAAGAGAAGTTTTTTTTTACTTAAAATTATGCTATCAAAGTTTTTAAGTATGAACTATGAAGAATCATTTAAAAATTGCAACCTGAATTAAAGTAAACCTAATAATTGATTCATCTTCAAGAAGACCATTTTAATCCAAGGGTTTCTAACAATAATAGTTATCAATCAAGTCACCTTTTAAACTAAACTAGGGTTGATCGAGAGATTAGCAAACTATAGGTTTAATTTAGTTATTCATGTTTTTTATTTTATTTTCAATTTTTATGTTTGAATAAGAAAAATTGCATGAAAACGAAAAGAAGAAAAAATAATTAATCTAAGTAGAAAAACTGAATTGAATTGCAAAGAAGAATGAGTAACCTTTTATTGGATGTCACTGACCAATTACAAAGCTCCTCTCCTTCTTCATAATATTCTTCTTTGAATAACAAAAACAAAAAAACAAGAAATTTCGGAAAGAGGAAAAATCTAAAGAAAAACCCTAAGCTTCAGTTTCTGGATCCCCCCTCTCTGTTGTTCTGCAAGGGTATTTATGAAAGATCACCTAGAGGGGGGGTGAATAGGTGATTATGCTAATCTAATGAACTCAATGCGGAATTTAAAAACTTAATGCAATACACTCAAGTGCAATCAACAAGTGATGCACACACAACCAAGCCAAGCAAATATGAATGCACAATATGAATAGTTGCAAGGCACAAAGTAAAGAGAGAGATAGAGAGAGAGTCAATGGATCAAGCACAAACAACAAGATATGTTACGAGGTTCGAGCACCCAGCTCTACATCCCCGCCTTCGATACACGAAGGATTTCTAATCCACTAGCAAGTCCACAAAGAACTCTCACAAGGAGTATCCAACTCCTCTCTTTACAATCACAACCTCCTCCTTGAGGCAAGCTCCAATCCAACAAAACAATCACCTCACAACTTGAGGGATTAGCACAAAGAAAACAAGGATCACCTCACCACTTGAGGGATACAACCCAAGGCACAAAGCCAAACAAAGATTGGGTTTTAAACTTGGTGGTCTAAACAACAACCACAAACAATTTCTTTCTCCCACACAAAGATCCTATAGAAAAGATAGTAGATTTTAGCTCAAGTGTGGAGAAAACCAATGGAATGGAAATCAAAATCACAAAGAAAATCCTTGGGAAAAACTGAAACCAAGATATAGAAGATGAATCAAAACTCTTTTTCCCAAAAACCCTTTTCTTTGATTTTCCAAACCCTAGCAAAAATACCAAATAGATTGTTCAATTTGAATCCAAAAACTTCTTTTGATTGCTGTGAAAACACTAGAGAGTAGGAAAAAATTCGCACAAAAATTCTTGGAGAAAAACTCTTTCCAATAGGGTATTTATAGGCAAATCTGGATAGCCGTTGGCAGCAGATTTTGCCAAAATAGCCCTGCCGGTCGACCGCACGGTCGACCGTCCAATGGTCATATTCTGACCGTTGACAGCTACCGGTCGACCGCCCGGTCGACCCAAACAAACAGAGAGCAAACTGCTCTCAGTCGGTCGACCGGCTACAAGTGTAGCCAGCGTGCACGTATCCGTGCACGTCGGTCGACCCTGACGGTCGACCGGCTACATGGTGCGGTCGACCGTTAGGGTTGACCGACCTAGCCTGGCAGACACTGTACAGGTCAGAAAAACAGAGGAAATAAATATCCAATAAATTCTTGTAAACTATTAAAAAAATCCCAAAAATAGTTTTGACAATTTGCATTGATATATGAACATATGATAAAAGTTTTGACTCAAATATCAAGCAATTAAAACTATTTTTGTATCTTATAGTATTTTTCAAAAACTAGAAACTGTATTTTCTAAAACTAGGATTCTTGAATAGAAAATACACTTTGTCCAAAACTCATTCAAATACAAAAACATGATATCTAAACACTTTGAAGCATGATGCATATGGATAGAAATTCAATATACATGAAACATATATATATCCATGTTTTTGTCATTAATTCCAAAATATGTTTTGTTAAAAATATCAAAACATAAAACACATGAATAAGTAAGTCAAAACTAAGTTTGTCTAGGAAATTAAAGCATGCATGTATATAGAACAAATCATATATACATTAAACCATGTAAACTTGTTTTGATCTATCTATTCATGAAAACCAAGATCGGTTAAACCTAAAACCGAAAAACCGAAAACCAATATTCAAAACATGAAACGTGTGTGTTGTGAACTTGAGCATTATCATACTATTCTAATCTTTACAATTTGGATCTAAACACAAAACTAAACTATGGTACCGAAGTCTTCTTGTAGAGCGCAATCTCCAAGCCGACTCGATCCACAAACTCCTTGATCCACCGAGCAAGTGCTATATGTGAACTTTGACGCTCGGGCTCTTGAATCAACATGTGAAAGCTTTCAAATCATCTTGTTGAAGCTAATCACCAACTAATAACTTGATTAATGATCTGAAACTAAAATCACAAGATTATTAGTACATATAACTACATGAGTTAATCATCATCAAAACTAGGGTGGAAGGCCTTTGCGCCAACAATCTCCCCCTTTTTGATGATGACAAAACTCATGGAGTTATATATGCATGGATTAGTTAAGCTTC
This sequence comes from Agave tequilana, assembly GCA_038442645.1. Taxonomy (NCBI): domain Eukaryota; kingdom Viridiplantae; phylum Streptophyta; class Magnoliopsida; order Asparagales; family Asparagaceae; genus Agave; species Agave tequilana. The sequence continues at coordinate 274,782 of JAVJIF010029939.1, forward strand.
AAAGAAGCTCCCCCTTAACTCATGCATAAACAAATAAACAATAAATAATATGAAATGAATATCAAACATGAAACATGAAACATGCATATCTATGCATAAACAATAAAATGTTCTAGATACCAATGAAATGTTTAAAACAAAACATGCTCTAGATACCAATTACAAAACATCCAATTACAAAACATGCTTTAGATACCAATTAAAATTAAACTATATTAAACTTAATATATGCAAAACAAAAACATGCATATATAAACCCAAAATACTTCTTCCCCTTTTTGTCAATCATCAACAAAGGGGTACAAACCAAAACAAAACAAAATCTTCTCTCTTTTTAATACAAAGAATCAATCTTCAATAAGGGGTAAAAGCAAAACCAAATCAATAAAATTTTCTCCCCCTTTTTGTTCGAAACAACGAATCAATAAAGATAATATTTCCTCTTTTTGTCTAAAACAAAAACAAGACCAATTAGGGGTGACAATCAATTAAGGTACCAAATGAAAATATGTCAAAGAATAGCATCTTGATACCAATTGAAAGGAAACAAACAAAAATATTGATACCAATATTAAACAAAGCACATGACAAATCTTGATACCAATTGAAATTAAACATAATAAATTTTGAATGTCTAAACACAAAAATTTTGATACCAATTGTAAATAATTTACTTTTTGAACATATGATACCAATTTGAAATTTTCAATCATAAAGTAAGGGAGTGGGAATCAAATACCAATTGAAAGACAAAATCAAATTTTCTCCCCCTTTATGAAATACAAACTAAACTAATGTTCACTTTTATTTTAACAAGCCTAAGCATTGTTTAAAAAAAATGAAACAAACATATATATGTATGAAAAATAGATACCAATAGAAATTGATATTCTTAGAAATGAAACATACATACATACAAACATATATGAGTATACAAGAAATGTTAAAATTGATACCAATTGAAAGAATTCAATGATACCAATTGAAATAATAATAAGATCAAGTGTATATCTCATATTATCTATACCTCCCAATCATGGTTCAAGTTTTAAATGATTTTCATTATAAAGCATTCATGAACATGATCTCCCATCCATCCTCCCATTGAAGGTAGGGGTTTTCAAAAATAGATTTGAAAATATAGTATGTTTGATACCAATTGAAAGTGTAATATGTTTGAAAATCTCTACCATAGTGAAGAATACGAACTAGTTATAGGAAAAACTTTTAAAACTAGTACGAAATCCTTCAAGTAAGGAATAAAACAAAATTATTTTTCATGAAACACATGTAAATCACATGATCACTAAACACTCAAAGATCCATAAAGTCCATATCATAGTCTCATGAAAACAAATCATGAGTAAACTAATAAGGTGAGTGTACAAGTATTATGTGACACATATCAACATGAAAATATTCAATTAAGCTCATATGAAATTCCTTGAAAACATGAAATTCATCTAAGAAGTGAAATCACCAATTGAAATCATCTTAAAAACATGAAATTCATCCAAACGATTTAAACTTCAAGGCATATGTGTGTCATGTATAAACTAAAGTATACATACATATTCTAAACACAATGAGACCACAAAAGTATATGCATGAAGGCACGTGGCTCAAGGATGTATATGTATAAATGATAGTTTGGACAAGATGGACATATACATGAAGTTAAAACAAAAAAAATGATGAATACAAGTCAAATGTAAGAATCATCAAAACTAGACTATACTAGTACATCAAGTGAATACAAATGAGCGTTCAAGCACAAACATATATAAATGTCTATTTGTAACTCACTAGTTGTACAAGTATAAATCCTAGTCTTAATGAAAACTTATCATTCAAGCAAGTAGTCAAAACATGAAGCATAAAACGGGAATACAAATCAATCATGAAAGACATAAAAATGATCATGAAGAACATCCACATGCTATTAGAATCAAGAAATACATAATAGCCTATAAACATCAAAACATGTGGCAAAATTAGAAATCATACAACACATCACCATTGTTAAGCTATTACAACACAAGTTATTTATCAAAACATGAATCATTAAAACAAAAAGTCATAGTCAACCATATGATTAGCATGACAAAGACATGTGCATTAGATCTATGATTAACATGATAGCTAAAACATAAAGAGAACACTAAATATGGGTCCATACTAAACATGGGTGTCTCAACAACTAATCATGTAAAGCATAAGTCTAATAAACATGACAAATATCATACTAATCATGAAACAATAAAACATGATTCAATAAAACGAAAATCATAAACATCATAAACATCCAAATGGTCATAATGCATATGCATGTGCATGTGCATTAGATCTAGGGCATACATGTTAGTGAGAACACTAAATATAGATCCATATAAAACATGGGTGCTCAAGTAACTAAACATGTATAACACTAATCTAATCAACATGACATAAGCATAATGAACAATAAAACAAGACATGCTATGAATAGATGAACATTAAAAGCATGCATAATAAAAACGGGAGTTAGAGAATGATACCAAAACCGATGAAGGTGCATCTCTAGTTCTCCAAACCACGGTGGTCCTCCCACCAAATCCCCTTGAGAGTGAAGCATCCAAATGGTTCTCTTTTAGGCTTAGAATGCATCCACCTCAAGGCACCAATACTCTCACGTGATGCGAGAGCTCCCACCTACATCAAAAAGCTTAGAGGTGGTCTTTGGTACCCGTTTCCTTTTGGATCCACAGGGGTTAGTATCTTTTCTAACCCAAACAAGATTAGTTGCTAAATTTTCATGATAAACACGATCATAACAAAATCTAGCAAGGTGGCCTTTTAGACCACAATGTGTACATGTGTACACATGAGCATACATGCAATGGTGGTGACCGTGGGAAGCATGTGTATGCCGTGTAGGGTGTGCATACAAAGATGGACCTTATTTCTTGCGAACCAAGGTTTCCAAACGTGAATGATTCAATGTGCATTGGCTCAAAGTGGAGCCCAAACATTCAACACTTTTCTTCAAAACATTTATATCATTTTCAATAGAGGAAGATAAAGTGGTGCATGCAATAGGTGTGCTATAAGAAGACGAAGCTATACTAGCATGGCACACATGAGAATCAATATCAATTTTCAAAGATTCATTTTTCTTTAAAATTAAATCCAATTCTTTTGTAATTGAATCAATTTTATTTTTCAAAACAAGGTTATCTTTTAAAACAAAATCCAATTTAGAAGATAAAACCTCATTGTTTTTCACAACATCATTACAATCATTTTTGTTTTTCAAAATCTCAATCTCATCAAGGGCAAGATCTAGTTGAGATCTTAGTGAGTCACGTTCACTAGTGATCTCTTCCTTTTCTTGCAAAACCAATTCAAAATTAGAACATAAATCCTTTAATTCATTTTTCAAAACAAGGTTGTCCTCTTTCAAAAGATTGTGTTTTTCCAATAAATTTTCAAGCTTTTGAACAAGTTCCAAATTTAAAGTTTGAACTTCAAAACAACCATGGCAATAGGAACTAGAGCTATTATCTAATTGAGAATCCGATTGTACCTCAAGGGAGTTATTCCCTTGGACCATGAGGCAACGCTCTTCGGACTTTTCTCTCATAGATCTCCTCATCTTGTTGATAATCCTTGGAAGCTCGGGAGACGTCAATAAGTTCCAAACTGCAAAAGCCGAGTCATAACGATCAAACACCGGTAAAAGATGTTCACTAAGAGATGCTCTAAGTGCTCTAAGTGCTAATGCATTAGCCTTTTTATGCTTGCTACTATTAGGGAATGATTCCATAGTGGAGGCTTGATAAACTAGATATCCTAGTCTTTTCAAATGGCTACTCATATTGGCCTTCCAAACATCAAGTCTAATATGGTCAAACATAGGAGGGCTATCCATGAGTGCAAACTAAATGAGTGCAAATGAACAATGCAAATGAAGATTAGCAAACCAAGATCTCACTCCTAGGTGGTTAAACCTAAATATCAGGAGCACTAGCTCTGATACCAACTGAAAGATCACCTAGAGGGGGGTGAATAGGTGATTATGCTAATCTAATGAACTCAATGCGAAATTTAAAAACTTAATGCAATACACTCAAGTGCAATCAACAAGTGATGCACACACAACCAAGCCAAGTAAATATGAATGCACAATATGAATAGTTGCATGGCACAAAGTAAAGAGAGAGATAGAGAGAGAGTCAATGGATCAAGCGCAAACAACAAGATATGTTACGAGGTTCGAGCACCCAGCTCTACATCCCCGCCTTCGACACACGAAGGATTTCTAATCCACTAGCAAGTCCACAAAGAACTCTCACAAGGAGTACCCAACTCCTCTCTTTACAATCACAACCTCCTCCTTGAGGCAAGCTCCAATCCAACAAAACAATCACCTCACAACTTGAGAGATTAGCACAAAGCAAACAAGGATCACCTCACCACTTGAGGGATACAACCCAAGGCACAAAGCCAAACAAAGATTGGGTTTTTAACTTGGTGGTCTAAACAACAACCACATACAATTTCTTTCTCCCACACAAAGATCCTATAGAAAAGATAGTAGATTTTAGCTCAAGTGTGGAGAAAACCAATGGAATGGAAATCAAAATCACAAAGAAAATCCTTGGAAAAAACTGAAACCAAGATATAGAAGATGAATCAAAACTCTTTTTCCCAAAAACCCTTTTCTTTGATTTTCCAAACCCTAGCAAAAACACCAAATAGATTGTTCAATTTGAATCCAAAAACTTCTTTTGATTGCTGTAAAAACACTAGAGAGTAGGGAAAAATTCGCACAAAAATTCTTGGAGAAAAACTCTTTCCAATGGGGTATTTATAGGCAAATCTGGAAATTAGCCGTTGGCAGCAGATTTTACCAAAATAGCCCTGCCGGTCGACCGCACGGTCGACCGTCCAACAGTCATATTCTGACCGTTGACAGCTACCGGTCGACCGCCCGGTCGACCCAAACAAACAGAGAGCAAACTGCTCTCAGTCGGTCGACCGGCTACAAGTGTAGCCAGCGTGCACGTATCCGTGCACGTCGGTCGACCCTGACGGTCGACCGGCTACATGGTGCGGTCGACCGTTAGGGTCGACCGACCTAGCCTGGCAGACACTGTACAGGTCAGAAAAACAGAGGAAATAAATATCCAATAAATTCTTGTAAACTATTAAAAAATCCCAAAAATAGTTTTGACAATTTGCATTGATATATGAATATATGATAAAAGTTTTGACTCAAATATCAAGCAATTAAAACTATTTTTGTATCTTACAGTATTTTCCAAAAACTAGAAACTGTATTTTCTAAAACTAGGATTCTTGAATAGAAAATACACTTTGTCCAAAACTCATTCAAATACAAAAACATGATATCTAAACACTTTGAAGCATGATGCATATGGATAGAAATCCAATATACATGAAACATATATATATCCATGTTTTTGTCATTAATTTCAAAATATGTTTTGTTAAAAATATCAAAACATAAAACACATGAATAAGTAAGTCAAAACTAAGTTTGTCTAGGAAATTAAAGCATGCATGTATATAGAACAAATCATATATACATTAAACCATGTAAACTTGTTTTGATCTATCTATTCATGAAAACCAAGATCGGTTAAACCTAACACCGAAAAACCGAAAACCAATATTCAAAACATGAAACGTGTGTGTTGTGAACTTGAGCATTATCATACTATTCTAATCTTTACAATTTGAATCTAAACACAAAACTAAACTATGGAACCGAAGTCTTCTTGTAGAGCGCAATCTCCAAGCCGACTCGATCCACAAACTCCTTGATCCATCGAGCAAGTGCTATATGTGATCTTTGACGCTCGGGCTCTTGAATCAACATGTGAAAGCTTTCAAATCATCTTGTTGAAGCTAATCACCAACTAATAACTTATTAATGATCTGAAACTAAAATCACAAGATTATTAGTACATATAACTACATGAGTTAATCATCATCAAAACTAGGGTGGAAGGCCTTTGGGCCAACAATTTATAGAAGATATAGGATTTAGAGTCCCAGTACAACTCTCCCACAAAAACACATAGCCTGTCTTATCCAAATGGCCGCGAAAACGCGGCTATAGCCGCGTTTTCGCGGCACGCGCTTTCTTGCGTGGCCTCCTCTAGTCCGTTCATTTGGTCTTCTCCTTCTGGATTATGTATTCAAACCTTCTATCTTGAGAACTCGAGATAACTTGGGAAGCAAGTTATCACAAATCCGAATTTATAAAAGGATTTGTTCTTTATCTTTAAGCTTTTCTCCCTTTTTATCTTTATCCTTGTATTGCAAGCAACTAGGTTTAAGTAGAAGTCCATCTTATCCTTTTCTTCCTCATTTTAGCAATTAGGAGTTCTATTTTATCCTTTGTCTTCTGCCCTTAGATTTTAAAATCCAAGTTTAGATTAGGTTAGATAAGGTAGAAACTTCTAAATTACTACAATTAATTTTGCATGTAGGCATGTGAGATTCTTGGGCTTTTGGGCTTTATTTGTGCTTTATTTCTTTATTTTTTTAATTATTCAAGGCCTGCACACATTAAATAATAAAACATTAGTAACAGTGCTTAATAAAAGAATAAATAGGGAAATATGATGGTAAATGTGAAGATAAATATGTACTTTTTACTACCTATCAGCAGCCTCCTAAGCATCACATGCAATCCGTCTTAAAGATCTTGTTGGATCTTTAATGCCAAGTCGGCATTGACGGTTGGGGACTTGTGTCATTGGTGTTTCCCGGAGTTATAATCCACGTGTCACCTCTATATTGGATTTGATATCCGTATGGGCATTAAGGCTGATGGCTTTGATTTTTATGCCATTAATTATAAGCCTTATGGCTTGCCTATAAATAGGCCTCAGCCTCTTAACAGTCCTGAATCTTGACTGTTTTTCTTTGGGAGTATGCGCTCTGAGGGACTTCGTCTTGATTGTCTATCTTCCCTTCAAGGGCATGTGTTCTGATGAACAACTAAAACTCAAAGCTTCCATGCTTTTCTTCAATCTTCTTCAAAGATTATCACTGTCAAGTGATTTCAAGGTTAAAAAGCATTGCTTTTAAGTGCTTTTATGGCTGTGCCTTGATAAATGAAGTCCAACTTCTAAACCATATCTTGACACATGAAGTCCAACTTCTAGAGAATTCTTCCTCGGGTAGGAATTGTCTTGTGCCATGAAATACTCAGTCTCTCTGAAGTTTCGTCTTCCCTGTCTATGAAGAGACTCTGTCTCTTAATTTTCTCTTGAGATCTGATTGACGCATCCATGTTCTGTAGACGTGCCTCTCAGATTTCTTGGTGAAACACGAGCTTAATGACTTCAAAAATTGAAGTCTCAAGTTCCTCAGACGCGAGTGTAATAACTTCTGCATTTGATCTTGAAATGCGAGCTTTGTATATGAAGCTTGCGTTTGGGGTTCTTGACTTGGAGAATTTTAAATCTACTTGTTTGAGACCCCTGGACGCGAATATGACAGGCCTTGCATCTCAGAACTCAAGTGTGGCGAACTTTGCGTCTTAAAGTTACCCCAGGCGGATTTTTAAGACCCACATCTGCATTCTTGATTTGTTCTTTGCGTCTTCCATCTTGGACACAAATCTAAAACTAGACTGCGTTTGGATCCATATTCTCTGCATCAGTTAACTCCGCGTCTGGAGTTCATGACTTCAGTCTCGATTTGTGCTTCATATTCCCTATTCCTGTCTTTGCAGAATTCTAACCCTCGGGTTTTTGTTCCTTGCAGGTTTTGGTAGCCTCACGTTAGTCTCCTGCGTCTTTGTCGGGTTCATGGGAGAATATTTGGACCGGCCAGCTTGTTCGATTGGCGAGCACTCGGGAAGTCAGAGCTCCTGTCCATGGGCGAGCTTGGTTCATGGGAGAATATTTGGATCGGCCCTGTTTGTTCGATTGGCAAGCACTCGGGAAGTCAGAGCTCCTATCCATGGGCGAGGAGGATCCGCTCGGTTATTAGTACCCGTCAAGGCCTTATTGGACATGACGCACCAGTAATGCCCCGGGTTCGTCATGGTCACAGTGGGTATGGTGTCTTTGAAGGCCATAGGAAAAAGGATGTCACCAGTAAGGTCTCGGATCCTCTCTTCACCTATCTTACTCAAAGAAGTGACAACGATGAAAAGTCCATACTCGTTGGATAACTTTCTATTGGTGGAGATGCTCATTAAGCGAAGGATTACGTCTCACACTAGTTGGTCGGGTGAAATCAGAATGCTCCCCTGCATTTCGACCTCGAGAAACACCATTGTTCTCAAGAAGAGAAGAAGTCGATCCACTTTTCCTTGCCGAGTCAAGAAGTCAAACCTCATGTTCCTTCGATGTTTTAAGGAGTGAGTGCAACCTTTCACTGAGTAAAGGGACTCTTTTATACTCTTTTGTTGTAACACTTAATCTTATTGCATAAGAGAGCATCTTGTATCACTTTCATATGTACAAATATAAATAAAAGTGACACTTTTTCTTGTCTTCTTATATATCTTGACTTCCTCTTTGTATTGAAAATCAGACAGATAGAAGTGATTTCTTTTGATTTGCTAGAAATGTGATATTTTACTTAGTAAGTCAAAGTTGAAAAATTCCATTTAAGGAATTTGACATTGCTGTCAGAGGTGTGATATTAACTTGACAGGAGTGGGATGATTTCTGTGGGCTTGCCAATCCTTGGATGAGAATGACAAGTGAAATTTTCACCCCAACAGAGGATTATGACTGAGTATTCATTAGAGGTTTAATATTAACGTAATTAGGACTCAGCTGGGGAATTGATGGAAACACTGTTAAAGGCATAATATTAACTTAACAATGCTTTTAAGTGGACTCGCTATTCTATTGACGAGAATAACAAGTGAGACTAGACCCGTCGGGGATCTAGGAGAATTTTTACCGTTAGAGGTGTGATATTAACTTAACAGGTTGGATTAAATCTTATCAGAGGTGTGATATTAACTTGACAGGGATGTGAGCTAGAGGTGTGATGTTCACTCAACTCCGTAAGAACTTCAGTTTCATTTGAGAAGACTGAAAATACCACTGTCATAGGTGTAGTGTTAAACTTGGCAGTGGAGGTAATGCTAGAGGTGTAATTTTGAACTTATCATTAGTCATCTCGACTTCGATAGGGAAGTTTGAGGGAAATTCATTGTCATAGGTGTATTATTGAACTTAACAATGAACTGGATGCTAGATGTGTGATGTTAAACTTAACATCACTCGTCTCAGCTTTGATATGGAAGCCTGAGGAAAAGTGACTATCAGAGGTTTAATATTGAACTTCGAAGCAACTTAATCACTGTTAGAGGTATAGTGTTAAACTTAACAGTAACCTTTCAGAGGTGTGATGTTAACATGACATTAGTTGATTTGCGATACGAACAATTTTGGGGGCTTGTCATCCTATTGACGAGAATTGACAAGTGAAGTTTGGAATGTCAGAGGTGTAATGTTAACTTGACAAGAGTTTGTTTTACAATATGAGCAATTTTGAGGACTTGTCATTCTATTGATGAGAATTGACAAGTGGAGTTTGGAATGTCAGAGGTGTAGTATTAACTTGATAAGAATTGATTTTGTGGACCTACCATTCTATCAAAGAGAATTGGTGGGGGACTTTGGTGAAAAATAAAATGAATTGTCAGAGGTGTAATATTAATTTGACAATCATTAATTTTCTAAGGACATGTGAGATTTACCGTTAGAGGTATAATATTAATATAACAGTGGAGATTTTACCAGAGGTTTAATATTAACTTGACTGAATCTGCTGGGATCGGGGAATCCGGCTTGTCAGAGACTTACTGTTAACGTGACAAGTCCTAGTTCATTTCGTTGGAGAAAGGAACATAGGTGTTTTTTTGGCCTGACCATTCTGGGGAAGAGAACTGGTAAGAGATTTTGGAGGAGAGGATGGGACCAAGTCCCTTAGGATTTTTAGCAAACCCTCAGCTATCAACCGATTTGGTGCGCCTTTACAACTACCGTTTGAGTTGGGCTAGCCATGCTATTCCCCTCAGCATAATGAGTTGTCGAAAACTTATGTTAGACTTAAAAGCTAACATTTTCCTCTATCCTTAGCCGTCAGAGGCGTCAGATGTTCATATATATACTAGAGAAGAGTAGCAAGGCTAAAACTGCAGTCTTGTATTTTGTTTCTTCTTCAATGTTTACATCATGCATCATGATGTAATCAACGTTCGATCGGCTCGACATTGATTGACTGTGATGTGATCCAGTGAAGGAAGAAAGAAGCTTTTCTTTGGCGTTCTTCCAAATATCTTGGATCTGGGTTTTTGATCAAAGGTGTAGTATTAACCTGATCAGGGAAAAATGCTATCAAGGATAGTATTGCTTCAAGAATTTGCCGTTAATTGGCATCTTGAGCGTATCACTGTCTGAGGTTATAAGGCGATATGCTCCATTTGAGTAGACTGACTCCACTATAAATGGTCCTTCCCATTTAGGCTGAAATTTTTCTTTGGTCTTATGCGTCATCACCATAGGTCTTCTGACGGCTAAGACAAAGTTGTCCTTCTTGAAAGTCCGCTCCTTGACTTTCTTGTTGAAGCCTCTGGTAATTCGGGCTTGATAGAGCTCGATCTGTTGTTGAGATTACAGGCGTTTATCGTCCAAAGCCTCTAGTTCTTGGAGTCGCAGTCAATGCTTCTCCTCATTTGTCATCTCTGCTGTCAAGGCGAAGCGTAGAGATTGCATCTGGATTTCTAATGGGAGTACGGCTTAACACCCATATACCAAAAAAAATGGTGTAGTTTTCGTCAGGGTTCGAATCGTCGTACGATAAGCCCATAAGCATTCACCCAATTTGTCGTCCCAGTCACGTTGGCTTTTCGAGACGAATTTCTTAAGAAATTTTTCAATAGTCTTGTTGAAAGCTTCTGCAAGGCCGTTGGCGGCTGGATAATATGCCGTTGAAGATACGCTCTGGATTCTAAACTTATTACAGAACATTTGGAAGACTTAGCTGACAAACTGGGGCCCATTATCATGGACAATTCGTCGTGACACGCCAAAGCGGTAAATAACGTGATGTTTAACAAATTTGATCATGTCAGATGTCTTTACCTCCTTCAATGGGATAGTTTCAGCCCATTTAGAGAAGTAATCGGTTATGGTTAGGATGAACCGATGTCCTTTGGATGAAGGTGGGCTTATGGGGCCAACCACGTCCATTTCCCACATCTCAAATGGCCAGGAAGAAGTTGTAGGGTGGAGATGTCCTGATGCTTGGTGGATGAAGTCACTATGAATTTGACAGGCATGACATCGCTTGGCGTAAGCGATGGCGTCAAGGATCATCTTTGGCCAATAATACCCAGTCTTCGGAGTCGATCCCCAAGTTCGGGCCAGGCTGATGAGCTTCACACATGCCGTCATGTGCTTCTTTAGGCACTTCGCATGCCTTCTTTTGTGACAAGCAGCAAAGGAGGATCTCATCATGTGATCGGCGATGTAGTGTTCGCGTGATCACATTATAGTAGAATTTAGAAGCTTTCCTTCTAATGGCAGCCGCCTCTTTGTGGTCATCAGGAAGGATGCCGTACAATACATAGTCGATGTACGGGAATCGCCAATCCTAGAGTTTTGGACCTGTTGAAGTCTCTAAGACTTCTTTGACTTGATGATTTCCTGTCAGCTTTTGGTGATCTTCAAAAGTGAATCTGGGTAATACAGGTCATGGCTATAGACGAGTATTTTCTCCACCACTCTAGTTGAAAGAGCCAATGAAGCAGCGAGAGATGCCAATACATCCGCATGCGTATTATACTGGCGAGGTACATGGTTGATGTAAAAGTTTCTGAACCTCTCAGCCATGTAGATAGTTGCATTATAATAGGATACTAAGTCTTCATGCTAACTTCATACTCCCTGTGAACTTGGTTAACTATGAGTTTAGAGTCACCATATGCTTCGAGATTTTTAATGCCAATCTCATTGGCGATTTGCATCCCGATTAAGAGAGCATTGTATTCCGCAACATTGTTGGAACATGACTCGGTTAATGAGAATGCTCGAGGGATTACGTAGTTCTGTGGGGAGAAAAGGATTACCCCCACTCCTGCTACGACATTTCGTCGCGGACCGTTCTTGATGCACCATCGAAGAAAAGTTGCCATACCTGCCCTTCAAAAAATGTCTGGATCAAACAAACTTCAGCGACCTCATTTGGGAGATCTTCATAAAGTTTAGTCGCTCTTGGATCTAGATGCTCAGCCAGAAAAATCTGCCACCACCTGTCCCTTCACAGCTTTTTGCGGCAGGAATTGCATCTCATATTAGGAGAGCAATATGCCCCACTTCGCCAGTTGACCATTCAGTGACGATGGATTTATCATAAGCATCCTTAAAGGATTGACTTTTGATATGACATATATAGTTTAGCCCACCAAGTAGTCTCGCATTTTCTGGACGGCGAACACCAACGCCAAACATTCTTTTTTGATCGGGTTGTACTGATGTTCGACTCTGGTCATAGTTCTACTCAGATAGTAGATTGCCTGCTCGTGTCCCTGATTATTATTCTGGGCTAGCAACGCTCCTAAGGAATGATCCATCACTCGAACGTATATCAGGAAAGGTTTTCCTGACACCGGAGCTGTAAGGACAGATGGTTGCGTAAGGTATTATTTGATTTCCTCAAACGCTTGTTGGCAAGCATTGTCCCAAATGAATGAGACACCCTTCTTCATTAATCTAGAGAAGGGCCGAGAGATTTGAGATAAATCTCTGGATGTATGCTAGTCGCCCTTGTAATCCTCTAAGCTCCCTGAGATTCCTTGGATGTTGCATCTCCTGGACAGCGCGGACTTTCTCTGGATCGAGGTGGATTCCTTTGGATGTCATAACAAATCCTAGGATTTTACCGCTGGCTACCCCCAGGAAGGACTTGGTGGGGTTCATCTTCAACTGATGTGCCCGCATGATATCAAATACTGTCTTCAGATCGGCTATGTGATCGCCCTTAGCACGACTTTTTACTGCAATGTCATCGATGTAGCACTCCACAGTTTTGCGTATATGCTCGTGAAAAATTGCATTCATAGCTCTCTGGTACGTTGCCCCCGTGTTCTTTAATCTGAAGGGTATGACAATATAGCAATACACCCCAAATGGTGTTCTGAAAGATGTATGCTTTTCATCATCAGGGTACATCTTGATTTGATTTTATCTTGAGAATTCATCCATAAAGGACATCCGTTCAAAACCACACGTGTTGTCGATCATGACATGTGTGATTGGAAGGGGGAATTCATCTTTAGGACAGGCCTCATTTAGATTGTGGAAATCAATGCAAACACGAATCTTCCCATTTTTCTTTGTAATGGGGATGATATTGGCTACCCAATCAGGGTGTTGTTCCTCTCTGATGAAGCCGGAGTCTATAAGCCTTTTGACTTCCGACTGGATTGCTTTCATTATTTCTAGACAGAACTGGTGTTGTTGTTGTTTAACTGGTTTTGCGTCCGAATTAATATTGAGGCGATGCATAGCCACTTGAGGATCGAGCCCTGGCATATCCTCGTAATTCCAAGCGAAAACATCTACATACTCCGGCACAAGAGATATCAGCTCTTCCTTCTCGGAGGGTGACAAGCTTTCACTTATAAAGATGGGCTTGGGATTAGCTTCATTTTCTAGATTGATCTGGGTGACCTTATCACGTTGCTCGAAGTGAATATCCCAGAGAGCGTTTAGGTGTTTGATCCAAGGATCTGTATCTGAAGTGATCATTTCTTCATCTCCATCTTCCGGGTGGCTCGTTGAAATCATGTTTACCGAAGTTCTTTGAAGATGTTGCTGACACTGACATCTGACTCCCACGATGATGTGCCTGACGAGCAGTAATGATATAATGACTCTTCAGACTCAGAGGCCGATGAGATTGGAGTTGACACATAACCCAACCCCCTGCGAGTTCAATGATAATAATCAGGGGTCGTCCCTTTTGGAATTAAGGATCGAAGCAGCGTTCTCCTTCCTTTACCGAAGTTCAAATCAGGACCATTTGTTAGGTCATACCCCATATTCTCCATCATTCTGAGTACATTTAGCTCATAATGAGAGAATTGAGGGGATTCATCATCGCTTTCAGAGCTTTCATGGGTCATTAATTTGGACTCGACTCTTCCAAAAAGGATTGGTCTTTGGCCTTTGTGTCTTATTGGGAACATAAATAACGATCCTTGTGCATTACCGACATCTTGGTACACCATGATAGATGACTTCATCGGTACATGCAATGATGCCAGAGCATCTATTGCCGACCAGGGGTCATCATCGACATCGGTACTAGTTTCCGACGGCATGGAATCAGAAGCAAACACAGAAAAGTAAGCCAAATCTAACTCTTCATTAATATACCACTCGCCTACATCATTGGCGGGGTTATTGACATCGAGCTCATTAATACTCGTTGTAAGTGGGTTCAATTCCCAAAGGCACTCTTCTTCTACCTCTGGTTCAGTGTCAGCTTCATTACCAGAGTCTGGTTCCTCTGACTGGGGATTCTCGCTTGTCTCCAGAGAATCTTGGTACAGGAGGGAGTCTGTGAAATAGTTTTCTACCCCCTTGAATGGATGCCTTTTGGCGATCAACGTTCGGACTTTCCTACTTTCGTCGATATATTTCATAACTTGATGGAGAGTGGAGGGGACGATGGAATTATGATGAATCCATGATCGTCCTAGCAACAAATTATACAAAGTGTCAGCGTCATCACATAGCATGTCACTTCAGATCTTAGGTCCCCAGTCTGATATTTGAGTTTGATCTTTCCTATTGGGCGCATACTATTGGTGTTGAAACCATAAATGATAGTTTGGGTGGCACTCAATCGGTGGGTAGGGATCCCTAAATGCTGCATGACCCGACGAGGCATAATATTCAACGCGGATCCTGGATCTACCTGAATGCGGCTCACTTCAGATGATCCAATATACCCTATGAAGTTAGGGGCCTATCATGTTTTCCCATGACCTGCATATCATCTGGCGCGAAGGTAATGCATGGGGCATTTTGAGAGGTGTGGAGATAGTCTTCCCCCTGTGGCCTAGCCGGGATCTGGGCCATGAAAACCTCAGATCGTCTAGAGCTTCTCTTGTTGACTTCGATAGTCTTAGGAGCTCGTAAAGAGTGATCCTGGCCAGGATGTTAGCCAGTTGAGCCAAGACGTCAAAGCGGTAAGGTGTTGAAGTTCCTTCTGCTTTGTCCTTTGGGAGGGCCCTGGCATACCGAAGCTCTTTCTGCTTCTCCGCGGGTTGCTTCGCGGATGGCTTGGTTGGCTCTAAGGTAGGTCCAGGCAGATTTTCCATCAACTCATCGTATTTCTTCAAATACGACTGTCCTGAACGAGTTTCGTCCACGAGCAGTGCGTTCAGCTTTGCGACGAGAATGATCGTCTCTTCCTCTCAATCGGTTAGTAAGGGGACATCAGTCTCTGTTTCTCGGGAAGAGACGTACACCATATTGCAAGGTGAAGCTTTTGCCTTGCCTTTTGACTTCCTGTAGGTGACAATAGTCCACGGTTCGCCTTCCACAAGGTCAGGATGAACCCACATGATTTCTTCTTGAGGCGTAGGAATCGGTATGAGACCTTTCTCCTGCTGGTGATGCGGGTCTATATTGGTCATCCTTAGTTCCCCTTTTGGGATGGGAACTACTCCGGCCAGGGTTGGAGGCTGGTTTCCAAACTGAAGAAATGACATCATGTTAGCCGTCACTTTCTTCTGCTCTGGACAGAGCTTGAGCACTTCCACATCAATCAGAGCTTGAAGAATATCTTTAAAGATATAATAGCTCTTGATGGGGTACCCCAACATCCTGTGATATAAACAGTAATTAGGGTTGTCGGTCTTGCCGACTTCTTCAGGCCGTCTAGCTTCAGGAAGCGTCAATCTGTTGCTCTTGTTAAGTAATTTGAACAACGAATCGACGTGCTCATCCTTGAAGGAGTACTTCCTGTTGGCATGCGGCTGACTTGAAGAACCACCTCCTCTGGTCGGCTGAGGTTTAACTAGAGATTTTGTCTCTGTCACCAATGTGTATTTCCTTTTTGATTGGGAAGATACTTCTGGCGCGCGCCTTGTTGACTTTTTGGGTCTGGGCTTCTTTTCTTCTGCCCTAACCCTGACAACAATCTCTTCAGCCTGTTCACCTTGCTGGATCAACTGCTTCCAGGTGCGGCTTTCAACGACTCTTACCTGGGCTAGGAGCGAAGTTTGCAAATCGTGACAGCATGTTTCCACCAGGGTGGCCTGGGTCATACCGCTAAGACATCAGAGTGCCATGTTCCAAAATCTCTCCACAAATGCTTTGACCGACTCTCCTTTTCGTTGCCTCATAGCTAGGAGAGTTGGCATGGTAACCTCCGAATCATCTTCGAAGAAGCGTGTAAGGAAAAGCTTCTCCAAATCCCCCCAGTTCTTGATGGAGTCTTCGAGGAGATTGATGACCAATTCAAAGGGGAGTCCCTTCAGAGTGCTGATGAACAAATGCACCAAGATGGTGTCATTTGGTACTATGTTCCCTGTCTAAGACTTGAAATAGTAGATATGTTGGTTCGGGGACCCCTTACCGTCAAAGGCCTGTAAGGTCGGAGCTTTGAACTTGGGAGGGTACAGGACAAGATCTCATTCTGCCAGGTATGGCTGGACCACCCCTGCTTCTTTGAGGTCTTTCTGATTAGTAAGTGCTCCTAGACGCTGCTCTAATTTATTCATTTTTTTAGAACGAGTACGCCCATTCTCTAGATTGCCTCCCTCTTCAGATGAAGGCCTAGAGGACTCGGAGTTGGATGGTTCCTCCTCCTCTATATGCACAGAAGATGAACTCTCCCCTTCTTTCCACTTTCCTTTAGACCTCTTAGAAGAAGCTTTGGCCTTTAACTTCTTCTTGTCCTCAAGCAATTGTGCAAGCATCTGCTTGAGGGTATCAATAGATTCTTGTTGGGCGCGAATTATATTGAATTGTTCTTTCTGGACCAGGCTTGTTGTCTTAGGCACCTGGCCATCTCCTCAGGAGTGTTTGCCATATACAGGAAGGCTTCCTTCTCAACAGAAGAGTTTGAGGCCTGCGATTTCGCTATGACAGAGTGTGATTCACTTACTTCAATGCCCGGGGCTAGGGTACTGTATTCAACCGAGACTGCTGCACCAGTCCGAGTGCGAGTATGATGGTACACTCCTTCTGGTTCCATATCAGACTCGTCAGAGGTAACTGCCAGTTATTTTTTCCTACTTCTTCTTGGCGTGGTGCTTGGACCTGTCATGTTTGTAGTGACTTCGGGGTACTCCGCGTCAGAGAAAGTTCCCCTTCTACAGGAATGACATCTTTTCACTAATCAGGAGGTCGAAGTTAATCGTCTGAATACCAATTGCTTGATTATATGAGAGTTCCAAGGGCATTCAGAGAGTATTACCGTGATGAGCCGTTCACAGCAACAGGGTGGAGTGATCAGATTAGCACTCCTCTTATTTGTCAAGTAATCTCTTAGATCGGTCAGAGGGGATCAAAGAGATTAGCCTCAGGTTTTTGAGGGCTCTTCAGCTTTTGAGAGCCATTCTTGCGTCGCGAATCTGAGACACAGGGTTCTAAGATGCAGAGCCCACGTTCTATAGAACAGACGCGACTCTCGCATTTTGAATTTGAAACGTGGGTCTCGTGCTTCTGCTGAGAAGAGACACGGAACTCGCGTTGCTGATTGTCGCATCTGTTTTCCATTAATTTGCAAAGGGGAAAATGATTAAGACGGGAAAGGTGTATTATTATGAGTATAAAAATGTATTTGATGTACCCTTTCTTGTCTCCGCTATAGTATAGGACTATACCGAGTCGAATCTCAGGGAGAGCTAGCGATGGAAGCGTTACGGTCCGTAGTGAAGAAAGTAAATGAAGTGTCTTCTTTGCTTAAAAGAATAAAACAATCATGGAAAAAGAAGTGAAAGAATGGATGGATATATTCATGGTGGAAAATGTAAAAAGAAATCAAGATCAAGATTGGTTTTGGACTAACAACTAAAAAGAAAGTAAACTTGAAGAAGCAAACCATGACTAGCTTACCTTACTACCTTACCAACACTTACTAAACTCCGTGATAGTGAAGGCGCGCCTCATGTTGATTTCATCGGCGTAGGTTTGTCTTGCGTGTTGATCTAATTACTTTCTCATGTAGATGAAGGGTGGTTTAACCCATCGGAGAAGAGAAGACCATCCAACTTGCAAGATGAACTAAAGCAATCACCCATGAGTTAGTGAAGATGGCAAGGCTAGTGGTTAGCTAGTACATGGTAGAAAATTTAGCTACAAGCCATTAATGAAGAAAAGCAAAGCATGAAGTAAATTGCAAGAAAGTAAAGAAAGCAAGTAAAGAAAGCAATTAAACTAGAACCAAGCTCAAGTAGAGATGAAGAGAATGGATGAATCCTTGCATTGCTTCAAGTTGTCACTCCTTGATGTACAAGCTCTCTCTCTCTTACAACTCTCTCTTGCAATGATTTCTAGGGAAGAAGAGGAAGGAGAACTAAAACCTAGAGAAAAACCTATGAAAATTACAACAACTAACAATTTCTCCTCTCTTCTCTGTTCAGTCTTTTCTCGCAGGTCCAGGGTCCAATATTTATAGCCCCAGAGAGAAGTTTCGAGATCCAGGTGGTTGGCGCAAAATCCGGATCTCAACAGACTCAAGATTGCCGCGGATTTGCCGCGGATTTGCGGCCCAACTGAAGCCGTTGGCTAACAGCTTTCTGGTACAGGTTGGTTACGAAGTTGTTAGCCACGTGGCCTTCTAGAATCTTGGGTTGTTGCGCGGATCTCTCTGGATCTTGGATTCAAATTTGGCTTTATCTTAATGTTGGAATTAATCACATTTAATTATTGCTAATTAAAGTGATTATTGGCTTTCTCTCCATTAGAGTGTGTACCTGCAAATATATAGAGAAGATGAGTAAAAATCATATATTTATTTATTAAATGCATGGGAATTATGAGGTAAAATATGCAATATTGAGTTACAATCAGAAAACTTACAAAAATAAAGAGTTGAGGAGCTAAATTACAAGTATTCTAAAAGATTACAAGTAAATCTCCTCAGAGATTCTGGAGAAGTGTGCCGATAGGAGTTTGGTCAGCGTGCGACCACTTTGTCCCTTTGACGATGCGAGCGATGAGATTCCCTTCTCGCCTGGTTCGGGGAATCAGAGAACAGAATGTTGGTAGAACCTCCTTGTTACTTCTCAAAACCGCCTTCACTTAGGAATTCCTTCTCGCCTGGTTCTGGAGATTCCTTGAGAAGAAGGTATTAGGGTATCAGCACCCTGATTAGAGAAGCAATTCTCTAAAAGTCTCTGAATTCAAGAACGCACGGTGCGTTGTGAAGAAGTCTCTGCTTGTGGAGTCTTCGTTTGCGCCTGTGCGTGGTCTCTCTTTGCCGGGGGTCTCTTGCGCATGTGCGTGGTCCGTCCTCCTTGTGCCCCTGGTGGGCTATTTATAAGGAGAGTAAGGGTATAATTGTCCCTTGAAAGTATAGAAACAGATTGAATCAAATCTGTTTAAATCTGGAAAGTAGCCTTGCTGCGAGGCTAGGATCAGCTTCTGCGAAGCTAGAAATGGCAGGTCAGTTGATCTTCTTGATCTGTTTTGATTCTTTCCATATAATTGAAAGATCTCTCCTGATCCTCTTACTCGTTTTAGAAGAGTCAAGAGATTGTGACAATCAACTGCCAAATTTGATCTCAGATTTGATCTTGATTGGATTTGATCTTGATCCCGATTAGATCTGATATCATCTGGAGATTTGATTGGTCAAAGGTTGACCATAGCAGACCAGCAGCGGCGCTGCCCGCTTTGAACTCACAACGGAGCTGGAGGCAGTATCTGGCGAAGTCAGAAGAAAGCTCTTCGGCGGAGCTAGATGTCGACTGCGGCGAAGCTACCACATACCCTTTCTGCACAGTTGTGTGTGGCTTCAAGCGGTGCTAACTCTCTGCGGAGTTGCGCTTCAGCAGTTCAGGCGAAGCTATAAGTTAGTTTCCTGGCGGAGCTTTGAATAGCTTCAAGGCGAAGTTGGATGATCTTAGCCTCTCAGGCGAGGCTATCCCTTTGGGCTCATGTAATGCTAAGTGCTAGCATCTTAGACCTGCTGAGGTCTGTTTAGAGGCAATCCGGGCTTGCTGTCTGCTTGATGGATCAGTGGAGTCCAAGTTGCTTCCTTGTCCCTCGGAGATGGGTGAAAACTGGTCGTCAGCTTGTCTGTCCCTCGTCTTTTGTAAATGTCAACAAGTTTAGACATTGTTCAGGCCAGTAGGAATCTTATCTTTTTTAAGTGTCAACAAGACCCCCTTCAAAGTTTTCGAAAGTCTACAATAGCTCAGACTTCGAAATACTTTGAATTGCTTTGATCGGTGGTATGTGAAGTACGAACGTCGCCATGGTGGTTAAGTTCAGCTTTGCTTTCAATCCTGCTTTGGGATAAGTTCGCCGAAGAATCATGTAGATTCGCGTTTGGGTAGCTTCGCGTCTGGGCTTCCCGGAATAAGTTCGCTCTGGAACATTTGTTTCTTTTCCGAGGCCAACTGCTGTGGGTCAATCACGAGAAGGATTACTCCTTCTCTCGCATTAATCGAGGGAGATATTCTTCATTCGCGCGTTTCTGAGGGAGGATATTCCCTTTCTTCAAGGCGTAATGAATGCCTTTATGAGGGAGAGCATTTCTTCCTTTGCACGGTTCCAAGGGAAACCGTCCCTTTTCACAAGGCGCAATAAATGCCTTAAATGCGCTCGTTCTTCCATGCTTGAGGCGGCAATGCTCAGGCCATAAGGCCTATAAATAGGACACTTGAGGTCCTCTGAAGAGAAGCGGTCTGCTCTTCTTCTCTTCTCTTGGTTGAGAGAGATACTCAGATCTCTGAACTAGGGGATGCCCACTCTGGTTATTACCCGGCCAAGGACCGGTAAGTCTTGATCATTCAAAGACTTCACCAATGATCTTTTAGGGAATTCATCTCCCTTAATTTAGCTTTAACAGCTGCCTCAGGGATTAATTTTCCTTGTTCTTCATTTTGCAATTGACTGATCTGTAGAGAAGGGTTTCAGTCCAGCTTCCCAGCGAAGCTATCATTTTGACTTGATCAAAGAAAGATCATAGCATGCTTGCTTGCTAAGTTAACCACACAGGCAAAGCTTGGGACTTAGTCTCTTCAAAGTTGAGCCAGTCTTTCCATATAGGTGGGGTCAAGACTGCGTCCCTCAGGATCAGTTTGGCTTAGCCATATAGGCAAGGCTAGGACTTGGCATTTGCTAAGCTAGCCCATCATCACAGTGCAAGCGAGGCTATCCTCTGCTTTAACTGAAATCAATACTTGACTAAATCAAAATCGGATTGCTTCTCCTGTGTTTAACTGCTAATTTGTTTCAGTTTACCTTGCAGTAAGCTATGTCCGCCAATCTTGTGACTTGATGAAAGAAACCCGAAAATTTTCTCTTGCTTTTCCAGTTGAGATTTTACTCTTAAGCAGGAGGAACAAACTGAGGCAGCCGCTGTGCGTCTCAGAGGAGGTTGGCAGTCGCTTATCCGAGATGATCCACTTTGAGGCGAGGCTGGTAGTCGCTTATCCGAGATGATCCACTTCGGGAAAGCGGACGTCACCTGTAAGGTCTCGGATCCTCCATTGCCAATTTTCATCAAACCTGCTGGTGGCGATCAGTCCTTCACCAATTTAAGGAAGATCCAGCTTCCTGGTGGCACCATGTGTCCTGGTGGCACCATCTGTCCTGGTGGCACTATCTGTTCTGTGAAGGATTACGGCCTTGTGCAGGAGGAAGACTCTTCATGTCCAGTTGGTTAGGCTTGGAAGTAGATAGGACCATTTGTATGCCTTTTGAGCAAATGACTCTGTTGTATGAAACACAACTTTGATGTAGTATCAATGTACCTTTCCTTTTAAATGAAAGTTCATTTTCTGCTCATCTGATTTGCTATGCCTTCTCTTTTGAATTGAGAACACTTGAATTGGTCCGGTGGAGCTAGACTTCACGCGAAGTTAAAGATAGAATCCTTTCTGAATCAGGAACGAGCTTCCAGCGAGACTAACATTTTCGCGAAGTTCGGACTGTGCTTTTGGCGAAGCTATATCAAGCTTTTCGGCGAAGTTAACGATACGTCGCGCGAAGTCAACACTTGACTTGTGGCGAAGTTAGCCCTTAGTGGGGCTGAATCAGCGCTTCTCAGGAAGGCGCTTTAGTTGCTGTTTTAAATTAATTCGAAACGGCAGCCTGTGCTCTTTACGAGGCATCGTTTCAGGCACTCATTAGCCTATAAAAGCCCCATCCGGCTGAGAGAGAAGACATTACTTCTCTTTGAATTTTTCAGAGTACTTGACTCTTTTTCCTTCTTCTTTCCTCTTCATTCGAGAGTTTAAGAACTTCCAAGGTTCTTCAATGGCGCCCAAGAGACGAGCGGGAAAAGAGGTGGCAACTTTCGCAGCAGAGGGTCCTTCCCCTCCTCCGGTCATCGAACGACCAATCGCTGGTAGGGAACTTTCCCTTTTGATTAGAGACAGTCGTCTCTCTCTTAAAGCCAGTTTCTGGCTATCCTTAAATGACTCCAACATGAGATCAACCATGGTCTTGTGATTTTAGGAAGTCCAATTCCCTGAATTTACCTTGATTTCTTGATCGGGAATCCAAGAACAGCAGAGTTCTTCTTTAAGCTTCCAAGCGAAGTTATCCTTTAGGCAGTTCACATCCTGTTGAATGACAGGATGCGAAGCTGTCCTTTGAAATTTTAACAGAAAAGGACCGTAATGCCCTTCTCACGAAGTTAGCCTTTGAGGCTTTGTCGCATCCTGTTGTTCGAAGCTAAGCTTCCAGAGCGAAGCTAACACTTGGATATTTTCCTGCATCCCGCCCTCGTGTGGGATGCGGAGTTACACTGCAGCGGCGAAACTAAGCTTCGGGGCGAAGCTATCGTTAGGCCAGCTTCGCTCAGAGGGCGAGGCTATGCCTTGTCAAATTTTGCTTTCTGGTTTTAGCCCTCGTTCGGCTGATGAACTAATCATAGTTTCTCTTTGTTCCTGCAGTGCACTACACTCCTGGTCCTTTGAATAGTCTATTTGGGATGACTAGGGGATTGGACGGCAATGTCAGCCTGCAATTCCAAGGGCAGGCTTCTCTGTTTAGTGAGTGGAGCTCTCTCGTTCGAGACACGCTTATTTATGGTGGGGATCAACGCACCACGAGGAGCATTCTGACTATGGCTCCCCTTGAAGATTTTGACCGTCGAACCTATAGGAAGCCCAACTTCATGTTCGGGGACGTCGCGCCAGAGCCTGATCGCCAACTGCTGGCCGGGGAGGGGCAATGGATTTTCCAGTTGGACGGCGAGAAATTTTATCTTCCGTCTAACAAGCAGCATTTTTCTTTGTCTTCCTTCCAATGCGTGACGCAGGCTCGGAAGATGTCGTGGGAAGTGAGCCGGAGTACAGACTCCGTCCATGTAGGGAAATTGATACTTCAGTCTCCTGGTTATGCAAGAGCGGGGCCTCCTCGTTGCATAATGGGTCTACATCCTGGGAATGTGTCGCGAGACATCCCAGTGGGAGAAAATCCTGCAGTGGCACATACCTTTGGCAATCAATTCTTTAAAGTTAATGGGAACTATCCGGCCACTGATTTCAGAACTCCAGGCTGGATTCACCCTCCGAAGGCATGGTGGAGGGATTTAACTGTATACGTCCTTGCTCATTTCGAGGAGGATTTGGAGAGGCTGCACCTTCATGAGGCCGTCAGGGCGACCTGCTACGGCATTCAGATGAGCGTAGCGTGCTTCTACGCCATCTTCGAGTTGTACTACCCGGCTTCAGGGACTTTCTTCACCCCTGTTGGCGAACTGGGTATGGTTCTGCATGAGATGTGGGAAGTCTCTGCTCTACCTTTGGGGTCTATCCTATATGAAGAATACTTCCCATGCGAGGCGGAATTGGCACTTCTGGAGAAGCAGGAGCCCGCCTTGTTCGAGACCTACCGGGAGTTAATGTGCCATTTGTACATTTGCTCCAGGATGCATGGAAGCAATAAGGGGACTTCATGCAGCTTAAAGAGCTGGGGAGATTATTTGTTCCCAAATATGGAGAAGGCTCCTGAAGCGGTTCATTGTGGAGTTGCTGACGAGGACATCTTTAGCCGGATGCAGAAGCATTCCCAAGGGGATCTAGTTGTGGAAGAAGATGACGGTCCCTATGAAAAAGGCAATGTTCTTAGAAGTTTCCATCATCATGCTCGTCGGCCGATGTCTCGGAAGGCACTGCTGGCTGGCTTTTTGACAGTCTGGCTGAAGAGGTGCGTGGTGCCATCTTCTTCGGGCGACGTCATTCATCCGAATGTCCTGCTGCCTGCTGTTCGTCTAGTCCATGGTCGTTCTCTGGGACTTCTTCCGGCCATGGTGTGCTGTATCCAGAGAGGCCTTCGTGCATTAACGGAGGCTTTTTGCAGGCCGCCAACGACGAAGCGTGGAAAGGGGACCATTTCGCCTCGCGACGGACACAATCCCAGGATAAGTCTGCCGTACACTTATTTAATGGCGTGGTTCGCCCTGCACTATCCCTCTTTGATTGAAGCTGGAGAGGACCCCCCTGAAGGTGTTCGAATGGCGCTTCTCCGCCGATTCGAAGGATGTTCCTGGCAAAAGACTTACGTGGCTGAGGCCCGTAAATTGGTGCGTCGCTATGACATCTATAGTCTTTTCCGCTGCTTCCCCCATATTCGGGATGCAGGCTATGATGAGGAGTTCAAAGACGCGGGGGAAGGGCAGACATCCCTGAGCCGGGAATTTTTGAGTGGCTGGTCAGCATTCGGCCCTCACATTTATTATACAGAAGCGGGGATACCTGCTACTTGGAGCCTTATGTTTCAAGTCGGTTTGCTCGACAGTTTGGATATGACCAACTGTATGTGGGCAACCCAAATCTCAATTTAGCCTTCATGGGGAGCCTCATTGATGGAGCCCGAGCCTGGCGATTCTTCATTGCATGCTGTACCGAGGCGCGGCTGCGTATGCCGTTGAGGACTTCAAGCCTTCTAATGACCCTGAGCTTCTGCCAGTGGTATGCAATTTCCAACTCCACACCCCTCGGATTCACTGTTAATAATTCTGGTGTGAAGTTAATTTCTCAACGGCTAAAGCGGAAGGTCTCTGAGAAAAAGGAAGGTAAGAGGGTTCGCGTCCCGGGCATAGAAGAATTCGTTGCTGTTGATGACAGCGAAGCTTCGGATGCGGAAAGTCCTCGCTTCGAAGCGGAGACAGGTGCCGAGACTCCTGCAGCTTGATCTGGTGTGATGGGGATAGCTCCCCCAAGACATGTAGAAGAAGCAGATGAGGAGGATCCCGACGTTCCTCTTAAGCGCAAACGGACAGGTGGGTCTCGTAGGAAGCAGTTGGTGAAGAAGCCCCGTCGCCAAGCTCCCACGGTCGTTGTAGAGGGCGAGCCATCTGTGGCGCTTCCTCCTCTTGCCCCATTAGTAGCTGAACCATCAGTTGCTGGACCGACGACTGGCGAACTTGCTCCGGACTTGGGTGAAGTCAACTCCGTCCTTGTAATATATCTTATATGCATTTTAGACAGCTCATCATTTGTTTTGCGATGCAGGAACTGAGGCGGTGACAAGCTCAAGAGCTGCGGCCGTCGAAGAACATGGGGAACATTATGATCCCCTATTCACCTATAAAGAGGGTGATGAGGCTGGCTATTTTGCCGTCTCAGAAGAGTCCGGAGATGATGCGGCTGGCGTAGGTCCTTCAGGCGCCGGGACTTCGAAGGGAAGTTCCGAAACTTCTAGCTCCTTTGGGTGGACCACGGAGGGTTCGGAAAGCGAGGGTGAGCCGGCTGTCCGTGTTGATTCTACCAAAGATTTTCTGATAGAGCCCATAGAGACTGATGTGGCCGCCAAGACGATTGAGGCGACATCATCTTTTGGTATTGGTTTGGCTTTTTGACTTTTACTATTTGTTGTGTCCTGCCTAAACACAATCTTGTTGCAGGTGTTCCGCCTCTGGGTGCGTCAACTTCAAGGGAGCCAACCGATCTTCCCGAGGGGTCCAGGGGTGACATGAGCACTTCGACCGCGACGGATGCTGCTGTGTTGGATGCTTTGTATGGTGACCTGCCCCCTTATCGGCCTGAACTAGCCAGGGGAACAGAGGTTGAAGGGACGGTAGTCACGGAGGCAACTTCACTCCTAACTATATCAACGAGTGAGGTGCCATCAGTTTTGTCAGGTGTGGAGCTGAGGGTGATTACAAGTCCTACTTTCCCAACATTGGTGGTTGAGCCTACTGTCCAGGAAATGGTCACTAGTCCTACCTCAGTTGTGGCTAGTGTACTAGTTTCAATGAGGACTCCGCCAAGATCACCGATGACCTGCCATGCTGCTACAGCCAGTGTTCCCACTGTTGCTTCCACAGTAATGTCAATAAAGCCGGTGGAATCTTCTGGGGCTGCCCGTCTGCCAGGAGTGGCTGAGGCTAAAAATGAATTTGTAGCTGAAATAGTCGACAACTTTTATAAATGCTTGAAGCGATCCATCGATCTGGTCTTGAAAGGCTCGACTATGCCATTTTCTACTTTAAAGGTGGTCCTCTCCCGCAGTATTGAGAATATTCGGGACTTCGGAGGGGATAACCAGGCTGCTGCATTAGAGCTTCTGGTAGACCAATTTGAGAGGGACTTGGAAGAATGGCGCCGTCTCGGCCGTTCGGACCTGGTGTCTTCGGTTGACTATCAGCTTGCGCACCTTGTCGCTCAAATATGCGAAGCTCATCTTACTGCTCAGGAAGCTGCTAAGGCCATTTCTTCGCACTTGAAATCCTTAGAGACAAGGCAAGTAAAGCTTGGGGACGCCATAGATGCTTCTAACAGTGCTCTTCTTGACGCTGAAGACAAAATCGAGAAGGCCAAGGAGATGATCAGGAAGGGAAATCTTCTCTTATCCAAGGCTGAACTTGTACGTCTTGAAGAGACTGTGCGGCTTGAGCAACTCAAGGCTCGGAGTGACGAGCTTTCGCGGCAAGAGTTGGCTCAAAGGGCAACCTTGGCTGAAGTTGAATCTCGCTTGGCCCAGATGGCGAGTTTTAATGAGGCTGAGCTAAGGTCGCAGGCTCTTGTTAGGGCTGCTGATAATAGGAAGGCAAGGTTGGCCTTTCTTGAGAGACGGATCAAATCTTATGACGTACCCCTATAACTTGTAATATATGTGCCTCCATGTATCTCGTCCTGGAATTAATAAAAGTGATTTTGTTTTGACTCCCTGTTGAATCTCCAACTTGTTTTATCTGTTGAGTTGTGGTTTCCAAGTTGTATTGCAGCCACTGAGGAAATAGTCCTTACTGTATTGAATGATGGAACTTGGCTACCTGCCGGTTCAGAGGTCGCAATGACGTAACCGATTGAGAAGCCACCAAGCTCAAAGTAGTCCTTATCAGACTAAAAAGGGTAATACTTATCTTTTGTAAATGTCAACAAGTATGGGTGAAAATCTGTCTTTTGTAAATGTCAACAGGCTCAAGATTGAGACTTGTCTTTTGTAAATGTCAACAAGCTCGAAATTGAGTCTTGGCTGTCTGCTGGTTCAGAGGTTGCAATGACATAACCAATTGAGACGCCACCAAGCTCAAGGTAGGTGATACTTGTCTTTTGTAAATATCAACAAGTATCGAGATTGAGACTTGGCTGTCTGCTGGTTCAGAGGTCGCAATGACGTAACCGATTGAGACGCCACTAAGCTCAGGGTTGGTGATACTTATCTTTTGTAAATGTCAATAAGTATCGAGACCTGTCTTTTATAAATGTCAACAGGCTCAAGGTTGAGACTTGTCTTTTGTAAATGTCAACAAGCTCGAAATTGAGACTTGGCTGTCTGCTGGTTCAGAGGTCGCAATGACGTAACCGATTGAGACGCCACCAAGCTCAAGGTTGGTGATACTTATCTTTTGTAAATGTCAATAAGTATCAAGACCTGTCTTTTGTAAATGTCAACAGGCTTAAGGTTGAGACTTGTCTTTTGTAAATGTCAACAAGCTTGAAATTGAGACTTGGCTGTCTGCTGGTTTAGAGGTCGCAATAACGTAACCGATTGAGACGCAACCAAGCTCAGGGTTGGTGATACTTATCTTTTGTAAATGTCAATAAGTATCGAGACCTGTCTTTTGTAAATGTCAACGGCTCAAGGTTGTAATGGAGTTTGGGAAAGGTCTCGTTTTCACGGGGAAAAATGAGAGAATCACTGTCATAGGTTTAATGTTAACGTAATAGCGAAATGTATATGTGGTCTTACCATTCTATGGACGAGAATTGGTAAGTGATTTTGGAGAGCTCGCTTTCACGAGGAGAAATGAGGGAATCACTGTCATAGGTTTAATGTTAACATAACAACAAAATGTATATGTGGTCTTACCGTTCTATGGATGAGAATTGGTAAGTGATTTTGGAGAGGGAATCTAATGGGAACAGGTCCCTTAGGAATTTTAGCAAATCCCCAGCTGTCAACGGGTTTGATATGCCTTTACCAACTACCGTTTGAATTGGGCTAGCCATGCTATTCCCCTCGGCATGATGAGTTGTCGAGGACTTATGTTGGGCTTAAAGGCCAACATTTTCCTCTATCCTTAATCGTTAAGGATATTGGATCATCTGGTTAGCGTATGTGTAACCTTGATTCTCCTTTGAGAGAACCAGTATATGGCCAGGTTCCTACTTGTTTATGGTTGTATGATCTCGCTTGGAGGAAGAGAAAGGCTCTCTTTGCATGTACCATGGATATGAAGGTCTTGACCAGAGGTATGGTGTTAACTTGATCATAAGAAAGGTCCTTAATCAAGGATAGTACTTCTTTAAGAACTTGCCATTGATCGGCATCATGAGTAAGTCGCCGTCTGAAGTCATAAGACGGTATGCTCCATTTGAATAGACTGTTTCTATTACAAACGGTCCTTCTAATTTAGGCTGAAATTTGCCTTTGGTCTTGTGCGTCATAATCATCGGTCGTCTGACGGCTAAAATCAAATCTCCTTTCTGGAAAACTCTTTGTTTGACCTTCTTATTGAAGGCTTTTGAGATTCGAGCTTGATACAGCTCGATGTGTTGCTGAGCTTGTAGCCGCTTCTCATCTAGGGCTTCGAGCTCTTGAAGACGCAATCGATCATTGTCCTCTGATGTGATCTTAGTGGTCAGAGCAACTCGTAATGACGGCATCTAGATTTCCAAAGGTATGACTGCTTCACACCCGTACACCAGGGAAAAAGGCGTATTGCCTGTTGGTGTTCGAACCGTGGTTCGGTAGGCCCAGAGGCATTCACCAAGCTTTTTGTCCCAATCTCGCTTATTCGAGGAGACGAACTTCTTGAGTAGCTTGATGATCGTTTTATTGAATGCTTCCGCCAAGCCATTAGCGGCGGGATTATAGGCAGTCGAAGCCATATTCTGAATTTGGTATTTATCGCAGAATCGATAGAATACCTGGCTTATGAATTGGGGACCATTATCATGGATGATCCGCCTAGGGACACCAAATCGATGGATGACATGGTGTTTGATGAAATTAACCACGTTAGAGGTTTTGACTTTAACCAGTGGTATAGCTTCTGCCCACTTAGAAAAGTAATTAGTTATTGCCAAGATAAACCGGTGACCTCTTGTCGAAGAGGGGCTGATTGGTCCTACGACATCGATTCCCCATGCTTCAAATGGCCATGAAGCGATAGTCGGGTGGAGCAACTCCGAAGGCTGGTGTATGAAATCTGTATGAATTTGGCATGCTTTGCACCTTCGTGCGTATTGGATAGCATCGGCTATCATGGTTGGCCAATAGTATCCTAGTCTATGCAATCTGTCTTTAAGTTTTGGACCTGGCTGATGAGCTCCGCATATGCAGTCGTGTGCTTCTTTAAGCACTTCCTGTGCCTCTGAATTAGAAAGGCAACGGAGGAGGACGCCGCCATATGAACGACGGTAAAGCGTCTTCAAAGTTGGATCGTAGTAGAAACGGAGAGACCTTCATCTGATGGATGCCGCTTCTTTAGGATCGTCTGGTAGCAGACCATGTAAAGCATAGTCGATGAGAGAAAATTGCCAATCTCTTGGCTCAGGATCCATTGAGATATTATAGACCTCTCTGGTTCTCAACATATGTTTAGAGCAGACAAGGTGTCGGGTCGCCACTGTAAGGTGATACTCGGTGTCGACTGGTAAGGCTAATGTTGTTGTTAACGCAGCCAGAGCATCTACCTTGGTATTTTAAGATCGAGACACATGCCCGATGTAGAAGCCTTCAAATAGGTTAGCCAATTCGATGGCCGTGTAATAATGACGGACCTCATATTCACCCTTAACCTGATTGATAATCAATTTTGAATCGCCATAAGCTTCGAGGTAGCGTACCCCCATTCCATGGGCGAGCTGAAGACCAATGAGCAGAGCATTATATTCCGCTACATTGTTGGAGCATGATTTTGTCAGAGAAAATGCTCTGGGAAGGACATGACTTTGTGGGGAGATAAACACAACCCCCACTCCGGCAATGATCTTGCCTTCAGGGCCTATTCATGATGCTCCATCGAAGAACATCTGCCACACTTCCTCTTCTGAGGTTGTATTAGACTCGAAGACTTCATCTGAAATATCTTCATGAAGTTTTGAGTGTTCCGAAACTGGATGGGCAGGTAAGAACTCTGCAAGGGCCTGGTCTTTAACCGCCTTCTGAGGGGTAAAGATCATGTCATATTGAGACAAAAGAAGCGCCCATTTAGTTAATCTTGAGTTCAATGATCCTGGTTTCGTCATGAGAAGACGCAAAGGATTCACTCTGGAGATGACATGTATGGTTTGGCCGACCAAATAATGTCGTGTTTTTTGAACGGCGAAGACAAGAGCTAAACACTCTTTCTCGATAGGATTGTAGCGAGATTCTGCTCCTATGAGAGTCCTGCTCAGATAATAAATAGCTTGCTTGTGACCATTGTCGTCTTTTTGAGCAAGGAGGGCGCCAAGAGAATAGTCCATAGCTTTCACATAAAGCAAGAATGGTTTCCCTGATGTGGGGGCCACTAAGACCAGAGGTTTTGTGAGGTATGTCTTGATATCCTCATAAGCTTCCTGACAAGCTTGATCCCATACGAAGGAAGCACCCTTTTTCATGAGTCGGGTGAACGGTTGACAGCAGCCTGAGAGATTTGCAATGAATCTTCTAATATAAGCCAGTCTACCTTGCAAGCCTCTAAGCTCTTTGAGATTCCTCGGTGGATGCATGCTCTGAATGGCTTTGACTTTGTCTGGGTCAAGATGAATCCCTTTTGATGTAACAATAAACCTAAGGAACTTGCCACTTGACACTCCCAAGAAGGATTTTGTCGGATTCATTTTCAGCTGATGAGCCCGCATTATGTCGAACATCGTTCTCAAGTAATGAAGATGGTCGTCCTTGTTGCGGCTTTTAACAGCAATGTTGTCAACATAGCACTCTACCGTTTTTCAGAGATGATCGCAGAAGATTGTACTCATTGCCCATTGATAGGTTGCTCCGGCGTTCTTCAGTCCGAAAGGCATCACGGTGTAGCAGTATACCCCTAAAGGTGTTCGGAATGAAGTATGCTTTTCGTCGTCGGGATACGTTTTAATCTGATTGTACCCTGAAAAGCCGTCCATGAAAGACATTCTTTCGAATCCACAAGTGTTGTCGATCATGACGTAGGTGATGGGCAGTGGGAATTCGTCTTTAGGACAAGCCATATTGAGGTCACGATAGTCAATACAGATCCGTATCTTCCCGTTCTTTTTGAGGACGGGAACGATATTAGCAACCCGATCTGGATGCTGTTCCTCCCAAATGAAGCCACATGCAATGAGCTTGTGAACTTCGACTTCAATAGCCTCCATAATGTTCAGGCAAAACTGACGTTGTTGCTGCTTGACTGGCTTGGCGTCGGGCTTGATATTCAGACGGTGCATGGCTACTTGCTGATCGAGTCCGGGCATGTCTTCGTAGTTCCATGCGAAGACGTCTATATACTCTTTTATGAGTATTATCAATTCTTCTTTTTCTATAAGTGATAAGCTTTCACTTATAAAGATGGGCTTAGGGTGGTGTTGACTATCCAAGTTGACCTGCATCACCTTGTCTTCGGTAGGTGGTTTGCGTAGTTCGAATCTTTTTTCCCATTGGAGATCTAATTGTTGGGCCCATGGTTCCTCATCAATAGCTTCTGTAGGCTCCAATTGACTGCTTGAAATCATATTAACGGTGAGGTTTTCGAACATCATTCCCATACTGACGTCTGAGTCCCACTCGGAGGATGAGGCTGAATGTGATGGAATTGGTTCATCGTCTTTAAATTGAACCGTTGCTAACGATGTGGGTGTAACATATCCCAACCCCCTGCATGTACTATCATAGTAATTTGCAGGCTTCCCTTTAGGCACAAAGTTCCGCATCAAACCGCGCCTTCCTTTTCCAAAATTCAGGCCTTCTCCATGCTTTAGATCGTATCCCATTTTCTTCATAATATGGCGCGCAGGTTGCGCGTAATGGAAGAATTGTGGAGTGTCTGAGTCTGAACTCGAATCTGCGGTTATGGATCCCCGTGGTTGGGTTCTACCGAAGATTATCGGTAACTGACCTTCTTTGGACGGAGGGATCACTAGCGTGGCCCCTTCTATAGCCTCCATGGGTGTACTGGATGCACTTGGTTTATGCAAAGGCATGTGCAGAGAGCTATTCATAACGGATTTAAACAGCCCAACACTCGCAGGATAATCGAAAGAAATATTATCATTAATTACCCATTCACCTTCATCTTCTGAAGGAGTATTACATTGGGGATTATTAAGATATGTTATAATTGGTTCACCAATCAAAATAACTGGCATGCCTGCTTCAGATTCTGAATCTGCCTCATTGCCGCTTTCATCATCGTCTGGCAATGGTTCTTTAGATGCTTCACCGGTCTCTTGATACAGGAGAGCGTCAGTGAAGTAATTTTTCACCCCTTTGAATGGTTGCTTTTCAGCAAAGATAGTTCGTACTATCGCGTCATCTTCAACATATTTGAAGCACTGGTGCAGAGTGGAGGGAACGATCCAGTTGGCATGGATCCATGGTCATCCTAGCAATAGGTTATATGACGTGTCAGCGTCAGTGACATAGCACGTCACTTCCGACTTCAGGCTCCCGATTTGGCAACGGAGTCGAATCTTTCCAAGTGGATGACTACTCCCGGCATTGATACCGTATATTGTGGTGGTGGTTGTGGACAACCTATACAGCGGTATACCAAGGAAATAAAGTAACCTTTTGGGAATGATGCTGAGTGCGGACCCCGGATCGACTTGTACCCTTTCGATGCATGTTGAACCGATATATCCGGTGTAGTACAGAGGTCGATCGTGCTTGTTATCTTTGAGAAGCATGTCTTCTGCTGTGAAGGTAATAGCGGGCACCTTTGACTGTACGTGATGACATGCCGGGCAAGAAGATTGAGCGTCATCTTTAGGGACCTCTGGCATATAAGTTAGGAATGATTCTGAATTAGCCAGTGCATCCCTGAGTGCTTCTCTTGTCTCTTTTGAGAGACGAAGGAGCTCGTGTATTGTAATACGAGCTGGAATATTGGCCAAATGGGCCAATATGTCAAAACAAAGGGCGTGTCAAGCCCTGGGCCTGAAGGCTTTTTCAGGACATGGTCGAACCGGACTTCTTTAGGCTTCTCCTTTCCCTTGGTTGGAATCAAAGCGGATGCTGGTACTTGTACTGACGTCGTTTGCTATCGTGTCTCGTCAGTAGCTTTCTCATACTGCTTTAAGTATGATTTCCCGGATCGAGTACCCGTTGGCTGAGGTACGTGAGCCTGCGTCGTACAAGCGTGCTTTTCTCCTTCAGAATCACTGAGAGAAGCTGATGTGAAATTGTCATCGTCTGGCAGGATGGAGATGACATTGCAAGATTTGCCCTTCGACTTGTACTTCTTTGAATCTCACTGCACGTCTTGTACGAGGTCCGGGTGTATCCACATGACTTCCCCTGTCTCCAATGTTAAGGGAACAAGACCCTTATTATTTTGAGCTTCCGTCACGGGATGCCTGATTTCCAACCGTGGCACAGGGACTGGATAGGTCCCGTCAGGAACTGTGACCTTTAGGGTTTTGCCGAACTCGAGGGTCACCATGTTAGCAGTGACTTTCTTCTGCTCTGACTTTAGCGTCAGGACTCCGGCGTCGACCAAGGCTTGAATTCTGTCTTTGAGGACATAGCACTTGTCGGTAGGATGGTGAATCATCCTGTGGTAGAGGCAGTATTTGGGATCGTTTGTGCGTCCTATCTCATTGGGACGCCGAGCATCTGGCAGCTTCATTTTATTCCCTTTGTGGAGCAAATGGAATATCGTGACTACCTGATCGTCTCTGAAGGAATACTGCTTCGTAGGGAACTTAGGCTCCTGATTATTGAAGCTGCTCTTCTTGGCTTTCGACTGTACATCCCCAGACAATTCTACGGACATAGTCTCTTTTCCTTTGGCTTGAGAAGACTGCGCCATGTCGCCACGTCTTTTATTATTCATACCCCATTTGCCTTTAGGGGTAGATGGTTCGAACTTTTTAGCCGACTTTTCGACTATCTCAGCTTGTTCGACCAATTCTTTCCAGGTATGGGCTTTGACAGCCCCCATGCGAACCTCTACTTGGTCCAAGAAGTTGTGCCTACACGTTTGTAAGAGCATGGGTAATGGCATCTGATTGGTCGCTAATGTTGCATATTTAATATCATATGTCCATACTTATTATAGAATAAAAGCCTGCATTGTCCTAATTAATTGTCTAATTTATTTGCAGGCCCAATCTTTAAGGAGATGAAGAGAAATGAGCCCAAAGCTCACCAAAATTCTGAATTAAATCAGAATTAATTCACACTCAGTAAATCAGGGCAAAATCAAGAGGTTAAAAACCGGTTGAGAAGCATCCTCTCAGAATCGATCGGTTAAAGCCAAGAATCCAAGGCCATTTTGTCACAATACGAGACTCAAACTGACAAACCAACTGAAGATAAAAGCAAGAAGCGAAACCAGGGCGACCCACCAACAGGGTGTGGCCACCTGGCCACACCCTGGCCGCGGAAACGCAGCCCAAGCCGCGTTTCCGCGGCAAGGTTGGGGAGTTAGGGGGAGCGTTTGCTCCCCCGATCTCCCCGGGATCCTGATGGTTAGGGTTTTGCCTATAAAAGGCCATTCTTTGTGCTGAAAATGGAGGACCATGCAGAGTTAGGATTTAGACTAGTTTTTCATTTCTTAGTTTAGGTTTTTGTTTTTCTTGTTCATGTAATTTTAGTTTTTATTTATGTAATTCAGAGGAGATCGACTTTCATTGAAGAACAAGAATGAAGCTTGAAGCTAAAAGTGACAATGGTGTAAGTTTTATTTCTTTTCTTTGATCGTTATGAAATTGAATCGATGTTCTTTCTTCGTATGTACTTCTTTTTAGTTTTCTTCTTCTTCTTCTTTTCTACTTCACTTTTCTTTTTGGTACAACTGTCTTCCAAGTGAGTCTAAAGCATCGAAAGGGCCTTGCTTTTGCGAGTGCCACCGATAACTCATGACGATGGGATTGTGAGTCTCTCTGTATCATTTCATGCTTGAGTATCTTGATGATGTAATATAGAAGAGACCAAAAATCGACTCTTATGGGCTATACGCTGATTGCCTCCAATTCAAGGTAACATCGTCGCAAAGACTCAAGGTAAGCTTTTGGTGGAAAGAAGGTGAGTAATTATTTGTATTTGTTTTCTTTCATTTCTGTAAATTAAATCACCAACACCACTCCTTTTCACTTCCTTGTAAATAATCATTTGTACATAGTCGCTTTCGCCGTTTTCTGATTTTCTCCACTTTCTATTCTACCACTTTCTTCTTAACTTTAACTATTAACTCTTTTTAATTTTCTTAACTTTAACCAAAGAAGAACTTTCATTTTGTTTTCATAACGATTTCAATAAAGAACATAAACGCTTCTATCGCAAAACCCTCCTTGTGGATCACGACCCGCATAGCCACTTGCTATAGCGGTAAGAATTGAGCACTTGCAAGTTGAGGAGTTGGAGAGAGAAGCTCTCCCTAGGCCGAACTCTCCCATGGTGGATTTGGCTCTAGTCTCTTCATCTACTGACTATTCTCTTCATTTCTTTGCTTCGTTCTTCAGCTCTGTCCTGCTGCATCTCCACTTTGTGCGTGAGCTACCAGTCCCATCTTTAGGGCTGTTGGGTAAGGCGGGTGTTCTACCCTTTGGTGTTCGTCTTCCTAACTTCCATGGGGCCATCCACTAGGTCTCGTTCGGGGGCTGTTAAGGAGTCGGGAAGAGGTATGAATGAGGGTGGACCCTCTGTTGATGCTCCGCAACCTGGCTTGGATCGGGTGTTGCTGGAGGCGACAGCCATGGATGGTCGGCAGCAGGTTGGTGGAGGTGAGTTGTTGGTTTCCACCTCCGATTCCTCTTCTTGTGACTCTGATGCTGGTGATGATGATGAGGTGCTATCAGTGGATCATGGGGTGGACTCCTATGTTGTGCAGACTGATGGTGAGACGGTGGCAGACCAAGTGTTTGTGGTAATGCCCCAGTCAAACCCGGGCTCTGTGGGGGTGTACCCGAATGCTGATGCTGCTACTACTAGTAATAAGAAAGATGAGGGAGATGGACAGAAGGCCCCTTGGGTGAATTTGTTTAGGGATAATCGGAATTTCGGCAAGGGGATCATGCTGGAAGAGTTTAAAGTAGATGGAGACATGGTGATGATTGAGGAGGAGGACGTTGATGTAGTGGAAAAGGCTTGGGGATATTGCTTAGTGGGCCAATTTGCAGGCAGGTCCCCCGGGTTGGCGGCTGTCCGTAGTTTAATGGAGGGGTGGAAAGTGCATTGCACTCAGTGGTTACATCGGTCGGGGTGGATTGTTTTCAAGTTCCTATTTGAAGAGGACAGACTGAAGGTATTGAATGGTGGACCGTATTTCGCATACGGTAGAAACTTGATGCTTAAGATTATGCCCAGATGCTTCCGGTTTGGGGATGAGGAGATTGCTACTATGCCCGTCTGGATCCAGCTGCCGGACCTTCCCCTTGAGTGTTGGAATGTGCGGGCTCTTAGCAAGATTGTGTCTAGGGTTGGGAAGCCCATTTCTACTGATAAAATGACTCGTACCAAGGAGAGACTATCCTTTGCGAGAGTTATGGTGGAGGTTGATGCATCGAAGGACATGGTCAAGACGGTGGAAATTAGACTTCCAACGGGAGTGGTGTATCATCAGGCGGTGATTTATGAGTTCATGCCCAAATACTGTAAAAAATGTAAGGTCTTTAGACATGAGGAGGGAGATTGCAGCAAAGTAACTCCGGGGAGAAATTACTCGGCTTATGTGCCAAGGAAGAAGCCGCAGCATGCTGGTGTGTATGCGAGAGCTAAAGAGAGGGGCGCTGTCTTGGAGGGTGCCGAGATTCGGGTTGGTACAGCCAAGAAGTCTGTGGTTTCCTCTGCTAACTTGGGGGCTCCCTCGGCTGGAGATGGACAGGCCTCCCACTCTGGGTTGGCTACGGGTACCTCGTTGGTCTCTGAGGCTCCTGCAGCAGCTGTGGATGGGGTGGGAGGCATAGCGGTTCTGGAAGCAGATAATTCGGCTGTTCCGGAATAGTCTGATCGCCTTACTGATGTCGATAGCTTGCAACTGCAATCTGAAGCTGGATTGGCCCTTGACGTTGGGCTGCGACACGAGTGGACCAGAGTTCGTAATAAAAAGAAGCAGAAGAAGGGTCCTGATTCGCGACCGGGTGCTACTGACAAGCAACTCTCCAAGGAAGTTGGGCGCGGATCTTTGCCTTCGGTTGAGGGATCTTCGGTTCATTTCCGGGAGCCGATCACTTCAGTTGGCAAGGAGAAGGAGTCTGTGATGGTGATACAGGGTCTGCAGGCGGTTGGGACAGAGAATAGACCTCTTCATTCAGTGGTGTTGGGGGGGCCTTCTGAGGAGAAATCCACGTCTCTTGACCG
The DNA here is from genome assembly GCA_038442645.1 of Agave tequilana. Lineage (NCBI taxonomy): Eukaryota > Viridiplantae > Streptophyta > Magnoliopsida > Asparagales > Asparagaceae > Agave > Agave tequilana. The sequence goes on from JAVJIF010029939.1 coordinate 312,911, forward strand.
GCCGCTGAACTCTGCCTCTACCTCTAAAGGAAAATCGAAGTGTAAATCCCTTCACTCTTCCAAATGAGGATGGCGTTTTGGAATATCAGGGGGTTTCACCTACCCTGAAGCATAAGGGTGTTGAGGCCCTGGCTAGGAAGAAGGAGCTTAGTTTACTGGCGGTTTTGGAGACTAAACTTTCTGAGTCTGGACTGGAAGTGTTCATGCGTAGGAGGTTTCGAGGATGGAAGCAGGTCAACAACTTTGCATCTCATGGTGGAGGGAGAATCTTGATCCTGTATGACCCATTGAAGATTCAGCTGGATACTCTAGGGTCCACCCTCAGATTATTCACTGTAGGGTGGTATGTAAGGTATCATCCGCTTCTTTTCTTGCTACTTTTGTTTATGGATACCATTCCATTGTGGCTAGGAGAGGCCTATGGGAGAACTTGATGCGTTTTGGGGGTTCTCTGTCGGAGCCGTGGCTTCTGATGGGGGATTTCAACAGTGTTCTGAGGCATGAGGAGAGGGTGGGTGGTGCGGAGGTGACTAACTACCATATTAGTGACTTTGTGGAATGTTGTGATGGCTTGGGTCTTTCGGACTTACAGTTCACAGGTTGTCACATGACTTGGACGAACGGCACTGTTTGGTCTAAGTTGGATAGAGTTATGGCCAACTCTATTTGGCACCAGAGTGCCTTCTTCTGCCATGTCGACTTTTTGCCGTCTGGATGTCTCTCTGATCATTCCCCTTGTGTGGTATCATTGCTTGATCGGCCTAGAACGATGAATCGGCCTTTTCGCTTCTGGAATCTTTTGGTGGGACATGAGGATTTCAGAGATACTGTTAGGAGTGTATGGGAGCAGGAGGTTGAGGGATCTCTTCAGTTTCAATTTTACCGCAGGTTGAAGCTATTGAAGGCACCCTTAAAGCTTCTTAATGAAAGGAATTTTGGGCACATTGCATCTAGAGCTGAGCGGGCTAGAGTGCTTCTTATGCAGGCTCAGGTTCAGTTCCAATCGCATTATGATAATCCAGAATTGCGTCAGAGGGTATTGGAGCTTCGCAGAAATGCTTTGTCCTTGTCAAGGGCGGAAATGGATTACTTTTCCCAATTGGCCAAGTGCAACTATGTGTCTAAGTCGGATAGATGTACGAAATTCTTCCTTAGCATTGTAAAAAGAAACAAGGGAAGGGGATATGTAGCAGCTGTCTCCAAGGCGGATGGGACATTGACTTCGTCGACGGAGGAGGTGGCCTCGGAATTCGTTCGATACTTTGAGGGTCTTCTCGGTACTCATTCTCCGGTTGATGTTGTAGATCAGGAGGTGTTCCAGTGTGGGCAGGTGATTTCTGGTCTACAAGCGGCGGGTCTAGTGAGACAGGTGACGTCGGAGGAGATAAGGGCTGCATTATTCTGCATTGGGGATGACAAAGCACCTGGTCCGGATGGGTATACTGCTCTTTTCTTTAAGAGAGCGTGGGACATTGTTGGTACTCATATGTGTGATGCTGTCAAAGAGTTTTTCTCCTCGGGGTCCCTTTTGAAGCAAATTAATCATACGGTGATTGCTTTGGTGCCCAAATCTACCCAGGCCAATTCGGTGGGAGATTTCCGACCTATCGCTTGTTGCAATGTGATTTATAAAGTGATTTCCAAGTTACTGGCTGCGAGGCTGTGCCCTGTACTTGGTGATATCATAGATCCGGTGCAATCTGCTTTTGTGGAGGGGCGTAGCATGATTGAGAACATCCACTTGATGCAGGAATTGTTAAGAAAGTATAACAGGAAGCGGGTATCACCAAGGTGCTTGGTTAAGGTTGATCTCCGGAAGGCATATGACTCTGTCTCTTGGGACTTCCTTTCTGAGGTGATGGTGGGCCTTGGATTCCCGGATTGTTTCGTCAGTTGGGTTATGCAGTGTGTATCTACTACTTCATACTCTGTTGCTCTTAATGGAGGTATCTGGGGGATGTTCAGAGGTGGTAAAGGGTTGCGTCAGGGGGACCCTCTTTCTCCATTTCTTTTCATCATATGCCTGGAATATTTGTCGAGGAGTCTTAAGATGAACACTAGAAGTATGGACTTCAACTTTCACCCAAGGTGTGGTCAGCTTAGGTTGACGCACCTGGCGTTTGCTGATGACCTGATGCTTCTGGCTAGGGGAGACCTTTCGTCTGTCCGTATCATTATGGACAGCCTAAAAGATTTTGGAGTAAAATCTGGCCTCACTGCTAATCTGCTCAAATCGAGCCTTTTCACGGCAGGAGTCTATGGGGAGGAGCTCACTCAGTTGCAGCAGATGATACGTATCCCATATGGTACGATGCCCTTCCGGTATCTGGGTGTTCCGTTGGCGGCGCAGAGGCTGAGTCTGGCTCACTTTGCTCCGTTCACTGACAAGATCACTATGTACATCAACTCATGGACGGCTTCTTGCCTCTCTTTTGCTGGGAGAGCGGAGCTTATTAGATCGGTTCTTCAGGGGGTTGACTGCTTTTGGCTGTCTATTTTTCCGATCCCGGCTGCTATTATTGTTCGTGTATCCCGCCTGTGCAGGAACTTCCTGTGGCACAAGAGACACCATCCGGTTTCTTGGAAAAGTATGTGCTTGCCGAAGGAGGAGGGTGGCTTAGGGTTCAGAGACCTTAAAACATGGAATGAGTCGTTACTTGCTAAATGCTTTTGGAATATCCATATGAAGAAAGATACTTTGTGGGTGAGGTGGGTACACCATATATACCTCAGAGGGGATGCTTCTCCTTGGCTGTGGAACTGTGTTAGGGATGACTCACCTTTGCTCAAGAGGCTTATAGCGATTCGTGACAGAGTGTGCCTTTGTGAAGGGTCCATTGATGCGGCTAAGGGGAAGTTTGCTTCTTGGGCGGTGGGTGATCATATGAATGTCGCACTTGGGTATGATTACTTCCGTAGTAAGGGGTCTAAGCTTCCCTGGCCTAGTGTAATTTGGAATGCTTATGTTACGCCCAAGCATGCCTTCACCTTGTGGCTTGCGGTGAGGAAGAGATTGCCTACCAAAGACAGATTATTGTTCCTTCAGTTGGAGGACTCTTGTGTACTTTGTGAGGGTAATAAGGAATCGGCGGAGCACTTGTTCTTTCGTTGTACCTTTTCCTCCTTGGTTTGGGCTCACATTAGGCACTGGTTGGATATCACTCGTGCGATGTCTACGATCAGTAGTGCTCTAAAGTGGATCAGGAAGGAGGCGAGAGGTTCGACTTGCAGAGACAGAGCTAAGAGAGTGGCCCTTGCTTGTTCGGTTTATCACATTTGGACTGCCCGCAACCGGAAGGTCTTTGATGGGCAGGCACAAGTGGTTGAGGAGACAGTATTTAGGATCAAATTACATGTGTCTAGAGTGTTATTCTCTTTATTTCCACAGAATTCTGTGGAGTTTTGAACCCTCTTTTGGTCTAAATGTTTTGACCATGTATATCATTTTTGATAGCTTGTTCTATAGGTTGGGGCCGTACACAGTGGTATACCGGCACGGCCATCAATGTGCCATTATTGCAGAACTGGAATGCCGGAGATGGGTGCGAAGTTCTGCCCTGAACAGCAACTTTTGCTGCTGTTAGGGTCTGCCAGAATCCAGATTTAGTCGACTAGTCATCGTTCTTAGTCGACTAGATTGTTTGCTAGTCGACTGCCGTGCAGGGGTTGGTCTACTGGAATTGTTATAGAAACATGCACAGCGTTCTGGAAAATTATTGGTCGACTTGAGTTTTGTAATAGTCGACTATATTAAAAATTAGTCGACTAATTGTGGTTATAGTCGACTTGGGGGGATTTACAGAGTGGCATCACTTACCTGGGAGGAGTTATAGTCGACTGGGGATTTGCCTAGTCGACTAACACTCCTCCTGTGGTTGCGCCCAGTCTAGGTCCTTTTTTGCTTGATGTGGGGTTTTGGTGTTCTGGATCTTTTACCAGGAAGGGGTAGCACAGTGGTCATTGTACTTTATTCATTTTTGTATGCCGCTTTGGCGAACTCTCTGTATATACAGTTTGGATATATAAAATTTACATTCTCCAAAAAAAGAATTGAGCACTTGCACATCTTCATTCTCAATCTAAAATTCTTTATTTTATGTGCAGGTTTTGCCTCAATCAGCATCCCTGCTGGGCACATCAAAGACGAGTTTCTGAATCGCTCAATATAGTCACGGACAGATTCGCCCTTCTTCTGCACAGTGGAGAGGAGCTTGTCCATGGTTACCTCGGTATCGTCCTCATAGAAACGAGAAAGGAATCGGGTTTCCAGGTCGATCCAAGAATTGACAGAGCCCGGAGGGAGACTTCGGAACCAGTCGAATGCTATCCCCTTTAAGGTGCCAATGAACAGCCTAGCCATAATAGCATCATTGTCTATAACATTACCGGTCTGAGATCAAAAATAGTAGATGTGCTGATTTGGTGAGCTTTTACCATCATACGTATGCAACGTTGGTGGTTTGAACTTTGGTGGGTATGGTACTGAATCCCACTCTAGAGGGTAAGGACGGACTGCCCCTACTTTCTTTAATTCATCCCTCTGAGCTAGGGATGCAATTTGAGCTTGGAGGCCCTTAAGGACTTCCGTGTCTAAAGAAGAACCCTCCTTGGATTTCTCCATCTTTGGCTGATCATTGCTAAAATGTTCCTCCTCATCATGATTGCTCCTAGCATCATTGTCATTGCGATTGCTGAGGAGTTGAGCAAGCATCTGTTGAATGTTGTCCAGAGCTTCTTGCTGGGTCTTGGAAGTTTGTTCCTGAGCTTCCAAACGCCGACGGAGGTCGTCGTTAACATTATCAGCCATGTTGACTGATGCTCTGTTTGTTCGCACTGAGCTAACTGTCGCTGAAGAGGCGTAACCACTGTCTTCATCTTCTTCATCCGATGGTTGGAGTGATCTCCTGGGCTCCGGCGAGGCTAGGGCCGTTGAAGAGGAAGGCTGTTCATAACTGTAGGGTATCGCCACCCTAGATCTGGTGTTTCGGAAAACACCCTCTTCATGCACCAAGACTTCGCCTAAGGCTGGGCTGTAATCTGGATCTTGGGAGCTGTAGGGGGTGTCGTCAGATGTTTGTCTTCCCCTGCGCAGCTCTCGTCCCCTTCCGGTCATGTTGACGGATGCAAAGGGTAGATCTCGCGAGATGCTCCTTTTATGATGTTTCACCGGGGCCTGTACCGATAGTCGATCAAAAATTGATCGTCATCCTGTAGGAGTGGCGGGGATTGGTCCCAGCCGGCAATGGACCGAGTGGAGTGTCACCAACTGACATCACACTTGTTGACAACAGGAGGAAGGGGTTTGTTTGTTTGTCAATAATTCCTGCAGATCAGACCCACTTGGGCCTAAACAATCCAGCACAGAGGCTCTTTTGGATCACACATAGTGTAAGATCCCTAGTTAGAAACACAGTATTTTTATTTTCCTAAAGTATTTATTTTGATTTACAGATTATTTTTCTTAATCAACTTAATTTATTATTTTCTTTCTTGTGATTATTACTATTATTAAATATGGAAATTATTTTAAAGTAATAAATGGTATTTTAGCTTTAAATATTATTACCATTTTAAGTATCGATATTTTTAGTTACTTATTACTATTAGTTTTATATTAACCATTATTATTATTAATTGTTAACTAAATTAGTATTCCCATTATTTCATTAAGATTATTATTATTTATTGTTATTACTATTATTGATTGATATTATTGGTAGTGGATATTTCTATTTTCATTTCGTTGATAATTATTATTTATTATTTTTAGTAAGAGTTATTGAATTCATTATTAATACTATTTTGTATTTATTATTATTATGACAATATTATTATAGCTGGTATGTTTATATTTTTAGTAGTAGCATTATTTTCTTTCCCTCTTTTCTTCCCTAGTCTTTTACCTAACCCATTAACCTATTGATCCTTTACCCATTTGGATCCAATCCCAACCCATTAGCATTTACACAAACCCAAACCCATCATCTCTTCTATACCCATTTCAACCCTATAACCCATTACCCTATAACTCCAACACTCTATACCTATTAAAATCCAAACCCTATATATAAATCTCATCTCTTCCTAACCATTAGATTAACCCTAATACAAACTTAATCTCCATTCTTCTTTCCCCTTCTCCACCAAAACACAGCCGCCCACCCTCATCCGATCTCTCCTCCTCCGATCTCTTCCGTCGGAGCGCCGTCAGCACGCCACGGTGAGCCATGGCCACGCACTTCACCATCAAGATGATGGCAACCCGGAGCCATGCTTCCCCCTCTCTCCGGGATGCTCCACCACGGCACACCCCCCTTCAGGCCAGAACACCCACCAAAGCCCAGCGTCCAGATCCAAGCATGCCAGCCGCCCCACCTCCTCCCTTGGCGCGCGACAATGACCCCGGCAGTCGGACCTCCTCCCTTGGCGTGCCGGCACCCGGATTTCCCCCCCCCTCTTTGATCTGGCCGCAAGCTCCGCCAGCAGCAGCCCAGGCGGCGGCAGCAGCACACCAGCGCCGCGAGCCACCCCTGGAGCCGCGGCGAGCCCTTCTCTGGCTGCTCTCAGACCCTATGCCGAGACCCCCTTGTCGTGCTCCTCTCTCCATCTCTCCGGCGAACTCCGGTGATCCCCCTCTACCCAGCCGCATCCAACAGCTCCAACCCCGGGTCCCTCTCTGTTTTGTGCCAACACAGCAGCATGGCAAAAAACCCCTCCTCTTCTAGGCTGAAAGCAGCCCACGCAAGCTTCCACTATGGCCGCCCTTTCAAGCTCCTCCACCTTGCAAATTAATGCCATCTCATTTCCTAATGCGTCCACAGCCCAGGCCCTTTCCTTTGATTGGCTGAGTGTCTTTGCTTGGTGAGTTCTCATTCTTTTCCTTTCCTTTTTATGTGTGTATATACAATTGGTATATTTATTATATGGGAGGTCTGTAATTTTCAGGTGTGGGGAAACTTAGATGTGAGATTATTAAATCATTGTGTTTGGCTGTGTGCATCATGGGTTGCCCCTTCTCAGGCAAGCTGTGAGCTCCTCTCTCCCTTAATATTTTTGGATGCAATGACATTTAAATAGTACTATGTTTATTATATTAATGTATATAATTTAGTGAATAGGCATGTGTATTATTTTATGTAGGTAATTCTTGTGTAGTGGGTTATTTCATGTGTGGCGGCATACCAACAGCAACAGCCCAGATCAGCGCACACGACAGCGAGCGAGCAGGCTGTTCTCCCGATCCACGCCAACCCGTCGCCGGATACCAGCACGGTAACCTTCTCCAGTGTCTTGGCTACCGTCCTATGCAGTCCGACAGCGAAGAGCGGCACCACAGCGACCGTAACGGCGACTCGCCCGACGACGACCAGATTCCCCAAGGTGAGTGTTTTAATTGATTTTCAGTTATGATTGATTATTCTCCTATTCAATTATTGTTGTATATAATTATTACAGTTGTGACGTCATGATACCATTATACTGATGCATGTTATTTACTTATCGTCATTGTTATCGTGTTGTCCAAGTATTTTAGGTTAAGGATATGATATAGTCTCGTTCATATGAGAATTGATTAAATAAGAATGTCGTTTCATTGATATATAGGATCTTATATGTTGGGGCCTGCTAGTGAACTGTATGAGAGGGAGATTTGACTTGGGAATGGTAATGATAGATTTGATATACCATTTATGTTTAATATATGTGGATTCAGTGTTGTCATGAAGAAGTGGATATTCCCCTTTATCACTTTTAACATTTTCGATTTATTGGATATGTATATGTTGTAATACCGAGTATTGGAATATCATGTTTGATCTTAATAGAAGTGTGAACCCTTGAGGATTTGGGAATCAGATTAAATTGTTAGAGTGAGAGAGTTGAGTTTAATTATGGATATATAATGGAATGACTTGACTTACCATGTTAGAACTTAGATGCATGTCTATGATATGTGGTGATACCGAGTGTGGGGATATTATGACGGGTCATTAATAGAAGTGGTGATTGTGAATACTTATGAATTAGAGTTACATGTTTGAGTGAGAGGACTAGTACTGGATATTGTTGATGTATGTCGGATTGGTGATTAATGTGTCGGATTACTTGATGTGTATTGATACTCGATTGTTATGGAACTATTGGAATCATAAGTTGGTGGTAATGACTCGGGATTGATCTAGACTTATGTTATTTACATTGAATGATGATCAGTAGTTAGAAATGACTTTATTAGTGAGTATTTGAGGACATATCAGATATGATTGAAGTAGTTGAGTAGATATTCTAGATCACATGTATTTGAGGATGTTTCCTATTTAATATAATTGGGATATGCGTTTGACTTGTTGACCTCGAGGACATGCATGGTTATTGATTACATCTATTGATAGAGATTGAGTTCATATTGGTATTGAGGAGAGGACTAATTACAGATTCATTGATATAGTAGTTACCGTTTTGGATTACACTGATACGGACTGATACTTAATGACTCATGAGGATTGTATTGGGACTATAAGTTAATGGATTAGTTATTGATATCTCTTTAGTATGAATGGATGAGATTATGGTCAGCTTTAGTTGAGACTGTTATTGAGCAGTAGCTAGACTGTTACTGTTATTTTATCCATGTTATTAAAGTTACTGGGAAATGATTGTTTGACCGTAACCACGGTACAGTCCTATTGTTCATCGTATACACGGTTACCGTTACTGTTCACTGTTACTGATATTGTTTACCGTGTATACGATCACTGACTGACTGTTACTGTACTGTTATTGTTACTGTCACCGTATCGTCCTAGTACTCTGGATAATATTGTCATTGACTGGTTTAACTGAATTGAATAAATAATAATATAAATGGACAACTTACACTGGGATTGGGGAAATTGATGGAGGAGACAGCGTCTGTATTTTGGGTGGACCTAGGATACAGGTTGCGCAGCCGACTGAGGGTTCCACTGCAGGGTTCCTGGGGGATGACTGGCATCCCATCTGTACTGTTTACTGTTCCACTGTTTTCACAGTGAGATTACTGTTACTGTTACTGTTACTGAGTACCTAGCGGTACGGCCTGGTTCAGCGCCAGGAAACTGAGGCCGTGGTCCCGGGTATGTACGGGACCCACCTAAAACATGGATAATGTCTCCAACCAATCAGTTTCAATAACTTAGGACTCTGATTGACACATGTAGTAGGCGTAGTATGGGATGCGCCTATTACAGGTGGCAATTGGTGTTCGCTGACATAATTAATAATAAACTGTTATTGAATTGTGACTGACCACAATCATCTAACTGTACATTTATATCACTGTAATAGACATATAACTATAACCATGACTGGATTGTATGCCAACCTAGTGACATGTGATAGATTACACGCCTTGACATTGATTGCATATTTACGGTTGTGCCATTTGCCTACTACCTATATTCATGTTTTTATCATATGTCTTACTGTTCAGTTATTTATTGTGTTATTTAGTTTTTCTATCTGCAGTTGTTCTTACTATTATATATGCACATGGTTTCTTCTGCACGAGCTGTTTCCCCTTTACACACACACACTCATTATGGTCGCGTTCTGACGACCCTGGATTTGCACGTCCAGATATTGGACGATTGTTTCTAATGTGCAGGTGTTCGAGGAGTTGGTACACATTGCGAGGAGTTGGACACAGTCTCTCCCTCTCTTCATTATGGTACCCTCATTCCTCCTTTGTTCCTGTTACTTCATGACTATCTGTATTACATTCAGCTGCTATTTTCTTCCTGTCATTCTTTTGCTATCATGTGTAGCTTTTATATGTCATATTGCAGTGATTTTCTTGGTTTAGATTATAGCTTGTTCAGGTTACAATTTAGGCTTAGCGTGTATACGTGGGATATTTCCCTTGCGTATATGCGTCGCCATAACGTCTCCGTATCTTTAGGATCGGGGCGTTACACATAGGATGATGTCCTACTCCTTTTATCCCTGTAGAAGGGATTAGCACTGAATAGTGCTTCGGTTCTAGCTTCGCCACCAGGCGTGATCTTAGCGCTTGACGGACCGGAGGCGGAGCACGCTGTAGTGCTTTATCCGCTATGCTGCTGCGAAGACAATTAGCCTCAGATGGTACTTTGGCTCTAGCTTCGCGGTCATGAACCCTGCGCATACATTGTGGTACAGTAGCTTCGCTCATGAGAACAAGGCTGGCGCAAGGCGATGCTGCTTTTGAATTGGGCGATGGTATGATTGCCGTCGTGACTTCGTGATTAGCAGCATTGTTGGAGCAGACAGGCATCTTGCCTTTTTCTTCACGAGAGAGGCGCGGTTTTGGTGTAGCTACGCCTGAGGCTTCGGCCAGAGACTTCTGTTTAGGCCTCCACATCCGCTTTGGCAGAGGATACTTAAGTTCGCAAGGAACCTGATTAGCCACATGCGAGGTTGAAGGGTGTTGGCAGAATTCTGCTTCTGGTTCCTGCTTCGAAACCTTGGTCATGGAGACCTTTCTATGCTTCCGTGCTCGAAGCATTAGACCACCCCCAGAGAGGACTTCTTCAAATCTTTCTTGGTCGATTTGAACGACCAGGTTCTCGTAAGTAAGGACTTGGACTGCGGGCGTGCTTCCTTGTTGCGCCAGAGAACCGCAGTAGGTTCGCAGAGAACCTTTTCTGTCTCCGCAGAGACTTTCTTTGAAGATTTAGCCAGAGAGGCTCTGCCTGCACCGGCTTTTTTGAATTCAGAGTTAGACCCGAAGGTCTGTTCGTCGCATTGCGACACTTGATTCTCGGCAGTGGAGAATTTCTTCCCCAGCGGAGTCGCCATCTTGTTTTCCATTGATTTGCAAAGGGGAAAACTTACAAAAATAAAGAGTTGAGGAGCTAAATTACAAGTATTCTAAAAGATTACAAGTAGATCTCCTCAGAGATTCTGGAGAAGTGTGCCGATAGGAGTCTGGTCAGCGCGCGACCACTTTGTCCCTTTGACGATGCGAGCGATGAGATTCCCTTCTCGCCTGGTTCGGGGAATCAGAGAACAGAAGGTTGGTAGAACCTCCTTGTTACATCTCAAAACCGCCTTCACTTAGAAATTCCTTCTCCCCTGGTTCCAAAAATTCCTTGAGAAGAAGGTATTAGGGTATCAGCACCCTGATTAGAGAAGCAATTCTCTAAAAGTCTCTGAATTCAAGAACGCACGGTGCGTTGTGAAGAAGTCTCTGCTTGTGGAGTCTTCGTTTGCGCCTGTGCGTGGTCGCTCTTTGCCGGGGGTCTCTTGCGCATGTGCGTGGTCCGTCCTCCTTGTGCCCCTGGTGGGCTATTTATAAGGAGAGCAAGGGTATAATTGTCCCTTGAAAGTATAGAAACAGATTGAATCAAATCTGTTTAAATCTGAAAAGTAGCCTTGCTGCGAGGTTAGGATCAGCTTCTGTGAAGCTAGAAATGTCAGGTCGGTTGATCTTCTTGATCCGTTTTGATTCTTTCCATATAATTGAAAGATCTCTCCTGATTCTCTTACTCATTTTAGAAGAGTCAAGAGATTGTGGCAATCAACTGCCAAATTTGATCTCAGATTTGATCTTGATTGGATTTGATCTTGATCCCGATTAGATCTGATCTCATCTGGAGATTTGATTGGTCAAAGGTTGACCATAGCAGACCAGCAGCGGTGCTGCTGATTGGTCGCTAATATTGCATATTTAGTATCATATTTCCATACTTATTTTAGAATAAAAGCCTGAATTGTCCTAATTAATTGTTTAATTTATTTGCAGGCCCAATCCTTAAGGAGATGAAGAGAAATGAGCCCAAAAGCCCACCAGAATTCTGAATTAAATCAGAATTAATTTGCACCAAGTAAATCAGGGCAAAATCAAGAGGTGGAAAACTGGTTGAGAAGAATCCTCTCAGAATCGATCGGTTAAAGCCAAAAATCTAAGGCCATTTCGTCAGAATCCGGGGCTCAAACGAAGAAACCAACAAAGGATAAAGCTAGAAGAAACTCCCAGGATGACCCACCAACAGGGTGTGGCCAGATGCCGCGAAAACATGGCCAAAGCCGCGTTTTCGCGGCTTGGTTGGGGAGTTAGGGGGAGCGTTTGCTCCCCCGATCTCCCCGGGATCGTGGTTGTTGGGTTTTTGGCCTATAAAAGGGCATTCTCTGTGCTGAAATTGAGAACCATGCAGATTAGGATTTAGCCTAGTTTTAATTCTTTATAGTTTAGGTTTTTCTTTTCTGTTTATGTAACTTGTATGTAAACTTAGGGTAGAAGAAGATTCATGTAAGTAAGAGAGAGAGGCTGATGTTGAGAGTGACACCGATGTACCCTCCTCCTTTCTTCCATTGTCTCTGCAAGTAATAAAGGTAAAAGCTTCTTTTTATGTTCGTATTTTGTTTTGCTTTCCTCTTCCTCTTTCTACTTTACCTTGGTTGTATTTGTTGAGTCTACAAGTGAATTCCAAAGCAAGTATAACTAAGCTATGTGAGAGCCAGCGATAGCTCATGAAGACGTTCTCCTCTTCCAAGCTCCGCATCACTTCGTTCTTGATATGCTTGACGATATAATGTGCACGGGGACTGAGCTCGAGTTTATGATCTATACGTTGAACGCCTCCGAAGCAAAAAGGTAGAACTTACAAAAGGTTTCCAGGTAAGTCATCAATTAAACTAGGTAAGTATTCCTTCCTTTTCTTTCCTTTCTCTCATTTCTGTAAATTATATCACCACCTCTTCCAACTCTTTCTTCTCCACTCACTCCATTTGTACATAGTCGCTTTTATTGTTTTTTGATTTTTCCACCTTCTTCATCTTTCACTTTCTTCTTAACTTTAACTATAACTTTCTTTTTCATTTTTATAACTTTAAAACAGAGAAGAACTTTCGCTTATTTTCATAACGATTTCAATAAAGAAACGTAAAGCTTCCATCGCAAACCCTCCTTGTGGATCACGACCCGCATAGCCACTTGCTATAGCGAAGAATTAAGCACTTGCACATTTTTATTATAAGTTCTGAAATCTCGTATTTTGTGTGCAGGTTGTGCCTCAATCAAATTTTGGCGCCGTTGCTGGGGAGGGTAACATGTTTTTTATTGAAATCTGAATTTTTTTTTGAAAATTTTTTAGAACTAAACGAATTTTCTTCTCTGTTGCAGGTTACAGGGCAGTCAAAGCAGGAAATTAATATTACAGTGACATACAAGTGGCCTTGGGCCTCTGCTCTAAAAAGCAGAGACCAAGGGCCCTTTGAATTGCCGCGTTTCCACGGCAAAAGCCGCGGATCCGCGGCAAGGACGAGTTGACTACTAACAGGTTTTTGTAGGGCTGCTTGCTTTGCAAATTCTAGTTCTCAGCAATTCTTTATTTCCTATATGCCATCACATAAGCCTGCTAAATAATCAACAGTAAAACGTTTGTTGCAAAAGTTAAAAATTGATTAGACGTTTGCATTTTAGGCACGCGTTTTTTTCAATTCATTTATTTTTACTGTTGAAGAGTGCTGGAGCAAGGTATGTATGCATTGCATTTAGCATAGGACTCACTTCTTGGTTGATTTATATCGCTTTGAGTGAATCTTACATATCTTGTACACTTGCACTAATTGATTTTAAGGGCACCAACCCAATAACAAGATAAGGTAGGGATTTAATCACCCTTCCTTAGCCCAAAAATCAGAATCCAAGCACTCACTAACCCAAGCCTAACTTAAAATGAGTAGACGTTGGCCCTAGGGACATCTCGGACTCAATTAGGAGATTATCCTAAGGGGGAAAGGTGTTGGAACTTGACTCTTGCCAAATCAGTGTCTAGGAAAGGGATTAAGGGCCGAAAGCCCGAAGATTGGTGGTTATTTAATTAAGGAACGTCTTTGACGGAAAACCTCCCACCAATCTTGCCCTGACCTGGCTGATTAGCTTGTGGTCAAAGTTTACATTAAACCTCCCGTGGACAGTCTAACCAGTTAGGAGTCGTCTAGGTCTAGGTCTACCCTAACTTAGGTTAGAATTTTTTCTTTCTTGTTTGTTTATTTGTTTGCTTTTCTTTCTTTTTTGTGTGTATTCTATTATGTGATATGGCTTATAATAATAATTTTTTCAACTTCAATAATAATTCATATTACACACCGACTTCATTTTCGGATATTACCAACACGGCATATCATAACTTTGACCAACCTAGTGTGCCGGATTGGTCTTATCCGAATCAATATAACCCATGTCCCCCATCTAATAACTATAATGTCCATAATAATTTCAACTCTTCACCGAGTCAGTGGGGATTCACCTCCCCCGAGCATAATTATCAACCAACTTGTCCTCCTTCTCCACCTAGTCCACAATATTTTCAAGAGTCATACTCAGTTCCACCCGTCCAAAATAGGAAACCATCAATTTTGGAAATGAGTATGCGTGAATCCAAACACAAATCCCAAAATCTGATGGACTCACATTTTCACTACCACTTCCAAGACAATTCTTCATCTTTTCATCAAAACAATGAACCTATCAACTATGAAAAGATGCTTGAAGCCATGACTCAGGCTCAAAACACTCGTAATCGTGACATAGATATGATGGTCGAATCTCTACGTTCTCACCGTTGGACCAGTTCTGATGTCACTAACCATTCTGTTAGAGCTGAAGAGTCATGTAGTTTTGGAAATCAAGATTCCATTTCAGAACAACCATTTGAACTTGCCCAAACTCCAAATTTTAAAAAAGATATTGATAGTTTAGCAAGTTTTCCTTTTCCTGAAATAGAACTTGAAAATGAATATGATCTTGAACCCCAACTTAGTGATTCAATTCTTCTTCCTGATTCAATAATGACTCTGTTATCTTCACCTGACTTCAATCTTTTCCCGGAGTCAACATTGGATCCTGTACCAATTCATAATGAAATTGAATCACCCATCTTTGTGGATCATATTGAACTTGACCAATTATACACTTTTGAAGATCCTATTGACAAATTGGCAAGTTCTCAATTTTTTGATATTGAACTCAATGAGATATGTGACCTAGATTCCCAAATCTGTGATCCAGTTCAACTTTCTGAATTAATATTGACTCCTGTTGTGTTACCAAACTTGAGTAATATTTTAGAGTCAGTTTTGATTCCTCCACCTATCATTCCTGAACTGGAATCACCCAAATTAGGTCACATCCTATTGTTAGAAAATACATGTGGACTTGAGTTTCAACTTCTTGACTTGGACCCGCTTCTTGAACCAATTTCGACTCTTGAACCTTTACTTGACTTAAGTCACCTTCCTGAGTCGGTATTAGTTCCTGTCCTTCCTGAGCCCAAGTCAACCGTTCTATCATTTCATACTCCATTCTGGGACGAGGTGGTTGACAAATTTGACTCCGAAATTAGTTATGGAATATGGAAATTAGATGGGGTTAAATATTTAATAAAGATCCTTTATGGATACATCTTTTTAATGGGTTATATTAGAGAAATTTCTGGTGGGTTCCTCCGAGACCCAAGAAAAGTCGATTGGGCCGCATTTCGTGGACCAATCAGACCACCACCGGAACCACCACCTTAAGGTAACCATTTTCCTTCCCTTTCTTCTTTTTCATGCATCTATGCATTAATTCATACATTGAGGACAATGCATGAGATAGGTGTGGGGGAGGGTCTAACATAACTTTTCTTTTTCTTTAAAATAAAAAAATTAACATTTTTCTTTACTTTTAAAAACTTTTGAAAAATAGAAACAATATTTTGACTTATTTTTATAAGAAATTAAGTTAATTTTAAGGAATAGGAAAATCTAAATTAGGATTTCTTATACTTGGTCAAAATAAGATTATTTGTTTGATTTTTAGAGTTAGGAAGATAATTTGTCAAAGTAATTTGGTCTTGATCTTTACCTTGATGAAATATGCACACTTCATACACTTACACACTTAGGGTTCAAAAACAAAGATTCTTATGCCTTATAAAAAAAAAACAAGTCTAATTATTGATTAGCTAGGTGCTTTGGCCTAAGCAAGCCTTAGTATTTATGCGAAAGATGATTAGATAAGTTATTATAAATATATATATATATACAAACAAATCTAATTATTGACTAGCTAGGTGCTTTGGCCTAAGCAAGCCTTAGTATTTATGCGAAAGATGATTAGATAAGTTTGAAAAGAAAAAACCTCTGATTAAGCTGGGTATTTGTGCCTAATAAAGCATAAGTATTCACGCCTAAAAGAGGTTCATATAATAAAATCCTTAGTTTTGTGGCCTTGTTTGCTCGAGTCCTTAAGTCCTAGGGGTGTTTTCTCACCTGGTGCCCTAAGACCGTTTGGTTTGGGAGTCATCGATTAGAGGCTCGTTACATGGGTGGATTAGAAAGCCTAATAGAACTAAGGAATAATACCACAAAAAAAGTATATATAAATAAATAAGGCATAAGAGTTAGAGTTAATGAACCCTTAGTCAAAATTTTCACATTCACAAGGTGCATATGACTTAGGGTAAAATAATAGACTAGATGAGAAGTACAATTTGACTCCTTACTTTGATTGATAACAAATTTTTGAATAGAGACTAAGTTTAGGAATGAAAAATTCAGTTTTCCTATAACTTACAGATTGCTTAAATCTTACAACTATATTTCAAATATTTTTCCCTTTCAAAATGCTTTTCGAAAATACTAACTCTTTATTCCCCTTTCTTTATGGATTTTGTGGGTGTAATCTGCTGAAAACCCTCACGAGACAAAACTCGTCATCTAGAGGAAACCTAGAGGTTTAACGGCTTGTTGCACATGCTCAGTGCAATCGCGTAACCTTCGAAAGTGGTCTAATAATCCTTAGTATAGTTTAGTTGTTTTGCTCGAGGACGAGCAAAAGATAGGTATGGGGGTGTGATTGGTCGCTAATATTACATATTTAGTATCATATTTTCATACTTATTTTAGAATAAAAGCCTGCATTGTCCTAATTAATTGTTTAATTTATTTGCAAGCCCAATCCTTAAGGAGATGAAGAGAAATGAGCCCAAAAGCCCACCAGAATTCTGAATTAAATCAGAATTAATTCGCACCAAGTAAATCAGGGCAAAATCAAGAGGTGGAAAACCGGTTGAGAAGAATCCTCTCAGAATCGATCGGTTAAAGCCAAGAATCTAAGGCCATTTCGTCAGAATTCGGGGCTCAAACGAAGAAACCAACAAAGGATAAAGCTAGAAGAAACTCCCAGGATGACCCACCAATAGGGTGTGGCCATCTGGCCACACCCTGGCCGCGAAAACGCGGCCAAAGCCGCGTTTTCGCGGCTTGGTTGGGGAGTTAGGGGGAGCGTTTGCTCCCCCGATCTCCCCGAGATCCTGGTTGTTGGGTTTTTGGCCTATAAATGGGCATTCTCTGTGCTGAAATTGAGGACCATGCAGATTAGGATTTAGCCTAGTTTTAATTCTTTGTAGTTTAGGTTTTTCTTTTCTGTTTATATAACTTGTATGTAAACTTAGGGTAGAAGAAGATTCATGTAAGTAAGAGAGAGAGGCTGATGTTGAGAGTGACACCGATGTACCCTCCTCCTTTCTTCCATTGTCTCTGCAAGTAATAAAGGTAAAAGCTTCTTTTTATGTTCGTATTTTATTTTGCTTTCCTCTTCCTATTTCTACTTTACCTTGGTTGTATTTGTTGAGTCTACAAGTGAATTCCAAAGCAAGTATAACTAAGCTATGTGAGAGCCAGCGATAGCTCATGAAGACGTTCTCCTCTTCCAAGCTTCGCATCACTTCGTTCTTGATATGCTTGACGATATAATGTGCACGGGGACTGAGCTCGAGTTTATGATCTATGCGTTGAACGCCTCCGAAGCAAAAAGGTAGAACTTGCAAAAGGTTTCCAAGTAAGTCATCAATTAAACTAGGTAAGTATTCCTTCCTTTTCTTTCCTTTCTCTCATTTCTGTAAATTATATCACCACCTCTTCCAACTCTTTCTTCTCCACTCACTCCATTCGTACATAGTCGCTTTTATTGTTTTCTGATTTTTCCACCTTTTTCATCTTTCACTTTCTTCTTAACTTTAACTATAACTTTCTTTTTTCATTTTTATAACTTTAAAACAGAGAAGAACTTTCGCTTATTTTCATAACGATTTCAATAAAGAAACATAAAGCTTCCATCGCAAACCCTCCTTGTGGATCACGACCCGCATAGCCACTTGCTATAGCGGAAGAATTGAGCACTTGCACATTTTTATTATAAGTTCTAAAATCTCGTATTTTGTGTGCAGGTTGTGCCTCAATCAGCTGCCCGCTTTGAACTCACAGCGGAGCTGGAGGCAGTATCTGGCGAAGTCAGAAGAAAGCTCTTCGGCGGAGCTAGATGTCGACTGCGGCGAAGCTACCGCATACCCTTTCTGCGCAGTTGCGTGTGGCTTCAAGCGGAGCTCACTCTCTACGGAGTTGCGCTTCAGCAGTTCAGGCGAAGCTATAAGTTAGCTTCCTGGCGGAGCTTTGAATGGCTTCAAGGCGAAGTTGGATGATCTTAGCCTCTCAGGCGAGGCTATCCCTTTGGGCTCATGTAATGCTAAGTGCTAGCATCTTAGACCTACTGAGGTCTGTTTAGAGGCAATCCGGGCTTGCAGTCTGCTTGATGGATCAGTGGAGTCCAAGTTGCTTCCTTGTCCCTCGGAGATGGGTGAAAACTGGTCGTCAGCTTGCCTGTCCCTCGTCTTTTGTAAATGTCAACAAGTTTAGACATTGCTCAGGCCAGTAGGAATCTTGTCTTATTTAAGTGTCAACAACATCTGGCTAGCAACACTTGAGAAATGCGGACCTTCTGAGTCTCGCATTTGGTGGTAGAGACTCGGGTCTCATCTCTCTGAGGAGAGGCACAGACCTCGCGCTACTAAACATCACGTTTGAGAAGTGAAATCTCAAAAACCCAAGCTTTTTGGGCTTTGCGTTTTGGTCTCCATACGCAGACTTCGCGTGTCTAATGTAACTCAGAAGAGATGCGGGCTTGAGCTTCGCGTTCTGTATCTGCTTGACAGATAGTTGTTCCAGCTTTTTGCGTCTGTAGTTGACGCGCACGTCGCCTCTGCTGACGTTCGGCGTTCCGGTTACGCCCCGGGTAACCAGGAGATGAGGAAGAGGATGGGCGGGAGATGATTGCCCATCAATAACATTGACCTCGCGGGTCTCACGGGAGACGTTGACGCATGCCTTGCGTGTGATACGGCCAATCATGATGCTCTATATAGAGACCACATTCAGAGAAGTCTCCGAGGAGATCCAGGAGCAGATCTCCGAAGACCTCCCACATCTCGTGCAAAGCCATGCCCAGTTCGCCCACGAGAGTGAAGAAAGTCCTTGTGGCTGCGTAGTATAATTCAAAGATGGCGTAGAAGTTTGCAACACTCATCTTAATGCCATAGCATGTGGCCCTAACAGCTTCGCAGAGTCCAAGTCTTTTCAGGTCCTCTTCGAAGTGAGTCAGGATGTACAAGGTCAAGTTCTTCCACTAGTCCTTCGGAGGATGAATTCAACTCAGGGCCCTGAAGTCCATTGCTGGATAATTACCGCTGACCTTTAAGAACTGGTTACCGAAAGCCTGGGCCATGGCCGGGTTTCCCCCACTAGGATATCTTGTAGAACGTTCTCAAGGTGCAGACCTAGTATGCACCAAGGGGGACCTGTCCTATTGTAACCGTGAGAGAAAGCTGTCAGAATTCCCACGTGGACCAAGTCAGTAGTTCGGGTCACCTGCCAATTCATCTTCCTAGACTTTGTCACACACTGGAAGAAGGATAGCGGAAAGTGACGTTTGCTCAATGGAAGATAATACTTCTCGCCATTTAAAGTGAAAATCCACTGCCCTTCTCTGGCTAGCAGCTGCTGCTCAATGTCGAGCGTCCGTCCCCAAACAAAAAATCGGGCTTCTGGTAAATTTTTCGATCATGGTCTTCTAGATGAGCAGTGGTCAGTATACTTCTCATCGTGCGCTAATCTCCAGTGTGAATCAAGATGTCGCGATTGGGAGTGCTCTTTTCACTGAATAAAGAAGCATGCCCAAAGAACTGCAGACTGACGTTCCATCCAATCCCCTGGCTGACCCGAAAAGACTGTTCAATGGGCCAGGTGTATAGTGCACTGTAAAAATAGAAAGAAGAAAGCATGTTAGCCTATAGACAAAAGGAAAAAAGAATCCAAATTTCTAAGTCATAACTTTGCTTTTCAAGCGAAGCTATCTCAACATTAGCTTCGCTTCGAAGCTTAACTTCGCACTCTGCACAAAGGCAGAGAGTAGAAAGTAACAAAGGTCAGGCATAACTTCGCTTTTCAAGCGAAGCTAGCTAGCTCAGTATCAGCTTCGCTCCGAAGCTTACCTTTGCACTTTGCACAAAGGCAGAGTGTAGAAAGTCACATAGGACTAGCTTCATATGGAAGCTTAAGAGGCAATTATGCCAAGGAACTCAAAAGGGGTAAACCCCTTTATCTAGTTTGCTACGAAACTTAACTTCGCACTCTGCACAAAGGCAGAGTGCAAAAAAGCTCTAAGGTCTAGCTTCGCATGGAGGCTTGAGAAAGAAACCTTTCGGTTTCTGATTTTGATTCATGAAATTAAAGGGGAATTGAATTCTCTAAAATTCGATAGAATCAAAATTATGGGTGTTCGACTCCCTGAGATAACCAAATCATGGTGAATCACGGAGGATTCACCATGAAATAGCCAAACTTTGGCTTTAAAAGAGATAAATAAAAATCTCTGAAAAGAAAAAAGAGAGGAGGCACCCCTACCCGCAATAGGACGTTCAATGGTTGGAAGCGGCGATGCCATCGCCGAGGTGGCAAACTCTTTCCCTGCACGCTATTTGGGTGCCATTAGAACTCGTAAGAAGTTCTTGGAGATCTCGACAGAAGAAGACGAAGAGAGTCTTGATCTCTAAAATTTTTTTGAAGAGTTTGAAGAGAAGATAAGCTTCTCTGAAGTTCAGCCAAGTTGGCTTTTTATAGGCGCTCAACGTTGAGCTTCGCCTCCTCAAAAGAAGCGCAAACTGTCGTTTCAATTTAATTTGAAATGACGGTTGAAAAAAACCCTAAGGCATTGAAGGTAGCTAATTTTGTTCAAATGCCTTCTTTAGCTTCGCTGAGAGCTTGTACCTTAGCTCCCCTGAGAGCTCATTTTTAGCCTCACTTGAAGCTTTCCTCCAATTCTGCTGAAAGATCATCCTTAGCTTCGCCTGAAGCTTCATTATAGCTCCGCTAAGAGCTTATTCCTCATGAAAATTCATAGGGTAAAACCAATCTGTTACCTAGTTCAGTATATAGTTGCACCCAGTGAATTTTTCTGACTTAAGCAATTTAGATATTAGGCTTCAGATTCAAAGTGTTTCAGAATCTGTACCAATCCATTACAGATTCATGAAAACTTTGAAGGGAGTTTTGTTGACACTCCAAAAAAAAAAAGCTCCGGGGTAGCACTTCAACCTGTCTAAACGATGTCTACACTCGGCGACATTTACAAAAGTCAGAGTCATGGACGAGCTGATAACCAGTTCTATACCTGCACCAGAGGCTAAAGCAGGCCTATAAGGCTAGGTTTGTTCAATATATAGCCTCACATGAGCCCAAACGGGGCTAATTTCACTCATAGCCTTGTCAAAAAGCTGAAGCCACTAGCTTTGCACGATGCTTCAATTAGCCCCACTGAAGGCTAACCTTAGCTTCGCTAGAAGCTTTCTCACCAACTTCGCAGGAGGTGTGGTCCAGCTCTGCTTTGAGCTAATTTCCTAGTTTTTGCCCGACGCTTCACCTAGCTCATCAAATGAGCTAACTTCTAGCTTCACTTGAAGGCTTGAATATAGCTTCGCCTGAAGCTTTTTAAGATGAGCTTCGCATGAAACTCTTACTTAGCTCTGTCGCGAGCTTTATCACGTCAACAATTGACCGTTTCAAAATCTCACAAGGGATTAATGGGTGAACCCTGTTACTTTAGTGGCGTTAATGCCAGTTTAAGTGGGAGGTTATACCTGCCCACTTCGTCCCACATAAGCGGAGACAATTAAGCCACAATGGCTATCAATAGCTCGCGCGAACCTCCCAGCTTCGCCTGAAGCTTGCATCTCGCAGCCAAGCTATTTTGAGGCTCGTGTGAAGCTAACAGACTGATTCAGTCTTACTGAATTCAAGGGGGCAGTTACTCCCCTGTTTTTGCTATAAATAGCCCCTTGCAAGAGAGAAGAAGGGCTGAAAAAATTTGAGAGATCTAAGAGACTGACAACGAAAGTATCCTCTTGCTTTTAAGCTTTCAAAATCCCAGAGACTCAACTCTCTTTCATCCAGCGTCCCAACATGCCTTCTATCTTCAGAAGATTTCCAGAACCAAGCGAGAAGGAAATTCTCTCGAGAAGGCTTGAACACCCGACCGATTACATCGTCAATGGGATAAAGTGATCGCGCGCTGATCAGATTCCCACCGGCATACTTTCTCAGATTCTCAGAGGAGATCTACTTGTAATTTTCTGTTTCTTTTTTAAAGAATTACTTGTAAATTTGCTCGTAAATTCTTTTTGTAGGTTTTCCTATTTTAAAAATCAGTGGAAAACAAACGCATCCTTACCCTGAGTGGGTTGAAGAAAGCACTACTTGCGAGGAACAAAAAACTTCAAGACATGAAGAAAGAAACTTGGTAGGAGTTAGATGAGAAATCCTAATAGCTATTTAGTTTTGCTTAATGGATGAAGTGTTGGATGAGTTTTCTATAGAGAAAACAACATCCTCATTGTGGGAGCAACTTCAGGACCACTATCTAAAAAAGTCATTGGCAAATCAATTAATTCTAAAGCAGCGTCTCTTTCTTCTCCTCATGCATGAAGGTACACCTATCAAGTCTCACATTGTAGAATTTTTCTTTATTATCAATGATTTACATAAGATAGAGGTTAAGTTAGAACATGAAGATCAAACATTTTTGTTATGCGTTCTTTATCTTCTTCATATAAGAGCTTTAGGAAAGCTATCATCTATGGAGGAAAGTCAACAATCAAGGTCAATGAGGTCAAGGAGTATCTGCTCAACAAAGACAAAATTGACACGCAGTTGACGGGTGATTCTCGTCATGATGATTCCGGGCAAGTTCATTATTCAAGGAGAAGAGTAATAATGGAAGTTCCACGGGTAACCCAAAACATAAGAATTTTAAGTGCAACTATTGTCACAAGAAGGGGCACATGCGAGCTGATTGTTGGCTTCAAAAGTAGAAACAACCAGATGCTAATGTCACTGAATTAATTGGAGAAGATGAAGAACAGTGCGACGTTCTATCTGTTATAGACAGATCAGTTGGTAACAAAGACGGATAGATTATTAACTCTGGATGTTCACAACACATCAGTTCCAATAGGAAGATGTTCTCTTCATATACTTCAGTTCAAGGAAAAGAAGTCTTAATGGGAATTCTACTGCAAGTAAAGTGATTGGCAAAAGAACAATTCAGTTTTGGCCTCATGATGGATGCATCTCTGCTCTTCGAGGCATTCATCATGTTCCCAAATCAAGGTACAATCTCATCTCTCTTAGAGCCCTACAAGGGGAAGAGTTCAGTTTCAGTTTCAAAGGTGATCTTATAGAAGTGTCCAAAGAGGTCCATATGAAGTTTCAGGCCGAACGTGTGGACATTGTTTATATGTTACAAAATTTGAAAGTTACAGTTAGTGGATTGTAGTTATCCTCGGCTTCAAAAGCGGCGGTTGTGGAACAATCAGAGATTACAATGGTTTTGAGCTCGGATGTTTAGTTGTACCCTGAAGAGAGAAATAGATTAGGCGCGCAATAAGGTAGTCCAGATCGTTACTCTTATGGTGGAGCAAATAGCGCTCAGTGCTTTATCACTAAATTTATCTAAGCAGAATTCTGCCGGATTTTAGACTCGCATTTTAAGTCGAGTCATCCCGGTTGCTCTACCAAGTGCTTTAGTAATTAAACACTGTTCACTGTCTGTGCCTCAGCTCTGCTTAGCTCCGCTTGGATGTTCGTTTGCTTGCTAACTGCTTACTTGACGGTTGATATCTGCTATCGTTTGATATGATTTCACTTGATATGTTAACCCGTGACATGCTATCACCTGATACCTGCTTGCTATCACTTCAAAATCTAAAAATACACCTAGAGGGGGGTGAATAGGTGTAGTGCTAATCTAATAACAAATAATGCGAAATTAAAATTTTTACACTAACACATAATGTATAACCAAGAGTGAGTCTGAATTCCCCGTGAAGGGCTCTGGAACTTCTCCTCATGATTCCTTTAAATTATAAGTTGAGGCGCTTTAATAGCTCTCTTGGTTCAATACAAATGTGAGCACACGTTTCAAGCTGTATAAATATGAGTAAGAATAACAATGCGTGATATAAAGAGGCTAGAGAGCTGACAGATAGAGATATCCAAACGCAAACACAAGGATATGTTTCGAGGTTCGAGCCACTGCTCTACGTCCCCGCCTTCACATAGAAGGTTTCCACTATGTCCACCAAGGACCTTCCACAAAGAAATCTCTACCGAGGAATTACAACTTACAATCCGGAGTACACAACTCTAACTCTCTCACACCTCTACACAAGAGGGTAGGCACAAAGTTAAGCACAAAGTAAAGAAAAAGATACAACTTGTTGATCTAATGATCAGAAATAAGAACTTGGTGATCTCTAAAGACCATAAATAAAACCTCGCACAAACAAGATCATAGAGGATAGATTTTGAATGAATAGCTCAAGTATGTGAGTAAATAAAATTTTTGGAAAAGAAACACAAAGAAAACTCTTGGGAAAAACTTCTTGATGGATGATAAAATTTAAAAACAAAACTAGAATCCCCAAAACTTGTTTTCTTTTAATTTTTCAAAACTTTGAAATAAAATAAAAATATAGATTTGAAGCTCAAAAACTTGTTGAAAGCTCGGTTAAAGTGGAGAAAAATTAGCACCTGAAAATCTTGTCAAAAACTGGCCAAAACAGCCTATTTCATAGGGCTAGAAAAAACTAGCCGTTGGAGACAGAACCCAGGCCAAACTGGCCTGTCGGTCGCCCGCCTGGTCAACTAGCCAACAGTCAGATTTCTGACCATTTGGATTGTCATTCGATCTCCCCCAAGGCACAGAGAGTTTTAACATTCTGTCGGTCGACCACTCGGTCAACTGAAAGTTGGGTTGTGCTAGTCGATCGACCGATCGGTCGACCGATCCTTGCTAAGGTTGACCGGACGGTTGACCGAGCCAAGGCTTTGGGCTTGTGCATGTATCTGTGCATGTCGGTCGACCGAGCCAACCTTCGGTTGACCGGTCGGTCGACCGCAAGCAGCCAAATCCAAATTTTCAGGGTTTAAGCTCTAACTTATTAAATCTATAAAAATTCAATTAAATCCCAGTAAATTCCACAAAAATAAGTTCATGTAAATACTTTGAAGTACAAATATGTATGATAAAAAATCAACATATATTAACAAACATGTGATCTATTTTTGAGGTAAAGAAATTAAAGCTTAAATCAAAAACTGTATTTTTCAAATATCAAACTTTGAGTTGAAAATCCGATTTCTCTAAAACCTATATAGATACAAAAATAAGATATTTGAAATACATTTGAAGCATAGTGTGTATGGATAGAATCCAATACACATAATAAATGATATATACTTATTTTTGACAATAAATACCAAAATAAGTTTTGATAAAAACAAAACTTAAACATATGAACTAGATACATCAAATTAAGTTTTTCTAAACATATGTGAGCCATCAATGTATATGGATGAAATCTAATATACATATTGATTGGTCACTAATGTTGCATATTTAATATCATATTTCCATACTTATTTTAGAATAAAAGCCTGTATTGTCCTAATTAATTGCTTAATTTATTTGCAGGCCCATTCTTTAAGGAGATGAAGAGAAATGAGCTCAAAGCCCACCAAAATTCTGAATTAAATCAGAATTAATTCACACTCAGTAAATCAGGGCAAAATCAAGAAGTTGAAAACTGGTTGAGAAGAATCCTCTCAGAATCGATCGGTTGAAGCAAAGATCAAGCAAGTTTGATTCAGATTCTGACTGGATACATTTAAGTATTCGAATCATAACTTTTGCTACAGAATCTCAATTCTGATGATTCAAGATGATCCAGAAAACAGACTGATAGAGCTACAACTCTTATGTTGATCATTATTTCTAATTCTGTCAGTTGTTAAGTGATATTCAGCAATCAACACGCCAACAAACTGCAGATCAGAACTGAATATCCACCTCTACCCTCTCCATTTCTCCTATAAATACCTGCACTCAAAGGCAAAAGGGAGGAAAATGCAGAGTTAGGATCTTAGACTAGTTTTTCCATTTTGTAGTTTAGTTTTTACTTTTATGTAACTTGTATGTAGTTTAGAGTAGAAGAAGATTCATGTAAGTAAGAGAGAGGGGCTGATGTTGAGAGTGACACTGACGATGTACCCTACTCCTTTCTTTCATTGTCTCAGTAAGTAATAAAGGTAAATGCTTTGTTTGTTTTCTGTTCTGCTTTACTTTACATTTGTTTTTGCTTCTCTCTTCCTCTTCTACTTTACCTTGGTTGTTGTTGAAGTGTACAAGTGAATTCCAAAGCAAGTCTAACTAAGCTACGTGAGAGCCAGCGATAGTTCATGAAGACGTTCTCCTCTTCCAAGCTCGCATCACTTCGTTCTTCGTAGGCTTGACGATATAATGTGCACGGGGACCGAGCTCGAGTTTATGATCTATGCGTTGAACGCCTCCGAAGCAAAAAGGTAGAACTTGCAAAAGGTTTCCAAGTAAGTCATCGATCAACCTAGGTAAGTATCTCTTTACTTCCTTTCTTTTCTTTCTTAGTTTAGATCACCAACCACTTCTTCCAAAACGTTTTCATTCTTCTCCACTTCATTGTACATAGTCGATTTTCATCGTTTTCTGATTTTTCACCTTCTTCATCCTTCGCTTTCTCTCTAACTTTAACTATAACTTTCTTTTTCATTTTCATAACTTTAAAAACAGAGAAGAATCTTCGTTTGGTCTTCTTAACGATTTCAATAGAACTGTAAAAAGCTTCCATCGCAAACCCTCCTTGTGGATCACGACCCGCATAGCCACTTGCTATAGCGGTAAGAATTGAGCACTTGCACATTCTCTTTTTAAGTTCTATAATCTCGTATTTTTGTGCAGGTTAGCCTCAATCAAATTTTGGCGCCGTTGCCGGGGAGGGTAAAACAGTTTTTATTGAAATCTGAATTTTTCTTGCAAATCTTTTAGAACTAAACGATTTTTCTTCTCTGTTGCAGGTTACAGGGCAATCAAAGCAGGAAATTGATATTGCAGTGACATACAAGTGGCCTTGGGCGTCTGCTCTAGAAAGCAGAGACCCATTGCCCTCTGAATTGCCGCGTTTCCACGGCAAAAGCCGCGGATCCACGGCAATAAAGAGTTGACTACTAACAGCTTTTTGCAGGGCTGCTTAGTTTACAAAAAATCTAGTTTGCTGCAATTCTTTATTTCTTATATGCCATCACATAAGCCTGCTAATAATCAACAGTAAAACGTTCGTTGCAAAGGTTAAAAATTGATTAGACGTTTGCATTTTAGGCACGCGTTTTTTTCAATTCATTTATTTTTACTGTTGAAGAGTGCTGGAGCAAGGTATGTTTGCATTGCATTTAGAATAGGACTATCTCTTGGTTGATTTATATAGCTTAGAGTGCATCTTATTTATCTTGTATACTTGCACAAAAACTGATTTTAAGGGCACCAACTCATTAACAAGATAAGGTAGGGATTTAATCACCCTTCCTTAGCCCAAAAATCAGAATCCAAGCACTCACTAACCCAAGCCTAACTAAAATTGAGTAGACGTTGGCCCTAGGGACATCTCGGACTCAATTAGGAGATTATCCTAGGGGGGAAAAATGTTGGAATCTAACTCCTGCAAAATCAGTGTCTAGGAAAGGGATTGAAGGCCGAAAGCCCGAAGGTTGGTGGTTATTTAATTAAGGAACGTCTTTGACGGAAAACCTCCCACCAACCTTGCCCTGACCTGGCTGATTAGCTTGTGGTTAAAGTCTACATTAGACCTCCCGTGGACAGTCTAACCAGTTAGGAGTCGTTTAGGTCCTAAGTCTACCCTAAGTTAGGCTAGAATTTTTTCTTTTTTGTTTGTTTATTTGTTTGTTTTTTCTTTGTTTGTATTCTATTGTGTGATATGGACTATAATAATAATTTTTTCAACTACAATAATAATCCATATTACATACCGACTTCATTTTCGGATATTACCAACCCGGCATATCATAACTTTGACCAACCTAGTGTGCCGGATTGGTCTTATCCGAATCAATATGACCCATACCCCCCATCTAATAACTATAATTTCCATAATGATTTCAACTCTTCACCGAGTCAGTGGGGATTCACCTCCCCCGAGCATAATTTCCAACCACCTTGCCCTCCTTCTCCACCCAGTCCACATTATGTTCAAGATTCATACTCAGTTCCACCCGTCCAAAATAGGAAACCATCAATTATGGAAATGAGTATGCGTGAGTCCAAACACAAATCCCAAAATCTGATGGACTCACAATTTCACTACCACTTCCAAGACAATTCTTCATCTTTTCATCAAAACAATGAACCTATCAACTATGAAAAGATGCTTGAAGCCATGACTCAGGCTCAAAACACTCGTAATCGTGACATAGATATGATGGTCGAATCATTACGTTCCCATCGTCCTGATGTCACTAACCATTCTGTTAGAGCCGATGAGTCATGTAGTTTTGGAAATCAAGATTCCATTTCAGAACAACCACTTGAACTTGCCCAAACTCCAAATTTTGAAAAAGATATTGATAGTTTAGCAAGTTTTCCTTTTCCTGAAATAGAACTTGAGAATGAATATGATCTTGAACCCCAACTTAGTGATTCAATGCTTCTTCCTGATTCAATAATGACTCCGGTATCTTCACCTGATTTCGATCTTTTCCCCGAGTCAACATTGGATCCTGTACCAATCCATAATGAAATTGAATCACCCATCTGTGAGGATCATATTGAACTTGACCAATTATACACTCTTGAAGATCCTATTGATAAATTGGCAAGTTCTCAATTTTTTGATATTGAAGTCAATGAGATATGTGACCTAGATTCTCATATCTGTGATCCAGTTCAACTTTCTGAATCAATCTTGACTCCTGTTGTGTTACCAAACTTGAGTAATGTTTTAGAGTCAGTTTTGATTCCTCCACCTATCATTCATGAACTGGAATCACCCACATTAAGTCACATTCCATTGTTGGAAAATACATGTGGACTGGAGTTTCAATTTCTTGACTTGGACCCAATTTCTGAACCTATTTCGACTCCTGAACCTTTACTTGACTTAAGTCACCTTCCTGAGTCGGTATTAGTTCCCGTCCTTCCTAAGTCCAAGTCAACTGTTCTATCATTTCATACTCCATTCTGGGACGAGGTGGTTGACAAATTTGACTCCGAAATCAATTATGGAATTTGGAAATTAGATGGGGTTAAATTTTTAATAAAAATTCTTCATGGATTTATCTTTTTAATGGGTTATATTAAAGATATTTCTGGTGGGTTCCTCCGAGACCCAAGAAAAGTTGATTGGGCCGCGTTTCGTGGACCAATCAGACCACCACCGGAACCACCACCTTAAGGTAACATTTTCCTTCCCTTTCGTCTTTTTCATGCATCTATGCATTAATTTATTCATTGAGGACAATGCATGAGATAGGTGTGGGGGAGGGTCTAACATAACTTTTATTTTTCTTAAAAAAAAAATAAAAAATAAAAAAAAATTGACATTTTTCTTTACTTTTAAAAAACTTTTTGAAAAATAGAAACAATATTTTGACTTATTTTTGTAAGAAATTAAGTTAATTTTAAGGAATAGGAAAATCCAAATTAGGATTTCTTATACTTGGTCAAAATAAGATTATTTGTTTGATTTGTAGAGTTAGGAAGATAATTTGTCAAAGTAATTTGATCTTGATCTTTACCTTGATGAAATATGCACACTTCATACACTTACACACTTAGGGTTCAAAAACAAAGATTCTTATGCCTTATAAAAAAAAAGAGAAAAAAAAAGAAAAATAAATAAGTCTAATTACTGATTAGCTAGGTGCTTTGGCCTAAGCAAGCCTTAGTATTTATGCGAAAGATAATTAGATAAGTTTGAAAAAAAAAATGAATAAGTCTAATTATTGATTAGCTAGGTGCTTTGGCCTAAGCAAGCCTTAGTATTTATGCGAAAGATGATTAGATCCTCTGATTAAGCTGGGTATCTGTGCCTAATAAAGCATGAGTATTCACGCCTAAAAGAGGTTCATATAATAAAATCCTTAGTTTTGTGGCCTTGTCTGCTCGAGTCCTTAAGTCCTAGGGGTGTCTTCTCACCTGGTGCCCTAAGACCGTTTGGTTTGGGAGTCATCGATTAGAGGCTCATTACATGAGCAGATTAGAAAGCCTAATAGAAATAAGGAATAATACCACAAAAAAAAAGTATATATATAAATAAATAAGGCATAAGAGTTAGAGTTAATGAACCCTTAGTCAAAATTTTCACAGTCACAAGGTGCATATGACTTAGGATAAAGTAATAGACTAGATGAGAAGTACAATTTGACTCCTTACTTTGATTGATAACAAATTTTTGAATAGAGACTAAGTTTAGGAATGAAAGATTCGGTTTTCCTATAACTTATAGATTGCTTAGATCTTACAATCATATTTCAAATATTTTTCTCTTTCAAAATGCTTTTCAAAAATACTAACTCTTTATTTCCCTTTCTTTATGGATTTTGTGGGTGCAATCAGCTGAAAACCCTCACGAGACAAAACTCGTCCTCTAGGGGGAACCTAGAGGTTTAACGGCTTGTTGCACATGCTCAGTGCAATCGCGCGACCTGCGAAAGTGGTCTAATAATCCTTAGTATAGTTTAGTTGTTTTGCTCGAGGACGAGCAAAAGATAGGTATGGGGGTGTGATTGGTCACTAATGTTGCATATTTAATATCATATTTCCATACTTATTTTAGAATAAAAGCCTGTATTGTCCTAATTAATTGCTTAATTTATTTGCAGGCCCATTCTTTAAGGAGATGAAGAGAAATGAGCCCAAAGCCCACCAAAATTCTGAATTAAATCAGAATTAATTCACACTCAGTAAATCAGGGCAAAATCAAGAAGTTGAAAACTGGTTGAGAAGAATCCTCTCAGAATCGATCGGTTGAAGCAAAGATCAAGCAAGTTTGATTCAGATTCTGACTGGATACATTTAAGTATTCGAATCATAACTTTTGCTACAGAATCTTAATTCTGATGATTCAAGATGATCCAGAAAACAGACTGATAGAGCTACAACTCTTATGTTGATCATTATTTCTAATTCTATCAGTTGTTAAGTGATATTCAGCAATCAACACGCCAACAAACTGCAGATCAGAACTGAATATCTACCTCTACCCTCTCCATTTCTCCTATAAATACCTGCACTCAAAGGCAAAAGGGAGGAAAATGCAGAGTTAGGATCTTAGACTAGTTTTTCCATTTTGTAGTTTAGTTTTTACTTTATGTAACTTGTATGTAGTTTAGAGTAGAAGAAGATTCATGTAAGTAAGAGAGAGGGGCTGATGTTGAGAGTGACACCGACGATGTACCCTACTCCTTTCTTTCATTGTCTCAGTAAGTAATAAAGGTAAATGCTTTGTTTGTTTTCTGTTCTGCTTTACTTTACATTTGTTTTTGCTTCTCTCTTCCTCTTCTACTTTACCTTGGTTGTTGTTGAAGTGTACAAGTGAATTCCAAAGCAAGTCTAACTAAGCTACGTGAGAGCCAGCGATAGTTCATGAAGACGTTCTCCTCTTCCAAGCTCGCATCACTTCGTTCTTCGTAGGCTTGACGATATAATGTGCACGGGGACCGAGCTCGAGTTTATGATCTATGCGTTGAACGCCTCCGAAGCAAAAAGGTAGAACTTGCAAAAGGTTTCCAAGTAAGTCATCGATCAACCTAGGTAAGTATCTCTTTACTTCCTTTCTTTTCTTTCTTAGTTTAGATCACCAACCACTTCTTCCAAAACGTTTTCATTCTTCTCCACTTCATTGTACATAGTCGATTTTCATCGTTTTCTGATTTTCCACCTTCTTCATCCTTCGCTTTCTCTCTAACTTTAACTATAACTTTCTTTTTCATTTTCATAACTTTAAAAACAGAGAAGAATCTTCGTTTGGTCTTCTTAACGATTTCAATAGAACTGTAAAAAGCTTCCATCGCAAACCCTCCTTGTGAATCACGACCCGCATAGCCACTTGCTATAGCGGTAAGAATTGAGCACTTGCACATTCTCTTTTTAAGTTCTATAATCTCGTATTTTTTGTGCAGGTTAGCCTCAATCACATATAAACTATGTAAACTTCTTTTGTTGAAATCTATTCATGAAAACAAAGGATATATACTTGATATATTGACAATTAGAAGCTATATTCATGATAAACCAAAACACATGAACTCATAGAAATAAGTTTTTCTAAACAATAAAGCTCTAATATGTGTAGATAGAATCCAACACATGTATAAATCATGAAACTTATTCTATTGAGAAGTAAACCATGTAAATGTAAACTTTTTAAAACTAAAAACGGCTAAACCGAAAACTACAAACTATAAACTTTTGTGTGTGTGTGTATACTTGAGAAACTCAAAGCTATTCTATCCTTATATAAGATCTAAACAAAACATATAAACAAACCTAGATATAAGTCTTCTTGTAGACCTTCTTTTCCAAGTCGACTCGATCCAAACACGATCCAAAGAGCTAGACTCTATCTCGAGTACTTGATGCGATCTTGAAGCACGAGCTCTTGAATCAACACGTGATTGAAATCACCTAGAGGGGGGGTGAATAGGTGATAAGGCTAATCTAAAAACTAAATGCGAAATTACAAAACTAATTTGCAACAACACTTAGTGCAACCAACGAGTGTAGCCGAATTCCCCGTGAAGGGCTCTGGACTAACTCCTCTTGATTCCTCTGAATAAGAGTTGAAGCGCTATATGAAGCTCTCGTGGTTAAGCACAAGTGAGGCACACAAAGACAAGCCAAGCATATATAGGTATAAACAATATGAACGATGCAAGGCACAACACAAGCATATATGATATGAATGATATGCATGATGCACAACACAAATAAAGAGAGAGGGTTAAGAGACAATGGATCAAACGCAAACACAAAGATATGTTTAGAGGTTCGAGCCCCTAGCTCTACGTACCTGATTGGTAGCTAATGTTGCATATTTAATATCATATTTTCATACTTATTATAGAATAAAACTTTGCATTTTTGTCTAATTAATTGTTTAATTTATTTGCAGGCCCAATCCTTAAGGAGATGAAGAGAAATGAGCCCAAAAGCCCACCAGAATTCTGAATTAAATCAGAATTAATTCGCACACACTAAATCAGGGCAAAATCAAGAGGTTGAAACCCGTTGAGAAGAATCCTCTCAGAATCGATCGGTTAAAGCCAAGAATTCAAGGCCATTTCGTCAGAATCCAGGGCTCAAACAAAGAAACCAACAAAGGATAAAGTCAGAAGAAACTCCCAGGATGACCCACCAACAGGGTGTGGCCATCTGGCCACACCCTGGCCGCGAAAACGCGGCAAAAGCCGCGTTTTCGCGGCTTTGTTGGGGAGTTAGAGGGAGAGTTTGCTCCCCCGACCTCCCCGGGATTCTGGTTGTTGGGTTTTTGGCCTATAAAAGGGCAATTGTTGTGCTGAAATTGGACGCCAATGCAGATTAGGATTTAGCCTAGTTTTAATTCTTTGTAGTTTAGGTTTTTCTTTTCTTCTTATGTAATTTGTATGTAACTTAGGGTAGAAGAAGATTCATGTAAGTAAGAGAGAGAGGCTGAAGTTGAGAGTGACACCGACGATGTACCCTCCTCCTTTCTTCCATTGTCTCTGCAATAAATAAAGGTAAAAGTTCTTTTTATGTTTGTATTTCCTTTTGTTTCGTCTTCCTCTTCTACTTTACCTTGGTTGTTGTTGTTGAGTGTACAAGTGAATTCCAAAGCAAGTATAACTAAGCTACGTGAGAGCCAGCGATAGTTCATGAAGACGTTCTCCTCTTCCAAGATCCGCATCACTTCGTTCTTACTAGGCTTGACGATATAATGTGCACGGAGACTGAGCTCGAGCTTATGATCTATGCGTTGAACGCCTCCGAAGCAAAGGTAGAACATGCAACGGTTTCCAGGTAAGTCATCACTCAACCTAGGTAAGTATTTCTTCACTTTTCTTTCTTTCTTTTCTTTTACTTCTTTAGTATAGATCACCACCTCCTCCAACTCTTTCTTCTCCACCTCATTGTACATAGTCGCTTTTCATCGTTTTCTGATTTTCCATCTTCTTCATCTTTCATCTTCTTCTTAACTTTAACTATAACTTTCTTTTTTCATTTTTATAACTTTAAAACAGAGAAGAACCTTCGCTTTTCTTCTTAACGGTTTCTATAAAGAACTGTAACGCTTCCATCGCAAACCCTCCTTGTGGATCACGACCCGCATAGCCACTTGCTATAGCAGAAGAATTGAGCACTTGCACATTTCCTAATCTTAAGTTCTATAATCTCGTATTTTGTGTGCAGGTTTTGCCTCAATCAAATTTTGGCGCCGTTGCCGGGGAGGGTAAAATGGTTTTTATTGAAATCTGAATTTTTATTGCAAAATTTTTAGAACTAAACGAATTTTCTTCTCTGTTATAGGTTACAGGGCAAGCAAAGCAGGAAAATAAGTTTGCAGTGTCAAACAAGTGGCCTTGGGCCTCTGCTCTAGAAAGTAGAGACCCATTGCCCTCTGAATTGCCGCGTTTCCACGGCAAAAGCAAGGAAGAGCTGACTACTAACAGCTTTTTGCAGGGCTGCTTAGTTTGCAAATTCTAGTTTGCTGCAATTATTTATTTCTTATATGCCATCACAAAACCTGCTAATAATCAATAGTAAAACATTTGCTGCAAAAGTTAAAAATTGATTAGACGTTTGCATTTTAGGCACGCGTCTTTTCAATTCATTTATATTTACTGTTGAAGAGTGCTGGAGCAAGGTACGTCTGCATTGCATTTAGCATAGGACTCACTTCTTGGTTGATTTATATCGCTTTGAGTGAATCTTACATATCTTGTACACTTGCACAAATTGATCTTAAGGGCACTAACCCATTAACAAGATAAGGTGGGGATTTGATCACCCTTCCTTAGCCCAAAAATCACATTCCAAGCACTCACTAACCCAAGCCTAACTAAAATTGAGTAGACGTTGCCTTAGGGACATCTCGGACTCAATTAGGAGGTTATCCTAAGGGGGAAAATGTTGGAATCTAACTCCTGCAAAATCAGTGTCTAGGAAAGGGATTGAGGGCCGAAAGCCCGAAGGTTGGTGGTTATTTAATTAAGGAACGTCTTTGACGGAAAACCTCCCACTAACCTTGCCTTGACCTGGCTGATTAGCTTGTGGTTAAAGTCTACATTAGACCTCCCGTGGACAGTCTAACCAGTTAGGAGTCGTCTAGGTCCTAAGTCTACCCTAACTTAGGCTAGAATTTTTTTTTGTTTGTTTATTTGTTTGTTTTTCTTTGTTTGTATTCTATTGTGTGATATGGACTATAATAATAATTTTTTCAACTACAATAATAATCCATATTACACACCGACTTCATTTTCGGATATTACCAACCCGGCATATCATAACTTTGACCAACCTAGTGTGCCGGATTGGTCTTATCCGAATCAATATGACCCATACCCCCCATCGTATGACTATAATTTCCATAACGATTTCAACTCTTCACCGAGTCAGTGGGGATTCACCTCCCCCGAGCATAATTTCCAACCACCTTGTCCTCCTTCTCCATCTAGTCCACAATATTTTCAAGATTCATACTCAGTTCCACCCGTCCAAAATAGGAAACCATCAATTATGGAAATGAGTATGCGTGAGTCCAAACACAAATCCCAAAATCTGATGGACTTACAATTTCACTACCACTTCCAAGACAATTCTTCATCTTTTCATCAAAACAATGAACCTATCAACTATGAAAAGATGCTTGAAGCCATGACTCAGGCTCAAAACACTCGTAATCGTGACATAGATATGATGGTCGAATCTCTACGTTCCCACCGTCCTGATGTCACTAACTCTTCTGTTAGAGCCGAAGAGTCATGTAGTTTTGGAAATCAAGATTCTATTTCAGCACAACCATTTGAACTTGCCCAAACTCCAAATGAAATTGATAATTTGGCAAGTTATCCTTTTCCTGAAATCAAACTTGAAAATGAATATGATCTTGAACCCTAACTTAGTGATTCAATTCTTCTTCCTGATTCAATAATGACTCTGGTATCTTTACCTGACTTCAATCTTTTCCCGGAGTCAACATTGGATCCTGTACCAATTCATAATGAAATTGAATCACCCATCTTTGAGGATCATATTGAACTTGACCAATTATACACTTTTGAAGATCCTATTGACAAATTGGCAAGTTCTCATTTTTATGATATTGAGATCAATGAGATATGTGACCTAGATTCTCAACTTTGTGATCCAGTTCAACTTTCTGAATCAATATTGACTCCTGTTTTATTACCAAACTTGAATAATATTCTAGAGTCAGTTTTGATTCCTCCACCTATCATTCCTGAACTGGAATCACCCATATTAGGTCACATTCCATTGTTGGAAAATAAAAGTGGACTTGAGTTTCAATTTCTTGACTTGGAGCCAATTTCTGAACCTATTTCGACTCTTGAACCTTTACTTGATTTAAGTCACCTTCCTGAGTCGGTATTAGTTCCTGTCCTTCCTGAGTCCAAGTCAATCATTCTATCTTTTCACACTCCATTCTGGGACGAGGTGGTTGACAAATTTGACTCCGAAATTAGATATGAAATTTGGAAATTAGATGGGGTTAAATATTTAATAAAGATCCTTCATGGATTTATCTTTTTAATGGGTTATATTAAAGAGATTTCTGGTGGGTTCCTTCGAGACCCAAGAAAAGTTGATTGGGCCGCGTTTCGTGGACCAATCAGACCACCACCGGAATCACCACCTTAAGGTAACCATTTCCTTCCCTTTCTTCTTTTTCATGTATCTATGCATTAATTCATACATTGAGGACAATGCATGAGATAGGTGTGGGGAGGGTCTAACATAACTTTTCTTTTTGTTTAAAAAAAATATAGAAAATAAAAAAAATTAACATTTTCTTTACTTTTAAAAACTTTTTGAAAATGGAAACAATACTTTGACATATTTTTTGTAAGAAATTAAGTTAATTTTAAGGAATAGGAAAATCCAAATTAGGATTTCTTATACTTGGTCAAAATAAGATTATTTGTTTGATTTTAGGGTTAGGAAGATAATTTGTCAAAGTAATTTAGTCTTGATCTTTACCTTGATGAAATATGCACACTCCATACACTTACACACTTAGGGTTCAAAAACAAAGATTCTTATGCCTTATAAAAAAAAGAAGAAGAAAAAAAAGATAAACAAAACTAATTATTGATTAGCTAGGTACTTTGGCCTAAGAAAGCCTTAGTATTTACGCGAAAGTTGATTAGATAAGTTTGGAAAGAAATATATATATAAAAAATCCTCTGATTAAGCTGGGTATTTGTGCCTAATAAAGCATAAGTGTTCACGCCTAAAAGAGGTTCATATAATAAAATCCTTAGTTTTGTGGCCTTGTTTGCTTGAGTCCTTAAATTCGAGGGTGTCTTCTCACCTGGTGCCCTAAGACCGTCTGGTTTGGGAGTCATCGATTAAAGGCTCGTTACATGGGCAGATTAGAAAGCCTAAACTAAGGAATAATACCACCAATATATATATATATATATATATATATATATATATATATATATATATATATATATATATATATATATATATATATATATATAAGCATAAGAGTTAGAGTTAATGAACCCTTAGTCAAAAATTTTCACAGTCACAAGTGCATATGACTCAGGGTAAAGTAATAGACTAGATGAGAAGTACAATTTGACTCCTTACTTTAATTGATAACAAATTTTTGAATAGAGACTAA
The DNA here is from genome assembly GCA_038442645.1 of Agave tequilana. Lineage (NCBI taxonomy): Eukaryota > Viridiplantae > Streptophyta > Magnoliopsida > Asparagales > Asparagaceae > Agave > Agave tequilana. Next base: position 351,040 of record JAVJIF010029939.1, read on the forward strand.
GTTTAGGAATGAAAATTTTAGTTTTTCTATAACTTATAGATTGCTTAGATCTTACAATTATATTTCAAATATTTTTCTCTTTCAAAATGCTTTTCGAAAATACTAACTCTTTATTTTCCTTTCTTTATGGATTTTGTGGGTGCAATCCGCTGAAAACCCTCACGAGATAAAACTCGTCCTCTAGGGGAAACCTAGAGGTTTAACGGCTTGTTGCACATGCTCAGTGCAATCGCGCGACCTGCGAAAGTGGTCTAATAATCCTTAGTATAGTTTAGTTGTTTTGCTCGAGGACGAGCAAAGGATAGGTATGGGGGTGTGATTGGTAGCTAATATTGCATATTTAATATCATATTTTCATACTAATTATAGAATAAAACTTTGCATTTTTGTCTAATTAATTGTTTAATTTATTTGCAAGCCCAATCCTTAAGGAGATGAAGAGAAATGAGCCCAAAAGCCCACCAGAATTCTGAATTAAATCAGAATTAATTCGCACACACTAAATCAGGGCAAAATCAAGAGGTTGAAACCGTTGAGAAGAATCTTCTCAGAATCGATCGGTTAAAGCCAAGAATCCAAGGCCATTTCGTCAGAATCCAGGGCTCAAACGAAGAAACCAACAAAGGATAAAGTCAGAAGAAACTCCCAGGATGACCCACCAACAGGGTGTGGCCATCTGGCCACACCCTGGCCGCGGAAACGCGGCAAAAGCCGCGTTTCCGCGGCTTTGTTGGGGAGTTGGGGGAGCGTTTGCTCCCCCGACCTCCCCGGGATTTTGGTTGGGGTTTTTGGCCTATAAAAGGGCAATTGTTGTGCTGAAATTGGACGCCAATGCAGATTAGGATTTAGCCTAGTTTTAATTCTTTGTAGTTTAGGTTTTTCTTTTCTTCTTATGTAATTTGTATGTAACTTAGGGTAGAAGAAGATTCATGTAAGTAAGAGAGAGAGGCTGAAGTTGAGAGTGACACCGACGATGTACCCTCCTCCTTTCTTCCATTGTCTCTGCAATAAATAAAAGTAAAAGTTCTTTTTATGTTTGTATTTCCTTTTGTTTCGTCTTCCTCTTCTACTTTACCTTGGTTGTTGTTGTTGAGTGTACAAGTGAATTCCAAAGCAAGTATAACTAAGCTACGTGAGAGCCAGCGATAGTTCATGAAGACGTTCTCCTCTTCCAAGATCCTCATCACTTCGTTCTTGCTAGGCTTGACGATATAATGTGCACGGGGACTGAGCTCGAGCTTATGATCTATGCGTTGAACGCCTCGGAAGCAAAGGTAGAACATGCAACGGTTTCTAGGTAAGTCATCACTCAACCTAGGTAAGTATTTCTTCACTTTTCTTTCTTTCTTTTCTTTTACTTCTTTAGTATAGATCACCACCTCCTCCAACTCTTTCTTCTCCACTTCATTGTACATAGTCGCTTTTCAGCGTTTTCTGATTTTCCATCTTCTTCATCTTTCATCTTCTTCTTAACTTTAACTATAACTTTCTTTTTTCATTTTTATAACTTTAAAATAGAGAAGAACCTTCGCTTTTCTTCTTAACGATTTCAATAAAGAACTGTAACGCTTCCATCGCAAACCCTCCTTGTGGATCACGACCCGCATAGCCACTTGCTGTAGCGAAAGAATTGAGCACTTGCACATTTCCTAATCTTAAGTTCTATAATCTCGTATTTTGTGTGCAGGTTTTGCCTCAATCAGTACCCGCCTTCACCAAGAAGGATTTCCAATTCACTAACTTGTCCACCGAGGACTCCTACCGACGGAACCTCCTCCGAGGAGGATTTGTACAACAAGGGAGTACCGAACTCCTCTCTCAACCAACATCCTCCACCGAGGCAAACACAATCACCACCTCAACAAGAGGGGTAGGCCCTTAACCAAACAACTACAATCCACCTCACCAAGAGGGATACAAAACCAATCTCCAACTCCACCTCACACTAGAGGGAGCAAACAACAACCTCAACCTCTACCAAAGAGGGAGCAACCAACAAATGAGGGTTTACAACTTGGTGGTATCTTTCAACCACAAACAATTCCTTTTTCCCACAAATAATGATCCTAATAGAATAGGATAGAGGATAGCTCAAGTGTGGAAAACTAAGAGTTTGGAAAACAAAAACTCAAAGAAAAATACTTGGGAAAACTCTTTATAAAAGATAGAAATGAATAACAATACAAATTTCCCAAATTTCTATTTTCTTTGATTTTTCCAAAAACTCTAAAACAAATAAGATGAATCCTTTTTGGCACTAAAACTCTTTTGAAAACTTGTTTAAAACACAAGAGAAGGTCTAGAAATTTTGGCTCTAAAAGACTTATCAAAATCCCAAAGAAATGGGGTTTAAATAGGCTCCCACAAAAATATAGCCGTTGGACTGAAAATCCAGCCTGGACGGCCGGCGGTCGATCGCCCGGTCGACCGCCAACGGTCAATTTTTTTGACCGTTGGGGGCATCCGGTCGACCAACCGGTCGACCGCAAAAAAACAGAGAGCAGAGCTCTCTGGTCCGGTCGACCTGCCCAAGTGCCAGGCCAGACGTGCACAGGCTGTGCACGTCGGTCGACCGCCCGGTCGACCGGCTCCTGGTTCGGTCGACCGTGAGGTCGACCGACAGAGCCTGTCAGGCACTGTTCTGGGTCAGAAAACAGGGTTTAAAATATTCTAGTAAATCCTATAAATCTTCTAAAAATCTACAAAAATAGTTTTATCATTCTTCATTGATATATAAACTTGTATTAAAAATTTCAACACAAATTTCAAACATTTTGATCCATTTTTGTGTCTTACAAATTTTGTCAAAAACCAAAAACTGTATTTTACCAAACTTGAATTTTTCAATAGAAAATCTGATTTTTCCTAAAACTCATCTACATACAAAAACATGATACTTAAACACATTTAGGAATGTTGCATATGGACATAAGTCCAATATACATGAAACATATACATATCATAGTTTTTGTCTTTAAATCCAAAAATATATGTTTTGTCAAAAATACCAAAACATAAAACACATGAATAGGTAAGTCAAAATAAGTTTGTCTAGGAAGTTAAGCATGCATGTATATAGAACACATCTAATATACATAAAATCATGTAAACTTGTTTTGATCTAACTATTCTTGAAAACCAAGATCGGTTAAACCAATCAAACCGAAAACCAAAATCAAAACATGAAACATGTGTGTGTTGTGAACTTGAGCACATCATACTATTCTAATCTTTACAAATGGATCTAAACACAAAACTAAACTAGGTACCGAGGTCTTCTTATAGAGCGCCGTCTCCAAGCCGACTCGATCCAAAACTCCTTCCACCGAGCTTGACTCCAACGAGTGCTAAAATATGATCTTGATGCTCGGGCTCTGGAAACACCATTTGAAAGCTTCCAAACCATCTTTGTTGAAACTAATCACCAACTAATATCTTGGTAAATGATCTAAAACTAAACATCATAAAATTATTAGTAAACATAACTACTTGAGTTAATCATCATCAAAACTAGAGTTGAAGGCCTCTGGGCCAACAATCTCCCCCTTTTTGATGATGACAAATCTCATGGAGTTATATATGCATGGTTTAAAGTTAAGCTTCAATGAAGCTCCCCCTTAACTCATACATAGGAAATAAGCAATAAGATATGGCAATGAAGCACATGCAAAAATAAACATGTATGCAAATATAAGGAGATAAACATGTCAATCAAACATAAAACTCATAAATTCTTTTTCTCCTATTTGCAAAACAAAACATATATGCATAAACATGAATCCTGAAAACATGCATATATACCAAATACTTCTCCCCCTTTTTGTCAATCATCAACAAAGGGTCAAAGTAAAAAACAAATCAATAAATTCTTCTCCCCCTTTTTGTTCGAGCCAAAGAATCAACAAAGAGGTTAAAATAATAAATGCAATGTTCTCCCCATTTTTGTCTAAAAACAAAAATGATGTAAATAAGGGCTGACAATCAATTAAGATACCAAAAAAAATATGTCAAAGTAGTGCATCTTGATACCAATTGAAAGGAAACATAAAAACATTGATACCAATTTTAAGAAGCAAAAGCATCTTGATACCAATTAAAAACATTCAAATAAACATCTTGATATCAATAAAGAGTATTATTTTTTTTTAAGCATATGATACCAATTGAAATTATAATATTCTACAATTTTTAATTCATTTTCTATCATAAAGTAAGGGAGTGGATATCTAGGGTAAACAAAATACCAATTGAAAGATAAAATATGAGTTTTCTCCCCCTTTATGAAATACCAATTGAAATTATGCAAAAACTTGTATTAGCATACCAATTGAAAAAGCTAATCAATTGAAATATGATATTCATTAAAAATTCAAGCTTTAGCATAAACATATATATGTATGAAAATTATATACCAATCGAAATTGATACTATAGGAAATGAAGGCATACATACATACAAATATATGAGTATACAAAAATGTCAATATTGATACCAATTGAAAGAATCCAATGATACCAATTGAAACACAAATAATATCAAGTGTATATCTCATATCTTACGAAGAATCCCGCAACTAGTTAAATGAAAAACTTTTAAACTAGTACGAAATCCTCCAAGTAAGGAATAAAACAAAAATATTTTTCATGAAATACATGTAAATCACATGACACTAAACACTTGAAATCAATGAAGCACAGATTATACTCATAAAAACACATCATGAGAAACATTTAAAAGAGATGAGTGTACAAGTGTTAGGTGAAACACATAATCATGAAAATTGGCAATAAAGCTCGATATTTCTTAAAACATGAAAAACATGAAAAACCAAATTTTCATTAAAAACAATTTATACTTCAAGGCATATGTATGTTGTGACAACACAAGAAGTATACATACATATCCCTAAACACAATTGAGTCCATAATAAAGATTTGCATGAAAAGCAAATGACTCAAGGGGTATACATGTATATCTTAAGGTTTGGCAAAATAGACATATACATGAAGTAAAATATAAACACATAAAAAATGGATAAAATATGAATACAAGTCAAATGCATTAATCATCAAAACTAAACTATACTAGCACATCTAATGAGTACAAATAAGCGTTCAAGTACAAGCATATAAAGATCTATTTGTGTCCCACTCTATGTACAAGTATAAATCCTAGTCTTAATGAAAACTAACATTTAAACATATATTCAAATCATGAAGCATGAATGAGACAAAAATCAACATGATAAACGTAAACATGATTATTATGTAAATTCACATGTTATTAGAGCTATGATAAACATGATAGCTAAACATATGCGAGAACACAAAAGTAATGGTCCATATTAAACATGGGTGTCTCAAAAGCCATACATGCATGTCAATGATCTAATAATCATGGCATTTTCATAATAATCTATAAACAACAAAACATGCTATAAAACGATGAACATGAAAAGTATGTAAATATAAACGGGAGTTAGAGATCGATACCAAAACCGATGAGGGCACTTCTCTAGTTCTCCAAACCAAGGTGGTCTTCCCACCAAACTCTCCATGAAAGTGATGCATCCAAATAATCCTCATGAAGCTCGGAACGCATCCATCTCAAGGCACCATCACTCTCACGTCATGCGAGAGCCCACACCTACATCAAATACAATAGGGGTGGTCTTTGGTACCCACACTCTTTTGGGTCCATGGGGGTTAGTATCTTTTCTAACCCAAACAAATTTATTTGCTAAATTTTCATCATATATACGATCATAGCAAAATCTAGCAAGGTGGCCCTTACGTCCACAATGTGTACAGGTGTACACATGAGCAAACATGGTGTGATGGGTGTGTATGTGAGGAGCATGTGTATGCCGTGGAGGGTGTACATGCATAGATGGAACTTATTTATTTCGAAACAAAGATTCCAAACGTGTATGACTAGAAACACATTGGCTCAAAATGGAGCCCAAACAATCAACACTCTTCTTAAGCATAGATATATCATTTTCAATTAATGAAGAGGTGTGGCATGCAATAGATGAACTAGGTGAAGCTATCCTAGCATGGCAAACATGAGTATCAATATTATTTTACAAAAATTCATTTTTCTTTAAACAAATTTCTAAATCCTTTGAAATAGAAGCAATTTTAATTTTCAAAGAATCATTCTCTTTTACAACAAAATCAAGTTTTGAAGTTAAAACTTTATTTTTCTTCAAAACATCATTACAATCATTTCTATTTTTCAAAATCTCATTTTCTTTTAAGGCAAGATCAAGTTTAGATTTTAATGAATCCCTTTCATTAGAAATCTCAACCTTCTCTTGCAAAACCAACTCAAGTTTTGAAAACAAATCCTCTTTTTCTTTATTTAACATACAAGTTTTCTTTTTCAAAACTTTATATTTTTCAAGGAGGTTCTCACAAACAATAGATAACTCTTCATTTAAAGCATCGGCATCCATACTATCATGACCATCAAATGAAGAGCTAGCACTATCTAGTTGAGTATCCGAATGTACCTCAAGGGAGTCATTCCCTTGGACCATGAAGCATTGAGACTCAGATTCTCCACTAAATTCCTCCGGTTGGATTTGCAATTGAGGCTTGGAGGTGGTGGTGGTCAACTTGTTCCACACTGTAAAGGCAGAATCAAAATTAGAAACAAGCATAAGATAATCTTTGTTAAGTGTGCTTCTAATAGCCTCAAGGGCTTGTGTATTGGCCCCTATATGATTGCTATTACCATGATAGCATTTCTTGGTAGCGGTAAGGAAAACATGTAAGCCTAGGGTCTTCAAATACATGGACATCCTAAGTTTCCATATGTCAATGTTGGAAGTATCGAACATGGGAGGTGACAAGCAATCCATGATGTGTGTTCAAACAAATATACGTGCAAAATGCAAATGATATATTAGCTAACCAGGATCTCACTCCTAGGTGGTTAAACCAAATATCAGGAGCGTAGGCTCTGATACCAATTGAAATCACCTAGGGGGGGTGAATAGGTGATAAGGCTAATCTAAAAACTAAATGCGGAATTACAAAACTAATTTGCAACAACACTTAGTGCAACCAACGAGTGTAGCCGAATTCCTTGTGAAGGGCTCTGGACTAACTCCTCTTGATTCCTCTGAATAAGAGTTGAGGCGCTATATGAAGCTCTCGTGGTTAAGTACAAGTGAGGCACACAAACACAAGCCAAGCATATATAGGTATAAACAATATGAATGATGCAAGACACAACACAAGCATATATGATATGAATGATATGAATGATGCACAACACAAATAAAGAGAGAGGGTTAAGAGACAATGGATCAAACGCAAACACAAAGATATGTTTCGAGGTTCGAGCCCCTAGCTCTACGTCCCCGCCTTCACCGAGAAGGATTTCCAATCCACTAACTTGTTCACCGAGGACTCCCACCGAGGGAACCTCCACCGAGGAGTATTTGTACAACAAGGGAGTACCGAACTCCTCTCTCAACCAACAACCTCCACCGAGGCAAACACAATCACCACCTCAACAAGAGGGGTAGGCCCTTAGCCAAACAATCACAATCCACCTCACCAAGAGGGATACAAAACCAATCTCCAACTCCACCTCACACTAGAGGGAGCAAACAACAACCTCAACCTCTACCAAAGAGGGAGCAACCAACAAATGAGGGTTTACAACTTGGCAACCACAAACAATTCCTTTTTCCCACAAATAATGATCCAAATAGAATAGGATAGAGGATAGCTTAAGTGTGGAAAACTAAGAGTTTGGAAAATAAAAACTCAAAGAAAAATACTTGGGAAAACTCTTTGTAAAAGATAGAAATGAATAACAATACAAATCTCCCAAATTTCTATTTTTTTTATTTTTCCAAAAACTCTAAAACAAATAAGATGAATCCTTTTTGGCACTAAAACTCTTTTGAAAACTTGTTTAAAACACAAGAGAAGGTCTGGAAATTTTGGCTCTAAAAAACTTATCAAAATCCGAAAGAAATGGGGTTTAAATAGGCTCCCACAAAAATATAGCCGTTGGGCTGAAAATCTAGCCTGGACGGCTGGTGGTCGACCGCCCGGTCGACCGCTAACGGTCAATTTTTTTGACCGTTGGGGGCATCCGGTCGACCGGCCGGTCGACCGCAAAAAAACGGAGAGCAGAGCTCTCTGGTCCGGTCGACCGCCCGGTCGATCGGCCCAAGTGCCAGGCCAGACGTGCACAGGCTGTGCACGTCGGTCGACCGCCCGGTCGACCGGCTCCTGGTTCGGTCGACCGACAGAGCCTGTCAGGCACTGTTCTGGATCAGAAAATAGGGTTTAAAATATTCTAGTAAATCCTATAAATCTTCTAAAAATCCACAAAAATAGTTTTATCATTCTTCATTGATATATAAATTTGTATTAAAAATTTCAACACAAATTTCAAACATTTTGATCCATTTTTGTGTCTTACAAATTTTGTCAAAAATCAAAACTGTATTTTACCAAACTTGGATTTTTCAATAGGAAATCTGATTTTTCTTAAAACTCATTTAAATACAAAAACATGATACTTAAACACATTTAGGCATGTTGCATATGGACATAAGTCTAATATACATGAAACATATACATATCATAATTTTTGTCTTTAAATCCAAAATATATGTTTTGTCAAAAATACCAAAACATAAAACACATGAATAGGTAAGTCAAAATAAGTTTGTCTAGGAAGTTAAGCATGCATGTATATAGAACACATCTAATATACATAAAACCATGTAAACTTGTTTTGATCTAACTATTCATGAAAACCAAGATCGGTTAAACCAATCAAACCGAAAACCAAAATCAAAACATGAAACATGTGTGTGTTGTGATCTTGAGCATATCATACTATTCTAATCTTTACAAATGGATCTAAACACAAAACTAAACTAGGTACCGAGGTCTTCTTGTAGAGCGCCGTCTCCAAGCCGACTCGATCCAAAACTCCTTCCACCGAGCTTGACTCCAACGAGTGCTAAAATATGATCTTGATGCTCGGGCTCTGGAAACACCATGTGAAAGCTTCCAAACCATCTTTGTTGAAATTAATCACCAACTAATATCTTGGTAAATGATCTGAAACTAAACATCACAAGATTATTAGTAAACATAACTACATGAGTTAATCATCATCAAAACTAGAGTGGAAGGCCTCTGGGCCAACGTGATAGCTTCAAAACTTGACTTCGAGTCCATTGTAAAAGATAAACACCAATAATGATTTTGACCTATATCTGAAACTTATTAAACACAATATCATCAGTACTATAATTACATGATTAATCATCATTAAAACTAGAGTGATGGGACTTCGGGCCAACAATCTTCTCCTTTTTACTGATGACAAAACTCATGGAGATATATTTGCTGAAATACACCTAGAGGGGGGTGAATAAGTGTACTAGCTAATTTAGGACAAATGATGCAAAATTAAAAACTTAATTGCAAACACACTATGTGAAACCAAGAGTGAGCTGAATTTTTCGTGAAGGGCTCAGGAACTACTCCTCTAGATTCCTCTAGTCTAAGAGTTGAGGTGCTTTAAATGCTCTATTGGTTCAGCACAAGTATGGGCACACAACCAATGCCAAGCATGTATAAGATATGAACAATATAAGCAATGCAAGATATAAAGAGATATAGAGTTGAGAGATAGCGGATCAAACGCAAACACCAAGATATGTTTCGAGGTTCGAGCCACTACTCTACGTCCCTGCCTTCACACAGAAGGATTTTCACTATGTCCACACAAGACCTTCTACAAAGGGACCTCCACCGAGGAATTACAACTTTACACTGGGAGTACACAATCCTCTCTCAATACACAAACCTCTACACAAGGGGGCACTTAGCCAAGCACAAAGCAAAGGAAAATACACTTGGTGATCATAAAAATCACAACAATCTTTCTTGGTGATCTTGAAAGATCACAAATATTTTTTCTCACAAAAATAAGATTCTATAGATATGTATAGAATTGATAGCTCAAGGGTGAAAAAATAAAGTATTTTGGAAAAGAAAATACAAAGTAAACACTTGAGAAAAAACACTAGATAAGATATAGAAATTTTGGACAAGAACTAGAATCCAAAAACTTGTTTTCTTTTGATTTTTCAAAAAAACTTTGAAACAAAATAAATATAGAGATTTTTAGCACTAAAACTTGTTTTTAAAACTTACTGAAAATACTTGAGAAGATGAGAAAAATTGTTATTGAAAATTGTAGAAGAAACAAGCCAAGGGAACCCATATTTATAGGATTCCCAAAATATTGCCGGTGGGGGTCTAAACAGGTCCAGAATGACCTGTCGGTCGACGTCCCGGTCGACCGGCCAACGGTCAAATTTCTGACCGTTGGGGCTTCTGGTCGACCACCCAGTCGACCCCCCAAGGCAATTTTCCTGTCGGTCGACCGCCCGGTCGACCGAGGCCAAAATTAGAGAGTAAGCTCTCTAGTCGGTCGATCGGGGCCAGATCCAGAGAGCAAGCTCTCTGGATCGGTCAACCGGACGGTTGACCGGCCCTAAGCCAAGGCATTGTGCACATATCTGTGCACATCAGTCGACCATCTGGTCGATCGAGATCTGGTCCGGTCGACCGCCAGTGGTCTCAGGCTGGGATTTTGGATTTGAAAACTTGGTCCTTTTAATACCTATAAAATCCCAAAAATCCCATAAAATCCACAAAAATAAGTTCATGTAAGCACTTAATATACAAATATGTTTGATCAAAGATCAACCCATATTACAAATGATTTGAACTATTTTTGAGGTATAAGAAATTAAGCTTGAAGTCAAAACAGTATTTCAAATCTCGTTTTATTTTTGTCTTAAAGAGTTTTTGAGAAGACTTCAAAATGAAAAACTATTTCTCAAAAACTTGTTCAAAAACAAAAGCAAGATATTGAAACATATTTGAAGTATAGTGTAAATGAATAGAATCCAATACACATATTAAAGGATATATTTATGTTTTTGACATTAAATCCAAAACTAAGTTTTGTTAAAAGACAAAACTTGAAACACATGAACTAGAATCATCAAAATAAGTTTTTAGACAATATGAGTCATAGATGCATATGGATGAAATCCAACATACATAAAACCATGTAAACTTCTTTTGATTCTATCTATTTATGAAAACTAAGATATGTTCTTAAAATTCCAAAATGGTTAAACTGAAACTAATAACTATTTATCTTGTGTGTATGCATACTTGAGCATATCAACACTAGTTTATCTTTACACAAGATCTAAAAATAAAACTAAACTAAATAAATCGAAGTCTTCTTGTCAATCTTCATCTTCAAGACGACTCGATCCAAACTCAATCCAAGTGAGCTTGATGCGATCGTTACGATGTGAGCTCTTGAATCAATACTTATTTGCTTCAACACTTTGACTGTGAATCTCTTGTTGAAGTCAAATCTCTACTAAGATATTGATCAATATCTGAAACTTATTAAACACAAGATCATTAGCAAACTAACCTTCATAAGTTAGTCATTATCAAAACTTAGGTCAAGGGTCTCTGGGCCAACAAGCTTCCTCTTTTTGATGATGATAAAAATTATAATGTTATATATGCATTGATGAAGGTTAAGCTTCATAGAAGTTCCCGCTTAACTCATGCATAGCAATTTAAACAGATATATATATATATATATATATATATATATATATATATATATATATATATATATATATATATATATATATATATATATATGCATAAACACTTAATGAAACATGCATATATAATATTAAATCTTCTCCCCCTTTTTGTCACTCATCAATAAAGGGGTGAAGACAAATAAACAATACTAATAAAATATATTTTAAAACAGAATTTTGATATCAATAAAAACAATCAATTAAAAGAAACCAATTGAAAGTGAAACAGTCTTTTTACCAATTGAAAATAAAATATCTTTTTACCAATTAATACCAATAGAAGGTCATGATAGATACCAATTGAAAGTAAAAATTAAATTTTTAGGTAAATACTAAAATCATCTTGCAATAAAGATACCAAATTGAGAATAATATTAATTTAAGATCGTTGATACCAATATTGAAAATGTTAGCATGTACCAAAATAAAATATTTTTCATTATAAGGAGTGGGAGTAAGATACCATTTAAAAATAAAATCAATTGAAAGATAAAATAAGAATTTTTCTCCCCCTTTATGAAATACCAATAAAAACAATGTATAAGCTTGTATAGATACCAATTATCATAAAGAATATAAATCAAACTTAGCATAAAATCAATTTTGTGCTAAAAAAAATGTATGGACATTGTAAAATAAGTAAAAGGAAAAACATCTATATGTATGTATGATCAGAGCAATATAATATCAATTGAAATGTGATGCATACATAAAAAAATATGAGTATACAAAATGAATTTTCATTAAAATCATGTATAACTCATACCTACCACCCTATCATGGACATGTTTGAAAGATATTCAATAAGGGTATACAAGGTATAGTCGCCCATCCAACCGCCCTTTGGTTGGTAGGGGTTTTCAAAAATATGATTTGAAAATATTTTAACATATTTGAAAACTCTACCAAATTGAAGAATAACGAAACTAGTTTTATGATAATTTTGAAAATTAGTACAAAGTCCTTCAAGTAAGGAAATAAATATAAATATATCCATGAAATATGAAAATTATATGAGAATCGACACTCAAAAGGCAATAATGCAATATATTCTCATGAAACAAAAATCATGAGTAAACAAGATATAGAGTGTATGTGATTAACAAAATCATAAAAATAAGGCATTGAAGCTTAGTTGAAATTTCTTTTATCAAAAACAAGAAATTATTAAAACAAAAGAAACTCTATTTTTATCAAAAAAAAAACAAGCTTCAAGGTATATGTATGTTTTATCGAAACTAAAAGAATACATACATATCCCAAATATAAACGAGTCCATAAAAGAATATTATATGAAAAGCAAGTGACTCTAAGAAAGACATATATATCTATTAGTTTTTAGACAAAATTAATATATACATAACGCTTAACACATTTTTATGAAAACATGTACAAAAATAGGGAATACAAGTTAAAATGCAAAATCATCAAAACAAGGTTATACAAGTACATCAATGGGTAGAAATGAGTAATAAAGGACAAACATATAATAATCAAATGTGACTCACTAGTTGTACAAGTATAAACACAAGTTTTAATAAAAGTCACATCTAAACATGTAATCAACACATGAAAGTACAAAAACAAACATGATCATTAGGCTATATGCACATGCTATTAGAACTAAGATATATATATATATATATATATATATATATATATATATATATATATATATATATATATATATATATATATATATATATATATTAGTTAAACAATAGTGAGAACACAAAAATATGAATTCATATGAATATGGGTGTATCTTAAAGACTATCTATGTATATCACAAGTTTGATAGGCATTGTATTTAAACATAATGAGCATGAAAACCAGTAATGCTAAAATATCAATATTAATGCATAAACAAAATAGAGAGTTAGAGATAGTTACTAAAACTAATAGAACTAGTCTCTAGGTCTCCAAACCATGGTGGTTCTCTCACCTAAACATCCCTTGAAAGTGATGCATCCATAGATATGATCTTTGAGTTCAGATCACATTCACCATCAAGGCACCAACACTCTCACATCTTGTGAGAGCCCAAACCTACATCAAATACAATAGGGGTGATTTTTGGTAACTATACCTTTTTGGGTCCATGGGGGTTACCACCTTTCCTAACCCAAACAAACTTATTTGCAAAATTTGAATTATGTATTTTATCATAACAAAACTTTGCAAGGTGGCCCGTTAATTCACAATGTGTACAGTGTACACATGAGCATACATAGTGTTATGTGTGTAAACATGATGAGCATGTGTATGCCGTGAAGGGTGTGCATGAATATGTAGAGTATGTTTCTTATGAAACATGGATTCCAATCTCTTGTGGTTCATAGCACAATGGCTCAAAGTGGAGCCCAAATAATCTACACACTTCTTCAAAATACAAATATCATTTTCAATGATTGAAGAAGAAGTGGAGCATGCAACATGTTTATCACTAAAAGATGAAGAAATGGGTGTATGACAAACATGAAAATTAAAAGCATTTTAAAAGAAACTTTTTCTTTTAAACTAAATCTAATTCTTTGGAAATCCAAGCAATTTTGTTTTTTAAAGAATCATTTTCTTTTAAAACAAGTTCAAGTTTTGAAGATAAAATCTCATTTTTCTTCAAAACAACATCAAAATCATTTTTATTTTTCAAAAATTCATTTTCTTTCAAGGCAAGGTCAAGTTGGGATTTCAATGAGTCCCTTTCATTTGAAACCTCAGTCATCTCTTGCAAAACCATATCAAGTTTAGAAAATAAATTTTTATTTTCTTCTTTTTAAATCATTTCTTTTTCAAAAGTTTATATTTATTTAACATGTTTTCACAAAATAGGGAAAGCTCTTCATTTAAGGCATGGGCATCTATACCATCATGATCATCATTAGAAGAGCTAGCACTATCATCTAGATGAGTATTCAAATATACCTAAAGGGAGTCATTCCCTTGGGCCATATAGTAAGCTTCGTTAGACTCATCTACTATGGGTTCCTTTTTCGCATAGTTTGTCGTTTGTACCTCAGGAGAGGTCAATATGTTCCACACTGCAAAGCGGAATCACAATGAGAAATCATAGAAAATTGTTCTTTGCTAAGTGTGTGTCTAAGTGCCTCTAAGGCTTGTGCATTAGCCTCTATATGCTTGTCATTACCAAGATAAGATTTTTTGATAGTGGTAAGGTAAACATGCAATCCTAGGGCTTTAAGATATGCACTCATCTTAAACTTTCACACATTGATGTTGGAAACATCGTACATGGGAGGGGCAAGAAAATCCATGAGTGTATAAACTATATGTGTGCAAATGCAATACTAGATTAGCTATCCAAGGATCTCACTCCTAGATGGTTAAACCAAATATCAGAAGCGTAAGCTCTAATACCAATTGAAATAAACCTAAAGGGGGTGAATAAGTGTACTAGCTAATCTAGGATAAATGATATGGAATTAAAAACTTAATTGCAAATACACTATATGTATTCAAGAGTGAGCCCGAATTCTCCGTGAAGGGTTCTGAAGCTATTCCTCTAGATTCCTCTAGACTAAGAGTTGAGGTGCTTTAAAAGCTCTCTTGGTTCAACACAAGTGTGGGTACACAACCAATACCAAGCATGTATAAGATATTAACAATATAAAGCAATGCAAGATATAAAGAGAGATAGAATTGGGAGATAGTGGATCAAACGTAAACACCAAGATATGTTTCAAGGTTCGAGCCACTACTTTACGTCTCCGCCTTCACACAGAAGGATTTCCACTATGTCCACACAGGACTTTCCACAAAGGAACCTCCAATGAGGAATTACAATTCTACACTGGGAGTACACAACTCCTCTATCAATACACAAACCTCTACACAAGAGGTGAGTGCTAAGCCAAGCACAAAGCAAAGGAAAAGACATTTGGTGATCACAAAGATCACAAACAATCTCTCTTGGTGATCTTGAAAGATCACAAACAATATTTCTCACAAAAATAAGATCCTATAGATAAGTAAGAATTGATAGCTCAAGTGTGAGAAAACAAAGTGTTTTGAAAAAGAAAATACAAAGAAAACACTTGGGAAAAAACTCTAGATAAGATATAGAAATTTTGGACAAGAACTAGAATCCCAAAACTTGTTTTCTTTTGATTTTCCAAAAAAACTTTGAAACAAAATAAAGATAGAGATTTTTAGCACTAAAACTTATTTTTAAAACTTGCTGAAAATACTTGAGAAGATAGAAATTTTGCTATTGAAAATCTTAGAAGAAACAAGCCAAGGGAACCCATATTTATAGGATTCCCAGAATATAGCCGTTGGGGATCTAAACAGGTCTAAAATGACCTGTCGGTCGATTGACTGGTCGACCGGCCAACGGTCAGATTTCTGGCCGTTGGGGTTTTTGGTCGATAAGAATGTCTCTGCGATGGTGATCTTTTGCTTTTGAAATGAGAATGGCTCCGAAGATCGCCCGGTCGACCAAGGCCAGAACCAGAGAGTAAACTCTCTGGTCGGTCGACCGGGGCCAGATCTAGAAAGCAAGCTCTTTGGATCGGTCGACTAGACGGTCGATCGGCTCTAGGCTAAGGTAGTGTGCACGTATCTTTGCACATCGGTCGACCACCTGGTCGACCGAGATCTGGTCCAGTCGACCGGTCGGTCGACCACCAGTGGTCTCAGGTTGAGATTTTGGATTTGGAAACTTGGTCCTTTTAATACCTATAAAATCCCATAAAATCACATAAAATTCACAAAAATAAGTTCATGTAAGCACTTGAAATACAAATATGTTTGATTAATGATCAACCCATATTACAAACGATTTGAACTATTTTTGAGGCATAAGAAATTAAGCTTGAAGTTAAAAATAGTATTTTCAAAACTCATTTTATTTTTGTCTTCAAGAGTTTTTGAGAAGACTTCAAAATGAAAAACTATTTCTCAAAAACTTGTTCAAACACAAAAGCAAGATATTGAAACAAATTTGAAGTATAGTGTGTATGAATAGAATCCAATACACATATAAAAGGATATATTTATGTTTTTGACATTAAATCTAAAACTAAGTTTTGTTAAAGACAAAACTTGAAACACATGAACTAGAATTATGAAAATAAGTTTTTAGACAATATGAATCATAGATGTATATGGATGAAATCCAACATATATAAAATCATGTAAACTTCTTTTGATTCTATCTATTCATGAAAACTAAAGATATGTTCTTGAAATTCCAAAATGGTTAACCTGTAATACCCCGTTCCCGGAATACGTACTTAGTTGCGTATTCAGATTTTCGATCGTATTTTTTTTCGATTTGTTTCCTATATTTATTCCGTATTATGAATTCCTTGTATGATTGTTTTATCTTGGTTGTGGATTCGTGGACACGGAGTCAGCCCTAGTCTGAACCGAAGGACCCGATCCTAGTATATTACCCGATTTGGCCTTTCCGGTGTTTAGATTTGACCGATTTCAGTTCCAAAGATTATTTTCCAATATTTTAGATTTTATATGATTTTCTGGAATTTTCTTGGATTAAAAGGAATTTCTCCAAAACCGGTGTCGGCCAGTACCGCTGACCGATTCCCGGATTTTTATTTTACAAACGGCTTGGAATTTCATGATGGTTCTTTAGACTTTATTTCTTAGAATCATATTTCTTACTTACATTCTTTTTCTGAGGATTTTATGATTTTATGAAAATTCCAACGGAGTCGGTAAATTATTGATTCCGGGATTTTTATCTTTAAAACTATAAAGTATTTCTTCAAACGGATTTCACTATTGGTCTTTATATATTATTATTGATTTTTGGTAATTATTTCGGGTCGTTCCGAGATACTTGAATTTCGGGCATTTTTCCAATAATTGCAAATTCCATTTTCCACCTTGTCATGCCACCTCATTTCCCACTCACACTTCACCTAACCCCACTCATTCTCTCTCCTTCCCATGGCCGGCCAAGTGGCAAGAGGGGTGACACCTCATGCTTCCTCTTTTACACAAGGCCCCCTCCTTTCTACACAAATTCCATCTCCTTTACAATCATCCCCAAACTATAAATTTCTTTTCAATTGCAAATCACCCCCTTTTTCTTCCTCCTTCACTTCAACAAGAGAGACTCCTCCAAAATCCCCATTTCCTCCACCAAACCCTAGCACCAAGAAACCCCAAACTCTTCACCTCCATCTCAAGACTTCAAGAACTCATCAAGGGCTTCAACAAGGACTTCACCTTCAACCTCCAACTCCCAAGGCAACACCAAGATCTACTCCTTCAACTCAAGCTTCAACAACTTGGTGGATTGAAGCCATCTTCTCCTCCATTGGATCAAGCTCCAAATTGAACCCATCCAAGTGAGTACCTTACTCACCAAGACCTAGATAACTCCTCATATACTTGTGATGAAAATCCTTGCACACTTATACTATAAAAATTCCATTTTTAGGTCATCAAGAACTAAATCTAATCTTTCCATGTGAAATTATCTACTCTCCAAGGCTAGACCATCTTTTGTGTGCTTGTATTGGTAGATCAGGTCCCCCCATGACATAAAAATCCTATCTTTAGACCATTAAATCGAACCCCCCAAAAATCTGATTTTTCTGCCTTAACAACAGCAGATTTCAGAGGATCGGTCGACCGGCAATCGACCGATCACTCGACCGATGTGCACAACGTGCACAACTTTGAGCTGGCGGTCGACCGGCAGTCGACCGATGACTCGACCGGCTTAAGGAATTTGTTGTGGGCCAGTCGACCGGCAGTCGACCGGCCAAACCTGGAGCTCACGCACTTTGTACGGTCGACCGGCAGTCGACCGGGCCTCGACCGTTAGTTCAATTCCCAGTCGACCGGCAGTCGACCGGAGGTCGACCGATAGCCTAATTCTGGGCCAGAATTTCTGACTCTTTTCCCTTTCTGATTTTGGTGCTTCCCTGATACATATATGACATATTAGCCTTGTTTATGCTTCATACTTGTATTGCATGACATGTTACATAATGGATCTTATGCTTGGTTCATGTGAATGTACCTTGTACTTAGGGATCTATTAATTGTAGTACATCACCCTAGTCACCTCATCTTGTCATGCTTGTGTATGCCCACGCGATTGCTTGTCTTATTCTTGTACTTGTACCTTGCCGTGTTATTAATGTTTCCTTATTCTATAGCATGCGTGGCAGACCCTTCGAGGTCGTTGAACCCTAAGTTATTTCCTATGTTTCCACTTGCCTTACTTTATTACAGCCTTGTCAGTTATTTACTTCCTTTTAACACATGTATATCACATGACACCCTACATGTTACCACTTGACCCATTGACATGCCACCACCTGTTAGACCCTCCGGTTATGTCATGATTGACCCGGTCAACTATTTATTCATTGTTATGTTTTATTGCTTGTTATATATCACCACCTTGTCATGCTATCCCTTAAACCAAGCATGATACATTTGACTATATGATTATCTTGTTTACGGGAACCCTGCCTTGTTTTATGGAACTAAGTGCCACACCATACTCGGTGGGGGCCACCTCTAGAATCCACTCCCTCAGAACAAAGTGCCACATGGAACAAAATGCCACACCACACGGTGGGGGCCACCTCTTGAATCCATGGGGGCCACCTCTTGAATCTGTAGGGCTATTACTGTCATGTTCACCTTCTTCCCGTAAACTGATAATCCTTAATAAGCTACAACTTGTATGGGGTATGGGTGGAAGTGATGGATGCCGGAATGATACCTTGCTTATAGTAGGTGGGTGATACATGGTAGATTACTGTTAGTGGGACCTTGGGCCCACATTATATGACTGTTAGGGGGACTTTGGGCCTCCAAACCGGTTCCAGGTGTATGGAAACTACTATAAGAAGTGTTATCAGTTCTCCATCTACTTCCGATAACGACCCTCGACTTTCTTATATATGGATGTATGTGAGTTGGGATCGATACCGAGACACATACCTAGATATATGGGTTAGGCGAGTAATAATAATAAGAATTGATACTGTTATGAACATTGTTATGATTCTTGATATTCCAGGCATGTTTCCAGTTATGTTCCCAGTTGTGACTCTTATTATGATTTCCATGATTCCAGTGATGATTCCGGTCTTGACTATTACTTGTTCCTGTTTTGGATTCATTGTTGTACCTGCTATGTATTCTCGTTTTGACTATCGTATGATATGCAACTCTGATTCTATACGCTTGATTTCCTGTGACATGAGATAAGGGTATATGTATGAGGGTTTCCTTGTTTGGATTATTCCTTCGATGTACTAGTCTCATGGGACAGTAACTTAAGCATATATAATCACTTTTGCTTGAAATCAGTTTTACTTGTATTTCCTGCTTTACGATTATGTTATGTCCGTTCTTATATACCATGCTTGTATTCTGACACTATTCATGTCTCTTAGCCACTTGGCAGTAGTTCATTTATTGTTATATGTCTTGACCCCTTGGATTTGCACATTCAGATTCCGAAGCTGGATCGAAGTGGAGTTGTCCACCTTAGATCGAGCTCTTCCTGCGAGCAGGCATCCCAGCTCCAGATCCTTGTGCCTGACTCCTTTTGACTCACAGGATCTCCATCCTACTCGTGAGCTCTTTTGTATTTTTGCTGTATATTTCACTTTTGGACTTGTATGATAAAAGACATATGTATTATGTAATGTTTATCATACCGTGATGACTTTGTATGGTACTTTTATGTTGGCATATGTGTGTATACCGCGCTTTGTGATGCACTCTGATCATTTCTTGTTGTACTTTATGCTTAGCGTATATACGTGGGGGGGCCTTTCCTGACCTACGTATATACGTTGCAGTGACGTCCCCGTATCTGTGGAATCGGGGCGTTACAGGTTGGTATCAGAGCTTAGGCTCTTACCTCTATAGTACAAACAAGTAGTAAATTCTAGTAATTTGCGGATGCCAACATCAATGTACAAAGTTGTCTAGTCCCTTTGAATTATCTCGTTCTTCTTGATTCCATCCCTCATATCCTAAAATCCTTCCATTTCCTTTTCCAGCTCCTTCCAGTCTATCCATACCTAGTATCGATGGAGAGGAGATCGGGTCGCAGCAACTCGGGATCAGCATCGAATGGAGCAGCGGGAGAGAGTGTGGATATATTGAGGGTTATCCAGATGATGATGGAAAACCAGCAACAGCAGATGGAAAATCAGCAGCAGCAGACCGAGCTTCTCCGGCAAGAGATAGCAGCACCTAAGGGACAGAGGCCGGGGAACATATCAGACTTCAGGAGGCTGCAGCCAGCCATATTCACGGGTGGAGAGAAACCCTTGGAGGCTGAGCAATGGCTGACGGACACATCAGACTTATTGATTGCAGCCAGAATTCCAGAGGAGAACCGAGTGGAGGTTGCCAAGATCCAGCTGAAGGATATAGCCAGGACTTGGTGGCTAGCAGAGGAGGCCAGGTTGGAGAAGCCTGTCACTTGGGACACCTTCTCCAAGAGCTTTTACAGCAGATTCTTCCCTGTCACAGCTCAGAAGGACATGGAAGAGCAATTCATCAGACTTCGGCAGGGGAGTAAGTCCGTGGATGAGTATGCCGCGGAGTTTCTCAGATTGAGCCGCTTCGCCCCGTACATGGTAACGGATGAAGAGAAGCGGGCAAGCAGATTTCAGCAGGGCCTGCAGGTGGACCTACAAGTATACTTGATGCCCCTGCAGCTGAAGACATATTCAGAGGTTCTCACCATAGCTCGAGAAGTAGAGCGTGGACTGGAGAAGAAGAAGGAGAATCAGATGAAGAGCCAAGCCAAGAAGAGGCCTTTTGAGTTGATGGATGAGGAGGATGCGGATAGGGCAACCCAGGGCCCGATGATGAAGAGACCATTCCAGACCCCTCTTCCTTAGATCACATGCAATTTCTGCCACAGACCCGGACATTACAGGAGAGATTGTCGGGTGGCCAATGGATTATGTTTGGCATGTGGGGCAAGAGGTCATGCGCTAAGGGATTGCCGGTACAGGAGGTTTGAGCATACGGCACCAGTTAGACCAGCTCTTCCAGATCCAGCACATCCAGTCCCAGCACTTCCAGCACCGCCACTGAGGAGAAACCCAGAGCCCGTTGACCGGAGAGCCCCATTTCCACCCCAACGGTATGATCATCAGCAGAGAGGGATGAGAGCCAGAGCAGATCAGGGCAGAGGCCAAGTTCACTTCATGGCAGCAGAGGCTTCAGGTGTTGCAGCAGGGTGGGAAGATCAGTATCCAGACCAGGAGCCTTGAGGACATCATGGTAACCTCTACCCCATATCTTGTATTTGAGCTGATTATCTTTCTTAATATTTCTTTTGTCATTTTATCATTGTTCATTCTAGTCCTTCCTGTATTCATCTTATCCCCTGTTTTGGTTTTATGAAGCCTTTATTCGTGCCTTCGTCCTTCTTGTGTTCAATTTGCCCCTTAACGAAATTGCGAGGACGCAATTTTTGTAAGGTGGGTGGATTGTAATACCCCGTTCCCGGAATACGTACTTAGTTGCGTATTCAGATTTTCGATCGTATTTTTTTTCGATTTGTTTCCTATATTTATTCCGTATTATGAATTCCTTGTATGATTGTTTTATCTTGGTTGTGGATTCGTGGACACGGAGTCAGCCCTAGTCTGAACCGAAGGACCCGATCCTAGTATATTACCCGATTTGGCCTTTCCGGTGTTTAGATTTGACCGATTTCAGTTCCAAAGATTATTTTCCAATATTTTAGATTTTATATGATTTTCTGGAATTTTCTTGGACTAAAAGGAATTTCTCCAAAACCGGTGTCGGCCAGTACCGCTGACCGATTCCCGGATTTTTATTTTACAAACGGCTTGGAATTTCATGATGGTTCTTTAGACTTTATTTCTTAGAATCATATTTCTTACTTACATTCTTTTTCTGAGGATTTTATGATTTTATGAAAATTCCAACGGAGTCGGTAAATTATTGATTCCGGGATTTTTATCTTTAAAACTATAAAGTATTTCTTCAAACGGATTTCACTATTGGTCTTTATATATTATTATTGATTTTTGGTAATTATTTCGGGTCGTTCCGAGATACTTGAATTTCGGGCATTTTTCCAATAATTGCAAATTCCATTTTCCACCTTGTCATGCCACCTCATTTCCCACTCACACTTCACCTAACCCCACTCATTCTCTCTCCTTCCCATGGCCGGCCAAGTGGCAAGAGGGGTGACACCTCATGCTTCCTCTTTTACACAAGGCCCCCTCCTTTCTACACAAATTCCATCTCCTTTACAATCATCCCCAAACTATAAATTTCTTTTCAATTGCAAATCACCCCCTTTTTCTTCCTCCTTCACTTCAACAAGAGAGACTCCTCCAAAATCCCCATTTCCTCCACCAAACCCTAGCACCAAGAAACCCCAAACTCTTCACCTCCATCTCAAGACTTCAAGAACTCATCAAGGGCTTCAACAAGGACTTCACCTTCAACCTCCAACTCTCAAGGCAACACCAAGATCTACTCCTTCAACTCAAGCTTCAACAACTTGGTGGATTGAAGCCATCTTCTCCTCCATTGGATCAAGCTCCAAATTGAACCCATCCAAGTGAGTACCTTACTCACCAAGACCTAGATAACTCCTCATATACTTGTGATGAAAATCCTTGCACACTTATACTATAAAAATTCCATTTTTAGGTCATCAAGAACTAAATCTAATCTTTCCATGTGAAATTATCTACTCTCCAAGGCTAGACCATCTTTTGTGTGCTTGTATTGGTAGATCAGGTCCCCCCATGACATAAAAATCCTATCTTTAGACCATTAAATCGAACCCCCCAAAAATCTGATTTTTCTGCCTTAACAACAGCAGATTTCAGAGGATCGGTCGACCGGCAATCGACCGATCACTCGACCGATGTGCACAACGTGCACAACTTTGAGCTGGCGGTCGACCGGCAGTCGACCGATGACTCGACCGGCTTAAGGAATTTGTTGTGGGCCAGTCGACCGGCAGTCGACCGGCCAAACCTGGAGCTCACGCACTTTGTACGGTCGACCGGCAGTCGACCGGGCCTCGACCGTTAGTTCAATTCCCAGTCGACCGGCAGTCGACCGGAGGTCGACCGATAGCCTAATTCTGGGCCAGAATTTCTGACTCTTTTCCCTTTCTGATTTTGGTGCTTCCCTGATACATATATGACATATTAGCCTTGTTTATGCTTCATACTTGTATTGCATGACATGTTACATAATGGATCTTATGCTTGGTTCATGTGAATGTACCTTGTACTTAGGGATCTATTAATTGTAGTACATCACCCTAGTCACCTCATCTTGTCATGCTTGTGTATGCCCACGCGATTGCTTGTCTTATTCTTGTACTTGTACCTTGCCGTGTTATTAATGTTTCCTTATTCTATAGCATGCGTGGCAGACCCTTCGAGGTCGTTGAACCCTAAGTTATTTCCTATGTTTCCACTTGCCTTACTTTATTACAGCCTTGTCAGTTATTTACTTCCTTTTAACACATGTATATCACATGACACCCTACATGTTACCACTTGACCCATTGACATGCCACCACCTTGTTAGACCCTCCGGTTATGTCATGATTGACCCGGTCAACTATTTATTCATTGTTATGTTTTATTGCTTGTTATATATCACCACCTTGTCATGCTATCCCTTAAACCAAGCATGATACATTTGACTATATGATTATCTTGTTTACGGGAACCCTGCCTTGTTTTATGGAACTAAGTGCCACACCATACTCGGTGGGGGCCACCTCTAGAATCCACTCCCTCAGAACAAAGTGCCACATGGAACAAAGTGCCACACCACACGGTGGGGGCCACCTCTTGAATCCATGGGGGCCACCTCTTGAATCTGTAGGGCTATTACTGTCATGTTCACCTTCTTCCCGTAAACTGATAATCCTTAATAAGCTACAACTTGTATGGGGTATGGGTGGAAGTGATGGATGCCGGAATGATACCTTGCTTATAGTAGGTGGGTGATACATGGTAGATTACTGTTAGTGGGACCTTGGGCCCACATTATATGACTGTTAGGGGGACTTTGGGCCTCCGAACCGGTTCCAGGTGTATGGAAACTACTATAAGAAGTGTTATCAGTTCTCCATCTACTTCCGATAACGACCCTCGACTTTCTTATATATGGATGTATGTGAGTTGGGATCGATACCGAGACACATACCTAGATATATGGGTTAGGCGAGTAATAATAATAAGAATTGATACTGTTATGAACATTGTTATGATTCTTGATATTCCAGGCATGTTTCCAGTTATGTTCCCAGTTGTGACTCTTATTATGATTTCCATGATTCCAGTGATGATTCCGGTCTTGACTATTACTTGTTCCTGTTTTGGATTCATTGTTGTACCTGCTATGTATTCTCGTTTTGACTATCGTATGATATGCAACTCTGATTCTATACGCTTGATTTCCTGTGACATGAGATAAGGGTATATGTATGAGGGTTTCCTTGTTTGGATTATTCCTTCGATGTACTAGTCTCATGGGACAGTAACTTAAGCATATATAATCACTTTTGCTTGAAATCAGTTTTACTTGTATTTCCTGCTTTACGATTATGTTATGTCCGTTCTTATATACCATGCTTGTATTCTGACACTATTCATGTCTCTTAGCCACTTGGCAGTAGTTCATTTATTGTTATATGTCTTGACCCCTTGGATTTGCACATTCAGATTCCGAAGCTGGATCGAAGTGGAGTTGTCCACCTTAGATCGAGCTCTTCCTGCGAGCAGGCATCCCAGCTCCAGATCCTTGTGCCTGACTCCTTTTGACTCACAGGATCTCCATCCTACTCGTGAGCTCTTTTGTATTTTTGCTGTATATTTCACTTTTGGACTTGTATGATAAAAGACATATGTATTATGTAATGTTTATCATACCGTGATGACTTTGTATGGTACTTTTATGTTGGCATATGTGTGTATACCGCGCTTTGTGATGCACTCTGATCATTTCTTGTTGTACTTTATGCTTAGCGTATATACGTGGGGGGGCCTTTCCTGACCTACGTATATACGTTGCAGTGACGTCCCCGTATCTGTGGAATCGGGGCGTTACATAACCCGAAACCAAAAACTATTTATCTTGTGTGTGTATACTTGATCATATCAACACTAGTCATCTTTACACAAGATCTAAAAATAAAACTAAACTAAATAAACCGAAGTCTTCTTGTCGATCCTCATCTTCAAGACGACTCGATCCAAACTCGATCCAAGTGAGCTTGATGCGATCGTTACGATGTGAGCTCTTAAATCAACACTTGTTTGCTTCAACACTTTGACTGTGAATCTCTTATTAAAGTCAAATCTCTACTAAGATCTTGATCAATATCTAAAACTTATTAAACACAAGATCATTAGCAAATTAACCTTCATAAGTTAGTCATCATCAAAACTAAGGTGAAGGGCCTTTGGGCCAACATATGTATGGATTAAAAATAAGCTTCATAGAAGCTCCTCCTTAACTTATGCATAGCATAAAAAAATATAAACATATAGATATGCAATAAAGCTGAGATACCAATAGACTCAGATACCAATAGAATGGTTATATGCAATAAGAACTTTGAATATCAAAACAATAAAAACATATGCATAGAACATATATAGCATAAACACAAATAAACATGCATATATAAACTAAATCATTCTTCCCCTTTTTGTCAATTACCAACAAAGGGGCAAATACCAATTGATAACATATATCAATTGAAAATGAAAATATATATCAATTGAAAATACACCAATTTAAAATAAAATATTTTGATAACAAGAAAAATATACCAATTGAAGAAAACAACATAGATATCAAAAAAATATAGCAATTGAAAATAAATAATCCATGAAATCAATCTTTTTAAATTCTAAACCTTTTGGCAATATAGATACCAATTGTAAACAATTGATACCAATATGGAAAATATAAGTATTTTCTAAAACAAGATATTTTCTCAGAAAAAGTGGGGTAAGATACCAATTGAAAATAAAATCAAGAATTTTTCTCTCCTTTTTTGAAATACCCACAAAAATAAATGCATAAGCTTGTAAAAGATACCAATTAACATTTAAACTAAATCAAGCTTAACATAAAATAATTTGTACTATAAACATATATATGTGTAAATATTTTTAATCTAGCACAAGAAATCACATATATGTATGTATGATCAGATCAATTGAAATATAATGCATACATATATAAGAAAATATGAGTATACAAAAATGAAACATCATGAAAATTATGTATAACTCATAACATCCACCATATCATGCACATGCTTAAAAAGATAGTTATTAAAAAGCATATAAGGAATGGTCGCCCAACCAACCGTCCTTGAAGGGTAGAAGTTTTCAAAAATAAAGTTTGAAAATAATATGATACATGTTGAAAACTCTACCAATTGAAGAATAACGAACTAATTTTAAGTAAAATTTGAAAACTAGTATGAAATTCTTCAAGTAAGGAATAAATATACATATATCTCTCATGAAAACATGCTAAATGCATAAAAATTGACACTCAAAAAACTATGAGGCACATAAATTCTCATGAATCCAAAATCATGAGTAAACACAAAATATAAAATGCATAAAAATTATGTAATAAATATAAACATGGAGATAAGACAGTGAAGCTCAATCAAAACAAATGAAATTCTTTTTCCATAAATATGAAACCATAAATCATGAAAAAAATTCTATTTTCATCAAAACTATTCAAGAAACATAAACTTCAAGGTATATGTATGTTTTGTTAAAACTAAAGCATACATATTTATCCCAAACATGAATGGAGTCTACAATTGAGTACATGGCATATAATGCAAGTGACTCAAGGATACAACATATATAACAAGTAGTTTTGACCAAAATTTATATATACATGAAACTGAAATATTTTCATGAAAATATATGCAAGAGTGATGTAAAAACAAATAAACGAGTATAAATGTAAGAATCATCAAAACTAGGTCATACAAGTACATGTAATGAGTATACATGAACAATAAAGCATTAAATATAAGAATCAAGTGTAGCTCACTAATTGTACAAGTGTAAACACAAATTTCAATAAAAATTGTATCTAGCCAAGTAATCAAAACATATATGCATCCAAAACATCAAAATATGGTAAATAAATAAATATGATCATTAGCATAAATGCAAGTATTATTAATATTAAGATATACACAATAGCTAAACTATAATGAGAACACAAAAGATATGTATCCATATAAGTATGGGCGTATCTCAAAGACTACATATTATATCACAAGTCTAATAATCATTACATTTAATCCTAATGAGCATGAAAACCATAATATGCTAAAAACATTCAATCAAACAAGCATATAAACATGATATAAAGAATAGAGATAGTTACCAAACTGACGAACTAGTCTCTATATCTCCAAAAATATAGTGGTACTCTCACCAAAACTCCTTGATAGCGATGCATCAATTTAAGTGTCCGTTGAGCTACGATTGCATCCACCATCAAGGCAAATAATCTCTCATGTCTTGTCAGAGCCCACACCTATATCAAAAGAAGTAGGAATAGATTTTGGAACCCAAACTTTCTTTGGTCCATGGGGTTAGTACCTCTCCTAACCCAAGCATTTTTACTTGTAAAGTCGGAACATTTATTCTATCATAGCAAAACTTTGCAAGATGGCCTTTGCAGCCGCAATATGTACAAGTGTACACTCTAGCATACATGGTGCCATGTGTGTGAACATGAGAAGCATGTGTATGCCGTGAATAGTGTGCATGCATAAGTGGAGCATGTTTCTTACGAAATATGGATTCTAACCTCTTGTGATCCATAACACTTTGGCTCAAAGTGGAGCCCAAACAATTTACACTCTTCTTCAAAGTATAAATATTATTATCAATAGAAGAAAAAGTGGAGCAAGTAAGAGATATAATATTCTTATTACAAGAAGATGATGAGCATGATAAGAATGGGAAGCGAAATTATTTTTTAAAGAATCTTTTTCTAAAGAAATACATTCCAATTCTTTTGAAATCAAAACAATCTTATTTCTTAAAGAATCATTTTCTTTTAAAACAATGTCAAGTTTTGAAGACAAAACCTTATTTTTCTTCAAAACATCATCCAAATCATTTTTATTTTTTAAAAACTTATTTTTCTTCAAAACAAGATCAATTTGGGTTTTCAAGGAATCCCTTTCACTTGAAACCTCAACTTTCTCTTTCAATACCAAATCAAGCTTTCAAAACAACATTTCATTTTCTTTCTTTAAATCAAAATTTTTATTTTTCAAAGCTTTGTATTTTGAAAGTAATTTTTCACAAAACATTGAAAGCTCTTTATTCAAAGCATGGACATCCATACTACTATCTGATCATTGGAAGAGGTAGCACAATCATCAAGATGAGATTCTGAAGTTATCTCATAGGACTCATTTTCTTGGACCATATAGCCCACTTCGTCTGACTCATCTACTATGGGTTCTCTCTCCACATTGTTTGAAGCTTGTTCTTTGAGAGAGATTAAAGTGTTCCACACTGCAAAAGTGGAATCACAATGAGAAATCAAAGAAATATGTTCTTTACTAACTGTGTGCTTTAGTGCATCCATGGCTTATGCATTAGCCTCTAAGTATTTGCCATTATCAATATATGATTTCTTTATAGTGGTAAGATAAACATGCAATTTTAGGGCTTTGAGGTAAGCACTCATCTTAGATTTTCACATGTCAATGTTGAAAACATCAAACATAGGTGGTGGAAGATAATCCATGAGTGTAAACAAATATGTGTGCAAAGCAAATAACTAGATTAGCAAATCAAGGATCACACTCCTATGTGGTTAAACCTAATATCAGGAGCGCTAGCTCTGATACCAATTGAAAAATACACATAGAGGGGAGGTGAATAGGTGTAATGCTAATCTAATGACAAATAAAACTTTTACACTAACACACAACGTATAATCAAGAGTGAGTCTGAATTTCCCATGAAGGGCTCTGAAACTTCTCCTCATAATTTCTTTAAATTATAAGTTGTGGTACTTCAATAGCTCTCTGGTTCAATACAACTGTGAACACACAAACTATATCAAGCATATATAAATAAGAGCAAGAATAACAATGTAAGATATAAAGAGAGTAGAGAGTTGAGAGATAAGAGATGCAAATACAAACATAAGGATATGTTTTGAGGTTCGAGCCATCGCTCTACGTCCCCGCCTTTACACAGAAGGATTTTCACTATATCCACCAAGAACATTCCACAAAGGGACCTCCACTGAGAAATTATAACTTACAGTCCAGAGTACACAACTCTAATTCTCTTACTCCTCTACACAAGAGGGTAGGCACAAAGCCAAATATAAAGCAAAGAAAAAAAATACAACTTGGTGATCAAATGATTAGAACAAGAACTTAGTGATCTCAAAAGACCACAAACAAAATCTCTCACAAACAAGATCCTAAAGGATAGATTTTGAATGAATAGCTCAAGTATGTGAGTAAACAAAATTTTTGGAAAAGAAACAC
Source organism: Agave tequilana (assembly GCA_038442645.1). Lineage (NCBI taxonomy): Eukaryota > Viridiplantae > Streptophyta > Magnoliopsida > Asparagales > Asparagaceae > Agave > Agave tequilana. The sequence continues at coordinate 381,312 of JAVJIF010029939.1, forward strand.
AAAGAAAACTCTTGGAAAAACTTCTTGATAGATGAAAAAATTTAAGAACAAAACTAGAAATCTCAAAACTTATTTTCTTTTGATTTTTTAAAACTTTGAAACAAAATAAAGATATAGATTTGAAGCTGAAAAACTTATTTTAAAAACTTGTTGAAAACTCAGTTGAAGTGGGAAAAAATTAGCTCTTGAAAATCTTACCAAAAACTAGTCAAAAGAGCCCAATTTATAGGGCTAGAAAAAACTAGCCGTTGGAGGTAGAACTTAGGCTAAACTGGCATGTCGGTCAACTGCCTGGTCGACCGGCCAACTGTCAATGACTGTTAGGGTTGTCGATCGACCACCCCGAAGGCGCAGAGAGTTTTAACTCTCTGTCGGTCGACCGGCCCTCAACAGAAAGTTGGGTTGTGCTAGTCGGTCGACCGATCCTTACTACGATCGACCGGTCGGTTGACTAAGCCAAGGCTCTGGGCTTGTGCACGTATCTGTGCATGTTGGTTGACTGCCCGGTCGACCGAACCAGCCTTCGATCGACCGTTCGGTAGACCGCAAGCATCCAAATCCAAATTTTCAGGGTTTAAACTCTAATTTGTTAAATCCACAAATATTCAATTATGTTTAAAAAAATTCCACAAAAAATAAGTTCATAAAAATATTTTGAAGTACAAATATGTGTGATTAAAAATTAACACATATTACAAATATGTGAACTATTTTTGAGGTAAAAAAATTAAAGCTTAAACCAAAAACTACATTTTTCAAATATCAAATTTTGAGTTGAAAATCCAATTTCTCTAAAACTTGTATTGATACAAAAATAAGATATTTGAAACACATTTGAAGTATAGTGTGTATGGATAGAATCTAATACTTGTAATAAATGATATATACTTATTTTTGATAATAAATACCAAAATAAGTTTTGATAAAGACAAAACTTAAACATGTGAACTAAATACATCAAAATAAGTTTTTCTAAACATATGTGAACCATCAATGCATATGGATAAAATTCAATATAAATAAAAACTATATAAACTTCTTTTGATGAAATCTATTCATGAGAATAAAGGATGTATACTTGATATATCGACACATAAAAATCATATTTATGATAAACCAAAACACATGAACTCATAGAAATAAGTTTTTCGAAACAATAAAGTTCTAATATATGTAGATGAATCCAACACATATATAAACCATGAAATTTATTCTATTGAGATGTAAACCATGTAAATGTAAACTTTTTAAATCTAAAAACGGTTAAACTGAAAACCAAAAACTATAAACTTGTGTGAGCAACTAAAAACTATTCTATCCTTACACATGATCTAAACAAAACATTTAAACAAATCTAGATACAAGTCTTCTTATAGACCTTCTTCTCCAAGTTGACTCGAACCAAACACGATCCAAAGAGCTAGACTTCATCTCGAGCACTTGATGAGATCTTGAAGCACGAGCTCTTGAATCAACACGTGATAACTTCGACACTTTACTTCGAGTCCATTGTAGAAGCTAAACACCAATAATGATCTTGACCTATATTTGAAACTTATTAAATACAAGATCATTAGTACTATAACTATATGAGTTAATCATCATCAAAACTAGAGTGATGGGCCTTCGGGCCAACAGTATCCGCGCAAGAGCGACGTGCCTAATTAAGCCAAATCAACAACCTTCGAGTTCGCCTCTCAATCCCCTACCTTAGTCACCAATTTGGTAAGAGTTAAATTCTAACAACTTCCTCCTTAGGAGAATCTCCTAGTGAGTCCAAGTTGTCTTAGGGCCAATGTCTATGCAAATTTTAAATTAGACTTAGGCTGTTAATGCAATGGAGATGATTTGTGGGCTAAGGAAGGGTAATGACTTTTCACCTTATCTTGTTTATTGGATCTTGTCCTTAAGTCATTTTTGTGCAAGTGATGCAGGCAAATAAATAAGTAATCACTCAAAGCAATTGTAAATCACCTCAAGTGTTTCCTAATTTAGATGCAATGCGAACGTATCTTACCTCCAACACTCTTCAATAGTAATATAAATGAAACAGAATGTGCCCCTAAGATACAAGAGTCTGCACCGTTTTTTGATTAAACAATCAATCGATTACTGTTGAGTTATTATAATTATGCAGAATCAGTCAAACAGGAAACAGAAAATAGAAGAAACTTTCCTTCGTAATTGTGAAGCACCTACAGAAGATTCAACAAGTAACTCTTCTAACTTACAACAAAAACACGATTTTGGTTGCGAAAATGCGGCAAACTTATGGCTTTCTGTGCTCTACTTTCTAGAGCAAAGACATGGATTGCAAGGAATGTTATGCCCCCTTCAGTTTCTTGAAACCTGTTTCTGTACAAACAAATAGAGAAGAAATAGTTAGGAAAATAAAATTGAAAAACACCTAGAGGGGGGGTGAATAGGTGTAATTGCTAATCTAAGAAACTCAATGCAAACTAAGTGCGCTAAATGCGGAAGCTAATGCAAATCTTGCAACACACTTAATACAATCCACCAAGTGTAGCCGAATTCCCCTTGCGAGGCTCTGGACTAACTCCTCTTGATTCCCCTAGATATGGGTTGAGGCGCTATGTGAAGCTCTTGTTGGATGAGTATAAGTGATGCACACACACAAGCAAGCCAAGCATATAATAAATATGACAATAAGAGATGCAAGGCACAACACAAGCAATATATGATCTGGCAATATGAATTATGCATAACACAAGCAAATATGGTATGATATGAAGTATGATGCTTTGCACAAAGTAAATGAGAGAGAGTTAGAGAGACAATGGGAGCAATCGCAAACAACGAGATTTGTTTCGAGGTTCGAGCACCTTGCTCTACATCCCCGCCTACACCACCGTGTAGGATTTCCCAATCCACTATAAGGAGTACCTAACTCCTCTCTCAACTTACAAAGCCACCGAGGCTACAACAACCACAATCCACAACACCTCTACCGAAGAGGCTCACAACCAACACTATCACCTCACACTTGAGGGATACAACTCAATCACCCGATCACCTCTACCGAAGAGGGATTCACAAATAAAAGGGTGTTTACAACAAAGAGGTTTACAACAAACAACCTCAAACTCTTCTCTTTCTTTTTCTCTTTTCTTTTTCCACAAAAACAAGATCCTAATAGTTTAGGATAGAAGATAGCTCAAGTGTGGAAAACTAGGTGTTTGGAAAACTAGCAACAAAGAAAATCACTTGGGAAAATCCTTCCAAAAGATATAGAATGAAAACCAAGACAAATCTCCCAAAATATTCTTTTCTTTGATTTTTCCAAAAACCTAAAACAATAAAGATTGAAGAATTAAAGCCCCAAACACTTTTGAAAAACTTGTTTTAAAACCTCTAGAAACCAGAAATTTTTCTCCTTAAAAAACTTGGCCAAAATCCCCAAAGAGATGGAGTTTTATAGGCCAAACAGAAAACTAGCCATTAGAGCTGAGCTGGCAGCTCTGACAGGCGTCGGTCGACCGGCCCGGTCGACCGCCAACGGTCAGAAAAGTGACCGTTGGGCACTAGCGGTCGACCGGCCCGGTCGACCGAAACATCCTGAGAGTTGAACTCTCAACTCGGTCGACCGGTCCGGTCGACCGACTACAATGTGTAGCCAGCGTGCACGTCTGTGCACATCGGTCGACCGACCCGGTCGACCGGCCACTTGGTGCGGTCGACCGGTCCGGTCGACCGAACTGGCCTGGCAGGCACAGTGCAGAACTGCACAGATACGGGATTTGAAAATAGGTCTTTTCACTCAATAAAAATCCCATAAAATCACAGTAAATCTAAAAAATAGTTTTAATCACAATAAAAACTGTTTTTCTAAAAATATGTTTTTCTAAAACTTGTTTTAATATTTTACTTTGATAACCAAACTTGTGATAAAAAATTCAAGACATATATCAATCATATCAATTCATTTTTGTGTCTTGCCAATTTTATCAAAAACAAAACTTGTATTTTATCAAACTAGAATTTTCCAAAACATGAATAGGATAGTCAAAATAAGTTTGTCTAGCAAGTTAAAGCATGTATGTATAAATAGAAAACATCTACTATACATATAACATATGTAAACTTGTTTTGATCAACTATTCATAAAAACCAAATATCAAATCATAAAACGTGTATGTTTTGTGCACTTGAGCATATCAACTAAACTAAGCTTTACAAATGGATCTAAAAACTCTATCTAAACTAGGATACCTAAGTCTTCTTGACGATCATCATCTTCAAGTAGACTTGCTCCAAAACTCCGTGATTCTCCAAGTGCAAAGGTATGATCTTTAAGCTTTGGCACCGGAATCACCATGATAAGCTTCTAATCATCTTGTTGAAGCTAATCACCAACTAATATCCTGTTAATGATCTGAAACTTAGAAACACAAGAATATTAGTAAACATAACTACATGAGTGTTGATCATCATCAAAACTAGAGTGGAAGGCCATTGGGCCAACAATCTCCCCCTTTTTGATGATGACAAAACTCATGGAGTTATATATGCATGGATTAAAGATAAGCTTCAAGGAAGCTCCCCCTTAACTCATGCATCACAATAAACATAATAGATATGCAATGAAAGCACATGATACTAAACAAAAGCATGCATCATATCTTATTATCTATCCCTATGCATGAACTTGGTATATGCAAAAACACAATCATGCATATATAAAAACAAAACTCAAATTCTTCTCCCCCTTTTTGTCAATCATCAACAAAGGGGTAATCAAAACCATAAATAAAACGAGGGGTAAAAATCTTTCTTCCCCTTTTTGTCAATCAAAACAATGCAAACAATGTTCTCCCCCTTTTTGTCTAAAACAAAAACAAAATCAATAAGGGGTGACTACAAACATGATATCAATTAAAAAAATATGTCAATGAAGCATCTTGATACCAATAAACAAGAATCAATATATGTTATATGCTATATACATTCATGAAGAGGAAGACGCTAAGTTAGCTTCCCTACACATATGCATTACATGAAGAAGGGATGACAAGCCCCAATTCACATAACACATATTATGTAATGCATAAGAGGAGATGTGAAGCTCCCCCTACACACGTGTACCATATAAAGAAGAGATGTTAAGCTCCTCAATACACAATACACTCAACATGAATCTATATGTAAGAGAGATGTTAAGCTCTCCTTGCATATAGGCAATACAAAACACAAGTTCATATCAAATATTTTTTTTTTTTAAAAACCAAAATCTTGATAAGCAAACATATAGTATATAATATACGTGTGTAAATCAAGCACAAAAGATCACATATATGTATGAAAAGATAATATCAATTGAAGTAGATGCATACATACATGAAAGAACAAAATATGAGTATATACAACATGAATCAAATTGATACCAATTGAAAATATCTAATGATACCAATTGAAAATATTTTACCAATTGAAAAGATTTTACATAGAAACATTGATACCAATTGTAAGAATTGTTCATTTTAAAACATATAAACAATTTTTTTTTTTTTAATCATAAAGTGTGGGAGTACAAATACCAAAATACAAAATCATATTTTCTCCCCCTTTATGAGATACAAACTAAAGACATGCATAGTCTTGATAACAATTTAAAAGTAATCAATTTAAACAAAATTGAAACTCAAGCACTAGCATAAACACAAACATATATATGTATGAAAGATAGATACCAATAGAAATTGATATACTTGGAATTTAAAGCATACATACATACAAAACATATATGAGTATACAAGAAGATCAAAATGATACCAATTGAAAGAGTTCAATGATACCACTTGACATAACAATAAGTTCAAGTGTATACATCATATTCTCTACCACCCAATCATAATTCAAGTTTTAAAGATTTTCAATTTAGGGCATACATGAACATGATCTCCCATCCTACCGCCCTTGGATGGTAGGGGTTTTCAAAGATAGATTTGAAAATGTAGTTTTGTTTGAAAATCACTACCAAAATGAAGAACATCACAACTAGTTAAATGGAAAAACTTGTTAACTAGTACGAAATCCTTCAAGCAAGGAATAAAACAAAATTGAAATTCACATGATAATCATCACTCTAACCAATAAAGCATAACTCATGAGAAACAAAACATGAGCAATAGATATGAGTGTACAAATAATATGTGAAGATCATAATCATGAAAAATATTTCATTAAGCTCAATTATTCCTTAAAACATAATTCCATCAAAAACATGAAAAATCATATAAACTCCTTATTTAATCTTCAAGGCATATGTATGTCTAATACAAGCTAAAATATACATACATATCCAAAACTCAACGAGTCCACTAAATGAATATTCATGAAGGCACGTGGCTCAAAAAGATGTATATGTATAAGATTAGTTTGAACTAGATAGACATATACATGAAGTTAAACATAAATACATGAAACTTGAAAAACTAAATTTTCATCACAACAAATTTCATTTCAAGGTATATGTATGAATTGTCAAACATGAAGTATACATACATATCCCTAAACACAATTGAGTCCAAATATAAATTTGCATGAAAGTCAAATGACTCAAGGGGTATACATGTATATCTTAAAGTTTGGCAACACAAACATATACATGAAGTGAAACACACAATCATAAAGTAAATTCAAAAAAAAATGAGAATACAAGTTTAATATGTATGAATCATCAAAACTAGACTATACTAGCACATCTAATGGGTTCAAATAAGCATTCAATTCCAACTATATATAGATTTATTTGTATCCCACTCTATGTACAAGTATATAACTAGTCTTAATGAAAACTAACACTTAAACATATATTCAAAACATGAAGCATCAAAAACACATATAAAAATCATCATGATAAAAGTCATCATGGAAAACTAAAACATGATTATTATGTAAATTCACATGTATTAGATTCATGATGTACATTATAGCTTAAACTAAAGTGAGAACACTAAGTATGGGTTCATATAAGCATATGTGTCTCAAATACTATACATGTATGTCAAGGATCTAATAAACATGGAATGAACATACTAATCCATAGACATCAAAAACATGCTATAAACAAACGAATATGAAAGCATGGGAGTTTAGGAATCGTTACCAAAACCTCAAGGCAACTCTCCTTGTTTCCAAAACTTGGTGGTCCTCTCCACCATCTCTTCCCTTGAAAGTGATGCATCCAATAGATTTCCTTTAAGTCCGGAACGCATCCACTCCAAGGTGTCATCACTCTCACGTCATGTGAGAGCCCACACCTACATCATAAACAATAGGAGGGGTGGTCTTTGGTACCCATTTCTTATTGGGTCCATGGGGTTAGTCCCTTCTCTAACCCAAACAAACTTCTTTGCTAAATTAGGAGTATGTAATCTATCATAACAAAATTTAGAAGGGTGGCCCTTACGTCCACAATGTGTACATGTGTACACATGAGCATACATGTGATGGGTGTGTCCGTGAGGAGCATGTGTATGCCGTGGAGAGTGTGCATGCATAGAAGTTGGAACTTGTTTCTTTCGAACCAAGGTTTCCAACCGTGAGTGGTTCATGGCACATTGGCTCATAGTGGAGCCCAAGCAATCTACTCTCTTCTTAAGCATACAAATATCATCATTAATCTTAGAAGAAGAGGTACATGCATTAGGTAGTCTAGATGATGAGGCTACACTAGCATGGCAAACATGAGCATCAATTTTATTTTGCAAAACAATATTCTTATCTAAACAAGCATTCAACTCATTTGAAATAGAAATAATTTTATTTTTCAAATCAACATTCTCTTTTAAAACAAAATCAATTTTGAAGACAAGTTTTCATTTTTCTTCAAAAGAACATGGCAATCATTTTTATTTTTCAAAAACTCATTTCCTTTAAGTGCAAGACCAAGTTGAGATTTTAATGAATCCCTTTCATTAGCAATCTCCTCTTTCTCTTGCAAAACAACATCAAGTCTAGCAATCAAATTTTTATTTTCATTATTAATGCCTAGACTCTTCTTTTTCAACAAGTTATATTTTTCTATTAACTTTTCACATACTATTGAAAGTTCTTCATTTAGAGCATGGGGATCAACAATATCATTACTAGAAGAACTAGCATCATCATCACTATCTAATGGAGTTTCCGAGTGTACCTCAAGGGAGTCATTCCCTTGGACCATGAAGCATTGAGAGTTGGATTCTCCACTAGATTCCTCTACTTGGATTGGCAATTTAAGCTTGGAGGTGGTGGTGGTTGTCAACTTATTCCACACTACAAAAGCGGAATCAAGATTAGAAACACATAAAAGATAGTCTTTAGGTAAAGTGCTTCTAATGGCCTCTAGGGCTAGTGCATTGGCCCCTATATGATTGCAATCACCAAGATAACATCTCTTGGTGGCGGCAAGAAAGACATGCAAACCTAGGGTTTTTAGGTACATGGACATCCTATACTTCCAAACATCAATGTTGGAAGGGTCAAGCTAGGAGGGGTCATGAAGTCCATGGTAAACTATATATGAATGTGCAAACAAACAAATGCAAATGAGATTAGCAAGCAAATGGATCTCACTCCTAGGATGTTAAGCCTAAGTATCAGGAGCACTAGCTCTGATACCAATTGAAAAACACCTAGAGGGGGGGTGAATAGGTGTAATTGCTAATCTAAGAAACTCAATGCAAACTAAGTGCGCTAAATGCGGAAGCTAATGCAAATCTTGCAACACACTTAATACAATCCACCAAGTGTAGCCGAATTCCCCTTGCGAGGCTCTGGACTAACTCCTCTTGATTCCCCTAGATATGGGTTGAGGCGCTATGTGAAGCTCTTGTTGGATGAGTATAAGTGATGCACACACACAAGCAAGCCAAGCATATAATAAATATGACAATAAGAGATGCAAGGCACAACACAAGCAATATATGATCTGGCAATATGAATTATGCACAACACAAGCAAATATGGTATGATATGAAGTATGATGCTTTGCACAAAGTAAATGAGAGAGAGTTAGAGAGACAATGGGAGTAATCGCAAACAACGAGATTTGTTTCGAGGTTCGAGCACCTTGCTCTACATCCCCGCCTACACCACCGTGTAGGATTTCCCAATCCACTATAAGGAGTACCTAACTCCTCTCTCAACTTACAAAGCCACCGAGGCTACAACAACCACAATCCACAACACCTCTACCGAAGAGGCTCACAACCAACACTATCACCTCACACTTGAGGGATACAACTCAATCACCCGATCACCTCTACCGAAGAGGGATTCACAAATAAAAGGGTGTTTACAACAAAGAGGTTTACAACAAACAACCTCAAACTCTTCTCTTTCTTTTTCTCTTTTCTTTTTCCACAAAAACAAGATCCTAATAGTTTAGGATAGAAGATAGCTCAAGTGTGGAAAACTAGGTGTTTGGAAAACTAGCAACAAAGAAAATCACTTGGGAAAATCTTCCAAAAGATATAGAATGAAAACCAAGACAAATCTCCCAAAATATTCTTTTCTTTGATTTTTCCAAAAACCTAAAACAATAAAGATTGAAGAATTAAAGCCCCAAACACTTTTGAAAAACTTGTTTTAAAACCTCTAGAAACCAGAAATTTTTCTCCTTAAAAAACTTGGCTAAAATCCCCAAAGAGATGGAGTTTATATAGGCCAACAGAAAACTAGCCGTTAGAGCTGAGCTGGCAGCTCTGACAGGCGTCGGTCGACCGGCCCGGTCGACCGCCAACGGTCAGAAAAGTGACCGTTGGGCACTAGCGGTCGACCGGCCCGGTCGACCGAAACATCCTGAGAGTTGAACTCTCAACTCGGTCGACCGGTCCGGTCGACCGACTACAATGTGTAGCCAGCGTGCACGTCTGTGCACATCGGTCGACCGACCCGGTCGACTGGCCACTTGGTGCGGTCGACCGGTCCGGTCGACCGAACTGGCCTGGCAGGCACAGTGCAGATCTGCACAGATACGGGATTTGAAAATAGGTCTTTTCACTCAATAAAAATCCCATAAAATCACAGTAAATCTAAAAAATAGTTTTAATCACAATAAAAACTGTTTTTCTAAAAATATGTTTTTCTAAAACTTGTTTTATCATTTTACTTTGATAACCAAACTTGTGATAAAAAATTCAAGACATATATCAATCATATCAATTCATTTTTGTGTCTTGCCAATTTTATCAAAAACAAAACTTGTATTTTATCAAACTAGAATTTTCCAAAACATGAATAGGATAGTCAAAATAAGTTTGTCTAGCAAGTTAAAGCATGTATGTATAAATAGAAAACATCTACTATACATATAACATATGTAAACTTGTTTTGATCAACTATTCATAAAAACCAAATATCAAATCATAAAACGTGTGTGTTTTGTGCACTTGAGCATATCAACTAAACTAAGCTTTACAAATGGATCTAAAAACTCTATCTAAACTAGGATACCTAAGTCTTCTTGACGATCATCATCTTCAAGTAGACTTGCTCCAAAACTCCGTGATTCTCCAAGTGCAAAGGTATGATCTTTAAGCTTTGGCACCGGAATCACCATGATAAGCTTCTAATCATCTTGTTGAAGCTAATCACCAACTAATATCCTGTTAATGATCTGAAACTTAGAAACACAAGAATATTAGTAAACATAACTACATGAGTGTTGATCATCATCAAAACTAGAGTGGAAGGCCATTGGGCCAACAAAAATGTATCATTTTGTCCCCGACAACAGCGCCAAAAATTAATTGTGAAAAGTAGAGTTTAAAAAAGTGTTAACTGATTGCAGGTGAGAGTCTCTGTCTTCTTGTAATTTTAATCGCGGTACTAGTGGCGATGCGGATCGATCCACAGGGATGAGTGCGATAAAAGCTTTTCGGTACTTGCTCTTTAGGTTATCTTCTTCTCTGCTAAAGGAAAAGAAAAAAAAAAAAGGAAAGAAGATTGATTGTTTGGTTATCATTTTTTTATTGTTTTATTTTGTTTTTATAATTTAAGAAGAGAAAAACTTGAAAGATGGTTGTTTTGAAAACTTGAATTTGTAAACTAGGGTTTCTAAGACTAGAGTTTATAAAACTAGGGTTTTGAAAAGTTATGCTTTTTTTTTACGTTAAAAAACTTAAGGAGAATTTTTGTGTTTGTTTAAAATATAGAAAGAAAACGCTCACTAATCATCTACCACCAACAACATTCTAACCTTTGTTTGGCAGTTACTTCATTTTAATCAAAAATATTTTTATCCTTGAATCTAGAGAGAGTTAAGCAAGGCAGATAAGATGAATGAAAAACTTCTATTTAAATTAACACATTGTCAAAATCAAACATTAAACTATCAAGTTTTGAGTAAGCATTGATTAAGAAAATTGTTGACTTGTGCTAAATAAATAAATAATTAGTACATCCACATGTGCCCTCAAGAACACTCGCATGGTTGCAAAGCTTGTGTTAGGCATTCAAATGATTTAATTAGGTTTACCAAACTAAGAGTTTGAAGTTGGATGGTGGTGAGAGATTAGTGAGAGAAGAAGGAGAATTAGCTACTCATAATCGAAGCAAAGAAAAAAAATAATAAGTAAAAAGTGCATAATTAAAAAGCAAGAAACTGACAAAAGAGAATTAAGAGAAAGTGGAACATTGTATTACTGAATCTGTCACCTTCAAGTACAATTTCTCCTTTTTTCTTGCAAAATTCAACTTTTGATCTAAAAGCCTAGAAAATAAAAATATGAGGAAAAGAAGACTAAAGAAAATCCTATATTCTTCTCTGATTTTCTATGTTTTGCCTCTTGCTCTAGGGGGTATTTATAGGTGAACTCCCGGAAATCTAATGAGTTGAAAGTGACTCAGTGAAACACATCATTAGATGACCCATCCTTGCTGCGTCATTAAAAGTATATTCTCAGAATCTGGGCTGCAACTGGCTGACATTTTAATTGCCGAATATGACTTATCAAATGACTAAATTAGAAATACTGATCAACATAAGTATTATAGCCCTTTAAGTCTTATTTCTGAATCATCTTACATCATCAGATTTGAGTCTCTAGAATGAAAGTAATGATAAAAATATTAAAAAGTGTTCAGTTTGAATCCGAGTCTGAATTGATTTAGAAAATCGAATTTAATTAGGATTGCTTTAAAATTTGAATTTAATTGGGATCTTTGGGATTTTTGTTCTTCTTTACCACTTAAATAGATATCTATACACTAATAAACAAATAAGTGGTCAAATAGCAAAGTATTATTAAAAATAAATATGAGAATGTGACAATAAATATGCAATATTAGTGAACAATCACTGCCCTCAAGAGGATCCTGACATTCCCCCTTACGGAAGGATCCGATATCAAGCGAGTATTTCGGAGATGCCCTACACTTCCCATCTTCATACCTCTTTTTATACTTCTTGAATTTAAACACCTTTAACATGCGTTGATAATCAGCTACAGCCTCCTGTTCATGCACTTCGGCTTCATCGAGGGCAATCTGTGTCCTACCCAAGTCATCGTTAAGATACTCTACTGCCTCCTCAAAAGCGTTCCGTTCGGATCTTAGGGTAGCTTCTACACCATCTGCGCACTGACGTGCCTCATCAAGTGCCTGCTAAGCAGCCAGCAATGCAGACTCCCTCTGATGCAGCTCGAAGTCCTTCTTCAATATCTTTGAGCCCTTTTTCACAGCTCTTCCCTGAGCCGCGCCAGCTCCTTTTCCCAACTCGAGCGACTCCTCACCTCATGGCACAAATCTTCTTTGAGCCGACTGATCTTCTCAGTCGCCATCTTCCCTGCAGCATTAAACTGCTCCATCCCCCAGCCCAAATCAGACACCTTTCCTTCTTTCACCTTCAGGATGTCCCAGTGGTCGTCCAGTAGCTTCGAGATGAGTACCGGGTCCTGAAAGGAAGGCCAAAAGTCAGACGACAGTCAAACAAATAACACCAGTCATCGCGCTACTTACTCTGAAAATCCCTTTCTTCATGCGCCGTCTCTGCTTTTTCAAGGAGAGGGCCTTGAGTTTTTCAAGCCTACGAGGAAATCTCTATACCCAAAATCCACCTTGACAGTCCCCTTTCGAGGGAACAATCTTAATTCAAGATTGGCACCGGTTCATCCCGAAGACACCTCGAGGGACTGGCGGCAGCCCTCGAGGAGCCAACACCTCCCGTTATCCTTGCACCATTTGCAAATGGAAGAAGCTCAGCAGCATCCACCCTCCACGTAAGGACCCGGGCGCAGTATCATCTAGGCTAGTAGGAGGCGCCATCACCTCAGGCCTATCCTCGGGGACCAACGTAGCAGTGGAAGGCCCTACTGGCACCACCGAAGCCGTACTTGGGATCTCTTCAGCAGTCCTGAGGGCGGGCAAAGTCCTCCAAGCATCTTCCATATGAACAGGGGATCCAACCCTACCCTTTTTGGCGATGGGTGGCTGCTCCGCGGGCACACGCGCGGGGTAGTCATTGCTTCCAACAAGCTCATCATCCACTCATCATCGATTCATCAAACTAAAACCGATGCTTTTTCTGTAAAAAGAAAACAAGACATCGAGAAACAGTTTCTACAAACAAAAAACTAGAGAAATCCAGAGCATACCCTCGGTCGTGGAAGGAGCAAAGACTGAGCATGTGCCCTCTTCTTCTTGTCGGGAACCATCTCCTTTTGGACCCTCGGCTTCTTGGGATTAATGATTGGTTGGCTAGCCCCTCGTGTAGACTCCTACGTCTCAGAGTCAGGATTGCTCTTCTCCTGAACAAACCCCTCAGGTTCAGGGACAAGCTGACCATTACTCGAAGCAAATACCCTCAGAATAACTGGCAGTACTTGAGGTCTGTTCGGGTTCAGCAGCCAACTCCAATTGTGATTATTAAAGTCAATGGCCGTCATCTCTCTCAACTTCACTTCAACATTGGTGGTAGGTAAGGTCCCCCTGCAAGTATCTGCATCCAAATTCTAGACAACCGGGATAGCCCCTTTCTCATCTTATTTAGTCGGTATCCTATGGACTGGCCACCAAACCCATGGTGTCCCACATACCGCGGTCGCTGTCAACTATGTTGACGATAATCTTTTTCACCCCGATCGGGGAACAAAGTAGCGCGCACCATCTTCCTCAGCAAGTATGCAACGCTAAAAACCTCACAATTACAAACCTCAGGAGCGTAGAAATCGCAGAGGGCTTTAAACCCCAGAACAGTACGCCAAGCCCCTGCCGATAGTTGAGAGGGGGCCACCTCACAAAAGTCAAAATGCTGCGAACGAATTTCATCATTGATAGTCTTAATCCTAGTGCTAGCATTAGGGGATGCATATACATACCCTTCTTATCAGGCGGGGCCGAGGTAACATCAACAACATTGGGAAAAACTCAATTTTTATCCTTGGGATCCAATGAAAGCCATAGCTAACCAAGTATTTACCCACCGCCTCCTGATCGCTAAGCTTGAATGCTTTTGGATCGAAGTCCATCCCAATCCTGGTACGACGGGAAGTTCTCTTTTCCTTCTCCTCCGCGATGGACTTTCCCTTATCTGATCCATCAGAAGGACCAAATTTCTCCCCTTTCTTCATTTTTAGCAAGAATAAGGAAATGGCAGATATTCAAAGATCAGAAGATCAGAAGGAGACAAGAAAGAAGAAGATGAAGCAGAAATTTGGGGAAAATGCCCAAATCCTCATAGTGTAACCCTCTTAACCCTAGGGGAATAAAACGTCACTCGATTAGTGCCCTATATGCATTATGGTGAATACAATTGACACCATCACTTCAGATACGCGGTACCCACCTCGAAGTTGCATCACCCAAGCGGCGATAATTTGATCGGCGCTTCGCCAGATGTGACACGCATTTAAAGTCTTATCAGACTGTATGGCCACACGTGCCACTACAAGACAAAATCTGAAGCGACAACAAGCACCTTGAGTCCAGGCCCAAAAAGTTTTCATTTTAGTCTACTTCCTTCTTTACATCGGATACTCCGGGAACTTAAAATCTCCTGAGGAAGAGTTTCTGACCTCTTCCGAAGAAAAGGGAGTAGAGGGGGCATCTGTATTAGTTACTTTCTGACATGCCCGAGATCGTGACACATGTCTATCCAACCTTTGGCTGTTGTGCGACGTGTGACTACTTCCAGAACGTTTAACTCGGTACCATCACCCAGTTCGAATTTCGAACTGGTCAGGCGATTAACAGAAGAATCAAATATGATTACAGAGATCTCGAGTTTTAAACTCTATCCGAATTCAAACAAGTTAGTAATCTCTTGTTGTGCCTACGACAACAACCTGATGAGGATCCCCTGAATTTTTCAAGCACCAAGAACAATCCCAAATAGCACAAAACAATCACCAGAAGAGAGCACACACGCAAACAAACAATTTAACGAGGTTCGGCCTCAATGCCTACGTCCTCGGGGCAATCCAGAAAGAGATTAATTTACTTGGAAGATGATTACAATTGCTAGCAGCCTCTTTGATTGCAAGAGAGCTCCAGCAAAACCCCAACTTTCAGATTACAAGCCCTAGAAACCAACAACAGCCCTTAAATACAACAGGTTTCCAAACCTGCAAATAGCAGCCCGCCCAGCTTGTCGGTCGACCGGGCGGTCGACCGACCCCTTCCACCGGTCGACCGGTCGGTCGACCGGGTGCCCAACAGAGAGTTGGGTGTTTACAGTCAGTCGACTCGGTCGACCGCCCGGTCGACCGATCTTCTGATACTGCGGGCGGTCGACCGGGCCGATCGACCGGCCACCTGTTTTCTGCTGCTGTTGCTATTTTCTGCTGCTGTTTCCTTTGCCTTTTCGTCGTCGACTTCCTTGGTGATCACCTCGATGACCCCTCAGCAATCCATGTCAACTTTCTCAGCAATATTCTCTCTTTCCAACAATTCTCCACCTCGGTGAAGATTCTCCAAATCTGAGCCGAATATTGACTCGAGAGCGGCTGCACCAATGTGGTTGCCTATGTACCCCTGCCCAAGGGATCAAGCCGTCCGTAGTTCATCCAAATGAGCTTCAGCAAGCTCAAGCTACCTGAAGGACATGGAGCAAAGCTTTGCAATGTGCAAACTTCACTCCCGACACCACCTTCGTAAGTATGTCGGCTGGATTCTCCAAAGTGTGAATCTTCAACAGTTCGATGTCACCTTCCTCTAGAATCTCCCGAACAAAGTGGTACCTGAATCAATATGCTTCGTCCTTGCATGATAGACCTGGTTCCTGGCCAAGTAGATGGCGCTCATGCTGTCACAGTTTATCTTCAGCAGATCCTGTTCCACGCCCAAGTCATCAAGCAACCCCTGAAGCCAGATCGCCTCCTTCATGGCCTTTGTCATAGCCATATACTCAGCCTTTGTGGTCGACAAAGCGACGGTAGACTGCAGTGTGGAGCGCCAACTCACCGGTTCCTGTGAGAATGTGAAGACATATCCCGTTGTCGACCGGCGCTTGTCAAGGTCACCTGCATAGTCTGAATCTACATACCCTATGCACTCTTGCTTTCCAGTGTTGTCCTTCTCAAACACTAGGCCTACATCAATTGTTCCTTTGATGTACCTCAAGATCCATTTCACAGCTTCCCAATGACCCTGTCCCGGATCATGCATGTATCGGCTCACCATGGAGACGGCCTGTGATAGATCTGGTCTCGTACACACCATAGCGTATATCAAGCTACCCACCGCACTGGCATATGGAACGTGAGACATATACTCACGCTTTTGAACACTCCTCGGAGACATCTTTGCAGACAATTTGAAGTGAGGAGCCATAGGTGTACTAACAGACTTGGTATCCTTGCTGATATTAAACCTCTGCAGTACCTTCTCCAAATAGCCCTTCTGAGTCAAACTCACCCTGCCAACTCTCCGGTCTCTAGTGATCTCCATGCCCAATACTTTCCTAGCTTCGCCCAGGTCCTTCATCTCAAACTCTGACGATAGATTCTTCTTCAGAGCATCAATAGCAGATCTCGACCTCGAAGCAATCAACATATCATCTACATAAAGAAGTAGATAGATATTTCTCCTGATGGTAGCCTGTTGTAGTACACACATGGATCATAGTGGCTACGTGTGTACTTCTTCTTTCTGATGAAGCTATCAAATCGCTTGTACCACTGTCTAGGAGACTGCTTCAATCCGTATAGCGACTTCTTTAGCTTGCATACTAACTCTTCCTTCCCTGCAGTCTTGTAACCTGTAGGCTGTGTCATATAGATCTCCTCCTCTAGATCGCCGTGGAGAAAGACGGTCTTCACATCAAGTTGGTCAAGGTCCAACTCATTCTGCGCAACCAAGGCTAAAAGAATACGAATTGATGAATGTTTAACCACAGGAGAGAATACCTCGTTGTACTCAATTCCTTCCCTCTGAGCGTAGCCTTTAGCCACCAACCGAGCCTTGTAGCGCACTGCATCTTCTTGGAGAGATCTTTGCTTCTTAGCAAACACCCACTTGCATCCTATGGCCTTCTTCCCCTTGGGCAATTTGGTGAGTTCCCATGTGTCGTTCTTGTAGAGAGATTGCATCTCTTCATTCATGGCTGCTTTCCACATCGTTGCTTCCGAACTGATCTCAGCTTCTCATAAGCTAGATGGAATAGCCTCTTCAACGACTGGAAGTGCATATGCTACGACCATATCAGTGGTGAGCCAACCTGGTCTCCTTGTGTTTCTCCTTGGTCTTTCAACTGCAGTAGGATCTGGAACAGTACCCATGACCTGCTCTTGACCCTGTTCAACATCTTCAGCATCTTCTTCAGCTACTCGATCACTGCCCTGTGTCACCTCAGGAATGATCCGAACTGATGCTGATTCCTCTAGAGAAGGTGGATTTGCATCAATCTCCACTTGCTGCAATAGCTCCTTGGTCTTGCTGGTCTCCACCTGCTGAGAGACCGTAGGCTTCATCAAAGAAGCCTCATCGAACGTGATATCCCTGCTGAGTATGAACTTGTTGTCCGTTGGGTCCCAAATCTTGAACCCCTTGGTTCCTCGCTTGAAGCCAACGAACACCCCCTTCTTTGCCCTTGGGTCCAACTTGTCTTCTCTGACATGGTAGTAGGCTGGACATCCGAAGACCCGTAGCAAATCATAGTCACCAGCAGCTTTTTCTGACCAAGCTTCAAGAGGAGTCTTCCCCCTATCGCAGATGACGGCAACCTATTCACGAGGTGGCATGCATACGCCAAAGCTTCAGCCCAAAACTTCTTTGACTGTCCTGCATTGGATAACATACACCGAACCTTCTCTAGCAAAGTCCGTTCATCCTCTCAGCCACATTTTGTTGTGGAGTCTCTCGTACCGTGAAGTGTCTCTCTATGCCCTCATTAAGACATAGCTATAGGAAAGGATCTGATTTGTACTCTCCTCCATTGTCAGAACGGAGAACCTTGACCTTCCTCCCATGCTTCTCTCCAGATTCGCCTTCCACTTCACGAACAGTTCTAGGACTTCATCTTTGTGTCGCATGGTGTACACCCAACAGCGCCTAGAAAAATCGTCAATGAACGACACAAATAGTGGTTACCTCCAATCGATGCAGTCTTGGTAGCTCCCCATACATCCGTGTTAACATAGTCAAGAATACCCTCTGTGCAGTGTGAAGCTGTGCCAAACTTCACCTTGGTCTTCTTGCCGATGATGCAATGCTCACAGAAATCCATCTTGCAGGTTTCGGCACCCTTCAGCAACCCTTGCCTCGCAAGAGCTTGCATTGACTTCTCTCCTGCATGTCCCAGCCTCATGTGCCACAACCGGGTTGAATCTTCCTTCGGACTGGTAGAAGCCGCCACTTGCCCTGTCACCGTACTACCCTTCAAGTAGTATAGGTTGTTCCGGCGCTCGGCCTTCAACACCACCATCGAACCTTTTGTCATTCTAAGAACTCCTTCCTTAATCGACACCTAAGGCCCAATGACTCCAAAGCTCATACGAAAATCAAGTTCCTCTTCAACTGAGGTACATACCTCACTTCCTTCAGCTCTCTCACCATCCCATCAAAGATTCTGATTGGAATAGTGCCAACACCCTCCATGATGCACGGATGATCGTCGCCCATAATGACCGAACACCTCTCCAGCTTCTCAAAACTGGTAAACGAGTCCCGATTAGGGCATACATGATATGTTGCACCTGTATCCAAGATTCACTCGTTTTCACCCGAGTAGCCTATGATGGGCGTAGTAACTGAAAAAGAGAACACTGACGAATCTGAGTCCAATCCATCTGCCTGTGATTTACTGCTTGCAGTGTTAACCACCTTTGCGAGATTTGCCTCGGATTTTGATTCTTTCTTCTTTCCCTTGAACTTCGGACAGTCCACCTTCCAGTGCCCAATCTCTCTGTAGAAAGCACACTGATTCCTTTTGAGATCCCTGAACCCTGGCCTGGACTTAGATCTTCCTCAAACCTCCTTGCCCTTCCTCGATGAACCTCTGCCTCTTACTTCCAGTGCCTCCGCCGATGAGCTTGACTTAGAAGGATGTCTCTCCTTCTTCCTCGTCTCATAACTTGTCAGTGCAGACGACACCTGATTGTAATCCAAAGTCTGCCTTCCATTGATGAAGGTCAGTGTGAATGTCTCATACTTCTCCTCTGGGAGTGAGTTCAGGAAGATGATCGTCTTGTCCTCCTCTTCTACAATGACATCCACGTTCACCAAGTCTGTAAGAAGCTTCGTGTATCGGTTGATGTGCATTCACTGTACTCCCCTTCTTCATCTGAAATCTGTACAGCTTACTCTTAAGCTGCAACCTGAACTCAACACTCTTCGTTAGGTATTTCTTCTCAAGGGTTTCCCACAGATGCTTCGCCGATGTCTCATGTTGTGCAAGGTATTTTATGTCTTGCGACAAACATGAACGTATCAACCCACACGCCGACTGTTCATCTTTGCCCACTCTTCATCAGTGAGCTCTTCTTCTTCTCCAATAGGAGAGTGTCCTCGAGGTTCGATGCATTCAGTGCATTCATAACCTCGCATTTCCACATCCCGAAGTTATTTGTACCGTTGAACTTGACAACATCAATCTCGGGTGACGATTCATGGTCTTAACCGAAGCTATTTCTTCTGCCATTGAGATTACTTGATCCTCTATCTATGCGGAAGAACAACCAACTGGAAATAGATCACTACTCAGATAAAAATTAGATTTTTTTTACCTTTCCCTTGAAACCCTAGATCGAGTTTCTCTCTGGATCTACTCCACCACAGATTCCACGAGTCCTCCTTGCGTCCTCCTGAGATCGACACACGTTCCCACGAACATGACTACCTCTGATCTGAGATCGACACACGATCTCCACCGAATCAGATCTCGAGCCCTCCGAATCTCCAGAAATCCCAAGCGAAGCCTGGAAGCTCTGATGCCACTTGTTGCGCCTACGACAACAACCTGATGAGGATCCCCTGAATTTCCCAAGCACCAAGAACAATCCCAAACAGCACAAAACAATCACCAGAAGAAAGCACACACGTAAACAAACAATTTAACGAGGTTCGGCCTCAATGCCTACGTCCTCGGGGCAATCCAGAAAGAGATTAATTTACTTGGAAGATGATTACAATTGCTAGCAGCCTCTTTAATTGCAAGAGAGCTCCAGCAAAACCCCAGCTTTCAGATTACAAACCCTAGAAACCAACAACAGCCCTTAAATACAACAGGTTTTCAAACCTGCAAATAGCAGCCCGCCCCGCTTGTCGGTCGATTGGGCGGTCGACTGACCCCTTCCACCGGTCGACCGGGCGGTCGACTGACCCCTTCCACCGGTCGACCGGTCGGTCGACCGGGTGCCCAACAGAGAGTTGGGTGTTTACAGTTAGTCGACTCGGTCGACCGATCTTCTAATACTGCGGGCGGTCGACCGGGCCGGTCGACCGGCCACCTGCTTCCTGCTGCTGTTGCTATTTTCTGCTGCTGTTTCCTTCGTCTTTTCATTGTCGACTTCCTTGGCGATCACCTCGACGACCCCTCAGCAATCCATGTCAACTTCCTCAACAATATTCTCTCTTTCCAACATCTCTTGGGAGAGGTTTATCCTTATCTATAGCCGAGCGCAAACCACAAGACAAAGATGGACTCTCTCTTATATCGATTCAAACCAGGGTGTTCGGCTCAACCGTTATCAAGACACGAAACTAAGGTATTCAAATTGAGCAGGATTTTCTAACCTTATCTATTGGACATGACTTGTATAAATAGAGGATCCCTTCCAACAAGTAAGAGATCAAATTCACCCGATTCCAGAGAACCCTATTGTAATCGCTATTGACATAGTGAAAATTCTCTCTCCGTGATTTTTTTTTCCTTTCAGGTTTTTTTCACATATTTTCATTGTGTTTGCGATCGACTTTTATTGGATTTGACTATATCCACTTCCCATCTTGGTCCATGGACTGATTTCTTAGAAATTACCCACTGCACATATTCATACATGATGAGGATTCTTTTATTTAATGACAAACAACATGTTTTTCCTTTTGAAAAAATATTTTCCTATGTGCGCTTTGACCAGTACTTAAGAGCCAAGTCATAATAGTTACAAGTAATTTGAAAAGAATCATGCATAATTTTATTCGTTCGAGTTTAAATCGCTAATAATTTATTACCTATAGTTAATTATACAATTCGAACTAAACGAAGAGAGTGACTACAATTGGCCAATTGACTTATCAGAGCTTCTTTGTAAACGAAATTTATTAATAGAAGATGTTACAAAAATAGCTGTTAGAAAACGGTGAATTATGACTATGCTAGAAGTGTCTGAGATGACTGATGCGTTTGTCAATAATCAGGTAACGCAAAAAGCCTCCTATTTTTCTGTTGAGTGTGAATATTTTATGTTATCTGTAGGATACGTTTTTGATTTTATCTTTATTTATTTATTTATTTTCATTTTTAATATTTTTTGGGTTTGGTGGGTTTTTTTTTTTTAGGGGTTGGTTTGGTGGTGCTGCGGTTTTAAAAGGTTCTAAAACTCAACTAGGAAACTAATAAAAACTTACATCTCATTGTCTTATAATTTTGGAGGTTCTTGTCTTTTTAGAATAAAGAGATCGTCAGGGACTACAAAATCATTCATTACATTTTTTGAGTTTAAAAGAAATCTTAATTAAAACTAAGTTAATTAAATTGATAGTTGTGGTGGTGATTTTTCATCACAAATGATTGGACGATTGATCCCCACCACAAGTGAGAAATGAAGTGGCGTATTGCACGTAAATAAAGCACAATACATAAAAGTGGGGCACACATGATTTTCTGTGGAAATTCTTAATCCGGAAAAACCACGAAAAGGAGAAGAAATTTCACTATAATTCTTAGGCAACAAGAATTACTGGAGTCTAGAGGATGTGTACAGACTGGTACCCGATCAGAATAAGAATCATAATTCAGAGTGCAAAAGTCCTCAGAGTCTCAAAAAGAAAATATTTTTTCGTTGGAGAATGAGGTCTTCTTATACTTGACTGAGCGGTAGACCTGGGGGCAGATGGATACGGGTGAGATCTTCGTAACTGCATGATTTGCACATATCGATGTTGTAATGACCGTGATCAATGGTGCTGGTTTGTTAGGATGGCATTAAAGAAATCTGTCACTATTCATAACTGCTTGCTCTGAGTGGTGTCGCACATTATGAACGTGGAGAAAAATAAAGTTGCTTAGCTAATGACGAAGATAGGGTGATCAGTTGTTAGAGTTGCTTGGTTCGAAGCTGAAGTCTTCGAAACAGAGGGAGCCTCGGAGTGGAGAGATTTTGAAGAGGTTAGGTATAGCTTGGATTTCGGAGGAAAGCTCTAATGTATCTCAGAGAGTTTGAATGTGATGAACACGAGTCGTCATCTTGGACGGGGTCAGATTTTGACCACAAAAGATGCCCCCACTCTTTCGATTGTCGGATCCTACGGATGGGAAGTTGGAAGAGCGGAGTTGGCATGAGACCTTTTAATGCCTTAAGTTCATCTTGATGTTCGTGGGCATACGAGAATCTGGATCATAAATGCGGATCTTTAAGATTTAATTGCAGGTTGTACAACTGACTGCCAGCTGTCGCATTGGTCGGCTAGATCTTTCTAGGGTCGGATCATGTGTCCCTTCGAATCCATGAATCATAATGACTTGGAGGTAGTGATTGGGAAATCGAGAGTATGAAAATTTGTTATCTGAAAGTAGGTTTATTTCTCTGGCTTCTCGCAATTTAACCGTGGTAGCAGTGGTTATGCGGTTCGTGATCCACAAGGGGGGATGCGATGCAACTTTTTTGGTATATTTTAAATGACTAAATTGGTTATGTTATTCTCTTTGTTTTGAAAAAGATAAAATGAAAATGATGTTAAATTAGAATATGGAGTCGGAAGAAGGAAAAAAAAGGTATAAGTTTGTATTTTTGGTTTTTAAAAGAGAATTAAAAGGAAAAAAATTATGGCTAAAACCTATTAAGTGTTCCAATAATAGTACTTGCCTCTTTAGAAGATTGTCTAATTTCACATCTTTGGCAACAGTTCACTTTAAATTGAAGGCAATCAGTGCATAACTCATAAGCAGAGACTAGATTTCATCCACATAATATCATCAAAACTCAAGGAGCAAGCATGATCCATTATCATGAGCTATCATTGGCACTCACAATGGCATGGCCATTCATGCTGTAAGATTCATATGGATTTAGAAACCAAAAGAGAAGAAAGTAGTCTAGAAGGTTAATAGACTTAAACCATGAAGAAAAATGCACAAAAATAAAGTAAAAGCAATTTTTGATTAGATAAAGAAACAATAAGAAAAAGGAGAAACTTACATCAATTGTCACACTTGAATCCACTCTCTCTTTTTCTTATGAAGATCTCTAATCTAAATTACGCAGAAATAGAAAATAAAAGAAAAATCTAAACAAACATAATCTCTTTGACTCTGCCTCTGACAAGGTATTAAAAGAACGCTTAGGGATCTGAGGAATCAGAGTCTCACACCAAAACGCTGACTCATAGGCCTTAGGATTGCCGTGTTTACGCGAGAAATTAGGGGAAAATGGAAAAATTCTTCTCTGCTAATGTCGTGTTTTCTTCTGCAATTTCTCCTTGTCCAGTAACCTAAAGGTATATTCTCAGAATTGTAATTTGAAAAGTGGATATTCTGAGAATATTCTTTCCTTCTCTTGACTTGAATTAGCATCATTTGGGCTTTTTGGGTTTTCTTCTCCTTAAACACAAATAATAAATCTGCACACATTAACTAAAGAAAAGGTCAAATAGTATAGTTTTATTTAAAATAAATGGGGACAATGTGGTATAAAATATGAAAAATTGATGAGTAATCACACCCACACGCCTTTCTCTTGCTCACCCACGAGCAAAATAAATGAAAAGAAAAACTAAACTAACTTAATCTAATTCACTTTCGTAAGAATCACAGTTGTCTTAGCATGTGCAACAGGTCATTAAACCTCTAGTTTATTCCTAAAGGACAAGTTTTGTCTCGTGAGGTTTTCAGTGAATTACTCTAATAAAATCCATAAAAAAATAAAAATAAAGTGTTAGTATTTGCAAAAACGCATTTTGAAAGAGAGAAAATATTTGAAAGATTTTTACAAAAATCAATTAATCTATATGCCTTATGATCACAAAACTATTCATTTTTATACTTAGTGTTTATGCAAAAAATTGTTATCAATCAAGGTGAGAATTCAAACTATATTTCTCATTTAGTATATTATTTTATCTTAAATCATATGCACCCTTTGTGACCGTGAATGTTTTAACTAAGGATTCTTCGACCCTAACTCTTATGTCTTATTTTTCATTTTATAGCGGTAATATCTCTTAGTTCTATTAGGCCTTTTATTTTACCAATGTAACGAGCCTTAGGTCGATGACTTCCAAACCGGACAGTTTTTGGGCACCGGGTGAGAAAACACCCTTAGAACATTAAGGAGTCAAGCAAACAAGGTAACAAAAATAAGGTTTTATTTGTGACATTGACCACTTTTAGGCGTAATTACTTATGCTTCATAAGGCACAACTATCCAACTTAATTAGAGAATTTTTTATATGTTTATAATTTCTTTTTTTTCTTTTTTTATTAAGACACAAGAGTCGTTGTTTTGAATTCAAAGTGTGTAAATACATGTGTAAATATTCATCAAGGTAAAAATTAAGACTAAATTTTCCAATTTTTCCTCCCAATCATAGAAATCAAACAAATAATCTTATTTTGACTAAGTATTAAGAAATCCTAATTATGATTCACCTAATCCTTAAGATTAACATAATTGTTTTTACAAAAATAAATCAAAATATTATTTTTCTTTTCAAAAAGTTTTTTATTTATACATAAATGTAGAAGAAAACCTATGTTATGTTAGTGAAACCCTCCCTCACACCTATCTCATGCATTGTCCTATACGTATGAATTAATGCATATATGCATGAAAAAGAGAAGAGAAGAAAAGATGTTACCTCATCGTAGTGGTGCTGGTAGTGGTGTGATTGGTGCAAGCGTTGCTACCCAATCTAATGAATGTGTTGTTCAAAGAAACCCAGCTTTGACCTGTAACCCATTAATATTGTTATAACCCCCAAAATAAATAGGATCATGCAAGATCCTATCGTGAAAATCACTCGGTTAAATGACCAATCTTGATAAACCATCTCAGAGTAAAATTGTTCAACACCTTGATCAAACGAAGGAATGTGATTTGGTGAAACGGTTGATTTGAACTCGAGAGTGAAAATTTTGGGAACCAATACAGCCTCATGGAATTGATTTATATCAAGTCTAGATTCTAAAATAGGGTATGGATCAAGAGTTGAGTTTAAATCACTTTCATAGGAATCATGATTGCACTTAGCAGGTGCAACAAGCCGTTAAACCTCTAGGTTATCCTTAGAGGACGAGTTTTGTCTCGTAACGATTTTCAATGAATTGCACCCACAAAATTCATAAAAAGAAAAACAAAGTGTTAGTGTTTTCGAATACTTATTTTTGAAAGAGAAAAATATTTGAAAGATTTTTGCTCAAAATTTAAGCTATATATAAGTATTAAGTTCATCAAATAATCATTCCTAAACTTAGTCTTGATGCAAAAAGTTATAGTCATTATAGGTAAAGTTTCAAACTGAGTTTCTCATTAGTCTATCATTTTATCCCGAATAGTATGCACCCTTGTGATCGTGAATTTTGACTCAAGATTTTTTAACTCCAACTCTTATACCTTATTTTTTTATTATTATTTTTATGATTGATTTTATCCCTTTGTTTTATTAGGCTTTCAAATTTACCCATGTAGCAAGTCTTTAGCTGTTGACTCCCAAACCTGATGTTTTAGGGTACCAGGTGAGAGAACACCCTTAGAACTTAAGAACTTAAGTAAACAGGGCCACAAAACTAAAATTTTATTGGTGAAATGAACCACTTTTAGGCGTGAAAATTTATGCTTTATGAGGCACAGTTATCTAGCATAATCAGAGGATTATTTATTTTTTCTTTTTTTTAGTAAAACACAAGAGTCTTTGTTTTGAATCCTAAGTGTGTACGTGCTCATATAAAGTGCATATTTCATCAAGATAACAATCAAGACTAAATTACTTTTTCAGTTTTTCTTCCGATACCTAAAGTCAAATAAATAATTATATTTCGATCAATTGTAAGAAATCCTGTAACGCCCCGATCCTGCGGGTACGGAGACGTTACTGCGACGTATATACGCAGGTCAGAAATACCCTGACGTATATACGCTAAGCATCAGTACAGGCAAGAATCAGAGTACGGAAGCAAGTGGTGCATTATACATTCCAACACATGAGTACAATTACAAAGTTATCACCAGAGGTGACAAATATTACAGGAATATTACATCACCAATATGGCGCAAGTGCGAGAATACAAGGAGATGGTACAAGTATGAACAGTACAAAAGGAGGCTCAGAGTCACAACAGGAAAACTCTAGAGCCGAACAAGGGGGCCTGGAAGGATAAGGCTCTGGACAGTCTGCTGGAGATCCACGCTACCGCTGCGCCACTTTGATCAGCAACTGGGAGAATTTACACGCTCCAAGCTCCAAGACCTGGACATGAGGATCCAGAGGAGTCAGAACTCCCCGGCGAGTGGTGATGCGAAAGCCAGATGGCGAGCATAGGGAAGCACAAGTGTATCGATAAATCTGGATCATAAATATGAAAACCGTGTCGTAGGCACAAGCATGCAGGAGCAAGTAGATATATAATAAGTGATGTCAAGCAGGGAATACTCATGGTATGATAAGATAAGGGGAGGTAACAAGACGAGAAGTAAAGTAGATAGGGCAACACCAGTTATCTCCTAAGCTAACATAAAACCGATAAAACCGAATAAAACTGATTACGAGCAAATCTGATTGTACAGGTTTAGGCCACGGCTCCATGAGATTAGTACGTCGAAGGAATAATGCAAACAAGGAAACCCTCATCTATATACCTTTATCCCATGTTACCGTAATCCAAGCGCGTACAACCTGAGTTACAGAACAGCACAACAAATTGCATATTAACATCTTATTATAATTGGGGCCGTCTAAGTTCTAGGCTTCAGTATGTGTCCCATTCCACATACTTCCACTCACAACTTATAGAGCAAGTTATTTGGAAACTGATAAAGTTCGATAAATCATGTTTCGGATGGGCCCCGTACATGCCCGGGACAACAGTCCAGGAGTATCCGGTGCTGAGCCGGAACGTACTGCTAGGTACCGGGACTTATTTACGCCCGAATAGGAATAGAGTATCGCAGATCCCATAGAAATAGGCCTAGGGCGTGTGCATACCCGGCAGGAATAAACAGGAGTAGGGGTGCCAGCACACCCCACGGAATCCCTGGTGGCCGCCAGGTGATCCCTCAAGTATGTGGCCACGCGTGACTCGATAAGACCACCATAAACATGATTAATCAGGGCCCATCAGTTTCCCCCAAACCGGGTACAAGTTGTCTTATAATAATTTAATATGTAGTTGGCAATTCACAGGAATAAGAGGGTCAGGACATGATCAGGAATTCAGCAGTTCATGAATACTATAGGTTCGGGTCACTGTATATATAATACAGGATAACAAGTACAGTATTCCCGTAAATGTGATAATCACAGGTCAAGTATTAATATGTCAGGAGGCAGATGGTAAGTCATGTTATAATGAGGAACAAGCGCTAAGTAGTAAATCATGTCAGGTTGTAACACGTCAGTTGTCAAGTATGATACAAACAGGTGTATGTCAACAGTTAATATAACAAGTATGTACATCACAATACCAAACGAGAATACCGATATAAATACATAATGTTATGCAAGTCAACCCGACGATGCGGGAAAGTCCAATGGGAAAGCGAGAACACTCGCCTAGAACTTCAGAAAACGCCGTGAAATCCAAAGCTCTGGAATCCAGGAAATCAACGCGTAAACGCGTTCAAATAGAAAGGAGAAGAGAATGGAGACGCGGGAATCGCAGACGCGGGAATAGCAGGCGCGGGAATCACAGACGCGAAAAATAGCAGACGCGGGAAATGGCAGACGCGGGAAATAGGAAGAGGGATGGCAGACGCGGGAAATAGGAAGAGGGACACAGGCTTTGGAATTTTAAGGAAAGGAAGAAAAAGAAGGAAAGAAAAGAAGGAAAGAAAGAATGAATGAAGGGAAGAAAAGAAAGAAGGAAAGGAAAGAAAAGAAAGAAGAATGGAAGGGAGGTGGTCGGTCATGGCCGGCGGTCACCGGCGACGGCCGGAGTTGGCCGGAATTGGCCGGAAACCGGTAGCCCAAGAGATATGTGGAGGGGTGCAAGTGTAGTTAGAATGGAAAAATTGGAGTTTTGGAAATGGTGTTTCGGAGAGCGACGAGTAGGTCCGTTGGAAAGAGAATGACGAGGAGAAGAAGATGGTGTGTTTCGTGGTGGTCAAGGCGGTGTAGGTGGTGGTGGAGATGGAGGAGAAGGTGGTGGTGGAAATGGGTTATTTGGTGGAAAGAGAGGAAGAAGAAGGTGGTGTTGGTGGAGTTATGGTGGTTGTTGTTGTTGGAATGGAGGAGGAGATGGAGGAGGAAGAGGTGGAGAAGTTGGTGGAAGAAGTTGGTGGAGGAGATGGTGGTGGAAATGGAGGGGGAGTGGTGGGGCATGGCCGGCCAATAGGAAGGCAATGGCTATTTTGGGCTTGCTGTTTTCGTGGCCTGCTGTAAACAAAGAAGAAGAAAGAATGAATAATGAAAGAGAGAGAAGGAGTGGGGGTATTTATATAAGGGTATGATTATTATTACAAGTGTGCCATTTGGCTAACCAAAGAAACTTGCGTCCCTTTAAAACAAGAGGGCTGCGTCTCATAAAGTGAATACCCGCGTCTGGCAATTGCCCAGACGCGGAGATGAAATTCACGTTTGGGAAAAACGCGAATACTGCGTTTACAGAAAGGACAAAAGTCAGATTTGACTTGATTGGAATTGATTAGCAGTGCATTAAATGCAATATGGAGAGGATCTCTGCATTTAATGATGAATCCATGTTGGTGAAACTCGCGTCTAGCGAGGAGAGAGAAAAATGAAAAAAAGAGAAAAGTAAAATATCTGGATAAAATTCCGGTATCTGGGAAAACACCGAAAACTCCGGAAAAGTCCAAAAATTTGAGTAGCTTGGAAATCTTCCCAAAAATTCTCAAAAATGATAAATATTATTTAAAGATTTTTGGTGAAATCGATTTTCAGAAATTTGATCTCATTTTCAAAATAAAAATCCTAAAGTCAACCGTTGACACCGGTCTACACTGGGTCGGCCGTATTTTGATAAAATCTGAAAAATCCCAGAAAATGTCTGAAAGAAGAAAATATAATTTTAAGAAGAAATACGAAAGCGGAATCTAGAAATTTGATTCCAATTGTAAACTAAAATTCCTGGAATCAACCAGTGAT
Organism: Agave tequilana; assembly: GCA_038442645.1. Lineage (NCBI taxonomy): Eukaryota > Viridiplantae > Streptophyta > Magnoliopsida > Asparagales > Asparagaceae > Agave > Agave tequilana. The sequence continues at coordinate 411,228 of JAVJIF010029939.1, forward strand.
ACTGGCCGACACCAAATCCAGTGGAATTTCGATAAATTTAGAAAATTCTCAGAAAAAGTACTTAGATAGAAAATGTGATTTTAAGAAGTTACCGGAAAGCCATTTTTAGAATTTCAACTCCGTTTGTAAATTAAAAATCTGAGAATTGGTCCACGGTATTGGTCGACCCCGGTTTTGAAGATTTTCAACTTAATTCAGGAAATTTCAGAAAATCACGAAAAATGTAGAATATTAGAAAATGATGTTTGAAACTGAAATCGGTCAAATCAGAATACCAGAAAGTCCAAATCGAGCAATACTCTAGGATCGGTCCCCGGGTTCAGAGAAGGGCAGACTCTGAGTCCGTGAATCCGGATCCAAGACAAAATGATCATATAAATAATTCATAATACAAAACAAATAGAGGAAGTAAATCAAAAAATATGATCGAAAATCTGAATACGCAACTAAGTACGTATTCCGGGAGCGGGGTGTTACATTCCATCCACATTATAAAAAATTGTGTCCTCGCAATTTCGATAAGGGGTAAAATGAACACAAGAGGGACATGGACGGGAATTATACCAATCAAGATATGAAGCACTATAGGTAGGGCTCTCAAGTCGACTGAACAATAATCTGAATGTAAACGTCTTCTGCACTTCCTGCTGTATGAATCTTCAAATGATGCCAAATAATACTGATTGATAACACTGCTTAGCAATAGAATTCCCGCTGTACTGCATACTTGATAACTTTCCGAGAATAGGCCAGAATACTAAAGATAAAGAAAACCCTGATAGTATTGAGCATAATAAAGAAGACCGATAATTAAGAATTCCGAATACCAGACATCGATCACTCTGAAAGATATAGTCGAGAATATAGAATAACCGTAGAAAATCCGGATACCGCCTTCTGAAAGAAACTCGATCGTTGATCAATGTCGAGAATGCCCGAGCACCATAGAGTTGACTGAAAAGATCATATAATAGCTTCATTCAAAACTAGCCACTACCTCTCTAGTATAGCCATATCTTAAGTTGGTATAAAGGCTACGAAAAACCAAAACAGGGGAAAGATGGAAGGGATTAGGAATCAAAGAAAGGATGATCAAGAAAGAATAGATAACTCTGTACTTGTAGTTGGACTGTATAACCAGGACTCATGCATTCCAGTTGCAAATTTTTTTACCATTAATTTGCCATCTGGACGTACTGAGGATGTAAGAGCCTAGGCTCTGATACCACCCTGTAACGCCCCGATCCTGCGGGTACGGAAACGTTACTGCGACGTATATACGCAGGTCAGAAATACCCTCACGTATATACGCTAAGCATCAGTACAGGCAAGAATCAAAGTACGGAAGCAAGTGGTGCATTATACATTCCAACACATGAGTACAATTACAAAGTTATCACCAGAGGTGACAAATATCACAGGAATATTACATCACCAATATGGCGCAAGTGCGAGAATACAAGGAGATGGTACAAGTATGAACAGTACAAAAGGAGGCTCAGAGTCACAACAGGAAAACTCTAGAGCCGAACAAGGGGCTTGGAAGGATAAGGCTCTGGACAGTCTGCTGGAGATCCACGCTACCGCTGCGCGACTCTGATCAGCAACTGGGAGAATTTACACGCTCCAAGCTCCAAGACCTGGACATGAGGATCCAGAGGAGTCAGAACTCCCGGGCGAGTGGTGATGCGAAAGCCAGATGGCGAGCATAGGGAAGCACAAGTGTATCGATAAATCTGGATCATAAACATGAAAACCGTGTCGTAGGCACAAGCATGCAGGAGAAAGTAGATATATAATAAGTGATGTCAAGTAGGGAATACTAATGGTATGATAAGATAAGGGGAGGTAACAAGACGAGAAGTAAAGTAGATAGGGTAACACCAGTTATCTCCTAAGCTAACATAAAACCAATAAAATCGAATAAAACCGATTACGAGCAAATCTGATTGTACAGGTTTAGGCCACGGCTCCACGAGATTAGTACCTCGAAGGAATAATCCAAACAAGGAAACCCTCATCTATATACCTTTATCCCATGTTACCGTAATCCAAGCGCGTACAACCTGAGTTACAGAACAGCACAACAAATTGCATATTAACATCTTATTATAATTGGGGCTGTCTAAGTTCTAGGCTTCAGTATGTGTCCCATTCCAAATACTTTCACTCACAACTTATAGAGCAAGTTATTTGGAAACTGATAAAGTTCGATGAATCATGTTTCGGATGGGCCCCGTACATGCCCGGGACAACGGTCCAGGAGTATCCGGTGCTGGGCCGGAACGTACCGCTAGGTACCGGGACTTATTTACGCCCGAAAAGGAATAGAGTATCACAGATCCCATAGAAATAGGCCTAGGGCGTGTGCATACCCGGCAGGAATAAACAGGAGTAGGGGTACCAGCACACCCCATGGAATCCCTGGTGGCCGCCAGGTGATCCCTCAAGTATGTGGCCACGCGTGACTCGATAAGACCACCATAAACATGATTAATCAGGGCCCATCAGTTTCCCCCAAACCGGGTACAAGTTGTCTTACAATAATTTAATATGTAGTTGGCAATTCACAGGAATAAGAGGGTCAGGACATGATCAGGAATTCAGCAGTTCATGAATACTATAGGTTCGGGTCACTGTATATATAATACAGGATAACAAGTACAGTATTCCCGTAAATGTGATAATCACAGGTCAAGTATTAATATGTCAGGAGGCAGATGGTAAGTCATGTTATAATGAGGAACAAGCGCTAAGTAGTAAATCATGTCAGGTGGTAACACGTCAGTTGTCAAGTATGATACAAACAGGTGTATGTCAACAGTTAATATAACAAGTATGTACATCACAATACCAAACGAGAATACCGATATAAATACATAATGTTATGCAAATCAACCCGACGATGCGGGAAAGTCCAATGGGAAAGCGAGAACACTCGCTTAGAACTTCGAAAAACGCCGTGAAATCCCAAGCTCCAGAATCCAGGAAATCAACGCGTAAACGCGTTCAAATAGAAAGGAGAAGAGAATGGAGACGCGGGAATCGCAGACGCGGGAATAGCAGGCGCGGGAATCACAGACGCGGAAAATAGCAGACGCGGGAAATGGCAGACGCGGAAAATGACAGACGCGGGAAATGGCAGACGCGAAAAATAGCAGACGCGGGAAATAGCAGACGCAGGAAATGGCAGACGCAGGAAATGGCAGACGCGAAAAATAGCAGACGCGGGAAATGACAAACGCGAAAAATAGCAGACGCGGGAAATAGCAGACGCGGGAAATGACAGACGCGGGAAATAGGAAGAGGGACGCAGGTTTTGGAATTTTAAGGAAAGGAAGAAAAAGAAGGAAAGAAAAGAGAAGGGAAGAAAGACTGAATGAAGGGAAGAAAAGAAAGAAGGAAAGGAAAGAAAGAAAGAAGAATGGAAGGGGGGGTCGGTCATGGCCGGCGGTCACCGGCGACGGCCGGAGTTGGCCGTAATTGGCCGAAAACCGGTAGCCCAAGCGATATGTGGAGGGGTGCAAGTGTAGTTAGAATGGAAAAATTGGAGTTTTGGAAATGGTGTTTCGGAGAGCGACGAGTAGGTCCGTTGGAAAGAGAATGACGAGGAGAAGAAGATGGTGTGTTTCGTGGTGGCCAAGGCGGTGTAGGTGGTGGTGGAGATGGAGGAGAAGGTGGTGGTGGAAATGGGTTATTTGGTGGAAAGAGAGGAAGAAGAAGGTGGTGTTGGTGGAGTTATGGTGGTTGTTGTTGTTGGAATGGAGGAGGAGATGGAGGAGGAAGAGGTGGAGAAGTTGGTGGAAGAAGTTGGTGGAGGAGATGGTGGTGGAAATGGAGGGGGAGTGGTGGGGCATGGCCGGCCAATAGGAAGGCAATGGCTATTTTGGGCTTGCTGTTTTCGTGGCCTGCTGTAAACAAAGAAGAAGAAAGAATGAATAATGAAAGAGAGAGAAGGAGTGGGGCATTTATATAAGGGTATGATTATTATTACAAGTGTGCCATTTGGCTAACAAAAGAAACTTGCGTCCCTTTAAAACAAGAGGGCTGCGTCTCATAAAGTGAATACCCGCATCTGGCAATTGCCCAGACGCGGAGATGAAATTCGCGTTTGGGAAAAACGCGAATACTGCGTTTACAGAAAGGACAAAAGTCAGATTTGACTTGATTGGAATTGATTAGCAGTGCATTAAATGCAGTATGGAGAGGATCTCTGCATTTAATGATGAATCCAGGTTGGTGAAACTCGCGTCTAGCGAGGAGAGAGAAAAATGAAAAAAGAGAAAAGTAAAATATCTGGATAAAATTCCGGTATCTGGGAAAACACCGAAAACTCCGGAAAAGTCCAAAAATTTAAGTAGCTTGGAAATCTTCCCAAAAATCTCAAAAATGATAAATATTATTTAAAGATTTTTGGTAAAATCGGTTTTCAGAAATTTGACCTCATTTTCAAAATAAAAATCCTGAAGTCAACCGTTGACACCGGTCTACACCGGGTCGGCCGTATTTTGATAAAATCTGAAAAATCCCAGAAAATGTCTGAAAGAAGAAAATATAATTTTAAGAAGAAATACGAAAGCAGAATCCAGAAATTTGATTCCAATTGTAAACTAAAATTCCTGGAATCAACCAGTGATACTGGCCGATGTTTTCCATTATGTTTGCAAAGGGGGAAAACTTACAAATAAAAGTTTGAGGAGCGAAATTACAAGTATTCTCAAAAGATTACAAGTAGATCTCCTCAGAGATTCTGGAAAATGTGCCGATAGGAGTCTGGTCAGCGCGCGACCACTTTGTCCCTTTGACGATGCGAGCGATGAGATTCCCTTCTCGCCTGGTTCCGGGAATCAGAGAATAGAGGATTGGTAGAACCCTCTTGCTACTTCTCAAAACTGCCTTCTGTGAGGAATTCCTTCTCGCCTGGTTCCGGAGATTCCTTGAAGAAAAGAGGTTGCTAGGGTATCACCACCCTGAAAAGAGAAGTATTTCTCTTGAAAGGTCTCTGAATTAGAGAACGCACGATGCGTTATGAAGAAGTCTCTGCTTGTGGAGTCTTCTCTCTTATGCGATCCTTTTGTGCGATCCCTTTGTGCGATCCCTTTGTGCGATCCCTTCTCCCTTGTGCCCCTGACGGGCTATTTATAGGGAGAGCAAGGGTATAATCGTCCCCTTGAAGATATGGAAACAGATTGAACCGAATCTGTTTGAATCTGAAAGTAGCCTTGCTGAGAGGCTAGGATAGCTTCTGCGGAGCTAGAATTGGCAGGTCAGTTGATCTGTTTTGATCCTTTCCATATTGCTGGGAGATTCTCCTTGATCCTCTTACTCGTTTCAAAAGAGTCAAGAGATAGCGGCAATCACCTGCCGTATTTGAATCCTGATTGGATTAGATTTGATTGAATCCAATCTCATCAGGAGATTTGATTGGTCAAAGGTTGACCATAGCAGGCTGATAGCGGAGCTGCCCGCTTTAAGCTCATAGCGGAGCTAGAGGCAATCTTTGGCGAGGTCCGAAAAGAGGCTTTTCGGCGAAGCTGTCAGTTAGCTTCCTGGCGAAGTTGGATGATGCTAGCCTCTCAATCGAGGCTATCTCCTTGGGCTAATGTAATGCTAAATGCTAGCATCTTAGACCTGCTGAGGTCTGTTTAGAAATAATCCGGGTTCACTGTTCTGCTTGCTGGATCAGTGGAGTCCAAGCCGCTTCCTTGTCCCTTGGAGGTGGGTGAAAACTGGTCTTCAGCTCGTCTTGTCCCTTGTCTTTTGTAAATGTCAATAAGTTTAGACATCGTTCGGACCAATGAGAATCTTGTCTTTTTTAAGTGTCAACAAGACCCCCTTCAAAGTTTTCGAGAGTCTGCAATAGCTCAGACTCCGAAACACTTTGAACTGCTGTGATGGTGGTGTGGAGTATGAACATCGCCATGATGGTTGAGTTCAGCTTCGCTTTCAAACCTGCTTTGGGATGAATTCGCCGAAGAATTGTACTGGTTCGCGAGTAGCTTCGCGTCGGGGTAGCTCCGCATCTGGGCTTCCAAGAAATAAGTTCGCTTTGGAACTCCTGTTGCCTTTTCAAAGCCAACTGCCGTGGGGTGGTTACGAGGAGGATCATTCCTTCTTTCGCGCCAATCGAGGGAGATGTTCTCCGATTTGCACGTTTCCAAGGGAAAATACTCCCTTTCTTCAAGGCGCCATGAATGCCTTTCATGAGGGAGACGTTTTCTCCCTTTGCACGGTTCCAAGGGAAAACCGTCCCTTCCATCAAGGCGCAATAAATGCCTTGAATGCGCTCGTGCTTCCACGCTTGGGGTGAGAGTGCTCAGGCCATGGGGCCTATAAATAGGACACTTGAGGTCCTCTGAAGAGAAATGTTTTGCCTTCCTTCTCTTCTCTTGGTTGTGAGAGATACTCAGATCTCTGAATTAGTGGGAAAACCCACTCTGGTTGTCTAACCGGCCAAGGACCAGTAAGTCTTGATCGTTCAACGACTTCACCGATTTTAGGGAATTCATCTCCCTTGGTTTAGCTTTGACAGCTGCTTTAGGGATTGGCTTCCCTTGCTCTTCTTCTTGCACTTGGCTGATCTGCAGAGAAGAATTTCAGCACAGCTTTCTGTGAAGCTATCATCTTGATTTGATCAGAGAAAGATCACTGCATGTTAAGTTCGCTACACAGGCAGAACTTAGGACTTGGTCTCTTCAAAGGTTGAGCCAGTCTTGCCATATTGGTGAGTGTTGAGACTGTTCCTCACAAGATCAGTCTGACTTTGCCATAGAGGTGAGGCTAGGACTTGGCGTTTGCTGAGCCAGCCATAGTTGCTGCGCAGGCGGGGCTTATCCTCTGCTTTGACTGAAGTCGGATCACTTTGCCGCTGAAGAATCTGACTTAATGTTTTTGCAGCTCTTTCTGTGCTTGGCTGCTAACTTGCTCTAATTTGCCTTGCAGTGAGCTATGCTTGCCAGTCTGGTAACTTGATGGAAGAAACCATGAAATCGCCTTATGCTTCCCGGTTGAAGCTTCACTTTTAAGCAGGAGGAATAATTCGGGGCAGCGGGTGCGTGTCCCAAAGGCCGTTGGCAGCCTCTTATACGAGATGATTCGTTCTAAGGTGAGGCTGGTAGCCGCTTTGTCGGAGATGATCCGCTTCGGGGTAGTGGGCGTCACCTGTGAGATCACTGACATCATTGCCGACTTTCAACTTTGGTGGCCTTTGGGGGCGATCCACTTCAGGAAAGTGGGCATCGCGCCTGTTAGATCACTGGTACCACTGCCGATTCCCATTATACGTGATCTATCGTGTTGGCGGCGATAGGTTTTTATTGCCAGGCTTCAACAAAAAATGGCCTGGCAAGATCTGCCATTTTGTGGAGAAAAATGACCGTGTCCTTGTGGCGCCACTGACTACGGCCCTATGCAGGAGGAAGGCCCTTCCTGTCCCGTTGGTCTGGCCTGGGAGCAGATAAAACCGCTTGTATGCGAATGACCTTGTTAGGCAAATTGGTGTGTTATATGAAACACAACTTTGATGTAATATCAAATGTACCCTTGCTTTTGAATCAATGAAAGTTCATCGTCTGATCATCTGACTTTTGCTTACTTTCACTGAGAGTTTGGCCATTGCTGGGCTAAACTGTGTGCGGAGCTAAGGACATAGTCCTTCCTTCAAATGCTCTTCGCGAGACTGGTGTGTACCGCGAGCAGCACGCTTTTTAGAGGGCTAAGGTAGGCTTTTCATCGAAGCCCTTGAAGGATTGTGCGAAGTCCGCACTTTTGCACTAGTGTGAAGTTAACTCTTAGTAGAGTTGAACCGGCGCTTCTCGGGAAGGCGCTTCGGGCGCTGTTTCGAATTAATTCGAAACGGCGGCATGGGCCTTTTTTCGAGGCCTCGTTTCAGGCGCTGATTGGCCTATAAAAGCCCGATCGGGCTGAATATGGAAAGGTCTTCCTTTTTTTCAGAGAACTTTCTATCTCTTCCTCTTCTTCTTCCCTTTCATTCAGAGATCTTCGAGGACTCTAGCAACTCTTCAATGGCGCCCAAAAGACGAGCGGGTAAGGAAGCAGCGACTTCTGCAGCGGAGGGCGTTCCTCCTCCGGTCATCGAGCGACCTGTCGCTGGTAAGAGACTCTTCTTAGAGATGGTGGTCTTGCTCCTTTGGAGTCGATATTTGTCCATTAGGACGATCGAGTATGATCTGTCCTTATCAGGAAACTCGTTTCCTTCAACTTCCCTATTTTGCTTGCACCAGGGAGTTAAGAACTGAACAGTTCTTCTTTGGGCTTTCGCACGAAGCCATAACTTGGGCCGTCTCCGTACAGTTTGAGGAAAAAGACTTGAATAAGTCCTCTCAGTCATGATGACTTTTGACCATAATGCCCTTTTGATGACATCAGCCCTCAGGGCTATACCACTTCCTGCTTATGCGAAGTTGGTGCTTCGGATTTCTTCCTGCGAAGATGCAGTTTCATCCACGAGATCATGCTTCATCGAAGCTATCGCCTTGCTGGCTTTTCTCGCTGAGCGAGGCTGTGCCTTAGTGAATTTTTATGCTTTTGCATCCACTTGATTGGTGAACTAATCATAGCTTACTTCTGTTTTTGGCAGTACATCACGCCTCTGGCCTCCAGAACAGTCTGTTCGGTCTAGCCAGTTGAGCAGGCGGAAGCATCAGCTTGCAGTTCTATGGGCAGGCTTCGTTGTTCAGTGAGCGAGCTCCCTTGTACGGGATACGCTCATCCAGGAGGGTCGTCCGCAGGCCATGCGGAGCATCTTGACTACGGCTCCACTTGAAGATATCGACCGTCAGGCTTACAGAAAGCCTGACTTCATGTTCGGGGATGCTGCTCCTGATCCAGATCGCCAGCTGCAGGCCGTGAAGGCCAGTGGATCTTCCAGTTGGACGGCGAGAGATTCTATCTCCCGTCCTCTAAGCGGCATTTTGCTTTGTCTTCCTTCGCGAGCGCGACTCAGGCTCGGAGATGGCGTGGGGCGTGAGTCTAAACGCCGAGTCTGTAAGTGTCGGGAGGTTGACATTCCAGTCCGGCTACTCGAGGGCGGGCCATCCTTGTAGCATAATGGGGCTATACCCTGGGAAGGTATCGCGGGACCTTCCAGTAGGAGAGAACCCAGCTGCGGCGCCGACCTTTGGCACTCAGTTCTGCGAAGTTGACGGGAATTACCCCGCCACCGATTTCAGGACTCCCGGTTGGGTCCACCCTCCTAGGTCGTGGTGGGCGGAGTTGACCAACTATATCCTCACTCATTTTGAGGGGGATTTAGAGAGGTTAAACCTCCATGAGGCCGTCAGGGCGACCTGCTACGGCATTGAGATGAAGGTGGCGTGCTTCTACGCCATCCTTGAGTTGTATTGCCCGGCCTCGGGGACTTTCTTCACCCCGGTTGGTGAGTTGGGCATGGCCCTGCACGAGATGCGGGAGATCTCTGCTTTGCCCTTCGGGTCTCTTCCATACGAAGAGTACTTTCCCTGTGAGGCGGAGTTGGCTATTCTGGAGAAGCAGGAGCCTGCTCTGCTCGAGACATATCGGGAATTGATGTGCCACTTGCTCATTTGCTCCAGCATCCACACTGGTGGCAAAGGTAGCTCGAAGAGCTTGAAGAGCTGGGGAACTACTTGTTCTCGGATATGACTAGTGCGCCTGAGGCAGCTCATTGCGGAGTTGCTGAAGAAGACATCTTGGCACGGATGGAGGTGCATGCTGAAAAGGACATCGTCGTGGCAGAAGATGATGGTCCTTTCGAGAAGGGTGATGTTCTTCGGAGCTTTCACCATCAGGCCCGTCGGCCTATGTCTCGCAAGGCGTTGCTGGCCGGCTTCTTAACCATCTGGCTAAAGAAATGTGTCGTGCCTTCTTCTTCGGGTGACATCGTCTACCCGACTGTGCTGCTGCCTGCCGTCCGCTTGGTTCATGGCCACCGTCTGGGTCTTCTCCTGGCCATGGTGTGTTGTATTCAGAGGGGCCTTCGTGCACTGACGGAGGCTTTCTGCAGGCCAATGGCGTCAAGGCGAGGGAAGGGTGCCGTCCTGCCTTGTGATGGACCCAATCCTAGGGTAGGTTTACCGTACACCTACTTGATGGCGTGGTTCGCTTTGCACTGCCCCAGTTTAATTGGAGCTGGGGAAGACCCTCCGCAGGGTGTTCAAACGGCGCTTCTCCGTCGCTTTGAAGGCCGTTCGTGGCAGAAAATTTATGTGGCCGAGGCCCGTAAGTTAGTGCGTCGTTATGACGCTTATAGCCTGTTCCGTTGTTTTCCTCGCCTGCGGGGTGCAGGATACAACGAGGAATTCCATGATGTGGAGTCAGGTCGGTCTCCCATGAGTCGGGGTGTTTTCGAGTGGCTGGTCTGTATCCGGCCCTCGCATTTACTGTACAGGAGTGGGGATACCTGCTACCTGGAGCCCTACGTCCCGAGCCGGTTTGCCCGCCAATTTGGGTATGATCAGTTGTATGTGGGCAACCCCAATCCGGACCTGGCTTTCATGGGGAGCCTCATTGATGGGGCTCGTGCTTGGCGGTTCTTTACGCGAATGACACTGGAGCGCGGCTGCGCACGCCGCTGAGGGATCCCGGCCTTTGGACGACCCTGTGTTTCTGCCAATGGTATGCGGCTTCGAACTCCACGCCTGCTGGGTTTAATGCCAACCGTTTGGGTGTGAAGTTAATTTCTCATCGGATGAGGCAGAAGGCTTCTGATAAGATGGAGGGCAAACGAGTCCGTGTTCCTGGCATAGAGGAGTTCATCGCTGTAGATGACAGCGGGGCTTCTGATGCGGGAAGCCCTTATTTCGAGGCAGAGACAAGGGCTGATGCCCACGAAACTGATATTCGTGAAGCCGGGTCTGGTGTAGTGGGGACAGCTCCCTCACAACATGTGGAGGAAGTGGAAGAAGAGGACTCTGATGTCCACTTCAAAAGGAAGCGTGGGAGTGGATCCCGTAGGAAGTCGTCGGCGAAGAGGCCCCGTCGCCAGACTCCTACCATCGTGGTAGAGGGTGAGCCCTCTGCTGCGCCTCCTTCTGCTGCTCCATTAGTGACTGAGCCGTCGGTTGCTGAACCGACTACTGGTAAGATTGGCCCCCATCTAATATGCCTTCAGCGCACTTTAAATAACTCATCATTTGCTTTTTGTTGCAGGAGCTGAGGAGCATGGGGAGCGAAGGGACCAATATGATTCTCTATTCGCTTATGGAGCTGCTGCTGGTTCCTTTACTCGCTCGGAGGAATCTGGAGGTGATGTGGCCGACATTGGCCCGTCGGGCGCTGGGACTTCTAAAGGAAGTCCTATGGCATCCAGCTCTACCGGGTGGTCTGCGGAGGAATCGGCGAGCAGGCCGGCTATCCGCGTTGATTCTGGCAAGAACTTCGCGATGGAACCCCTAGAGACTGATGAGGCTGACGAAGTAACATCAGCCTTTGGTAAAATGACGACCTTTTGATCTCCTCTTATTTACTGCATCCGCTTTTTGACCATGGCTTTGTTGCAGGTGTTCGGCCTCAAGATGCGTCGGCTTTGAAGGAGCCGGAGACTTCCCCTGGAAGATCAGAGGGTAGGTTGAGTGCTTCGTCTGCGGCGGATGTTGCCATGTTGGACGCGCTGTATGGCGACCTCCCCTCTTATCAGCCCATGACAACTGAGAGGTCGGGGGTTGTGGAGACGGCAGTCCCACAGATGCCTTTACTCCCGAGTGAGATGCCGGCGAGTATGGAGTTGAGGGTGATCACCAGCCCTGCCTCCCTAACTCAGGTGGTTGAGCCTGTTGCTCCAGAGGTGGTTGCCAGTCCTACCTCCGCGGTGGCTGGCGTGCTGGTGTCGCTGAGGACTCCGCCGAGGTCACCTTTGTCTTTCCCTGCTGCTGTCAATGTTCCCGCTTCTTCTTCTGCGGCGGTGTCGACTGGGTTGGTAGATTGCTCCGAGGTTGTCTCAAGGGTTGATGAAGCTGAGAATGATTTCATCGGTAATCTGGTCGACAGCTTCTATAACAGTTTGGAGCAGACTATCGGTCTAGTCTTGAAGGGTTCGCCTGTGCCATTCTCGAAGCTGAAGATGGTCCTCTCCCGTGGCATTGAGTGTATCCGGGACTTTAAGGGGTACCATCAAGCTGCTGCTCTAGAGCTCCTGGTAGATGACCTTGAGAAGGACGTGGAGGAATGGCGCCGCCTCTATAGTTCAGACGCAGCGTCTTTGGCTGATGAATGGCTCTCACATCTTGTCGCGCAAAGGCGCGAAGCTCGGCTTGCTGCTCAAGAGGCCGCTGAGGCTATCTCCTCTGACTTGAAGTCCTTAGAGACAGAGCAAGTAGAGGTTGGGAGTGCAATTGACGCTTCCACCAGTGCTCTTCTTGATGCCGAAGATAAGATTAGAATGGCCGAGGAGATGATCAGGAAAGCAAATCTCCTCTTATCCAAGGTTACACCGGTGCGTCTTGAAGAGACTGCGCGGCTTAAGCAGCTTAGGGCTCAAAGTGAGGAATTAGCACGGCAGGAGTCGTCACAGAGGGCGACTTTAGCGGAGGTCGAGGCTCGTCTGGCTCAGGCGGTGGACTTCGATGAGGCTGAGCTAAGATCACAGGCGCTGGCCCAGGCTGCTGATGACAGGAGAACAAGGCTAGCTTCGCTCGGGGATCGGATTCGATCTTACCATATACGCCTGTAGGCCATTGTATATGCTCCTCCATGTATCCCATCTTTTTGGCTTTAATATAAGATTTTCCTTTTGACTTCTGCTGTTTGGATAATGAGACATGACTGTCTGTTGGTTCAGAGGTCGCAATGACATAACCGAATGGGACGTCGCCAGTCTCGAGGTCAGCCCTTTGCGGGGCTAAAAGGGGAGATACTTGCCTTTTGTAAATGTCAGCAAGCATCGAGATTGAGACTTAGCTGTCTGCTGGTTCAGAGGTCGCAATGACGTAACCAATTGAGACGCCACTAAGCTCAATGATAGATGAGACTTGGCTATCTGCCAGTTCAGAGGTCGCAATAACATAACTGGTTGAGAAGCCACCAAGCTTCAAAATAGGCGATACTTGTCTTTTGTAGATGTCAACAAGTATCGAGACCTGTCTTTTGTAAATGTCAACAGGGCTCGGATTGAGACTTAGCTGTCTGCTGGTTCAGTGGTCGCGATGATGTAACCAATTGAGACGCCACTAAGCTCAATGGTAGATGAGACTTGGCTATCTGCCAGTTCAGAGGTCGCAATGACGTAACTGGTTGAGAAGCCACCAAGCTCAAAATAGGTGATACTCGTCTTTTGTAAATGTCAACGAGTATCGAGACCTGTCTTTTGTAAATGTCAACAGGACTCGGGACTGAGACTTAGCTGTCTGCTGGTTCAGAGGTCGCAATGACGTAACCAATTGAGACGCCACTAAGCTCAATGGTAGATGAGACTTGGCTATCTGCCAGTTCAGAGGTCGCAATGACGTAACTGGTTGAGAAGCCACCAAGCTCAAAATAGGTGATACTCGTCTTTTGTAAATGTCAACGAGTATCGAGACCTGTCTTTTGTAAATGTCAACAGGACTCGGAATTGAGACTTAGCTGTCTGCTGGTTCAGAGGTCGCAATGACGTAACCAATTGAGACGCCACTAAGCTTCAATGGTAGATGAGACTTGGCTATCTGCCAGTTCAGAGGTCGCAATGACGTAACTGGTTGAGAAGCCACCAAGCTCAAAATAGGTGATACTCGTCTTTTGTAAATGTCAACGAGTATCGAGACCTGTCTTTTGTAAATGTCAACAGGACTCGGGATTAAGACTTAGCTGTCTGTTGGTTCAGAGGTCGCAATGACGTAACCAATTGAGACGCCACTAAGCTTCAAAATTGCAATGGAGTTCGGGAAAAGTCTCGTTTTCACGGGGAGAAACGAGGGAATCACTGTCATAGGTTTAATGTTAACGTAACAGCGAGATATATATGTGGTCCTACCATTCTATGGATGAGAATTGGTAGGTGATTCTAGAGAGGGAATCAAATGGGAGCAGGTCCCTTAGGATTTTTAGCAAACCCCCAGCTATCAACGGGTTTGATGGAGCTTGGAGAAAGAGAGAGGCTCTCTTTGTGCGCATTCCGGATGCGCGGATCTCGATCAGAGGTGTAATGTTGACCTGATCAAGAGCAAGATCCTTGATTAAGGATAATACTTCTTTAGAATTTGCCATTGATCGGCATCATGAGGAGGTCGCCATCTGCAGTTGTAAGGCGGTATGCTCCGTTTGAATAGACTGTCTCTATCACAAACGGTCCTTCCCATTTAGGCTGAAATTTGCCTTTGGTCTTATGCGTCATGATCATCGGTCGTCTGATGGCTAAGACCAGGTCTCCTTTCTGGAAGACTCTCTGCTTGACCTTCTTATTGAAGGCTTTTGACATCCGAGCCTGATATAGCTTGATGTGTTGCTGAGCTTGTAGCCGCTTCTCGTCTAGGGCTTCGAGCTCTTGAAGACGCAGGCGATCATTGTCTTCTGATGTCATCTTAGTATTCAAGGCTACCCGCAATGATGGCACCTGGATTTCCAATGGGATGACCGCTTCACACCCATATACCAGGGAGAAAGGCGTATTGCCTGTCGGTGTCCGAACCGTAGTCCGGTAGGCCCAAAGGCATTCGCCGAGCTTTTCGTCCCAATCTCGCTTGTTCGAGGAGACAAACTTCTTGAGCAGCTTGATGATTGTCTTGTTGAATGCCTCTGCCAAGCCGTTGGCGGCAGGATTGTAGGCGGTTGAAGCCACATTCTGAATTCGGTATTTATCGCAGAACCGATAGAACCCTTGGCTTATGAATTGAGGACCATTGTCGTGGATGATCCGCCTGGGGACACCAAATCGATGGATGACATGGTGTTTGATGAAGCTAACCAGATTGGAGGTTTTAACTTCGGCCAACGGTGTGGCCTCTGCCCATTTTGAGAAGTAATCGTTATTGCCAGGATAAACCGGTGACCTCTTGCCGAAGAGGGACTGATTGGCCCTACGACATCGATTCCCCATGCTTCAAATGGCCATGAAGCAGCAGTAGGGTGGAGCAATTCCGAAGGTTGGTGAGTGAAGTCTGCATGGACTTGGCACGCTTTACACCTTCGTGCATATTGGGTGGCATCGGCCATCATGGTCGGCCAGTAGTACCCAAGCCTGTGCAGCCTGTCTTTAAGCTTTGGACCCGGCTGGTGCGCTCCGCAAATGCCGTCGTGCGCTTCTTGGAGCGCTTCCTGTGCCTCTGAATGAGAGAGACAACGGAGGAGGACACCGTCATATGAACGACGGTAAAGTGTCTTCAAGGTTGGATCATAGTGGAAACGGAGCGACCTTCGTCTGATGGACGCCGCTTCTTTGGGATCGTCTGGAAACAGACCGTGCAGAGCGTAGTCAATGAGAGGGAAGCGCCAATCCCTCGGCTCAAGACCCACGGAGATATTATGGACCTCTTGGATCCTTAGCATATGCTTGGAGCATACGAGATGCCGGGTTGCGACTGTGAGGTGATACTCGGTGTCGGCCGGTAAGGCTAGCATTGTTGCTAATGCAGCGAGGGCATCCGCCTTGGTATTTTGAGATCGGGACACGTGCCCGATGTAGAGAGCCTTCAAATAGGCTAGCCAATTTGATGGCTGTATGGTAATAGGGCACCAATCCTCATGGCGGACTTCGTATTCGCCTTTAACCTGATTGATGATCAGTTTTGAATCGCCATAAGCTTCGAGGTAGCGTACCCCCATTCCCTGGGCGAGCTGGAGGCCGATGAGCAGAGCATTATATTCCGCTACATTATTAAAGCATGATTCTGTCAAGGAGAATGCTCTGGGAAGGATATGATCCTATGGGGAGATGAACACAACCCCCACTCCGGCAATAATCTTCCCTTTGGGGCCCATCCGCGATGCTCCGTCGAAGAACATCTGCCACACTTCCTCTGCTGAGGTTGCATTAGACTCGAAGACTTCATCAGGGATGTCTTCGTGAAGTTTTGAATGTTCTGAAACTGGATGAGCAGCTAAGAACTCTGCAAGGGCCTGGCCTTTAACTGCCTTCTGAGGAGTAAAGGTCATGTCGTATTGAGACAACAGAAGTGCCCATTTAGCCAACCTTGAATTCAGCGACCCTGGCTTCGTCATGAGAAGACGTAAAGGGTTCACCCTGGAGATGACATGTATGGTTTGGCAAACCAAATAATGTCGTGTCTTCTGGACAGCGAAGACGAGAGCTAAACACTCTTTCTCAATAGGATTGTAGCGAGATTCCGCTCCTATGAGAGTCCTGCTCAGATAATAAATGGCCTGCTCATGGCCATTGTCGTCCTTTTGAGCGAGGAGGGCACCGAGGGAGTAGTCCAGAGTTTTTACATAAAGCAAGAATGGTTTCCCTGATGTAGTGGCCACTAAGACCGGAGGTTTTGTGAGATACCTCTTAATGTCTTCATAGGCTTCTTGACAAGCTTGGTCCCATATGAAGGCAGTACCCTTTTTCATGAGACGGGTAAAGGGCTGCTGGCAACGGCCCGAAAGATTTGCTATGAATCTTCTGATGTAGGCTAATCTGCCTTGCAAGCCTCGGAGCTCTTTGAGATTCCTTGGTGGATGCATGTCCTGGATGGCTTTGACTTTGTCTGGGTCCAGATGGATCCCTTTTGATGTGATAATGAACCCAAGGAATTTGCCGCTGGATACTCCTGTTGACACTTAAAAAAGGCAAGATTCTCATTGGTCCGAACGATGTCTAAACTTGTTGACATTTACAAAAGACAAGGGACAGACGAGCTGAAGACCAGTTTTCACCCACCTCCAAGGGACAAGGAAGCAGCTTGGACTCCACTGATCCAGCAAGCAGAACAGTGAACCCGGATTGTTTCTAAACAGACCTCAGCAGGTCTAAGATGCTAGCATTTAGCATTACATTAGCCCAAGGAGATAGCCTCGATTGAGAGGCTAGCATCATCCAACTTCGCCAGGAAGCTAACTAACAGCTTCGCCGAAAAGCCTCTTTTCGGACCTCGCCAAGAGTTACCTCTAGCTCCGCTATGAGCTTCAAAGCGGGCAGCTCCGATATCAGCCTGCTATGGTCAACCTTTGACCAATCAAATCTCCTGATGATTGGATCCAATCTGATCAAATCCGATTAGGATTCAAATACGGCAGGTGATTGCCGCAATCTCTTGACTCTCTTGAAACGAGTAAGAGAATCAGAGAAAATCCTCCAACGAGATGGAAAGGATCAAAACAAATCGGAAAGATCGACCGACTTGCCATTTCCTAGCTCCGCAGAAGCTATCCTAGCCTCGCAGCAAGGCTACTTTCTAAATTCAAACAGATTCGGTTCAATCTGTTTCCATATCTTCAAAGGGGACGATTATACCCTTGCTTTCCCTATAAATAGCCCATCAAGGGTACAGGGACAGGGGATCAGATCGGGAGAGACTTCAAAGAAAAAAAAAGAGAGGACTCCACAAGCAGAGGCTTCTTTACAACGCACCGTGCGTTCTCTAATTCAGAGACCTTTCAAGAGAAATACTTCTCTTTTCAGGGTGGTGATACCCTAACAACCTCTTTTCCTCAAGAATCTCCAGAACCAGGCGAGAAGGAATTCCTCACAGAAGGCGGTTTTGAGAAGTAGCAAGAGGGTTCTACCAATCCTCTATTCTCTGATTCCCGGAACCAGGCGAGAAGGTAATCTCATCGCTCGCATCGTCAAAGGGACAAAGTGGTCGCGGCGCTGACCAGACTCCTATCGGCACACTTCTCCAGAATCTCTGAGGAGATCTACTTGTAATCTTTTGAGAATACTTGTAATTTAGCTCCTCAAACTTTTATTTGTAAGTTTTCCCCCTTTGCAAACATAATGGAAAACAACTCCTAAGAAGGATTTTGTCGGGTTCATTTTCAGCTGATGAGCCCGCATTATGTCGAACATCGTTCTCAGATCGCGAAGATGTTCATTTTTGCTGCGGCTTTTGACGGCAATGTCGTCAACATAGCATTCCACCGTCTTTCGGAGATGGTCGCGGAAGATCATGCTCATCGCCCGCTGGTAGGTTGCTCCGACGTTCTTCAGTCCGAAGGGCATCACAGTGTAGCAGTATACCCCCAATGGCGTTCGGAAAGAAGTATGCTTCTCGTCATCAGGATACATCTTGATCTGGTTGTACCCTGAGAAGCCATCCATTAAAGACATCCTCTCGAACCCGCATGTGTTGTCGATCATGACATCAGTGATCGGCAGTGGGAATTCATCTTTGGGACAGGCCGTATTGAGATCACGGTAGTCGATGCAGATCCGTATTTTCCCGTTCTTTTTGAGGACGGGGACGATGTTAGCTACCCAGTCTGGATGTTGTTCCTCCCGGATGAAGCCACAAGCAATGAGCTTATGAACTTCGGCTTCAATAGCCTCCATGATGTTTGGGCGGAACTGACGTTGTTGCTGCTTGACCGGCTTAACGTCGTTCTTGATGTTTAGACGGTGCATGGCGACCTGTGGATCAAGTCCGGGCATGTCTTCATAGCTCCAGGCGAAGACATCTATATACTCTTTTACGAGCATTATCAATTCTTCCTTTTCGATGAGTGATAAGCTTTCACTTATGAAAATAGGTTTGGGGTGATCTTGACTACCCAAGTTGACCTGGATCACCTTGTCTTCGGTAGGTGGCTCGCGCAGCTCGAACCGCTTTTCCCATTGGAGACTTAATTGCTGGACCCAAGGTTCCTCATCAGTAGCTTCTGCAGGTTCCAATTGACTGGCTGAAGTCATATTCACAGTGAGGCCGTTGAACATTCCTCCTATGCTGATGTCAGAGTCCCACTCGACAGATGAGCTCGACTGTAATGGAATTGGTTCGTCGTCTTTGACTTGAACCGTTACTGATGATGTGGGTGTGACATACCCTAACCCCCTGCGTGTACTATCATAGTAATTTGTAGGTTTCCCTCTTGGGACGGAGTTACGCATCAAGCTGCGTCTTCCTTTTCCGAAGTTCAGGCCGCCTGCCTGCTTCAAGTCATATCCCATCTTCTCCATAATATGGCGTGCCGGTTGCGCATAACGGAAGAACTGTGGGGTTTCTGAGTCCGAGCTTGACTCTGTAGCTGCAGGTCCCCGTGGCTGGGTTCTACCGAAGATTATCGGCAATTGACCTTGTTTGGATGGAGGGATTACCAGCGTGGCCCCTTCTATAACCTCCACAGATGTAGTAGCCGAACTTGACTCATGTACGGGCATGTGCAGAGAGCCCTCTATGATGGATTTAATTGACCCAATACTCGCAGGATAACCAAAAGAGATACTCTCATTAATTACCCATTCACCCTCTTCATCAGAAGGGATATTACATTGGGGGTCATTGAGGAAACATGCTGTAATTGGTTCGCCAATCAAAATGGCTGGCACGCCTGTTTCGGATTCTAAATCCGCCTCATTGCCACTTTCATCATCGTCTGGCAATGGCTCTGCAGGCGTTCCGTCAGCCTCTTGATACAGGAGGGCGTCGGTGAAGTAGTTTTTCACCCCCTTGAAGGGTTGCTTTTCAGCGAAGACAGTTCGTACTGTCACATCATCTTCAACATATTTGAAGCATTGGTGGAGGGTGGAAGGAACGATCCAGTTGGCATGGATCCAAGGTCTTCCTAGCAGCAAGTTATATGATGTGTCAGCATCAATGACATAGCATGTCACTTCTGACTTCAAGCTTCCGATTCTGCAGCGGAGCCGAATCTTTCCAAGCGGATGGCTGCTCCCAGCGTTAAAACCGTATATTGTAGTGGTGGTTGCGGACAACCTGTACAATGGTATGCCGAGGAAATAGAGGAGCCTTTTGGGGATGATGCTGAGTGCAGACCCCGGATCGACTTGTACTCTTTCAATGCATGTTGAACCAATATATCCGGTGTAGTACAGAGGTCGATCGTGTTTGTTGTCCTTGAGAAGCATATCTTCCGCCATGAAGGTGATAGCAGGCACCTTTGATTGTGTGTGATGGCACTCTGAGCATGAAGGCCGGATCTCATCACCAGGAACCTCAGGCATGTATGTCAGAAAGGACTCTGAGTTGGCTAACGCATCTCTGAGTGCTTCTCTTGTCTCTTTAGAGAGACGAAGGAGCTCGTGTATTGTGATACGAGCCGGGATATTGGCTAAGTGAGCCAATATATCAAAGCGGAAGGGCGTGGCTAAACCTTGGACTGACGGTTTCTTCAACGCATGGTCGAACCGCACTTCCTTAGGCTTCTCCTTTCCCTTGGCTGGAATTGGAGTGGATGCCGGCATTGGTACTGACGTCGTTTGCTGTTGTATCTCGTCAGTAGACTTGTCATACTGCCTTAAGTATGATTTTCCAGACCGGGTGCCCGTCTGTTGAGGCGCATCTGCCTGCGCTGTGCAAGCATGCTTCTCTTCTTCTGAATCACTGAGGGAAGTCGAAGTAAGATTACCATCATCTGGCAAGACAGAGATGACATTGCAGGACGTGCCCTTTTTGCTGGTGTCCTTCGACGTCCGCTGTACGTCTTGGACGAGGTCAGGGTGTATCCACATAACTTCCCCCGTCTCCAATGTCAAAGGGACGAGACCCTTGTTGTATTGAGTCATGGCTGGAGGATGCTTGACTTCCAACCGCGGTGCCGAGGCTGAATAGGTCCCGTCGGGAACTGTGACCTTCTGGGCAGTGCCGAACTCAAGAGTCACCATATTGGCAGTGACTTTCTTCTGTTCCGTTTTCAATGTGAGGACGCCGGCATCTATTAGGGCTTGTATCTTGTCTTTGAGGACATAGCACTTGTCAGTAGGATGATGGACCATCCTATGATAAAGACAGTATTTGGGGTCATTTGTGAGCCCTATCTCATTAGGACGCCGAGCATCCAGTAGCTTCATCTTATTTCCTTTGTGGAGCAGATGGAATATCGTGACCACCTGATCATCTCTGAAGGAATACTGTTTTGGAGGGAATTTAGGCTCCTGGCTGTTGACGTCGCTCTTCTTGGCCTTTGACTGCATGTCCCCGGTCAGCTCGACGGACATAATCTCCTTCCCTTTAGCTTGAGAAGACTGCGGGAGATCGCTACGCCCTTTGTTGTTCGCGCCCCATTTGCTTCTAGGGGCGGATGGCTCAAACTTCTTAGCCGATTTCTCGGCTATCTCAGCTTGTTCGACCAATTCCTTCCAAGTATGGCTTTGACAGCCCCCATGCGGACTTCTACTTGATCCAAGAAGTTGTGCCTGCATGTCTGTAAGAGCATGGGTAATGGCATCCCTGCTGGGCACATCAGAGATAGATTTCTGAACCGCTCAATGTATTCACGGACAGATTCGCCTTTCCTCTGCACAGTGGAGAGGAGTTTGTCCATGGTCACTTCGGTGTCATCCTCATAGAAGCGAGAGAGGAACCGAGTTTCTAGGTCAATCCAGGAATTGACAGAGCCCGGAGGGAGGCTTCGGAACCAGTCGAAAGCCACTCCCTTTAAGGTGCCAATGAACAGCCTAGCCATGATGGCATCATTGCTTATAACATTACCAGTCTGAGACCGAAAATAGTAGATGTGCTGATTGGGCGAGCTCTTACCATCATACGTATGCAACGTTGGTGGTTTGAACTTTGGCGGATATGGCACCGAATCCCACTCCAGTGGGTAAGGACGAACTGCCCCTACTTTCTTTAATTCATCCCTCTGAGCCAGGGATGAAATTTGAGCTTGAAGGCCTTTAAGGACTTCGGCATCCAGGGAAGAGCCTCCCTTAGATCTCTCCGTCTTGGGCGGATCTTTGCTGAGATGTCCCTCCTCGTCATGATTACTCCCGGTATCATCATTCCGGTTGCTGAGGAGCTGAGCGAGCATCTGTTGAATATTGTCCAGGGCCTCTTGCTGAGTTCTAGAGGTCTGTTCCTGAGCTTCCAAACGCCGACGAAGATCGTCATTGGCGTTATCGGCCATATTAACCGATTCTTTGTCCGTTCGCACAGAACTGACCGTTGCTGAGGAGGCATACCCGCTGTCTTCATCTTCTCCATCAGATGATTGGGGCGACCGCCTAAGTTGTGGCACGATTGGGACCGTCGAGGAGGAAGGCTGTTCATAATTATAGGGTATCGCCACCCTGGATCTGGTGTTTCGGAAAACACCTTCTTCTTGCACCAAGACTTCACCCAAGCCCGGGCTATAATCTGGATCTGGGGAGCCGAAAGGGGTATCATCAGATGTATGACCCTCCCTGTGTCGCTCTCGTCCTCTTCCGGTCATGTTGACGGACGCGAAGGCTGGGCCTCGCGAAGCACTCCTTTCATGATGCTTCTTTGTGGCATGTGTGGACGACCGGTTAAACGCCGATTGACTATGCGGAGATGCAGCCTTGATTGGATATTGCCGACAACGGGCTGAATGGATTGTCACAAGTCGGCATCCTTTTTGACAACAAGGGGAGGTGGTTTGGAGAGACTCTAATTCCCTCTTGTTTGCCAAGAATTGTCGCAGGTTAGGTTCAACAGAGCCTGAACAACCCCGTGGAGAGGCCTTTCTGGAGCGTACAAGGGATAATGCTCCGTTCCTCTTATCCCTGCAGAAGGGATTAGTACTGAATAGTACTTTGGCGCTAGCTTCACCGATGGGTGCGAGCTTAGTGCCTGATGAATTGGGGAGCGGAGCACGCTGTGGTGCCTTGCCCGCTATTTTGCTGCGAAGGGGATCAACCTCAGATAACACTGCGGTCTTAGCCTTGCGGCCGCGAACCTAGTGAATTCGTTGCGGTACAATAGCTTCGCTTGTGAAAGCGAAGCTGACAAAAGGCTTTGCTGCCCTTGATTCAGGTGACGGTATGATTGCCGTCGTGACTTCATGGCTGGCAGCATCGTCAGGGCAGATGGGCATCTTACCCTTTTCTTTGCGGGAGAGGCGCAGTCTCGGCATGACTACTCCGGAAGCTTTGGTTGAAGACTCCTGTTTAGGCTTCCATTTCAGCCTTGACAGGGGACGCCTAGGTTCGCAAGGAACCTGAATAGCCACAAGCGGGGCTGTGGGGTGCTGGTAAGATCCTGCCTCTGGTTTCTGATTTGAAACCTTGGCCATGAAGACCTTCCTGTGCTTTCGTGCTCGAAGCGTCAGGCCACCCCCAGAGAGGACTTCTTCAAATCTTCCTTGATCGATCTGGATAGCCAGGTTCTCAAAAGTGCAGGATCTGGGCTGCGGGCATGTTTTCTTGTTGCGCCAGAGAACTGCGGCAGGTTTGCAGAGAACCTTTTCCGTCTCCGCAGAGACTTTGCTTGAAGATTTAGCCAGAGAAGATCTGGCTGCACCGGCTTTTCTGAATTCAGAGATAGACCCGAAGGTCTGTTCGCCGCATTGCGACACTTGATTCTCAGCAGAGGAGAATACAATCCCCAGCGGAGTCGCCATCTTGTTTTCCATTATGTTTGCAAAGGGGGAAAACTTACAAATAAAAGTTTGAGGAGCTAAATTACAAGTATTCTCAAAAGATTACAAGTAGATCTCCTCAGAGATTCTGGGAAAATGTGCCGATAGGAGTCTGGTCAGCGCGCGACCACTTTGTCCCTTTGACGATGCGAGCGATGAGATTCCCTTCTCGTCTGGTTCCGGGAATCAGAGAATAGAGGATTGGTAGAACCCTCTTGCTACTTCTCAAAACCGCCTTCTGTGAGGAATTCCTTCTCGCCTGGTTCCAGAGATTCCTTGAAGAAAAGAGGTTGCTAGGGTATCACCACCCTGAAAAGAGAAGTATTTCTCTTGAAAGGTCTCTGAATTAGAGAACGCACGATGCGTTATGAAGAAGTCTCTGCTTGTGGAGTCTTCTCTTGTGCGATTGTGCGATCCCTTTGTGCGATCCCTTTGTGCGATCCCTTCTCCCTTGTGCCCCTGACGGGCTATTTATAGGGAGAGCAAGGGTATAATCGTCCCCTTGAAGATATGGAAACAGATTGAACCGAATCTGTTTGAATCTGGAAAGTAGCGTTGCTGAGAGGCTAGGATAGCTTCTGCGGAGCTAGAATTGGCAGGTCGGTTGATCTGTTTTGATCCTTTCCATATTGCTGGGAGATTCTCCTTGATCCTCTTACTCGTTTCAAGAGAGTCAAGAGATAGCGGCAATCACCTGCCGTATTTGAATCCTGATTGGATTAGATTTGATTGAATCCAATCTCATCAGGAGATTTGATTGGTCAAAGGTTGACCATAGCAGGCTGATAGCGGAGCTGCCCGCTTTAAAGCTCATAGCGGAGCTAGAGGCAATCTTTGGCGAGGTCCGAAAAGAGGCTTTTCGGCGAAACTGTCAGTTAGCTTCCTGGCGAAGTTGGATGATGCTAGCCTCTCAATCGAGGCTATCTCCTTGGGCTAATGTAATGCTAAATGCTAGCATCTTAGACCTGCTGAGGTCTGTTTAGAAACAATCCGGGTTCACTGTTCTGCTTGCTGGATCAGTGGAGTCCAAGCCGCTTCCTTGTCCCTTGGAGGTGGGTGAAAACTGGTCTTCAGCTCGTCTTGTCCCTTGTCTTTTGTAAATGTCAACAAGTTTAGACATCGTTCGGACCAATGAGAATCTTGTCTTTTTTAAGTGTCAACAGCCGACACCAAATCCAGTGGAATTTCGATAAATTTAGAAAATTCTCAGAAAAAGTACTTAGATAGAAAATGTGATTTTAAGAAGTTACAGGAAAGCCATTTTTAGAATTTCAACTCTGTTTGTAAATTAAAAATCTGAGAATCGGTCCACGGTATTGGTCGACCCCGGTTTTGAAGATTTTCAACTTAATTCAGAAAAATTCCAGAAAATCACGAAAAATCTAGAATATTAGAAAATGATGTTTGAAACTGAAATCGGTCAAATCAGAATACCAGAAAGTCCAAATCGAGCAATACTCTAGGATCGGTCCCCAGGTTCAGAGAAGGGCAGACTCTGAGTCCGTGAATCCGGATCCAAGAAAAACGATCATATAAATAATTTATAATACAAAACAAATACAGGAAGTAAATCAAAAAATACGATCGAAAATCTGAATACGCAACTAAGTACGTATTCCGGGAGCGGGGTGTTACAAATCCTAATTGTGATTCCCCTAATTCTTAAGATTAAGTTAATTTTCCACAAAGATAAGTCAAAATATTGATTATCTTTTTAAAAAGTTTTAAAAAAAACCTAAAAGAAAACCTATGTTAGACTCCACCCCACACTTATCTCATGCATTGTCCCCAATGTATGAAAGAAATGTCTAGATGCATGAAATAAAATGTAAAAGAGATGATGTTACCGATATACTAGGTAGAATAGACCGATCGTCGTCTTTTTTACCGGCACCGATTTCAAGAAAGGTTTAAGGCATTAATCATTCACCTTAAAGTCATTCTCATTTTGGGGTCACTGATCTCCAAAGCACCGTGTGAATATGGCCTTTACAATAAATAGCCCAGTCCATCTTGGCTTTAACTTTCCTAAAAAAATATGAAGCATCGAATTATAGAGTAAGACATTTTGTCCAGGGACAAAATCTTTCCTTAAGATAAACTTATCAAGAAAAAGCTTAACTCTATCTTTCGTGATCTTTGCATTCTCATAGACCTCATTTCTCAACTCCTCTAATTCAAAAATTTGCAATTTTCGAAGGTCACCAGCCTTGTTCATATCAAAATTTAGATGCTAGATTGCCCATAGGGCCCTGGTGCTCTAGTTCAACAGATAGGTAACAAGCTTTTCCAAAGACTAACTTGTATGGAGACATATCTAGAATTGTTTTGAAAGTAGTCCTGTAGGCCCATAAGGCATTTACAAGTTTGGTGAACCAGTCTTTAAGGTTTTGGCTTATAACCTTCTCTAAAATAAGTTTAATTTATCTATTAGAAACTTCTACTTGCCCATTGGTTTGAGGATGATACAGTGTGGACAACTTGTGTGTTATGCTATATTTTCGCATAAGAGCTTCAAAAATCTTATTGTAGAAATGACTATCATTGTCTCTAGTTATGGCTCGAGGGGATCCAAAGCATGAAAAAATATTCTCTTTCAAGAACTTGACAACAATCTTGTTGTCATTAGTTTTGCTAGGAATGGCTTCAAACCATTTTGACATAGTCTACATCAACTAATATGTATTGGTTTCCAAATGAGTTAGAAAAAAGACCCATAAAGTTGATACCCCAAACATCAAAGAGTTCTATTTTTAGAATTGGATTGAGGGGCATCATATTTCATTTGAGTTCCTACCATTTTTCATCTAGGGCACGTCTTGTAGAATTCAAAGGCATCTTTGAACAAAGTGGGCCAATAGAACCCACTTTGTAACACTTTCAGCAGTCTTACGGGGACCAAAGTGTCCACTGCATGCAAGCTCGTGACAAAATGACAGAATGCTCTTAATTTTCTCATCAGGAATGCATCTCCTAATGATCTGGTCGGGACAGTCCTTGAAAAGTTACGGTTCCTCCCAAAAAAAAAATACCAAACTTGAGATAAGAACTGGTATACATCTTGTTTAGACCAGTGAGATAGAGATTGGTTTGTGATTAAGTAGTTTACTATGTCAGTGAACCAAAGTTCCCTAAAGGCAACTAGGAGTTGTTCATTGGGAAAGTTATCATTGATGGATAATTCATTGCATGGTGAGTTTGGGATGCGCGAGAGATTGTTAGCAATGATATTTTCTATGCCTTTCTTATCTCAAATCTCGAGATCAAATTATTGAAGAAGCATGATCTAACGAATTAGTCGGGCCTTGGCATCTTTCTTCATCATGAGGTATCTTAGCGCAGAATGATTGGTGAAAATAAAGTTTTGGACCCAAGTAGGTAGGGACAAAATCTCTCTAAGGTAAATACTACAACTAAGAATTCCTTCTCAGTTGTAGTGTAGTTCATTAGCACATCATTGAGAGTCCTACTTGAGTAGTAAATCGCGTGATGCTTGTTATCAATGCGTTGTCCTAAGACAGCGCCTATAGCAAAATCTGAAGCATCACACATGATTTCAAACGGCTTTGACCAATCTGATGTAGGGATGATTGGTGCAGAAATAAACTCATTTTTTAGCTTCTCCTAAACATTAAGACATCCAATATCGAAAGTGAAGGACACTCCTTAGCTAAAGGTTAGTTAAGGGCTAGCAATTTTGTTAAAGTCCTTAATGAACCTACAATAAAAATCAGTATATTCTAAGAAGGATCAGATATCTTTAATATATTTTAGCACTGGGAGCGTAGCTATGACCTCAATCTTAGCTTTATCCACTTCAATTCTTAAAAATTTTATGATCCAAGTTAATTCCATGTCTTACCATGAAGTAGAATTTCTCCCAATTCAGTATCAAAATTTTCTCGGCACAACGTTGGAGGACGAGTTCAAGATGGTGAAGACATTGATCGAATGAGTCTCCATAAATAGAGAAATCATTCATGAATATTTCTAAAAAATGTTTCATCATGTTAGAACAAAGACTCAACATGCAACGTTGAAATGTTATTGGGGCATTGCGCAAGCCGAAAGGCATTCCACGCTAAGAAAATGTCCCAAATGGACATGTAAATGTGGTCATTTCTTTATCTTCTGGAGTAATGGGAATCTGAGTATACCCTGAGTAGCCATCCAAAAAACAGTAATACTCGTAGCCAGCCAAACATTTAAGCATTTGGTCAATGAAGGAAAGCAGGAAATGGTCCTTTTGAGTTGCTGCATTTAGCTTCATAGAGTTGATGCAAACTCGAATCTTCGTGGGAAGTCGAGTTTGGACCAACTCTTTATTCTCATTTTCACCACAGTGAAACTGGATTTCTTCAGAACTGCATGGACAGAATTGACCCATTAGCTATCAAAAATGGGATAGATTATCCCATTATCTAAGAGTTTCAAGATTATAGCATGAACAACCTCTTGTATTATAGGGTTTAACCTACACTGTGGGTCTCTCTTCAGTGTCGCTTCTTCATTGAGATGAATGCAATGTTAAACTATGGCTAGACTTAATCCCTTTATATCAGTCACAGTCCAACAATGGCTTCCCCATGTTTTCTAAGAATTGTCTTAAGGTTCTTTTCTTGCCCGTTAGTCAAATGGGATGCAATTATAACTGAAAAAGTCCCTTGTTTGCCTAGATAGATATACTTGAGATACGTAGATAAGACTTTCAACTCTAAGGAAGGGGAAGCCTCACTTGAAGGAGGAGTCAAGTTTATTGGCTTCACATTCGGTGAAACAAGGTTTGAGGCCTAATTCACAATAGACTTGACTATCTAATCAAGGTTAAAGTCTTCAAACTCTAACTTGAAGTCACAATCAGTTTCTAATTCTAATTCTTTTTTATGTTTGCATGTCAAATTCTCAATGAGGTTGACTTCAAATGTTAATCCTCAACATCACGAAGTTGCTTTCTTAGGTTGAAGACATTTACTTCTCTAGTCATGTCTCCAAAGGTTAATCTCATGAATCTATTCTTACAGTTAATAATAGCATTGGCAATAGTAAGAAATGGGTGCCCTAAGATAACGAGAGTTTGAGCCCTAGAATTGGACACTGGTTGTGTTACAAGAACTATGAAATCAACGGGGTAGATAAACTCTCTGACCCAAATAAGGATGTCATTAATTTTCTCTTAGGAAGTTTCACTGACCGGTCAGCTGGTTGGATGATGACTCGAGTTGGACTAAAATTGCCCAACATGAGTTGTTGATAATGTTGGCCCAAAGGCCCATCACTCTAGTTTTGATGATGATCAACTCATGAAGTTATGATTACTAATGATCTTGTGTTTAATTAGTGACAGATTCATTATCAAGATCTTAGTAGGTGTGGAGCTTCAACAAAGGATTTAAAGTCAAGTTGGAAGTTAGCACCGGTTGATTCACAAGCCTATGCATCAAGACCACATCTAGAGATGAGCTCGGTGGATTGCACTTGGACCAAGTCAAGAAGATGAGAAGCCTTCAAGGGAAGACTTCAAGAAGTTGAAGACTTGTGTCTAGGTATAAGATTTGTATTTTTATTTTAGATAAAATGTAAAGGATAGAATAGTTGGTGGATTGCTCAAGTCTATATCACACACACACTCTTGATAGAACTCTTGATAGAATTGCTTTCATAAAAGAATTTTATGTTTAGAAAAGAATTTTTATTTAGAAAAAGATTTTTCTTTGTGACAAAATATTTATCTTGGATTTTGGTATTTCATAGTTCATATCTTTAAACCAAAATCATGATTAGAGCTTTAATGTCAAAAACATAGATATTTCATATTGATTGTGTAGTGGATGATATCCATACACACTATGCTTTAAAATGAACTCAAATATCTTGTTTTTGTATTTTGTGAAGTTATGGAAAAACAAGTTTTAGAAAAACATATTTTAGAAAAACAGTTTTTATTGTGATTAAAACTATTTTTTAGATTTACTGTGAATTTATGGGATTTTTATTAAGTTAAAAGACCAATTTCCTAATCCCTTAACTGTGCAGACCCAGAACTGGCCTGACAGGCTGGTCCGGTCGACCGGACCGGTCGACCGGACGAGCACAGACGTGCACGCCTGTGTGCACTGGAGAACGGTCGACCGGGACGGTCGACCGCTTCAGAGAGCTTTGCTCTCAGGAAATCTCGGTCGACCGGTCCGGTCGACCGACAGAGAGTTTACTCTCTTCTCCAGTTGCTCGGTCGACCGGGCCGGTCGACCGGAGGCTGCAACGGTCGGATTTTAGACCGTTGCCGGTCGACCGGACCGGTCGACCGGAAGCTCTGACAGAGCCCAACGGTCAGATTTTTCTGGCCTCTATAAAAGGGGGTTTTGTCATTGTTTTGAGCCAAGATTTTTGGAGACCTTAGAGCCTGTTTTCTCATATTCATTTCAGAGGTTTTTCTCCACAAAAATAGTGAGCTAATACTTCCAATCAAAAGGGAAGATTTTATAAGAGTGTAAAAGTGATTTCTTGAGATTTTCACCAAAGATTCTTTCCTTGCTTTCTCACACAAACACTTGAGCATCCATTGAGCTATTCATCCTATAGGTGTTGTAGTGAGAGCTTTTGTAGGTGATCAAGTGTTTAGATCACCAAGATTTCATCTTGTACTTTGAGGAGACGGGCAAGTGTGCTAGTGGTTGTTTAGGGTTCGGGTGCGAACTCTTGTAGCTTGAGGTGCGGCCTCGACGAGCCGGTGGGCTTGTGGTGTATAAGGGACTAGAGAGTCCAAGGGCTTGTAGGTGTTGCGGCACCGGGGAGAGATCCATTGGGATCTTGCATAGTGGAAATCCTTCGTGTGTCGAAGGCGGGGATGTAGAGCAAGTGTGCTCGAACCTCGAAACATACCCTTGTGTTTGCGATTGCTCTTTCTCTCTCTCTTGTCTCTTATTTATATCTTGCATTCAATTATTGTCTATCTTTATATGCATGATATTCACTTGTGCTCATATTTGCTATACTTGCTTGGGATTGTTGTTAACACTAGTATTCAACCAAGAGAGCCAACGCGGCACCTCAACCCATTCAAGGGGAATCTAGAGGAGCTTGTCCAGAGCCTCGCAAGGGGAATTCGGCAACACTCTTGTGTTATACATAAGTGTTTAATTAAAAGAAGTTTTATTTGGTCATCTTAGTTTTAATTCCGCATTATTTGTTCATAAGTGACCATTAGATTAGCCATCACCTATTCACCCCCCTCTAGGTGAACTTACAATTGGTATCAGAGCCAAGTGCTCTTGATATTGGGTCTAACAACCTAGAGTTAAAGATCCTAATTTGGGCTAATCACAATATTTTTGTACACACACACCTCACCATGGACTTCATGTCACCACCCACCTTTGACATTCTTAACATCCAAATTTGGAAGGTTAAGATGTCTTTGTTCCTCAAAGGACTTGGCCTTAGTGTATATCTTGCCACAACTAATAAAGAATATTGCTTAAATGGTAAGAACATTGAGGCTAATGCAAAAGCCCTACATGCTTTAGTATCTTGCTTAGATAATGATTATTTGTCTAAGATGACTAATCTTGATTCGGCTTTTGTAGTATGGAACACCCTCATCTCCCTTGGCGAGAAAGATCAATACTATGCGGGGAGCGATTCGGACGTTGGAAGCGACATCTCCAACGTGTGCTACATGGTCCAAGGGGATAACCCCCTTGAGGTAAACTCCGAATCCGAGGATGAGGATGTTAATATGTCATATGATGAGCTTAATACATTTTTCCAATTATTGCTTGAGAAATATGACATGATTAAAAAGAATAATAAAAATTTGAAAAAGGAAATTGCTTGCATGCATAAGGAACATGACTCATATAGAAATAACATTGCATGCTTAGAAAAAGATAATGAAAGTTGGAAAAAGAAATTTGATTGCATGCATGTAGAAAATGATTCTTTTAGAAATAAACTTGCATGTTTAGAAAAAGAAAATGAGGATTTGAAAAATGAGAATATTTCCTTAATGTCTAAATTGAATGTTTTATGTGAAGGAAATATGATTTTGAAAAATAAGGTTGATATGGTGGAAAAACAAAAGGAAGTCATTTTGCAAGAAAATAAGTCTTTAAAAAGAAAATTTTTTGAAAAAGAAAAGGATAATGTTTTTCAAAAGAAAAAGAAAATTGACTCTTCATCTCATCATGCTTTTCATGCCACCACTAATGAGATTAAAAATTTGAAAAATAAAATTGATAATTTGAGCTCTAATTTGAGCTCATGTGCATTCAATCATACTAGATTGGAATCCTTGTTTCAAAAGAAACAAGTTCCTCATACTCATGCACATTCACATGCTTATGATGCACATCATGCTCACACTCCCACTCATAAGTATGCTAAGGTGTACATATGTACACATTGTGGCCGCAAAAGCCATTTAGCAAAATTTTGTTATGAAAGGTTAAATGTTCTTATTTTTGATAAAAATAAAAATGCTTGGGTTCCTTACAAGACTAACCCCATAGGACCCAAGAAAATATGGGTACCAAAATCCCCACCTTGTGTATTTGATGTAGGTGAGGAATCTCTCAAAACGTGAGAGATTTGGTGCCTTGATGGTGGGTGCATTTGAACTAAAATGACACATACTTGGAGCACCGCTATCAAGGAATTTTGGTGGGTCAACCACCATGCTAGGAGCTTTGGAGTTGGTAACGATTTCTAAACTCCTATTTCATTTACGCACATGCTTTTAATTTCATGTGGCATGTTCATATTTTTTTTTGGTACTTCATGTGGCATTTACATGCTTAAATGTAGAATGTGTCAAAACTTGCATCTATACATATATGAATAGTGAACTACAATTGACTCATACATATTTGAACTTCATGCTCATTTGTATCCACTATATGCATGTGTATAGGCTAGTTTTGATGATTCGGTCATTTATACTTGTTATGCCTATCCTTAATCTTACTTCATGTATATGTGTGTTTAATTCAAATCTAATAAATATACATGTATACCCTTGAGTCATTTGCCTTCATGCAATATATATTGGACTCTTTTCATATTTGGGATATGTATGCATAATTGTTAGAATTGGATAAATCATACATATACCATGAAGATTAGTATTTTAAAAAAATAATAAAAAAAAATGATTTTTCATGTTTTTGATTTGTACAACAAAATGTGATTTATGATCTTTTTGAGCTTGAATTACTATTTTCATAAAAATGCTATTTACATGATCTTTTGAACACTCATCTTTATGATACAAAATATTTTGAGCTTTATAGACCATGAGTGATTAAATCTTTATGTATTTAGTATTGCTTTATGAAAAACATATGATTTGTTTTAAGATGAAAAATAAGATTTTCATGAGATTCATGCTTCACTTTCTATTTTCATGAAAATACCATTTACATAACCTTTGAACACTCATCTTTTATGATAAAAGATAATTTTTGAGCTTTATGGACTATGAGTGCTTGAACTTTTATGTATTTAGTATTATTCATGGAAAACATTTGACTTTGTATTTTTGAAGGATCTTTAACTAGTTTGTCAAAAATCCATTTAAACTAGTTATCTATTCTTCAAATTGATTCACATGATCCTATTTTTAATCATATGGATAAATTCTTTTGTATTTTCAAAATTATTTGATGCTTCATGATTTGATTATTAGTTTAAATGTTAGCATTTGTCAACACTTGGATTTATACTTATACACATTATGGATCACAATAAATCTATATATGATTGGATTTGAATGCTTATTTGTGCCCATTAGGTGTGCTAGTATAGCCTAAGTTTTGATGATTATTACATTTTAAA
Source organism: Agave tequilana (assembly GCA_038442645.1). NCBI lineage: Eukaryota > Viridiplantae > Streptophyta > Magnoliopsida > Asparagales > Asparagaceae > Agave > Agave tequilana. The sequence goes on from JAVJIF010029939.1 coordinate 444,468, forward strand.
CTTGTATTCCCATTTTGGATTTATGCTATGATCATGTGTTTTCATTTCATGTATATGTTTGTCTTGCCAAAACATTAAGATATACATGGATACCTCTTGAGTCATTTGCCTTTCATGCAAATCTATATATGGACTCAATTGTGTTTTAAGGATATGTATGTATACTTAATGTCTTGTCAAAACATACATATATCTTGAAATATAAATTTCTGTTTTTAATAAAAATTTTGTAATTTTCAATAAAATTTTGTGATGGATTTCATGATTTCAAAATTTTAAGGAATATTGAGCTTTATTGCTATTTTTCATGATACCATGTTCCACATAACACTAGCACACTCACTTCTTTTTGATATGGACTTTATGGATAGAGTGCTTTTTAGTGCCTTGTGTTTCATTGATATTTCATGAAAAATTTTTGCTTTATTCCTTGATTGAAGGATTCCGTACTAGTTGTTAAACACCTTCATTTAACTAGTTCGAATTCTTCATGTGGTAGATTTTATATGATATATACACTTAAGCTTAATTTTCTATTGGTATCATTAGATATTTTCAATTGGTATCAATTTGATTCATGTTGTATATACTCATATTTTGTTCTTTCATGTATGTATGCATCTACTTCAATTGATATTATCTTTTCATACATATATGTGATCTTTTGTGCTTGATTTACACACGTATATTATATACTATATGTTTGCTTATCAAGATTTTGTTTTTAAAAAAAAAATATTTGATATGAACATGTGTTTTGTATTGCCTATATGCAAGGAGAGCCTAACATCTCTCTTACATATAGATTCATGTTGAGTGTATTGTGTATTGAGGAGCTTAACATCTCTTCTTTATATGGTACACGTGTGTAGGGGAGCTTCACATCTCCTCTTATGCATTACATAATATGTGTTATGTGAGTTAGGGCTTGTCATCCCTTCTTCATGTAATGCATATGTGTAGGGAAGTTAACTTAGCGTCTTCCTCTTCATGAATGTATATCGCATATAAATCTTATTGATTGATTTGATTTTACCCTCCTTGATTTCCTTATTTTTGACAAAAAGGGGGAGAAAATGTGTTTGATGATTTGAACTTTGAACCCTTTGTTGATGATTGACAAAAAGGGGGAGAAGTATTTGAGTTATATGCATGATTTCCTTAAGGGGGAGAAGTATTTGTTCCTTACTTAAGGGGGAGAAAGTTTTTATACTTGTGCTTTTACTCATGCATCACAAGAAATAAAAGATTTGTTTTGTTTCACATGCATTCATTTGCATACATTTTTATGTGCTTCATTGAATATCTATTGCTTATTTATTATGCATGAGTTAAGGGGGAGCTTCTTTGAAGCTTTACTTTAATCCATGCATATATAACTTCATGAGTTTTGTCATCATCAAAAAGGGGGAGATTGTTGGCCCAAAGGCCCATCACTCTAGTTTTGATGATGATCAACTTATGAAGTTATGATTACTAATGATCTTGTGTTTAATTAGTGACAGATTCATTATCAAGATCTTAGTAGGTGTGGAGCTTCAACAAAGAATTTAAAGTCAAGTTGGAAGCTAGCACCGGTTGATTCACGAGCCTATGCATCAAGACCACATCTAGAGATGAGCTCGGTGGATTGCACTTGGACCAAGTCAAGAAGATGAGAAGCCTTCAAGGGAAGACTTCAAGAAGTTGAAGACTTGTGTCTAGGTATAAGATTTGTATTTTTATTTTAGATAAAATGTAAAGGATAGAATAGTTGGTGGATTGCTCAAGTCTATATCACACACACACTCTTGATAGAACTCTTGATAGAATTGCTTTCATAAAAGAATTTTATGTTTAGAAAAGAATTTTTATTTAGAAAAAGATTTTTCTTTGTGACAAAATATTTATCTTGGATTTTGGTATTTCATAGTTCATATCTTTAAACCAAAATCATGATTAGAGCTTTAATGTCAAAAACATAGATATTTCATATTGATTGTGTAGTGGATCATATCCATACACACTATGCTTTAAAATGAACTCAAATATCTTGTTTTTGTATTTTGTGAAGTTATGGAAAAACAAGTTTTAGAAAAACATATTTTTAGAAAAACAGTTTTTATTGTGATTAAAACTATTTTTTAGATTTACTGTGAATTTATGGGATTTTTATTAAGTTAAAAGACCTATTTCCTAATCCCTTAACTGTGCAGACCCAGAACTGGCCTGACAGGCTGGTCCGGTCGACCGGACCAGTCGACCGGACGTGCACAGACGTGCACGCCTGTGTGCACTGGAGAACGGTCGACCGGGACGGTCGACCGCTTCGAGAGCTTTGCTCTCAGGAAATCTCGGTCGACCGGTCCGGTCGACCAACAGAGAGTTTACTCTCTTCTCCAGTTGCTCGGTCGACCGGGCCGGTCGACCGGAGGCTGCAACGGTCGGATTTTAGACCGTTGCCGGTCGACCGGACCGGTCGACCGGAAGCTCTGACAGAGCCCAACGGTCAGATTTTTCTGGCCTCTATAAAAGGGGGTTTTGTCATTGTTTTGAGCCAAGATTTTTGGAGACCTTAGAGACTGTTTTCTCATATTCATTTCAGAGGTTTTTCTCCACAAAAATAGTGAGCTAATACTTCCAATCAAAAGGGAAGATTTTATAAGAGTGTAAAAGTGATTTCTTGAGATTTTCATCAAAGATTCTTTCCTTGCTTTCTCACACAAACACTTGAGCATCCATTGAGCTATTCATCCTATAGGTGTTGTAGTGAGAGCTTTTGTAGCTGATCAAGTGTTTAGATCACCAAGATTTCATCTTGTACTTTGAGGAGACGGGCAAGTGTGCTCGTGGTTGTTTAGGGTTCGGGTGCGAACTCTTGTAGCTTGAGGTGCGGCCTCGACGAGCCGGTGGGCTTGTGGTGTGTAAGGGACTAGAGAGTCCAAGGGCTTGTAGGTGTTGCGGCACCGGGGAGAGATCCATTGGGATCTTGCATAGTGGAAATCCTTCGTGTGTCGAAGGCGGGGATGTAGAGCAAGTGTGCTCGAACCTCGAAACATACCCTTGTGTTTGCGATTGCTCTTTCTCTCTCTCTTGTCTCTTATTTATATCTTGCATTCAATTATTGTCTATCTTTATATGCATGATATTCACTTGTGCTCATATTTGCTATACTTGCTTGGGATTGTTGTTAACACTAGTATTCAACCAAGAGAGCCAACGCGGCACCTCAACCCATTCAAGGGGAATCTAGAGGAGCTTGTCCAGAGCCTCGCAAGGGGAATTCGGCAACACTCTTGTGTTATACATAAGTATTTAATTAAAAGAAGTTTTATTTGGTCATTTTAGTTTTAATTCCGCATTATTTGTTCATAAGTGACCATTAGATTAGCCATCACCTATTCACCCCCCCCTCTAGGTGAACTTACAATTGGTATCAGAGCCAAGTGCTCTTGATATTGGGTCTAACAACCTAGAGTTAAAGATCCTAATTTGGGCTAATCACAATATTTTTGTACACACACACCTCACCATGGACTTTATGTCACTACCCACCTTTGACATTCTTAACATCCAAATTTGAAAGGTTAAGATGTCTTTGTTCCTCAAAGGACTTGGCCTTAGTGTATATCTTGTCACAACTAATAAAGAATATTGCTTAAATGGTAAGAACATTGAGGCTAATGCAAAAGCCCTACATGCTTTAGTATCTTGCTTAGATAATGATTATTTGTCTAAGATGACTAATCTTGATTCGGCTTTTGTAGTATGGAACACCCTCATCTCCCTTGGCGAGAAAGATCAATACTATGCGGGGAGCGATTCGGACGTTGGAAGCGACATCTCCAACGTGTGCTACATGGTCCAAGGGGATAACCCCCTTGAGGTAAACTCCGAATCCGAGGATGAGGATGTTAATATGTCATATGATGAGCTTAATACATTTTTCAAATTATTGCTTGAGAAATATGACATGATTAAAAAGAATAATAAAAATTTGAAAAAGGAAATTGCTTGCATGCATAAGGAACATGACTCATATAGAAATAACATTGCATGCTTAGAAAAAGATAATGAAAGTTGGAAAAGAATTTGATTGCATGCATGTAGAAAATGATTCTTTTAGAAATAAACTTGCATGTTTAGAAAAAGAAAATGAGGATTTGAAAAATGAGAATATTTCCTTAATGTCTAAATTGAATGTTTTATGTGAAGGAAATATGATTTTGAAAAATAAGGTTGATATGGTGGAAAAACAAAAGGAAGTCATTTTGCAAGAAAATTAGTCTTTAAAAAGAAAATTTGTTGAAAAAGAAAAGGATAATGTTTTTCAAAAGAAAAAGAAAATTGACTCTTCATCTCATCATGCTTTTCATGCCACCACTAATGAGATTAAAAATTTGAAAAATAAAATTGATAATTTGAGCTCTAATTTGAGCTCATGTGCATTCAATCATACTAGATTGGAATCCTTGTTTCAAAAGAAACAAGTTTCTCATACTCATGCACATTCACATGCTTATGATGCACATCATGCTCACACTCCCACTCATAAGTATGCTAAGGTGTACATATGTACACATTGTGGCCGCAAAAGCCATTTAGCAAAATTTTGTTATGAAAGGTTAAATGTTCTTATTTTTGATAAAAATAAAAATGCTTGGGTTCCTTACAAGACTAACCCCATAGGACCCAAGAAAATATGGGTACCAAAATCCCCACCTTGTGTATTTGATGTAGGTGAGGAATCTCTCAAAACGTGAGAGATTTGGTGCCTTGATGGTGGGTGCATTTGAACTAAAATGACACATACTTGGAGCACCGCTATCAAGGAATTTTGGTGGGTCAACCACCATGCTAGGAGCTTTGGAGTTGGTAACGATTTCTAAACTCCTATTTCATTTACGCACATGCTTTTAATTTCATGTGGCATGTTCATATTTTTTTTTGGTACTTCATGTGGCATTTACATGCTTAAATGTAGAATGTGTCAAAACTTGCATCTATACATATATGAATAGTGAACTACAATTGACTCATACATATTTGAACTTCATGCTCATTTGTATCCACTATATGCATGTGTATAGGCTAGTTTTGATGATTCGGTCATTTATACTTGTTATGCCTATCCTTAATCTTACTTCATGTATATGTGTGTTTAATTCAAATCTAATAAATATACATGTATACCCTTGAGTCATTTGCCTTCATGCAATATATATTGGACTCTTTTCATATTTGGGATATGTATGCATAATTGTTAGAATTGGATAAATCATACATATACCATGAAGATTAGTATTTTAAATAAATAATAATAAAAAAATGATTTTCATGTTTTTGATTTGTACAACAAAATGTGATTTATGATCTTTTTGAGCTTGAATTACTATTTTCATAAAAATGCTATTTACATGATCTTTTGAACACTCATCTTTATGATACAAAATATTTTGAGCTTTATAGACCATGAGTGATTAAATCTTTATGTATTTAGTATTGCTTTATGAAAAACATATGATTTGTTTTAAGATGAAAAATAAGATTTTCATGAGATTCATGCTTCACTTTCTATTTTCATGAAAATACCATTTACATAACCTTTGAACACTCATCTTTTATGATAAAAGATAATTTTTGAGCTTTATGGACTATGAGTGCTTGAACTTTTATGTATTTAGTATTATTCATGGAAAATATTTGACTTTGTATTTTTGAAGGATCTTTAACTAGTTTGTCAAAAATCCATTTAAACTAGTTATCTATTCTTCAAATTGATTCACATGATCCTATTTTTAATCATATGGATAAATTCTTTTGTATTTTCAAAATTTATTTGATGCTTCATGATTTGAATATTAGTTTAAATGTTAGCATTTGTCAACACTTGGATTTATACTTATACACATTATGGATCGCAAATAAATCTATATATGATTGGATTTGAATGCTTATTTGTGCCCATTAGGTGTGCTAGTATAGCCTAAGTTTTGATGATTATTACATTTTAAACTTGTATTCCCATTTTGGATTTATGCTATGATCATGTGCTTTCATTTCATGTATATGTTTGTCTTGCCAAAACATTAAGATATACATGGATACCTCTTGAGTCATTTGCCTTTCATGCAAATCTATATATGGACTCAATTGTGTTTTAAGGATATGTATGTATACTTAATGTCTTGTCAAAACATACATATATCTTGAAATATAAATTTCTGTTTTTAATAAAAATTTTGTAATTTTCAATAAAATTTTTGTGATGGATTTCATGATTTCAAAATTTTAAGGAATATTGAGCTTTATTGCTATTTTTCATGATACCATGTTCCACATAACACTAGCACACTCACTTCTTTTTGATATGGACTTTATGGATAGAGTGCTTTTAGTGCCTTGTGTTTCATTGATATTTCATGAAAAATTTTTGCTTTATTCCTTGATTGAAGGATTCCGTACTAGTTGTTAAACACCTTCATTTAACTAGTTCGAATTCTTCATGTGGTAGATTTTATATGATATATACACTTAAGCTTAATTTTCTATTGGTATCATTAGATATTTTCAATTGGTATCAATTTGATTCATGTTGTATATACTCATATTTTGTTCTTTCATGTATGTATGCATCTACTTCAATTGATATTATCTTTTCATACATATATGTGATCTTTTGTGCTTGATTTACACACGTATATTATATACTATATGTTTGCTTATCAAGATTTTGTTTTTAAAAAAAAATATTTGATATGAACATGTGTTTTGTATTGCCTATATGCAAGGAGAGCCTAACATCTCTCTTACATATAGATTCATGTTGAGTGTATTGTGTATTGAGGAGCTTAACATCTCTTCTTTATATGGTACACGTGTGTAGGGGGAGCTTCACATCTCCTCTTATGCATTACATAATATGTGTTATGTGAGTTAGGGCTTGTCATCCCTTCTTCATGTAATGCATATGTGTAGGGAAGTTAACTTAGCGTCTTCCTCTTCATGAATGTATATCGCATATAAATCTTATTGATTGATTTGAATTTACCCTCCTTGATTTCCTTATTTTTGACAAAAAGGGGGAGAAAATGTGTTTGATGATTTGAACTTTGAACCCTTTGTTGATGATTGACAAAAAGGGGGAGAAGTATTTGAGTTATATGCATGATTTCCTTAAGGGGGAGAAGTATTTGTTCCTTACTTAAGGGGGAGAAAGTTTTTATACTTGTGCTTTTACTCATGCATCACAAGAAATAAAAGATTTGTTTTGTTTCACATGCATTCATTTGCATACATTTTTATGTGCTTCATTGAATATCTATTGCTTATTTATTATGCATGAGTTAAGGGGGAGCTTCTTTGAAGCTTTACTTTAATCCATGCATATATAACTTCATGAGTTTTGTCATCATCAAAAAGGGGGAGATTGTTGGCCCAAAGGCCCATCACTCTAGTTTTGATGATGATCAACTCATGAAGTTATGATTACTAATGATCTTGTGTTTAATTAGTGACAGATTCATTATCAAGATCTTAGTAGGTGTGGAGCTTCAACTAAGGATTTAAAGTCAAGTTGGAAGCTAGCACCGGTTGATTCACGAGCCTATGCATCAAGACCACATCTAGAGATGAGCTCGGTGGATTGCACTTGGACCAAGTCAAGAAGATGAGAAGCCTTCAAGGGAAGACTTCAAGAAGTTGAAGACTTGTGTCTAGGTATAAGATTTGTATTTTTATTTTAGATAAAATGTAAAGGATAGAATAGTTGGTGGATTGCTCAAGTCTATATCACACACACACTCTTGATAGAACTCTTGATAGAATTGCTTTCATAAAAGAATTTTATGTTTAGAAAAGAATTTTTATTTAGAAAAAGATTTTTCTTTGTGACAAAATATTTATCTTGGATTTTGGTATTTCATAGTTCATATCTTTAAACCAAAATCATGATTAGAGCTTTAATGTCAAAAACATAGATATTTCATATTGATTGTGTAGTGGATCATATCCATACACACTATGCTTTAAAATGAACTCAAATATCTTGTTTTTGTATTTTGTGAAGTTATGGAAAAACAAGTTTTAGAAAAACATATTTTTAGAAAAACAGTTTTTATTGTGATTAAAACTATTTTTTAGATTTACTGTGAATTTATGGGATTTTTATTAAGTTAAAAGACCTATTTCCTAATCCCTTAACTGTGCAGACCCAGAACTGGCCTGACAGGCTGGTCCGGTCGACCGGACCAGTCGACCGGACGTGCACAGACGTGCACGCCTGTGTGCACTGGAGAACGGTCGACCGGGACGGTCGACCGCTTCGAGAGCTTTGCTCTCAGGAAATCTCGGTCGACCGGTCCGGTCGACCAACAGAGAGTTTACTCTCTTCTCCAGTTGCTCGGTCGACCGGGCCGGTCGACCGGAGGCTGCAACGGTCGGATTTTAGACCGTTGCCGGTCGACCGGACCGGTCGACCGGAAGCTCTGACAGAGCCCAACGGTCAGATTTTTCTGGCCTCTATAAAAGGGGTTTTGTCATTGTTTTCAGCCAAGATTTTTGGAGACCTTAGAGCCTGTTTTCTCATATTCATTTCAGAGGTTTTTCTCCACAAAAATAGTGAGCTAATACTTCCAATCAAAAGGGAAGATTTTATAAGAGTGTAAAAGTGATTTCTTGAGATTTTCATCAAAGATTCTTTCCTTGCTTTCTCACACAAACACTTGAGCATCCATTGAGCTATTCATCCTATAGGTGTTGTAGTGAGAGCTTTTGTAGGTGATCAAGTGTTTAGATCACCAAGATTTCATCTTGTACTTTGAGGAGACGGGCAAGTGTGCTCGTGGTTGTTTAGGGTTCGGGTGCGAACTCTTGTAGCTTGAGGTGCGGCCTCGACGAGCCGGTGGGCTTGTGGTGTGTAAGGGACTAGAGAGTCCAAGGGCTTGTAGGTGTTGCGGCACCGGGGAGAGATCCATTGGGATCTTGCATAGTGGAAATCCTTCGTGTGTCGAAGGCGGGGATGTAGAGCAAGTGTGCTCGAACCTCGAAACATACCCTTGTGTTTGCGATTGCTCTTTCTCTCTCTCTCTTGTCTCTTATTTATATCTTGCATTCAATTATTGTCTATCTTTATATGCATGATATTCACTTGTGCTCATATTTGCTATACTTGCTTGGGATTGTTGTTAACACTAGTATTCAACCAAGAGAGCCAACGCGGCACCTCAACCCATTCAAGGGGAATCTAGAGGAGCTTGTCCAGAGCCTCGCAAGGGGAATTCGGCAACACTCTTGTGTTATACATAAGTGTTTAATTAAAAGAAGTTTTATTTGGTCATCTTAGTTTTAATTCCGCATTATTTGTTCATAAGTGATCATTAGATTAGCCATCACCTATTCACCCCCCTCTAGGTGAACTTACAATTGGTATCAGAGCCAAGTGCTCTTGATATTGGGTCTAACAACCTAGAGTTAAAGATCCTAATTTGGGCTAATCACAATATTTTTGTACACACACACCTCACCATGGACTTCATGTCACCACCCACCTTTGACATTCTTAACATCCAAATTTGGAAGGTTAAGATGTCTTTGTTCCTCAAAGGACTTGGCCTTAGTGTATATCTTGCCACAACTAATAAAGAATATTGCTTAAATGGTAAGAACATTGAGGCTAATGCAAAAGCCCTACATGCTTTAGTATCTTGCTTAGATAATGATTATTTGTCTAAGATGACTAATCTTGATTCGGCTTTTGTAGTATGGAACACCCTCATCTCCCTTGGCGAGAAAGATCAATACTATGCGGGGAGCGATTCGGACGTTGGAAGCGACATCTCCAACGTGTGCTACATGGTCCAAGGGGATAACCCCCTTGAGGTAAACTCCGAATCCGAGGATGAGGATGTTAATATGTCATATGATGAGCTTAATACATTTTTCCAATTATTGCTTGAGAAATATGACATGATTAAAAAGAATAATAAAAATTTGAAAAAGGAAATTGCTTGCATGCATAAGGAACATGACTCATATAGAAATAACATTGCATGCTTAGAAAAAGATAATGAAAGTTGGAAAAAGAAATTTGATTGCATGCATGTAGAAAATGATTCTTTTAGAAATAAACTTGCATGTTTAGAAAAAGAAAATGAGGATTTGAAAAATGAGAATATTTCCTTAATGTCTAAATTGAATGTTTTATGTGAAGGAAATATGATTTTGAAAAATAAGGTTGATATGGTGGAAAAACAAAAGGAAGTCATTTTGCAAGAAAATAAGTCTTTAAAAAGAAAATTTGTTGAAAAAGAAAAGGATAATGTTTTTCAAAAGAAAAAGAAAATTGACTCTTCATCTCATCATGCTTTTCATGCCACCACTAATGAGATTAAAAATTTGAAAAATAAAATTGATAATTTGAGCTCTAATTTGAGCTCATGTGCATTCAATCATACTAGATTGGAATCCTTGTTTCAAAAGAAACAAGTTCCTCATACTCATGCACATTCACATGCTTATGATGCACATCATGCTCACACTCCCACTCATAAGTATGCTAAGGTGTACATATGTACACATTGTGGCCGCAAAGGCCATTTAGCAAAATTTGTTATGAAAGGTTAAATGTTCTTATTTTTGATAAAAATAAAAATGCTTGGGTTCCTGACAAGACTAACCCCATAGGACCCAAGAAAATATGGGTACCAAAATCCCCACCTTGTGTATTTGATGTAGGTGAGGAATCTCTCAAAACGTGAGAGATTTGGTGCCTTGATGGTGGGTGCATTTGAACTAAAATGACACATACTTGGAGCACCGCTATCAAGGAATTTTGGTGGGTCAACCACCATGCTAGGAGCTTTGGAGTTGGTAACGATTTCTAAACTCCTATTTCATTTACGCACATGCTTTTAATTTCATGTGGCATGTTCATATTTTTTTTGGTACTTCATGTGGCATTTACATGCTTAAATGTAGAATGTGTCAAAACTTGCATCTATACATATATGAATAGTGAACTACAATTGACTCATACATATTTGAACTTCATGCTCATTTGTATCCACTATATGCATGTGTATAGGCTAGTTTTGATGATTCGGTCATTTATACTTGTTATGCCTATCCTTAATCTTACTTCATGTATATGTGTGTTTAATTCAAATCTAATAATATACATGTATACCCTTGAGTCATTTGCCTTCATGCAATATATATTGGACTCTTTTCATATTTGGGATATGTATGCATAATTGTTAGAATTGGATAAATCATACATATACCATGAAGATTAGTATTTTAAATAAATAATAATAAAAAAAATGATTTTTCATGTTTTTGATTTGTACAACAAAATGTGATTTATGATCTTTTTGAGCTTGAATTACTATTTTCATAAAAATGCTATTTACATGATCTTTTGAACACTCATCTTTATGATACAAAATATTTTGAGCTTTATAGACCATGAGTGATTAAATCTTTATGTATTTAGTATTGCTTTATGAAAAACATATGATTTGTTTTAAGATGAAAAATAAGATTTTTATGAGATTCATGCTTCACTTTCTATTTTCATGAAAATACCATTTACATAACCTTTGAACACTCATCTTTTATGATAAAAGATAATTTTTGAGCTTTATGGACTATGAGTGCTTGAACTTTTATGTATTTAGTATTATTCATGGAAAACATTTGACTTTGTATTTTTGAAGGATCTTTAACTAGTTTGTCAAAAATCCATTTAAACTAGTTATCTATTCTTCAAATTGATTCACATGATCCTATTTTTAATCATATGGATAAATTCTTTTGTATTTTCAAAATTTATTTGATGCTTCATGATTTGAATATTAGTTTAAATGTTAGCATTTGTCAACACTTGGATTTATACTTATACACATTATGGACCACAAATAAATCTATATATGATTGGATTTGAATGCTTATTTGTGCCCATTAGGTGTGCTAGTATAGCCTAAGTTTTGATGATTATTACATTTTAAACTTGTATTCCCATTTTGGATTTATGCTATGATCATGTGCTTTCATTTCATGTATATGTTTGTCTTGCCAAAACATTAAGATATACATGGATACCTCTTGAGTCATTTGCCTTTCATGCAAATCTATATATGGACTCAATTGTGTTTTAAGGATATGTATGTATACTTAATGTCTTGTCAAAACATACATATATCTTGAAATATAAATTTCTGTTTTTAATAAAAATTTTGTAATTTTCAATAAAATTTTTGTGATGGATTTCATGATTTCAAAATTTTAAGGAATATTGAGCTTTATTGCTATTTTTCATGATACCATGTTCCACATAACACTAGCACACTCACTTCTTTTTGATGTGGACTATATGGATAGAGTGCTTTTTAGTGCCTTGTGTTTCATTGATATTTCATGAAAAATTTTTGCTTTATTCCTTGATTGAAGGATTCCGTACTAGTTGTTAAACACCTTCATTTAACTAGTTCGAATTCTTCATGTGGTAGATTTTATATGATATATACACTTAAGCTTAATTTTCTATTGGTATCATTAGATATTTTCAATTGGTATCAATTTGATTCATGTTGTATATATTTTGTTCTTTCATGTATGTATGCATCTACTTCAATTGATATTATCTTTTCATACATATATGTGATCTTTTGTGCTTGATTTACACACGTATATTATATACTATATGTTTGCTTATCAAGATTTTGTTTTTAAAAAAAAAAAATTTGATATGAACATGTGTTTTGTATTGCCTATATGCAAGGAGAGCCTAACATCTCTCTTACATATAGATTCATGTTGAGTGTATTGTGTATTGAGGAGCTTAACATCTCTTCTTTATATGGTACACGTGTGTAGGGGGAGCTTCACATCTCCTCTTATGCATTACATAATATGTGTTATGTGAGTTAGGGCTTGTCATCCCTTCTTCATGTAATGCATATGTGTAGGGAAGTTAACTTAGCGTCTTCCTCTTCATGAATGTATATCGCATATAAATCTTATTGATTGATTTGATTTTACCCTTCTTGATTTTCTTATTTTTGACAAAAAGGGGGAGAAAATGTGTTTGATGATTTGAACTTTGAACCCTTTGTTGATGATTGACAAAAAGGGGGAGAAGTATTTGAGTTATATGCATGATTTCCTTAAGGGGGAGAAGTATTTGTTCCTTACTTAAGGGGGAGAAAGTTTTTATACTTGTGCTTTTACTCATGCATCACAAGAAATAAAAGATTTATTTTGTTTCACATGCATTCATTTGCATACATTTTTATGTGCTTCATTGAATATCTATTGCTTATTTATTATGCATGAGTTAAGGGGGAGCTTCTTTGAAGCTTTACTTTAATCCATGCATATATAACTTCATGAGTTTTGTCATCATCAAAAAGGGGGAGATTGTTGGCCCAAAGGCCCATCACTCTAGTTTTGATGATGATCAACTCATGAAGTTATGATTACTAATGATCTTGTGTTTAATTAGTGACAGATTCATTATCAAGATCTTAGTAGGTGTGGAGCTTCAACAAAGGATTTAAAGTCAAGTTGGAAGCTAGCACCGGTTGATTCACGAGCCTATGCATCAAGACCACATCTAGAGATGAGCTCGGTGGATTGCACTTGGACCAAGTCAAGAAGATGAGAAGCCTTCAAGGGAAGACTTCAAGAAGTTGAAGACTTGTGTCTAGGTATAAGATTTGTATTTTTATTTTAGATAAAATGTAAAGGATAGAATAGTTGGTGGATTGCTCAAGTCTATATCACACACACACTCTTGATAGAACTCTTGATAGAATTGCTTTCATAAAAGAATTTTATGTTTAGAAAAGAATTTTTATTTAGAAAAAGATTTTTCTTTGTGACAAAATATTTATCTTGGATTTTGGTATTTCATAGTTCATATCTTTAAACCAAAATCATGATTAGAGCTTTAATGTCAAAAACATAGATATTTCATATTGATTGTGTAGTGGATCATATCCATACACACTATGCTTTAAAATGAACTCAAATATCTTGTTTTTGTATTTTGTGAAGTTATGGAAAAACAAGTTTTAGAAAAACATATTTTTAGAAAAACAGTTTTTATTGTGATTAAAACTATTTTTTAGATTTACTGTGAATTTATGGGATTTTTATTAAGTTAAAAGACCTATTTCCTAATCCCTTAACTGTGCAGACCCAGAACTGGCCTGACAGGCTGGTCCGGTCGACCGGACCAGTCGACCGGACGTGCACAGACGTGCACGCCTGTGTGCACTGGAGAACGGTCGACCGGGACGGTCGACCGCTTCGAGAGCTTTGCTCTCAGGAAATCTCGGTCGACCGGTCCGGTCGACCACAGAGAGTTTACTCTCTTCTCCAGTTGCTCGGTCGACCGGGCCGGTCGACCGGAGGCTGCAACGGTCGGATTTTAGACCGTTGCCGGTCGACCGGACCGGTCGACCGGAAGCTCTGACAGAGCCCAACGGTCAGATTTTTCTGGCCTCTATAAAAGGGGGTTTTGTCATTGTTTTCAGCCAAGATTTTTGGAGACCTTAGAGCCTGTTTTCTCATATTCATTTCAGAGGTTTTTCTCCACAAAAATAGTGAGCTAATACTTCCAATCAAAAGGGAAGATTTTATAAGAGTGTAAAAGTGATTTCTTGAGATTTTCATCAAAGATTCTTTCCTTGCTTTCTCACACAAACACTTGAGCATCCATTGAGCTATTCATCCTATAGGTGTTGTAGTGAGAGCTTTTGTAGGTGATCAAGTGTTTAGATCACCAAGATTTCATCTTGTACTTTGAGGAGACGGGCAAGTGTGCTCGTGGTTGTTTAGGGTTCGGGTGCGAACTCTTGTAGCTTGAGGTGCGGCCTCGACGAGCCGGTGGGCTTGTGGTGTGTAAGGGACTAGAGAGTCCAAGGGCTTGTAGGTGTTGCGGCACCGGGGAGAGATCCATTGGGATCTTGCATAGTGGAAATCCTTCGTGTGTCGAAGGCGGGGATGTAGAGCAAGTGTGCTCGAACCTCGAAACATACCCTTGTGTTTGCGATTGCTCTTTCTCTCTCTCTTGTCTCTTATTTATATCTTGCATTCAATTATTGTCTATCTTTATATGCATGATATTCACTTGTGCTCATATTTGCTATACTTGCTTGGGATTGTTGTTAACACTAGTATTCAACCAAGAGAGCCAACGCGGCACCTCAACCCATTCAAGGGGAATCTAGAGGAGCTTGTCCAGAGCCTCGCAAGGGGAATTCGGCAACACTCTTGTGTTATACATAAGTGTTTAATTAAAAGAAGTTTTATTTGGTCATCTTAGTTTTAATTCCGCATTATTTGTTCATAAGTGACCATTAGATTAGCCATCACCTATTCACCCCCCCTCTAGGTGAACTTACAGATAAACTGAGAAAGGGAGCAAGTTGATACTTTCTTCCAATTCAAGAAGTGCATGACTAATCTTGGCTTGTCCAATAGTGCAGGCAATAGTGGGACAACTCGGATCCTTG
Source organism: Agave tequilana (assembly GCA_038442645.1). Lineage (NCBI taxonomy): Eukaryota > Viridiplantae > Streptophyta > Magnoliopsida > Asparagales > Asparagaceae > Agave > Agave tequilana. The sequence goes on from JAVJIF010029939.1 coordinate 459,968, forward strand.
TATTTGACAGCGATCAGATACGACAGTAGCTTACTAATATTAGTGGCTAAGAAGACTTTCTTGAGTATACTAGTCTTTCTCTTCTTGGTGCGCATGTCCTTAAAATTTTTGCATAAGATGAGACTTGTTGGATTGCCTCAAGAAGTGGCATATTTATCTTCACCTGATTGAAGATCTCAATTATCTTATCTACGTGTGCATTCTGCTTGTTGTTCTTCAGCCTATATAAAAATGGTACTATAGGCTTGTGCACCTAACTGGCTGACTTGTCATTTTTAGACTCGTCAGATTTGAAAGGATTGGAGCTATTTGTTGTGCTGAATGGGATTGGATGATATTGACACTTAATTATCAACTTTCTTTCTCAACCTCAATGTATGAACTATATTACATTGATTCATTGGATCCTCTTTAGCCATATGAGCTAGAGTTCCTAGGATTAGTAACCAGTTGACTAGGCAAAGTGCCTTTGGGCCTTTCACTTATGGAACTGGCTAACTGACTCATTTGACCCTCTAACCTAAATATGGCTTGTCCTGTATTCTGCATGAAAGATGCTAAAATCTTCTCCAATTCAGTTGATTTCTTGTCAGCAGGGATACCTTGGAAGGAAGGTTGTGGAGCTTGATTGGAAAAGTTGTGTTGATTATTATGAAGGTTGGAGTGATTCGAAGAACTGTGATGGTAATTTGGAAAGTTAGTTGATGATTTAAAGAATTGTGATGACGATTGCGATGTTGGAAGTGGTTTGACCTTGAATGGTCATTGTTATTTTGGCTCCATGAGAAATTTGGGTGATTTCTGCAGCCAGGATTGTACGTTTGAGCAAATGGATGATTATGGGGCCTTAAAAAGGCTGAATTCATGGACTCTTGATATATTTGTTGAGCATTGAGAACTGGACACTCCTCAAACACATGGTTTATGGCTTGACAGTTAGTACAGTCTAGATTTAAAAATTGGTTTGAGCTGACTTAGTTGACTGAAACTGGCTTCTTGGTTTCTAGATCTTTCAGTCTTCTCATTAGGCTAGAAATTTTAGCCTTGACAGTTATGGATGATTCTATTGAATGGAGACCTCATTTTGAAGAGATATGATTTATTTTCCTAGACTTTTTGAGAGTAGGTTCCCATTATAGGTTTTTTTAGTTAGGTATTCAAATAAATCTCACTCTTAGTTTTCATCCTTTTGCAAGAATCTCCCTTGGCACATGGTTTCTAAGAGGGTTTTGTTCTGATAGTCTAAACCATCATAGAGAATTTGGTATTGTCACCACTTCTCTATGCCATGATGAGGACACTGGATAAGAAAGTCTTCGAAGCGTTCAAAGTACTGTTGGCCCAGTGGCCTTCTACTCTAGTTTTGATGATGATTAACTCATGTAGTTATGTTTACTAATAATCTTGTGATGTTTAGTTTCAGATCATTAACCAAGATATTAGTTGATGATTAGCTTCAACAAGATGGTTTGGAAGTTTTCACATGGTGATTCCAGAGCCCGAGCTTCAAGATCATATATAGCACTCGTTGGAGTCAAGCTATAGTACTATAACTATAGCTTATTAAATACAAGATCATCAGTACTATAACTATATGAGTTAATCATCATCAAAACTAGAGTGATGGGCCTTCGGGCCAACAGTATCCGCGCAAGAGCGACGTGCCTAATTAAGCCAAATCAACTACCTTCGAGTTCGCCTCTCAGTCCCCTACCTTAGTCACCAATTTGGCAAGAGTTAAATTCTAACAACTTCCTCCTTAGGAGAATCTCCTAGTGAGTCCAAGTTGTCTTAGGGCCAATGTCTATGCAAATTTTAAATTAGACTTAGGCTGTTAATGCAATGGAGATGATTTGTGGGCTAAGGAAGGGTAATGACTTTCCACCTTATCTTGTTTATTGGATCTTGTCCTTAAGTCATTTTTGTGCAAGTGATGCAGGCAAATAAATAAGTAATCACTCAAAGCAATTGTAAATCACCTAAAGTGTTTCCTAATTTAGATGCAATGCGAACGTATCTTACCTCCAACACTCTTCAACAGTAATATAAATGAAACAGAATGTGCCCCTAAGATACAAGAGTCTGCACCGTTTTTTGATTAAACAATCAATCGATTACTGTTGAGTTATTATAATTATGCAGAATCAGTCAAACAGGAAACAAAAAATAGAAGAAACTTTCCTTCGTAATTATGAAGCACCTACAGAAGATTCAACAACTCTTCTAACTTACAACAAAAACACGATTTTGGTTGCGAAAATGCGGCAAACTTATGGCTTTCTGCGCTCTACTTTCTAGAGCAAAGACATAGGATTGCAAGGAATGTTATGCCCCCTTCAGTTTCTTGAAACCTGTTTCTGTACAAACAAATAGAGAAGAAATAGTTAGAAAAATAAAATGTATCATTTTGTCCTCGACAATAGCGCCAAAAATTAATTGTGAAAAGTAGAGTTTAAAAAAGTGTAAACTGATTGCAGGTGAGTCTCTGTCTTCATGTAATTTTAATCGCGGTACCAGTGGCGATGCGGATCGATCCACAGGGATGAGTGCGATAAAAGTTTTTCGGTACTTCCTCTTTAGGTTATCTTCTTCTCTGCTAAAGGAAAAGAAAAAAAAAAGGAAAGAAGATTGATTGTTTGGTTATCATTTTTTTATTGTTTTATTTTGTTTTTATAATTTAAGAAGAGAAAAACTTGAAAGATGGTTGTTTTGAAAACTTGAATTTGTAAACTAGGGTTTCTAAGACTAGAGTTTATAAAACTAGGGTTTTGAAAAGTTATGTTTTTTTTACGTTAAAAAACTTAAGGAGAATTTTTATGTTTGTTTAAAATATAGAAAGAAAACGCTCACTAATCATCTACCACCAACAACATTCTAACCTTTGTTTGACAGTTACTTCATTTTAATCAAAAATATTTTTATCCTTGAATCTAGAGAGAGTTAAGCAAAGCAGATAAGATGAATGAAAAACTTCTATTTAAATTAACACATTGTCAAAATCAAACATTAAACTATCAAGTTTTGAGTAAGCATTGATTAAGAAAAATTGTTGACTTGTGCTAAATAAATAAATAATTAGTACCCATCCACATGTGCCCTCAAGAACACTCGCATGGTTGCAAAGCTTGTGTTAGGCATTCAAATGATTTAATCAGGTTTACCAAACTAAGAGTTTGAAGTTAGATGGTGGTGAGAGATTAGTGAGCGAAGAAGGAGAATTAGCTACTCATAATCGAAGCAAAGAAAACAAAATAATAAGTAAAAAGTGCATAATTAAAAAGCAAGAAACTGACAAAAGAGAATTAAGAGAAAGTGGAACATTGTATTACTGAATCTGTCACCTTCAAGTACAATTTCTCCTTTTTTCTTGCAAAATTCAACTTTTGATCTAAAAGCCTAGAAAATAAAAATCTGAGGAAAAGAAGACTAAAGAAAATCCTATATTCTTCTCTGATTTTCTGTGTTTTGCCTCTTGCTCTAGGGGGTATTTATAGGTGAACTCCCGGAAATCTAATGAGTTGAAAGTGACTCAGTGAAATGTTGGAACCTATTTCGATGAAGACGTTCGTGAAGATCAAATTCATTTGGAGCTCTAACACATGACGAATCAAGAGTCCGACATGATCAAGATGTGCCAAGGAGAGTTGATAGAGTGTGGGTTGTATATGTGGAATAGAATGTAAAAAGCCTTGACACAAACGCACATTTCTGTATCCTGTTAGTCGACTAAACCCATGTGTAGTCGACTAACCCAAAAGCCCAAGTCGACTAATCCTGTGTCCTGAAACAGCCCAACTCTCTGTTTCTGTATTAGTCGACCAACAGTCAACTATAGTCGACTAATACATTTTTATAGTCGACTAACCCTTGTCCCCAAGTCGACTAATAACTGGTCAAGTCGACTATCAAGTAGTTGCAGTCGACTTGAAGTAGTTATTCTGAAACTGTTCTTCCAACGTACACTGACCTAGTCGACTTATAGTCAAACATAGTCGACTAATAGAAGGAATTTTGCCTAGGTTAGTCGACTAACTCCATGGGCAAGTCGACTAATAGGCAGTTCTGACTGTTGGACAGTTTTCATTATCTGGTCTTTTGTGCAACTGTTTTCAACGTTCCTTTAATTCAAATTGCACCTATTAACTCCCTAACTAACCCTAGTCTTCAGCTATAAATAGGGAAGTTATTGCAAAGGCCATTTACCAAGTTTTTTTATCAGTTTTCCAAAGCCAAAATCTGAAAAACCTGAAAACTGTTTTCCTAACTTCAGTCTTCACCAAAAAAGCCAATTCCTATTGTGAAGTCTTATGAAGTTTTTGTTTCCTATACTGTACCTTGTCCACATACACATCTGTACCAAGGCTTATAGGATAAAAATATTGTAATTCTCAAAGTGTTCATTGTACACGGGAGGCTTCTTGGTTGAAGAGGCAAGTTGTACAAGGTGACCATTGTACACGGGAGGCTTCTTGGTTGTAGAGGCAGTTGTACAAAGGTAAAAGGTGTTCTCTTGGTGGAAGAGAAGGTGTACACATTTGGCAAAGGGGATTCGACAAGTGGTGTACATGTTGTATTGATTTTGGGTTGCAAGATCAAGGTTAAAGGAAAATCTCAAGCGGGTGGCTTGGGGACTGGATGTAGGTCACAAGGACCGAACCAGGATAAATCTCTTTGTTTGCGTTTGTCAATTTTTGAGATTTGTTTTCCTTATTGCAAGTTTACTTATTTGTTTGCTTAACAATTAATCCTTCCTATTTAGTGTTTGTGTTGATTTGATTATAGATCCTACATTTGGTATAAGAGCGGGACCCAACATGAAACACATCATTAGATGACCCATCCTTGCTGCGTCATTAAAAAATATATTCTCAGAATCTGGGCTGCAACTGGCTGACATTTTAATTGCCGAACATGACTTATCAAATGACTAAATTAGAAATACTAATCAACATAAGTATTATAGCCCTTTAAGTCTTATTTCTGAATCATCTTACATCATCAGATTTGAGTCTCTAGAATGAAAGTATTGATAAAAATATTAAAAAGTGTTCAGTTTGAATCCGAGTCTGAATTGATTTAGAAAATCGAATTTAATTAGGATTGCTTTAAAATTTGAATTTAATTGGGATCTTTGGGATTTTTGTTCTTCTTTATCACTTAAATAGATATCTATACACTAATAAACAAATAAGTGGTCAAATAGCAAAGTATTATTAAAAATAAATATGAGAATGTGACAATAAATATGCAATATTAGTGAACAATCACTGCCCTCAAGAGGATCCTGACATTCCCCCTTACGGAAGGATCTGATATCAAGCGAGTATTTCGGAGATGCCCTACACTTCCCATCTTCATACCTCTTTTTATACTTCTTGAATTTAAACACCTTTAACATGCGTTGATAATCAGCTACAGCCTCCTGTTCATGCACTTCGGCTTCATCGAGGGCAATCTGTGTCCTACCCAAGTCATCGTTAAGATACTCTACTGCCTCCTCAAAAGCGTCCCGTTCGGATCTTAGGGTAGCTTCTACACCATCTGCGCACTGACGTGCCTCATCAAGTGCCTGCTAAGCAGCCAGCAATGCAGACTCCCTCTGATGCAGCTCGAAGTCCTTCTTCAATATCTTTGAGCCCATTTTCACAGCTCTTCCCTGAGCCGCGCCAGCTCCTTTTCCCAACTCGAGCGAGTCCTCACCTCATGGCACAAATCTTCTTTGAGCCGACTAATCTTCTCAGTCGCCATCTTCCCTGCAGCATTAAACTGCTCCATCCCCCAGCCCAAATCAGACACCTTTCCTTCTTTCACCTTCAGGATGTCCCAGTGGTCGTCCAGTAGCTTCGAGATGAGTACCGGGTCCTGAAAGGAAGGCCAAAAGTCAGACGACAGTCAAACAAATAACACCAGTCATCGCGCTACTTACTCTGAAAATCCCTTTCTTCATGCGCCGTCTCTGCTTTTTCAAGGAGAGGGCCTTGAGTTTTTCAAGCTTACGAGGAAATCTCTATACCCAAAATCCACCTTGACAGTCCCCTTTCGAGGGAACAATCTTAATTCAAGATTGGCACCGTTTCATGCCGAAGACACCTCGAGGGACTGGCGGCAGCCCTCGAGGAGCCAACACCTCCCGTTATCCTTGCACCATTTGCAGATGGAAGAAGCTCAGCAGCATCCACCCTCCACGTAAGGACCCGGGCGCAGTATCATCTAGGCTAGGAGGCGCCATCACCTCAGGCCTATCCTCGGGGACCAACGTAGCAGTGGAAGGCCCTACTGGCACCACCGAAGCCGTACTTGGGACCTCTTCAGCAGTCCTGAGGGCGGGCAAAGTCCTCCAAGCATCTTCCATATGAACAGGGGATCCAACCCTACCCTCTTTGGCGATGGGTGGCTGCTCCGCGGGCACACGCGCGGGGTAGTCATTGCTTCCAACAAGCTCATCATCCACTCATCATCGATTCATCAAACTAAAGCCGATGCTTTTTCTGTAAAAAAGAAAACAAGACATCGAGAAACAGTTTCTACAAACAAAAAACTAAAGAAATCCAGAGCATACCCTCGGTCGTGGAAGGAGCAAAGACTGAGCATGTGCCCTCTTCTTCTTGTCGGGAACCATCTCCTTTTGGACCCTCGGCTTCTTGGGATTAATGATTGGTTGGCTAGCCCCTCGTGTAGACTCCTATGTCTCAGAGTCAGGATTGCTCTTCTCCTGAACAAACCCCTCAGGTTCGGGGACAAGCTGACCATTACTCGAAGCAAATACCCTTGGAATAACTGGCAGTACTTGAGGTCTGTTCGGGTTCAGCAGCCAACTCCAATTGTGATTATTAAAGTCAATGGCCGTCATCTCTCAACTTCACTTCAACATTGGTGGTAGGTAAGGTCCCCCTGCAAGTATTTGCATCCAAATTCTAGACAACCGGGATAGCCCCTTTCTCATCTTATTTAGTCGGTATCCTATGGACCGGCCACCAAACCCATGGTGTCCCACATACCACGGTCGCTGTCAACTATGTTGACGATAATCTTTTTCACCCCGATCGGGGAACAAAGTAGCGCGCACCATCTTCCTCAGCAAGTATGCAACGCTAAAAACCTCACAATTACAAACCTCAAGAGCGCAGAAATCGCAGAGGGCTTTAAACCCCAGAACAGTACGCCAAGCCCCTGCCGATAGTTGAGAGGGGGCCACCCCACAAAAGTCAAAATGCTGCGAACGAATTTCATTATTGATATTCTTAATCCTAGTGCTAGCATTAGGGGATGCATATACATACCCTTCTTATCAGGCGGGGCCGAGGTAACATCAACAACATTGGGAAAAACTCAATTTTTATCCTTGGGATCGAATGAAAGCCATAGCTAACCAAGTATTTACCCACCGCCTCCTGATCGCTAAGCTTGAATGCTTTTGGATCGAAGTCCATCCCAATCCTGGTACGACGGGAAGTTCTCTTTTCCTTCTCCTCCGCGATGGACTTTCCCTTATCTGATCCATCAGAAGGACCAGATTTCTCCCCTTTCTTCATTTTTAGCAAGAATAAGGAAATGACAGATATTCAAAGATCAGAAGATCAGAAGGAGACAAGAAAGAAGAAGATGAAGCGGAAATTTGGGAAAAATGCCCAAATCCTCATAGTGTAACCCTCTTAACCCTAGGGGAATAAAACGTCACTCGATTAGTGCCCTATATGCATTATGGTGAATACAATTGACACCATCACTTCAGATACGCGGTACCCACCTCGAAGTTGCATCACCCAAGCGGCAATAATTTGATCGGCGCTTCGCCAGATGTGACACACATTTAAAGTCTTATCAGACTGTATGGCCACACGTGCCACTACAAGACAAAATCTGAAGCGACAACAAGCACCTTGAGTCCAGGCCCAAAAAGTTTTCATTTTAGTCTACTTTCTTCTTTACATCGGATACTCCGGGAACTTAAAATCTCCCGAGGGAGAGTTTCTGACCTCTTCCGAAGAAAAGGGAGTAGAGGGGGCATCTGTATTGGTTACTTTCTGACATGCCCGAGATCGTGACACATGTCTATCCAACCTTTGGCTGTTGTGCGACGTGTGACTACTTCCAGAACGTTTAACCCGGTACCATCACCCAGTTCAAATTTCGAACTGGTCAGGCGATTAACAGAAGAATCAAATATGATTACAGAGATCTCGAGTTTTAAACTCTATCCGAATTCAAACAAGTTAGTAATCTCTTGTTGCGCCTACGACAACAACCTGATGAGGATCCCCTGAATTTTCCAAGCACCAAGAACAATCCCAAATAGCACAAAACAATCACCAGAAGAGAGCACACACGCAAAAAATAATTTAACGAGGTTCGGCCTCAATGCCTACGTCCTCGGGGCAATCCAGAAATAGATTAATTTACTTGGAAGATGATTACAATTACTAGCAGCCTCTTTGATTGCAAAAGAGCTCCAGCAAAACCCCAACTTTCAGATTACAAACCCTAGAAACCAACAACAGCTCTTAAATACAACATGTTTCCAAACCTGCAAATAGCAGCCCGCCCAGCTTGTCGGTCGACCGGGCGGTCGACCGACCCCTTCCACCGGTCGACCGGTCGGTCGACAGAGAGTTGGGTGTTTACAGTCAGTCGACTCGGTCGACCGCCCGGTTGACCGATCTTCTGATACTGCGGGCGGTCGACCGGGCCGATCGACCGGCCACCTGTTTCCTGCTGCTGTTGCTATTTTCTGCTGCTGTTTCCTTTGCCTTTTCGTCGTCGACTTCCTTGGCGATCACCTTGATGACCCCTCAGCAATCCATGTCAACTTTCTCAGCAATATTCTCTCTTTCCAACAATTTCCACCTCGGTGAAGATTCTCCAAATCTGAGCCGAACATTGACTCGAGAGCGGCTGCACCAATTTGGTTGCCTATGTACCCCTGCCCAAGGGATCAAGCCGTCCGTAGTTCATCCAAATGAGCTTCAGCAAGCTCAAGCTACCTGAAGGACATGGAGCAAAGCTTTGCAATGTGCAAACTTCACTCCCGACACCACCTTCGTAAGTATGTCGGCTGGATTCTCTGAAGTGTGAATCTTCAACAGTTCGATGTCACCTTCCTCTAGAATCTCCCGAACAAAGTGGTACCTGAATCAATATGCTTCGTCCTTGCATGATAGACCTGGTTCCTCGCCAAGTAGATGGCGCTCATGCTGTCACAGTTTATCTTCAGCAGATCCTGTTCCACGCCCAAGTCATCAAGCAACCCCTGAAGCCAGATCGCCTCCTTCATGGCCTTTGTCATAGCCATATACTCAGCCTCTGTGGTCGACAAAGCAATGGTAGACTGCAGTGTGGAGCGCCAACTCACCGGTGCTTGTGAGAATGTGAAGACATATCCTGTTGTCGACCGGCGCTTGTCAAGATCACCTGCATAGTCTGAATCTACATACCCTATGCGCTCTTGCTTTCCAGTGTTGTCCTTCTCAAACACTAGGCCTACATCAATTGTTCCTTTGATGTACCTCAAGATCCATTTCACAGCTTCCCAATGACCCTGTCCCGGATCATGCATGTATCGGCTCACCATGGAGACGGCCTGTGATAGATCTGGTCTCGTACACACCATAGCGTATATCAAGCTACCCACCGCACTGGCATATGGAACGTGAGACATATACTCACGCTCTTGAACACTCCTCGGAGACATCTTTGCAGACAATTTGAAGTGAAGAGCCATAGGTGTACTAACAGACTTGGTATCCTTACTGATATTAAACCTCTGCAGTACCTTCTCCAAATAGCCCTTCTGAGTCAAACTCACCCTGCCAACTCTCCGGTCTCTAGTGATCTCCATGCCCAATACTTTCCTAGCTTCGCCCAGGTCCTTCATCTCAAACTCTAACGATAGATTCTTCTTCAGAGCATCAATAGCAGATCTCGACCTCGAAGCAATCAACATATCATCTACATAAAGAAGTAGATAGATATATTCACCTGATGGTAGCCTGTTGTAGTACACACATGGATCATAGTGGCTACGTGTGTACTTCTTCTTTCTGATGAAGCTATCAAATCGCTTGTACCACTGTCTAGGAGACTGCTTCAATCCGTACAGCGACTTCTTTAGCTTGCATACTAACTCTTCCTTCCCTGTAGTCTTGTAACCTGTAGGCTGTGTCATATAGATCTCCTCCTCTAGATCGCCGTGGAGAAAGACGGTTTTCACATCAAGTTGGTCAAGGTCCAACTCATTCTGCGCAACCAAGGCTAAAAGAATACGAATTGATGAATGTTTAACCACAGGAGAGAATACCTCGTTGTAGTCAATTCCTTCCCTCTGAGCGTAGCCTTTAGCCACCAACCGAGCCTTGTAGCGCACTGCATCTTCTTGGAGAGATCCTTACTTCTTAGCAAACACCCACTTGCATCCTATGGCCTTCTTCCCCTTGGACAATTTGGTGAGTTCCCATGTGTCGTTCTTGTAGGGTCTGTTTGGATTTAAGGAATTGGTGTGAAGTGAGGAAGTAGGAAGTAAGATTTATTTCCTTTAGGAAAAAGGGAAATGAGTAGTAAGTTTTCTGGTGTTTGGATGGTTGTTGGGAAGTGTGGTTTGGAAAATGTTTTGTCGTTTCCGGTGTTTGGATGGTAATGAAAAGTGGAAATGGAAAAGTTGACCACAAAGTTGACCGCAAAATAATATTAAAATAAAAATTAATTAAGAAAAATAAAAAATAGATTGTAATTAGAATGCAAGTGAGATTTACATGACCAAAAAATTAACTGTTTTATGCTATAACTTATTATAAATGAGATTTACATGACCACAAAATTAACTGTAGCACTCTGGAAGTGAGAAAATGGTTGTGTAAAAGAGAGATGAAAAAGGGAAAAGGGGGTTTTCTTATTTTCCTTTTCCGGTGTTTGGATAGATAGGGAAATGAGCAATTATACTTCCCCACTTCCTCACTTCACTCGGAATCCTTACATCCAAACACGCCCGTAGAGAGATTGCATCTCTTCATTCATGGCTGCTTTCCACATCGTTGCTTCCGAACTGATCTCAGCTTCTCTGAAGGTAGATGGAATAGCCTCTTCAACGACTGGAAGTGCATATGCTACGACCATATCAGTGGTGAGCCAACCTGGTCTCCTTGTGTTTCTCCTTGGTCTTTCAACTGCAGTAGGATCTGGAACAGTACCCATGACCTGCTCTTGACCCTGTCCAACATCTTCAGCATCTTCTTCAACTACTCGATCACTGCCCTGTGTCACCTCAGGAATGATCCGAACTGATGCTGATTCCTCGAGAGAAGGTGGATTTGCATCAATCTCCACTTGCTGCAATAGCTCCTTGGTCTTGCTGGTCTCCACCTGCTGAGAGACCGTAGGCTTCATCAAAGAAGCCTCATCGAACGTGATATCCCTGCTGAGTATGAACTTGTTGTCCGTTGGGTCCCAAATCTTGAACCCCTTGGTTCCTCGCTTGAAGCCAACGAACACCCCCTTCTTTGCCCTTGGGTCCAACTTGTCTTCTCTGACATGGTAGTAGGCTGGACATCTGAAGACCCATAGCAAATTATAGTCACCAGCAGCTTTTCCTGACCAAGCTTCAAGAGGAGTCTTCCCCCCTATCGTAGATGACGGCAACCTATTCACGAGGTGGCATGCATACGCCAAAGCTTCAGCCCAAAACTTCTTTGACTGTCCTGCATTGGATAACATACACCGAACCTTCTCTAGCAAAGTCCGGTTCATCCTCTCAGCCACCCCATTTTGTTGTGGAGTCTCTCGTACCGTGAAGTGTCTCTCTATGCCCTCATTAAGGCATAGCTGTAGAAAGGATCTGATTTGTACTCTCCTCCATTGTCAGAACGGAGAATCTTGACCTTCCTTCCCGTGCTTCTCTCCAGATTCGCCTTCCACTTCACGAACAGTTCTAGGACTTCATCTTTGTGTCACATGGTGTACACCCAACAGCGCCTAGAAAAATCGTCAATGAACGACACAAAATAGTGGTTACCTCTAATCGATGCAGTCTTGGTAGCTCCCTGATTGAGGCAAAACCTGCACAAAAAATATGAAATTTCAGAACTTATAATAAAAATGTGCAAGTGCTCAATTCTTCCGCTATAGCAAGTGGCTATGCGGGTCGTGATCCACAAGGAGAGTTTGCGATAGAAGCGTTACAGTTCTTTATTGAAATCGTTATCAAAACCAAACGAGAGTTCTTCTCTGTTTTTAAAGTTAAGAAAAAGAAAAAGAAAGTTAATGGTTAAAGTTAAGAAGAAAGCGAGAGATGAAGAAGGTGGAAAATCAGAAAACGATGAAAAGCGACTATGTACAATGAAGTGGAAAGAAGAATGAAAACGATTTGGAAGAAGTGGTTGGTGATCTAAACTAAGAAAGAAAAGAAAAGAAGTAAAGAAAAGTAAAGAGATACTTACCGAGGTTTAGTGATGACTTACTTGGAAACCTGCGCAAGTTCTACCTTTGCTTCGGAGGCATTCAACGCATAGATCATAAACTTGAACTCAGTCCCCGTGCACATTATATCGTCAAGCATATGAAGTACGAAGTGATGCGAAGCTTGGAAGAGAAGATCGTCTTCATGAACTATCGCTGGCTCTCACGTAGCATCGGTGTACTTGCTTTAGAGTTCACTTGTACACTCAACACATACAACCAAGGTAAAGTAGAAGAGGAAGAGGAAAGCAAAACAAAACGAAAAGTAAAGATACAAACATAAACAAATGTTACCTTTATTGCTTACTGAGACAATGAAAGAAAGGAGGAGGAGTACATCGGTGTCACTCTCAACATCAGCCTCTCTCTCTTACTTACATGAATCATCATCTACCCTAAGCTACATACAAGTTACATAAAACTAAACTACAAAATGAAAAAATTAGTCTAAAATCCTAATCTGCATTCGCCTCCCTTTTGCCTTTGAGTGCAGGTATTTATAGGAGAAATGGAGAGGGTAGAGGTGGATATTCAGTTCTGATCTGCAGTTTGTTGGCGTGTTGATTACTGAATATCACTTAACAACTGACAGAATTAGAAATAATGATCAACATAAGAGTTGTAGCTCTGTCAGTCTGTTTTCTGGATCATCTTGAATCATCAGAATTGAGATTCTGTAGCAAAAGTTATGATTCGAATACTAAAATGTATCCAGTCAGAATCTGAATCAAACTTGCTTGATCTTTGCTTCAACCGATCGATTCTGAGAGGATTCTTCTCAACCAGTTTTCAACTTCTTGATTTTGCCCTGATTTACTGAGTGTGAATTAATTCTGATTTAATTCAGAATTTTAGTGGGCTTTGGGCTCATTTCTCTTCATCTCCTTAAAGAATGGGCCTGCAAATAAATTATGCAATTAATTAGGACAATACAGGCTTTTATTCTAAAATAAGTATGGAAATATGATATTAAATATGCAACATTAGCGACCAATCACACCCCCATACCTATCTTTTGCTCGTCCTCGAGCAAAACAACTAAACTATACTAAGGATTATTAGACCACTTTCGCAGGTCGCGCGATTGCACTGAGCATGTGCAACAAGCCGTTAAACCTCTAGGTTCCCCCTAGAGGACGAGTTTTATCTCGTGAGGGTTTTCAGCGGATTGCACCCACAAAATCCATAAAGAAAGGAAAATAAAGAGTTAGTATTTTCGAAAAGCATTTTGAAAGAGAAAAATATTTGAAATATGATTGTAAGATCTAAGCAATCTATAAGTTATAGGAAAACCGAATCTTTCATTCCTAAACTTAGTCTCTATTCAAAAATTTGTTATCAATCAAAGTAAGGAGTCAAATTGTACTTCTCATCTAGTCTATTACTTTACCCTAAGTCATATGCACCTTGTGACTGTGAAAATTTTGACTAAGGGTTCCTTAACTCTAACTCTTATGCCTTATTTATTTATATATATACTTTTTTTTGTGGTATTATTGCTTAGTTCTATTAGGCTTTCTAATCTGCCCATGTAACGAGCCTCTAATCGATGACTCCCAAACCAAACGGTCTTAGGGCACCAGGTGAGAAGACACCCCTAGGACTTAAGGACTCGAGCAGACAAGGCCACAAAACTAAGGATTTTATTATATGAACCTCTTTTAGGCGTGAATACTCATGCTTTATTAGGCACAGATACCCAGCTTAATCAGAGGATCTAATCATCTTTCGCATAAATACTAAGGCTTGCTTAGGCCAAAGCACCTAGCTAATCAATAATTAGACTTATTCATTTTTTTTCAAACTTATCTAATTATCTTTCGCATAAATACTAAGGCTTGCTTAGGCCAAAGCACCTAGCTAATCAATAATTAGACTTATTTATTTTTTTATATATATATATATTTTTTTTATAAGGCATAAGAATCTTTGTTTTTGAACCCTAAGTGTGTAAGTGTATGAAGTATGCATATTTCATCAAGGTAAAGATCAAGACTAAATTACTTTGACAAATTATCTTCCTAACCCTAAAAATCAAACAAATAATCTTATTTTGACCAAGTATAAGAAATCCTAATTTGGATTTTCCTATTCCTTAAAATTAACTTAATTTCTTACAAAAATAAGTCAAAATATTGTTTCTATTTTTCAAAAAGTTTTTAAAAGTAAAGAAAAGTGTTATATTTTTTTTTTTTTTTATTTTTTAAAGAAAAAGAAAAGTTATGTTAGACCCTCCCCCACACCTATCTCATGCATTGTCCTCAATGTATGAATTAATGCATAGATGCATGAAAAAGACGAAAGGGAAGGAACATGTTACCTTAAGGTGGTGGTTCCGGTGGTGGTCTGATTGGTCCACGAAACATGGCCCAATCAACTTTTCTTGGGTCTCGAAGGAACCCACCAGCACTATCTTTAATATGACCCACTAAAAAGATAAATCCATTAAGGATTTTTATTAAATATTTGACCCCATCTAATTTCCATATTCCATAACTAATTTCGGAGTCAAATTTGTCAACCACCTCGTCCCAGAATGGAGTATGAAATGATAGAACAGTTGACTTGGACTCAGGAAGGACAGGAACTAATACCGACTCAGGAAGGTGACTTAAGTCAAGTAAAGGTTCAGGAGTCGAAATAGGTTCAGAAATTGGGTCCAAGTCAAGAAATTGAAACTCCAGTCCACATGTATTTTCTAATAATGGAATGTGACTTAATGTGGGTGATTCCAGTTCATGAATGATAGGTGGAGGAATCAAAACTGACTCTAAAACATTACTCAAGTTTGGTAACACAACAGGAGTCAAGATTGATTCAGAAAGTTGAACTGGATCACAGATATGAGAATCTAGGTCACATATCTCATTGACTTCAATATCAAAAAATTGAGAATTTGCCAATTTGTCAATATGATCTTCAAGAGTGTATAATTGGTCAAGTTCAATATGATCCTCACAGATGGGTGATTCAATTTCATTATGGATTGGTACAGGATCCAATATTGACTCGGGGAAAAGATCGAAATCAGGTGAAGATACCGGAGTCATTATTGAATCAGGAAGAAGCATTGAATCACTAAGTTGGGGTTCAAGATCATATTCATTCTCAAGTTCTATTTCAGGAAAAGGAAAACTTGCTAAACTATCAATATCTTTTTCAAAATTTGGAGTTTGGGCAAGTTCAAGTGGTTGTTCTGAAATGGAATCTTGATTTCCAAAACTACATGACTCTTCGGCTCTAACAGAATAGTTAGTGACATCAGGACGGTGGGAATGTAGAGATTCGACCATCATATCTATGTCACGATTACGAGTGTTTTGAGCCTGAGTCATGGCTTCAAGCATCTTTTCATAGTTGATAGGTTCATTATTTTGATGAAAAGATGAAGAATTGTCTTGGAAGTGGTAGTGAAATTGTGAGTCCATCAGATTTTGGGATTTGTGTTTGGACTCACGCATACTCATTTCCATAATTGATGGTTTCCTATTTTGGACGGGTGGAACTGAGTATGAATCTTGAACATAATGTGGACTGGGTGGAGAAGGAGGGCAAGGTGGTTGGAAATTATGCTCGGGGGAGGTGAATCCCCACTGACTCGGTGAAGAGTTGAAATCATTATGGAAATTATAGTTATTAGATGGGGGTATGGGTCATATTGATTCGGATAAGACCAATCCGGCACACTAGGTTGGTCAAAGTTATGATATGCCGGGTTGGTAATATCCGTCGGTGTGTAATATGGATTATTATTGTAGTTGAAAAAATTATTATTATAGTCCATATCACACAATAGAATACAAACAAAGAAAAAACAAACAAATAAACAAACAAAAAAGAAAAAATTCTAGCCTAAGTTAGGGTAGACTTAGGACCTAGACGACTCCTAACTGGTTAGACTGTCCACAGGAGGTCTAATGTAGACTTTAACCACAAGCTAATCAGCCAGGTCAGGGCAAGGTTGGTGGGAGGTTTTCCATCAAAGACGTTCCTTAATTAAATAACCACCAACCTTCGGGCTTTCGGCCCTCAATCCCTTTCCTAGACACTGATTTTGCAGGAGTTAGATTCCAACATTTTTCCTCCTTAGGATAATCTCCTAATTGAGTCCGAGATGTCCCTAGGGCCAACGTCTACTCAATTTTAGTTAGGCTTGGGTTAGTGAGTGCTTGGAATCTGATTTTTGGGCTAAGGAAGGGTGATTAAATCCCCACCTTATCTTGTTATGAGTTAGTGCCCTTAGAATTGATTCGTGTAAGTGTGCAAGATATAGGAAAGTAGCATTCAAAAGCAAAATCACCCAAGAATGTTTCCTAAACTATATGCTATGCATACATACCTTGCTCCAGCACTCTTCAACAGTAAAAGTAAATGAATTGAAAATACGCGTGCCTAAAATGCAAACGTCTAGTCAATTTTTAACTTTTGCAACAAACTTTTTACTGTTGATTATTAGCAGGTTTTTGTGATGGCATATAAGAAATAAATAATTGCAGCAAGCTAGAATTTGCAAAGCTAGAAGCCCTGCAAAAACCTGTTAGTAGTCAACTCTTTATTGCCACGGATCCGCGGCTTTTGCCGTGGAAACACGGCAATGCAGAGGGCAATGGGGCTCTGCTTTCTAGAGCAGAGGCCCAATACCACTTGTATGTCACTGCAAACTTATTTTCCTACTTTGCTTGCCCTGTAACTTGCAACAGAGAAGAAAATTCGTTTAGTTCTAGAAAAGATTCAAAAAAATTCAGATTTCAATAAAAACCGTTTTACCCTCCCCGGCAACGGCGCCAAAATTTGATTGAGGCAAAACCTGCACAAAAAATATGAAATTTCAGAACTTATAATAAAAATGTGCAAGTGCTCAATTCTTCCGCTATAGCAAGTGGCTATGCGGGTCGTGATCCACAAGGAGAGTTTGCGATAGAAGCGTTACAGTTCTTTATTGAAATCGTTATCAAAACCAAACGAGAGTTCTTCTCTGTTTTTAAAGTTAAGAAAAAGAAAAAGAAAGTTAATGGTTAAAGTTAAGAAGAAAGCGAGAGATGAAGAAGGTGGAAAATCAGAAAACGATGAAAAGCGACTATGTACAATGAAGTGGAAAGAAGAATGAAAACGATTTGGAAGAAGTGGTTGGTGATCTAAACTAAGAAAGAAAAGAAAAGAAGTAAAGAAAAGTAAAGAGATACTTACCGAGGTTTAGTGATGACTTACTTGGAAACCTGCGCAAGTTCTACCTTTGCTTCGGAGGCATTCAACGCATAGATCATAAACTTGAACTCAGTCCCCGTGCACATTATATCGTCAAGCATATGAAGTACGAAGTGATGCGAAGCTTGGAAGAGAAGATCGTCTTCATGAACTATCGCTGGCTCTCACGTAGCATCGGTGTACTTGCTTTAGAGTTCACTTGTACACTCAACACATACAACCAAGGTAAAGTAGAAGAGGAAGAGGAAAGCAAAACAAAACGGAAAGTAAAGATACAAACATAAACAAATGTTACCTTTATTGCTTACTGAGACAATGAAAGAAAGGAGGAGGAGTACATCGGTGTCACTCTCAACATCAGCCTCTCTCTCTTACTTACATGAATCATCATCTACCCTAAGCTACATACAAGTTACATAAAACTAAACTACAAAATGAAAAAATTAGTCTAAAATCCTAATCTGCATTCGCCTCCCTTTTGCCTTTGAGTGCAGGTATTTATAGGAGAAATGGAGAGGGTAGAGGTGGATATTCAGTTCTGATCTGCAGTTTGTTGGCGTGTTGATTACTGAATATCACTTAACAACTGACAGAATTAGAAATAATGATCAACATAAGAGTTGTAGCTCTGTCAGTCTGTTTTCTGGATCATCTTGAATCATCAGAATTGAGATTCTGTAGCAAAAGTTATGATTCGAATACTAAAATGTATCCAGTCAGAATCTGAATCAAACTTGCTTGATCTTTGCTTCAACCGATCGATTCTGAGAGGATTCTTCTCAACCAGTTTTCAACTTCTTGATTTTGCCCTGATTTACTGAGTGTGAATTAATTCTGATTTAATTCAGAATTTTAGTGGGCTTTGGGCTCATTTCTCTTCATCTCCTTAAAGAATGGGCCTGCAAATAAATTATGCAATTAATTAGGACAATACAGGCTTTTATTCTAAAATAAGTATGGAAATATGATATTAAATATGCAACATTAGCGACCAATCACTCCCCATACATCCGTGTTAACATAGTCAAGAATACCCTCTGTGCAGTGTGAAGCTGTGCCAAACTTCACCTTGGTCTTCTTGCTGATGATGCAATGCTCACAGAAATCCATCTTGCAGGTTTCGGCACCCTTCAGCAACCCTTGCCTCGCAAGAGCTTGCATTGACTTCTCTCCTGCATGTCCCAGCCTCATGTGCCACAACCGAGTTGAATCTTCCTTCGGACTGGTAGAAGCCGCCACTTGCCCTGTCACCGTACTACCCTTCAAGTAGTATAGGTTGTTCCGGCGCTCGGCCTTCAACACCACCATCGAACCTTTTGTCATTCTAAGAACTCCTTCCTTAATCGACACCCTAAGGCCCAATGACTCCAAAGCTCATACGAAAATCAAGTTCCTCTTCAACTGAGGTACATACCTCACTTCCTTCAGCTCTCTCACCATCCCATCAAACATTCTGATTGGAATAGTGCCAACACCCTCCATGATGCATGGATGATCGTCGCCCATGATGACCGAACACCCCTCCAGCTTCTCAAAACTGGTAAACGAGTTCCGATTAGGGCATACATGATATGTTGCACCTGTATCCAAGATTCACTCGTTTTCACCTGAGTAGCCTATGATGGGTGTAGTAACTGAAAAAGAGAACACTGACGAATCTGAGTCCAATCCATCTGCCTGTGATTTACTGCTTGCAGTGTTAACCACCTTTGCGAGATTTGCCTCGGATTTTGATTCTTTCTTCTTTCCCTTGAACTTCGGACAGTCCACCTTCCAGTGCTTAATCTCTCTGTAGAAAGTACACTGATTCCTTTTGAGATCCCTGAACCCTGGCCTGGACTTAGATCTTCCTCTAACCTCCTTGCCCTTCCTCGATGAACCTCTGCCTCTTACTTCCAGTGCCTCTGCCGATGAGCTTGACTTAGAAGGATGTCTCTCCTTCTTCCTCGTCTCATAACTTGTCAGTGCAGACGACACCTGATTGTAATCCAAAGTCTGCCTTCCATTGATGAAGGTCAGTGTGAATGTCTCATACTTCTCCTCTGGGAGTGAGTTCAGGAAGATGATCGTCTTGTCCTCCTCTTCTACAATGACATCCACGTTCACCAAGTCTGTAAGAAGCTTCGTGTATCGGTTGATGTGCATTCACTGTGCTCCCCTTCTTCATCTGAAATCTGTACAGCTTACTCTTAAGCTGCAACCTGAACTCAATATTCTTCGTCAGGTATTTCTTCTCAAGGGTTTCCCACAGATGCTTCGCCGATGTCTCATGTTGTGCAAGGTATTTTATGTCTTGCGACAAACATGAACGTATCAACCCACACGCCAACCTGTTCATCTTTGCCCACTCTTCATCAGTGATCATGCTCTTCTTCTTCTCCAATAGGAGAGTATCCTCGAGGTTCGATGCATTCAGTGCATTCATAACCTCGCATCTCCACATCCCGAAGTTATTTGTACCGTTGAACTTGACAACATCAATCTCCGGTGACGATTCATGGTCTTAACCGAAGCTATTTCTTCTGCCATTGAGATTACTTGATCCTCTATCTATGCGGAAGAACAACCAACTGGAATAGATCACTACTCATATAAAAATTAGATTTTTTTTACCTTTCCCTTGAAACCCTAGATCGAGTTTCTCTCTGGATCTACTCCACCACAGATTCCACGAGTCCTCCTTGCGTCCTCCTGAGATTGACACACGATCCCACGAACACGACTACCTCTGATCTGAGATCGACACACGATCTCCACCGAATCAGATCTCGAGCCCTCCGAATCTCCAGAAATCCCAAGCGAAGCCTGGAAGCTCTGATACCACTTGTTGCGCCTACGACAACAACCTGATGAGGATCCCCTGAATTTTCCAAGCACCAAGAACAATCCCAAACAGCACAAAACAATCACCAGAAGAAAGCACACACGCAAACAAACAATTTAACGAGGTTCGGCCTCAATGCCTATGTCCTCGGGGCAATCCAGAAAGAGATTAATTTACTTGGAAGATGATTACAGTTGCTAACAGCCTCTTTAATTGCAAGAGAGCTCCAGCAAAATCCCAGCTTTCAGATTACAAACCCTAGAAACCAACAACAGCCCTTAAATACAACAGGTTTTCAAACCTGCAAATAGCAGCCCGCCCCGCTTGTCGGTCGACCAGGTGGTCGACTGACCCCTTCCACCGTCGACCGGGCGGTCGATTGACCCCTTCCACCGGTCGACCGGTCGGTCGACCGGGTGCCCAACAGAGAGTTGGGTGTTTACAGTCAGTCGACTCGGTCGACCGCCCGGTCGACCGATCTTCTGATACTGCGGGCGGTCGACCGGGCCGGTCTACCGGCCACCTGCTTCCTGCTGCTGTTGCTATTTTCTGCTGCTGTTTCCTTCGCCTTTTCATCGTCGACTTCCTTGGCGATCACCTCGACGACCCCTCAGCAATCCATGTCAACTTCCTCAACAATATTCTCTCTTTCCAACATCTCTTGGGAGAGCTTTATCCTTATCTATAGCCGAGCGCAAAACACAAGACAAAGATGGACTCTCTCTTATATCGATTCAAACCAGGGTGTTCGGCTCAACCGTTATCAAGACACGAAACTAAGGTATTCAAATTGAGCAGGATTTTCTAACCTTATCTATTGGACATGACTTGTATAAATAGATGATCCCTTCCAACAAGTAAGAGATCAAATTCACCCGATTCCAGAGAACCCTATTGTAATCGCTATTGACATAGTGGAAATTCTCTCTCTCCGTGATTTTTTTCCTTTCAGGTTTTTTCACATATTTTCATTGTGCTTGCGATCGACTTTTATTGGATTTGACTATATCCACTTCCCATCTTGGTCCATGGACTGATTTCTTAGAAATTACCCACTGCACATATTCATACATGATGAGGATTCTTTTATTTAATGACAAACAACATGTTTTTCCTTTTTGAAAAAATATTTTCCTATGTGCGCATTGACCAGTACTTAAGAGCCAAGTCATAATAGTTACAAGTAATTTGAAAAGAATCATGCATAATTTTATTCGTTCGAGTTTAAATCGCTAATAATTTATTACCTATAGTTAATTATACAATTCGAACTAAACGAAGAGAGTGACTACAATTGGCCAATTGACTTATCAGAGCTTCTTTGTAAACGAAATTTATTAATAGAAGATGTTACAAAAATAGCTGTTAGAAAACGGTGAATTATGACTATGCTAGAAGTGTCTGAGATGACTGATGCGTTTGTCAATAATCAGGTAACGCAAAAAGCCTCCTATTTTTCTGTTGAGTGTGAATATTTTATGTTATCTGTAGGATACGTTTTTGATTTTATCTTTATTTATTTATTTATTTTCATTTCTAATATTTTTTGGGTTTGGTGGGTTTTTTCCTTTTTAGGGGTTGGTTTGGTGGTGCTGCGGTTTTAAAAGGTTCTAAAACTCAACTAGGAAACTAATAAAAACTTACATCTCATTGGCTTATAATTTTGGAGGTTCTTGTTTTTTAGAATAAAGAGATCGTCAGGGACTGCAAAATCATTCATTACTTTTTTAAGTTTAAAAGAAATCTTAATTAAAACTAAATAATTAAATTGATAGTTGTGGTGGTGATTTTTCATCACAAATGATTGGACGATTGATCCCCACCACAAGTGAGAAATGAAGTGACGTATTGCACGTAAATAAAGCACAATACAGAAAAGTGGGGCACACATCATTTTCTGTGGAAATTCTTAATCCGGAAAAACCACGAAAAGGAGAAGAAATTTCACTATAATTCTTAGGCAACAAGAATTACAGGAGTCTAGAGGATGTGTACAGACTGGTACCCGATCAGAATAAGAATCATAATTCAGAGTGCAAAAGTCCTCAGAGTCTCAAAAAGAAAATATTTTTTTCATTGGAGAATGAGGTCTTCTTATACTTGACTGAGCGGTAGACCTGGGGGCTGATGGATACGGTTGAGATCTTCGTAACTGCATGATTTGCACATGTCGATGTTGTAATGACCGTGATCAATAGTGCTGGTTTGTTAGGATGGCATTAAAGAAATCTGTTACTATTCATAACTGCTTGCTCTGAGTAGTGTCGCACATTATGAACGTGGAGAAAAATAAAGTTGCTTAGCTAATGACGAAGATAGGGTGATCAGTTGTTAGAGTTGCTTGGTTCGAAGCTGAAGTCTTCGAAACAGAGGGAGCCTCGGAGTGGAGAGATTTTGAAGAGGTTAGGTATAGCTTGGATTTCGGAGGAAAGCTCTAATGTATCTCAGAGAGTTTGAATGTGATGAACACGAGTCGTCATCTTGGACGGGGTCAGATTTTGGCCACAAAAGATGCCCCCACTCTTTCGATTGTCAGATCCTACGGATGGGAAGTTGGAAGAGCGGAGTTGGCATGAGACCTTTTAATGCCTTAAGTTCATCTTGATGTTCGTGGGCATACGAGAATCTGGATCATAAATGCGGATCTTTAAGATTTAATTGCAGGTTGTACAACTGACTGCCAGCTGTCGCATTGGTCGGCTAGATCTTTCTAGGGTCGGATCATGTGTCCCTCCGAATCCATGAATCATAATGACTTGGAGGTAGCGATTGGGAAAATCGAGAGTATGAAAATTTGTCATCTGAAAGTAGGTTTATTTCTCTGGCTTCTCGCAATTTAACCGTGGTAGCAGTGGTTATGCGGTTCGTGATCCACAAGGGGGGATGCGATGCAACTTTTTTGGTATATTTTAAATGACTAAATTGGTTATGTTATTCTCTTTGTTTTGAAAAAGATAAAATGAAAATGATGTTAAATTAGAAGATGGAGTCGGAAGAAGGAAAAAAAGGTATAAGTTTGTATTTTTGGTTTTTAAAAGAGAATTAAAAGGAAAAAAATTATGGCTAAAACCTATTAAGTGTTCCAATAATAGTACTTGCCTCTTTAGATGATTGTCTAATTTCACATCTTTGGCAACAGTTCACTTTAAATTGAAGGCAATCAGTGCATAACTCATAAGCAGAGACTAGATTTCATCCACATAATATCATCAAAACTCAAGGAGCAAGCATGATCCATTATCATGAGCTATCATTGGCACTCACAATGGCATGGCCATTCATGCTGAAAGATTCATATGGATTTAGAAACCAAAAGAGAAGAAAGTAGTCTAGAAGGTTAATAGACTTAAACCATGAAGAAAAATGCACAAAAATAAAGTAAAAGCAATTTTTGATTAGATAAAGAAACAATAAGAAAAAGGAGAAACTTACATCAATTGTCACACTTGAATCCACTCTCTCTTTTTCTTATGAAGATCTCTAATCTAAATTACGCAGAAATAGAAAATAAAAGAAAAATCTAAACAAACATAATCTCTTTGACTCTGCCTCTGACAAGGTACTAAGAGAACGCTTAGGGATCTGAGGAATCAGAGTCTCACACCAAAACGCTGACTCATAGGCCTTAGGATTGCCGTGTTTATGCGAGAAATTAGGGGAAAATGGAAAAATTATTCTCTGCTAATGTCGTGTTTTCTTCTGCAATTTCTCCTTGTCCAGTAACCTAAAGGTATATTCTCAGAATTGTAATTTGAAAAGTGGATATTCTGAGAATATTCTTTCCTTCTCTTGACTTGAATTAGCGTCATTTGGGCTTTTTGGGTTTTCTTCTCCTTAAACACAAATAATAAATCTGCACACATTAACTAAAGAAAAGGTCAAATAGTATAGTTTTATTTAAAATAAATGGGGACAATGTGGTATAAAATATGAAAAATTGATGAGTAATCACACCCACACACCTTTCTCTTGCTCACCCACGAGCAAAATAAATGAAAAGAAAAACTAAACTAACTTAATCTAATTCACTTTCGTAAGAATCACAGTTGCCTTAGCATGTGCAACAAGTCATTAAACCTCTAGTTTATTCCTAAAGGATAAGTTTTGTCTCGTAAGGTTTTTCAGTGAATTACTCTAATAAAATCCATAAAAAAAGAAAAATAAAGTGTTAGTATTTGCAAAAACGCATTTTGAAAGAGAGAAAATATTTGAAAGATTTTTACAAAAATCAATTAATCTATATGTCTTATGATCACAAAACTATTCATTTTTATACTTAGTGTTTATGCAAAAACTTGTTATCAATCAAGGTGAGAATTCAAACTATATTTCTCATTTAGTATATTATTTTATCTTAAATCATATGCACCCTTTGTGACCGTGAATGTTTTAACTAAGGATTCTTCGACTCTAACTCTTATGTCTTATTTTTCATTTTATAGCGGTAATATCCTTTAGTTCTATTAGGCCTTTTATTTTATCAATGTAACGAGCCTTAGGTCGATGACTTCCAAACCGGACAGTTTTTGGGCACTGGGTGAGAAAACACCCTTAGAACATTAAGGAGTCAAGCAAACAAGGTAACAAAAATATGGGTTTTATTTGTGACATTGACCACTTTTAGGCGTGATTACTTATGCTTCATAAGGCACTCCAACTTAATTAGAGAATTTTTTATATGTTTATAATTTTATTTTTTTCTTTTTTTATTAAGACACAAGAGTCGTTGTTTTGAATTCAAAGTGTGTAAATACATGTGTAAATATTCATCAAGGTAAAAATTAAGACTAAATTTTCCAATTTTTCCTCCCAATCATAGAAATCAAACAAATAATCTTATTTTGACTAAGTATTAAGAAATTCTAATTATGATTCACCTAATCCTTAAGATTAACAAAATTGTTTTTACAAAAATAAATCAAAATATTATTTTTCTTTTCAAAAAGTTTTTTATTTATACATAAATGTAGAAGAAAACCTATGTTATGTTAGTGAAACCCTCCCTCACACCTATCTCATGCATTGTCCTATACGTATGAATTAATGCATATATGCATGAAAAAGAGAAGAGAAGAAAAGATGTTACCTCATCGTAGTGGTGCTGGTAGTGGTGTGATTGGTGCAAGCGTTGCTACCCAATCTAATGAATGTGTTGTTCAAAGAAACCCAGCTTTGACCTGTAACCCATTAATATTGTTATAACCCCCAAAATAAATAGGATCATGCAAGATCCTATCGTGAAAATCACTCGGTTAAATGACCAATCTTGATAAACCATCTCAGAGTTAAATTGTTCAACACCTTGATCAAATAAAGGAATGTGATTTGGTGAAACGGTTGATTTGAACTCGAGAGTGAAAATTTTGGGAACCATTGCAGCCTCATGGAATTGATTTATATCAAGTCTAGATTCTAAAATAGGGTATGGTTCAAGAGTTGAGTTTAAATCGCTTTCATAGGAATCATGATTGCACTTAGCAGGTGTAACAAGCCGTTAAACCTCTAGGTTATCCTTAGAGGACGAGTTTTGTCTCGTAACGATTTTCAATGAATTGCACCCACAAAATTCATAAAAAGAAA
The DNA here is from genome assembly GCA_038442645.1 of Agave tequilana. Taxonomy (NCBI): domain Eukaryota; kingdom Viridiplantae; phylum Streptophyta; class Magnoliopsida; order Asparagales; family Asparagaceae; genus Agave; species Agave tequilana. Next base: position 486,021 of record JAVJIF010029939.1, read on the forward strand.
AACAAAGTGTTAGTGTTTTCGAATACTTATTTTTGAAAGAGAAAAATATTTGAAAGATTTTTGCTCAAAATTTAAGCTATATATAAGTATTAAGTTCATCAAATTAATCATTCCTAAACTTAGTCTTGATGCAAAAAGTTATAGTCATTATAGGTAAAGTTTCAAACTGAGTTTCTCATTAGTCTATCATTTTATCCCGAATAGTATGCACCCTTATGATCGTGAATTTTGACTCAAGATTTTTCAACTCCAACTCTTATACCTTATTTTTTTTATTATTATTTTTTGATTGATTTTATCCCTTTGTTTTATTAGGCTTTCAAATTTACCCATGTAGCAAGTCTTTAGCTGTTGACTCCCAAACCTGATGTTTTAGGGTACCAGGTGAGAGAACACCCCTAGAACTTAAGAACTTAAGTAAACAGGGCCACAAAACAAAAATATTATTGGTGAAATGAACCACTTTTAGGCGTGAAAATTTATGCTTTATGAGGCACAGTTATCTAGCATAATCAGAGGATTATTTATTTTTTCTTTTTTTTTAGTAAAACACAAGAGTCTTTGTTTTGAATCCTAAGTGTGTACGTGCTCATATAAAGTGCATATTTCATCAAGATAATAATCAAGACTAAATTACTTTTTCAGTTTTTCTTCCTATACCTAAAAGTCAAATTTATTATATTTCGATCAATTGTAAGAAATCATGTAACGCCCCGATCCTGCGGGTACGGAGACGTTACTGCGACGTATATACGCAGGTCAGAAATACCCTCACGTATATACGCTAAGCATCAGTACAGGCAAGAATCAGAGTACGGAAGCAAGTGGTGCATTATACATTCCAACACATGAGTACAATTACAAAGTTATCACCAGAGGTGACAAATATTACAGGAATATTACATCACCAATATGGCGCAAGTGCGAGAATACAAGGAGATGGTACAAGTATGAACAGTACAAAAGGAGGCTCAGAGTCACAACAGGAAAACTCTAGAGTCGAACAAGGGGGCCTGGAAGGATAAGGCTCTGGACAGTCTGCTGGAGATCCACGCTACCGCTGCGCCACTCTGATCAGCAACTGGGAGAATTCACACGCTCCAAGCTCCAAGACCTGGACATGAGGATCCAGAGGAGTCAGAACTCCCCGGCGAGTGGTGATGTGAAAGCCAGATGGCGAGCATAGGGAAGCACAAGTGTATCGATAAATCTGGATCATAAATATGAAAACCGTGTCGTAGGCACAAGCATGCAGGAGCAAGTAGATATATAATAAGTGATGTCAAGCAGGGAATACTCATGGTATGATAAGATAAGGGGAGGTAACAAGACGAAAAGTAAAGTAGATAGGGCAACACCAGTTATCTCCTAAGCTAACATAAAACCGATAAAACCGAATAAAATCGATTACGAGCAAATCTGATTGTACAGGTTTAGGCCACGGCTCCATGAGATTAGAACCTCGAAGGAATAATCCAAACAAGGAAACCCTCATCTATATACTTTTATCCCATGTTACCGTAATCCAAGCGCGTACAACCTGAGTTACAGAACAGCACAACAAATTGCATATTAACATCTTATTATAATTGAGGCCGTCTAAGTTCTAGGCTTCAGTATGTGTCCCATTCCACATACTTTCACTCACAACTTATAGAGCAAGTTATTTGGAAACTGATAAAGTTCGATGAATCATGTTTCGGATGGGCCCCGTACATGCCCGGGACAACGGTCCAGGAGTATCCGGTGCTGAGCCGGAACGTACCGCTAGGTACCGGGACTTATTTACGCCCGAACAGGAATAGAGTATCGCAGATCCCATAGAAATAGGCCTAGGGCGTGTGCATACCCGGCAGGAATAAACAGGAGTAGGGGTGCCAGCACACCCCACGGAATCCCTGGTGGCCGCCAGGTGATCCCTCAAGTATGTGGCCACGCGTGACTCGATAAGACCACCATAAACATGATTAATCAGGGCCCATCAGTTTCCCCCAAACCGGCTACAAGTTATCTTATAATAATTTAATATGTAGTTGGCAATTCACAGGAATAAGAGGGTCAGGACATGATCAGGAATTCAGCAGTTCATTTATACTATAGGTTCGGGTCACTGTATATATAATACAGGATAACAAGTACAGTATTCCCGTAAATGTGATAATCACAGGTCAAGTATTAATATGTCAGGAGGCAGATGGTAAGTCATGTTATAATGAGGAACAAGCGCTAAGTAGTAAATCATGTCAGGTGGTAACACGTCAGTTGTCAAGTATGATACAAACAGGTGTATGTCAACAGTTAATATAACAAGTATGTACATCACAATACCAAACGAGAATACCGATATAAATACATAATGTTATGCAAGTCAACCCGACGATGCGGGAAAGTCCAATGGGAAAGCGAGAACACTCGCCTAGAACTTCGGAAAACACCGTGAAATCCCAAGCTCTGGAATCTAGGAAATCAACGCGTAAACGCGTTCAAATAGAAAGGAGAAGAGAATGGAGACGCGGGAATCGCAGACGCGGGAATAGCAGGCGCGGGAATCACAGACGCGGAAAATGGCATACGCGGAAAATGGCAGACGCGAGAAATGGTAGACGCGGGAAATGGCAAACGCGAAAAATGGTAGACGCGGGAAATAGCAGACGCGGTAAATGACAGACGTGGGAAATAGGAAGAGGGATGCAGGTTTTGGAATTTTAAGGAAAGGAAGAAAAAGAAGGAAAGAAAAGAGAAGGGAAAAAAGAATGAATGAAGGGAAGAAAAGAAAGAAGGAAAGGAAAGAAAAGAAAGAAGAATGGAAGGGGGTGGTCGGTCATGGCCGGCGGTCACCGGCGACGGCCGGAGTTGGCCGGAATTGGCCGGAAACCGGTAGCCCAAGAGATATGTGGAGGGGTGCAAGTGTAGTTAGAATGGAAAAATTGGAGTTTTGGAAATGGTGTTTCGGAGAGCGACGAGTAGGTCCGTTGGAAAGAGAATGACGAGGAGAAGAAGATGGTGTGTTTCGTGGTGGCCAAGGCGGTGTAGGTGGCGGTGGAGATGGAGGAGAAGGTGGTGGTGGAAATGGGTTATTTGGTGGAAAGAGAGGAAGAAGAAGGTGGTGTTGGTGGAGTTATGGTGGTTGTTGTTGTTGGAATGGAGGAGGAGATGGAGGAGGAAGAGGTGGAGAAGTTGGTGGAAGAAGTTGGTGGAGGAGATGGTGGTGGAAATGGAGGGGGAGTGGTGGGGCATGGCCGGCCAATAGGAAGGCAAGGGCTGTTTTGGGCTTGCTGTTTTCGTGGCCTGCTGTAAACAAAGAAGAAGAAAGAATGAATAATGAAAGAGAGAGAAGGAGTGGGGGTATTTATATTAGGGTATGATTATTATTACATGTGTGCCATTTGGCTAACCAAAGAAACTTGCGTCCCTTTAAAACAAGAGGGCTGCGTCTCATAAAGTGAATACTCGCGTCTGGCAATTGCCCAGATGCGGAGATGAAATTCGCGTTTGGGAAAAACACGAATACTGCGTTTACAGAAAGGACAAAAGTCAGATTTGACTTGATTGGAATTGATTAGCAGTGCATTAAATGCAGTATGGAGAGGATCTCTGCATTTAATGATGAATCCAGGTTGGTGAAACTCGCGTCTAGCGAGGAGAGAGAAAAATGAAAAAAGAGAAAAGTAAAATATCTGGATAAAATTCCGGTATCTGGGAAAACACCGAAAACTCCGGAAAAATCCAAAAATTTAAGTAGCTTGGAAATCTTCCCAAAAATTCTCAAAAATGATAAATATTATTTAAAGATTTTTAGTGAAATCAGTTTTCAGAAATTTGATCTCATTTTCAAAATAAAAATCCTGAAGTCAACCGTTGACACCGGTCTACACCGGGTCGGCCGTATTTTGATAAAATCTGAAAAATCTCAGAAAATGCCTGAAAGAAGAAAATATAATTTTAAGAATAAATACGAAAAGCGGAATCTAGAAATTTGATTCCAATTGTAAACTAAAATTCCTGGAATCAACCAGTGATACTGGCCGATACCAAATCCAGTGGAATTTCGATAAATTTAGAAAATTCTCAGAAAAAGTACTTAGATGGAAAATGTGATTTTAAGAAGTTACAGGAAAGCCGTTTTTAGAATTTCAACTCCGTTTGTAAATTAAAAATCCGAGAATCGGTCCACGGTATTGGTCGACCCCGGTTTTGAAGATTTTCAACTTAATTCAAGAAAATTCCAGAAAATCACGAAAAATCTAGAATATTAGAAAATGATGTTTGAAACTGAAATCGATCAAATCAGAATAGCAGAAAGTCCAAATCGAGCAATACTCTAGGATCGGTCCCCGGGTTCAGAGAAGGTCAGACTCTGAGTCCGTGAATCCGGATCCAAGACAAAACGATCATATAAATAATTCATAATACAAAACAAATACAGGAAGTAAATCAAAAAATACGATCGAAAATCTGAATACGCAACTAAGTACGTATTCCGGGAGCGGGGTGTTACATTCCATCCACCTTATAAAAAATTGTGTCCTCGCAATTTCGATAAGGGGTAAAATGAACACAAGAGGGACATGGACGGGAATTATACCAATCAAGATATGAAGCACTATAGGTAGGGCTCTCAAGTCGACTGAATAATAATCTGAATGTAAATGTCTTCCGCACTTCCTGCTGTATGAATCTTCAAACGATGCCAAATAATACTGATTGATAACACTGCTTAGCAATAGAATTCCCGCTGTACTGCATACTTGATAACTTTTCGAGAATAGGCCAGGATACTGAAGATAAAGAAAACCCTGATAGTATTGTGCACAATAAAGAAGACCGATAATTAAGAATTCCGAATACCAGGCATCGATCACTCTGAAAGATATAGCCGAGAATATAGAATAACCGTAGAAAATCCGGATACCGCCTTCTGAAAGAAACTCGATCGTTGATCAATGTCGAGAATGCCCGAGCACCATAGAGTTAACTGAAAAGATCATATAATAGCTTCATTCAAAACTAGCCACTACCTCTCTAGTATAGCCATATCTTAAGTTGGTATAAAGGCTACGAAAAACCAAAACAGGGGAAAGATGGAAGGGATTAGGAATCAAAGAAAGGATGATCAAGAAAGAATAGATAACTCTGTACTTGTAGTTGGACTGTATAACCAGGACTCATGCATTCCAGTTGTAAATTTCTTTACCATTAATTTGCCATCTGGACGTACTGAGGATGTAAGAGCCTAGGCTCTGATACCACCCTGTAACGCCCCGATCCTGCGGGTACGGAGACGTTACTGCGACGTATATACGCAGGTCAGAAATACCCACACGTATATACGCTAAGCATCAGTACATGCAAGAATCAGAGTACGGAAGCAAGTGGTGCATTATACATTCCAACACATGAGTACAATTACAAAGTTATCACCAGAGGTGACAAATATTACAGGAATATTACATCACCAATATGGCGCAAGTGCGAGAATACAAGGAGATGGTACAAGTATGAACAGTACAAAAGGAGGCTCAGAGTCACAACAGGAAAACTCTAGAGCCGAACAAGGGGGCCTGGAAGGATAAGGCTCTGGACAGTCTGCTGGAGATCCACGCTACCGCTGCGCCACTCTGATCAGCAACTGGGAGAATTCACACGCTCTAAGCTCCAAGACCTGGACATGAGGATCCAGAGGAGTCAGAACTCCCCGGCGAGTGGTGATGCGAAAGCCAGATGGCGAGCATAGGGAAGCACAAGTGTATCGATAAATCTGGATCATAAACATGAAAGCCGTGTCGTAGGCACAAGCATGCAGGAGCAAGTAGATATATAATAAGTGATGTCAAGCAGGGAATACTCATGGTATGATAAGATAAGGGGAGGTAACAAGACGAGAAGTAAAGTAGATAGGGCAACACCAGTTATCTCCTAAGCTAACATAAAACTGATAAAACCGAATAAAACCGATTACAAGCAAATCTCATTGTACAGGTTTAGGCCACGGCTCCATGAGATTAGTACCTCAAAGGAATAATCCAAATAAGGAAACCCTCATCTATATACCTTTATCCCATGTTACCGTAATCCAAGCGCGTACAACCTGAGTTACAGAACAGCACAACAAATTGCATATTAACATCTTATTATAATTGGGGCTGTCAAAGTTCTAGGCTTCAGTATGTGTCCCATTCCACATACTTCCACTCACAACTTATAGAGCAAGTTATTTGGAAACTGATAAAGTTCGATGAATCATGTTTCGGATGGGCCCCGTACATGCCCGGGACAACGGTCCAGGAGTATCCGGTGCTGAGTCGGAACGTACCGCTAGGTACCGGGACTTATTTACGCCCGAACAGGAATAGAGTATCGCAGATCCCATAGAAATAGGCCTAGGGCGTGTGCATACCCGGCAGGAATAAACAGGAGTAGGGGTACCAGCACACCCCACGGAATCCCTGGTGGCCGCCAGGTGATCCCTCAAGTATGTGGCCAAGACCACCATAAATATGATTAATCAGGGCCCATCAGTTTCCCCCAAACCGGGTACAAGTTGTCTTATAATAATTTAATATGTAGTTGGCAATTCACAGGAATAAGTGGGTCAGGACATGATCAGGAATTCAGCAGTTCATGAATACTATAGGTTCGGGTCACTGTATATATAATACAGGGTAACAAGTACAATATTCCCGTAAATGTGATAATCACAGGTCAAGTATTAATATGTCAGGAGGCAGATGGTAAATCATGTTATAATGAGGAACAAGCGCTAAGTAGTAAATCATGTCAGGTGGTAACACGTCAGTTGTCAAGTATGATACAAACAGGTGTATGTCAACAGTTAATATAACAAGTATGTACATCACAATACCAAACGAGAATACCGATATAAATACATAATGTTATGCAAGTCAACCCGACGATGCGGGAAAGTCCAATGGGAAAGCGAGAACACTCGCCTAGAACTTCGGAAAATGCCGTGAAATCCCAAGCTCCGGAATCCAGGAAATCAACGCGTAAACGCGTTCAAATAGAAAGGAGAAGAGAATGGAGACGCGGGAATCGCAGACGCGGGAATAGCAGGCGCGGGAATCACAGACGCGGGAAATGGCAGACGCAGGAAATGGCAGACGCGGGAAATAGCAGACGCGGGAAATGGCAGACGCGGAAAGTAGCAGACGCGGGAAATAGCAGACGCAGGAAATGGCAGACGCGGGAAATGGCAGACGCGGGAAATGCAGACAAATGACAGACGCGGGAAATAGGAAGAGGGACGCAGGTTTTGGAATTTTAAGGAAAGGAAGAAAAAGAAGGAAAGAAAAGAGAAGGGAAGAAAGAATGAATGAAGGGAAGAAAAGAAAGAAGGAAAGGAAAGAAAAGAAAGAAGAATGGAAGGGGGTGGTCGGTCATGGTCGGCGGTCACCGGCGACGGCCGGAGTTGGCCGAAATTGGCCGGAAACCGGTAGCCCAAGCGATATGTGGAGGGGTGCAAGTGTAGTTAGAATGAAAAAATTGGAGTTTTGGAAATGGTGTTTCGGAGAGCGACGAGTAGGTCCGTTGGAAAGAGAATGACGAGGAGAAGAAGATGGTGTGTTTCGTGGTGGCCAAGGCGGTGTAGGTGGCGGTGGAGATGGAGGAGAAGGTGGTGGTGGAAATGGGTTATTTGGTGGAAAGAGAGGAAGAAGAAGGTGGTGTTGGTGGAGTTATGGTGGTTGTTGTTGTTGGAATGGAGGAGGAGATGGAGGAGGAAGAGGTGGAGAAGTTGGTGGAAGAAGTTGGTGGAGGAGATGGTGGTGGAAATGGAGGGGGAGTGGTGGGGCATGGCCGGCCAATAGGAAGGCAAGGGCTATTTTGGGCTTGCTGTTTTCGTGGCCTGCTGTAAACAAAGAAGAAGAAAGAATGATAATGAAAGAGAGAGGAGTGGGGGTATTTATATAAGGGTATGATTATTATTACAAGTGTGCCATTTGGCTAACCAAAGAAACTTGCGTCCCTTTAAAACAAGAGGGCTGCGTCTCATAAAGTGAATACCCGCGTCTGGCAATTGCCCAGACGCGGAGATGAAATTCGCGTTTGGGAAAAACACGAATACTGCGTTTACAGAAAGGACAAAAGTCAGATTTGACTTGATTGGAATTGATTAGCAGTGCATTAAATGCAGTATGGAGAGGATCTCTGCATTTAATGATGAATCCAGATTGGTGAAACTCGCGTCTAGTGAGGAGAGAGTAAAATGAAAAAGAGAAAAGTAAAATATCTGGATAAAATTCCGGTATCTGGGAAAACACCGAAAACTCCGGAAAAGTCCAAAAATTTAAGTAGCTTGGAAATCATCCCAAAAATTCTCAAAAATGATAAATATTATTTAAAGATTTTTGGTGAAATCAGTTTTCAGAAATTTGATCTCATTTTTAAAATAAAAATCCTGAAGTCAACCGTTGACACTGGTCTACACCGGGTCGGCCGTATTTTGATAAAATTTGAAAAATCCCAGAAAATGTCTGAAAGAAGAAAATATAATTTTAAGAAGAAATACGAAAGCGGAATTCAGAAATTTGATTCCAATTGTAAACTAAAATTCCTGGAATCAACCAGTGATACTGGCCGACACCAAATCCAGTGGAATTTCGATAAATTTAGAAAATTCTCAGAAAAAGTACATAGATAGAAAATGTGATTTTAAGAAGTTACAGGAAAGCTGTTTTTAGAATTTCAACTCCGTTTGTAAATTAAAAATCCGAGAATCGGTCCACGGTATTGGTCGACCCCGGTTTTGAAGATTTTCAACTTAATTCAGGAAAATTCCAGAAAATCACGAAAAATCTAGAATATTAGAAAATGATGTTTGAAACTAAAATCGGTCAAATTAGAATACCAGAACAATACTCTAGGATCGGTCCCCGGGTTCAGAGAAGGGCAGACTCTGAGTCCGTGAATCCGGATCCAAGACAAAACGATCATATAAATATTTCATAATACAAAACAAATACAGGAAGTAAATCAAAAAAATACGATCAAAAATCTGAATACGCAACTAAGTACGTATTCCGGGAGCGGGGTGCTACAAATCCTAATTGTGATTCCCCTAATTCTTAAGATTAAGTTAATTTTCCACAAAGATAAGTCAAAATATTGATTCTTTTTAAAAAGTTTTAAAAAAAACCTAAAAGAAAACCTATGTTAGACTCCACCCGACACTTATCTCATGCATTGTCCCCAATGTATGAAAGAAATGTCTAGATGCATAAAATAAAATGTAAAAGAGATGATGTTACCGATATACTAGGTAGAATAGACCGATCGTCGTCTTTTTTATCGGCACCGATTTCAAGAAAGGTTTAAGGCATTAATCATTCACCTTAAAGTCATTCTCATTTTTGGGGTCACTGATCTCCAAAGCACCGTGTGAAATATGGCCTTTACAATAAATAGCCCAGTCCATCTTGGCTTTAACTTTCCTAAAAAAAATATGAAGCATCGAATTATAGAGTAAGACATTTTGTCCAGGGACAAAATCTTTCCTTATGATAAACTTATCAAGAAAAAGCTTAACTCTATCTTTCGTGATCTTTGCATTCTCATAGGCCTCATTTCTCAACTCCTCTAATTCAAAAATTTGCAATTTTTGAAGGTCACCTGCCTTGTTCATATCAAAATTTAGATGCTTGATTGCCCATAGGGCCTGGTGCTCTAGTTCAACAGATAGGTGACAAGCTTTTCCAATGACTAACTTGTATGGAGACATATCTAGAATTGTTTTGAAAGTAGTCCTGTAGGCCCATAAGGCATTTACAAGTTTGGTGAACCAGTCTTTAAGGTTTTGGCTTATAACCTTCTCTAAAATAAGTTTAATTTATCTATTGGAAACTTCTACTTGCCCATTGGTTTGAGGATGATACAGTGTGGACAACTTGTGTGTTATGCTATATTTTCGCATAAGAGCTTCAAAAATCTTATTGCAGAAATGACTATCATTGTCGCTAGTTATGGCTCGAGGGGATCCAAAGCATGAAAAAATATTCTCTTTCAAGAACTTGACAACAATCTTGTTGTCATTAGTTTTGCTAGGAATGGCTTCAAACCATTTTGACATAGTCTACATCAACTAATATGTATTGGTTTCCAAATGAGTTAGAAAAAAGACCCATAAAGTTGATACCCCAAACATCAAAGAGTTCTATTTTTAGAATTGGATTGAGGGGCATCATATTTCATTTTGAGTTCCTACCATTTTTCATCTAGGGCACGTCTTGTAGAATTCAAAGGCATCTTTGAACAAAGTGGGCCAATAGAACCCACTTTGTAACACTTTCAGCAGTCTTACGGGGACCAAAGTGTCCACTGCATGCAAGCTCGTGACAAAATGACAGAATGCTCTTAATTTTCTCATCAGGAATGCATCTCCTAATGATCTGGTCGGGACAGTCCTTGAAAAGACGGTTCCTCCCAAAAAAAAATACCAAACTTGAGATAAGAACTGGTATACATCTTGTTTAGACCAGTGAGATAGACATTGGTTTGTGATTAAGTAGTTTACTATGTTAGTGAACCAAAGTTCCCTAAAGGCAACTAGGAGTTGTTCATTGGGAAAGTTATCATTGATGGATAATTCATTGCATGGTGAGTTTGGGATGCGCGAGAGATTGTTAGCAATGATATTTTCTATGCCCTTCTTATCTCAAATCTCGAGATCAAATTATTGAAGAAGCATGATCTAAAAATTAGTCGGGCCTTGGCATCTTTCTTCGTCATGACGTATCTTAGCGCAGAATGATTGGTGAAAATAAAGTTTTGGACCCAAGTAGGTAGGGACAAAATCTCTCTAAGGTAAATACTACAACTAAGAATTCCTTCTCAGTTGTAGTGTAGTTCATTAGCACATCATTTAGAGTCCTACTTGAGTAGTAAATCGCGTGATGCTTGTTATCAATGCGTTGTCCTAAGACAGCGCCTATAGCAAAATCTGAAGCATCACACATGATTTCAAACGGCTTTGACCAATCTGGTGTAGGGATGATTGGTGCAGAAATAAACTCATTTTTTAGCTTCTCCTAAACATTAAGACATCCAATATCGAAAGTGAAGGACACTCCTTAGCTAAAGGTTAGTTAAGGGCTAGCAATTTTGTTAAAGTCCTTAATGAACCTACAATAAAAATCAGTATATTCTAAGAAGGATCAGATATCTTTAATATATTTTAGCACTGGGAGCGTAGCTATGACCTCAATCTTGGCTTTATCCACTTCAATTCTTAAAAATTTTATGATCCAAGTTAATTCCATGTCTTACCATGAAGTAGAATTTCTCCCAATTCGTATCAAAATTTTCTCGGCACAACGTTGGAGGACGAGTTCAAGATGGTGAAGACATTGATCGAATGAGTCTCCATAAATAGAGAAATCATTCATGAATATTTCTAAAAAATGTTTCATCATGTTAGAGAAAAGACTCAACATGCAACGTTGAAATGTTATTGGGGCATTGCGCAAGCTGAAAGGCATTCCACGCTAAGAAAATGTCCCAAATGGACATGTAAATGTGGTCATTTCTTTATCTTCTGGAGTAATGGGAATCTGAGTATACCCTGAGTAGCCATCCAAAAAACAGTAATACTCGTAGCCTGCCAAACATTTAAGCATTTGGTCAATGAAGGAAAGCAGGAAATGGTCCTTTTGAGTTGCTGCATTTAGCTTCATAGAGTTGATGCAAACTCGAATCTTCGTGGGAAGTCGAGTTTGGACCAACTCTTTATTCTCATTTCACCACAGTGAAACTGGATTTCTTCAGAACTGCATGGACAGAATTGACCCATTAGCTATCAAAAATGGGATAGATTATCCCATTATCTAAGAGTTTCAAGATTATAGCATGAACAACCTCTTGTATTATAGGGTTTAACCTACACTGTGGGTCTCTCTTCAGTGTCGCTTCTTCATTGAGATGAATGCAATGTTAAACTATGGCTAGACTTAATCCCTTTATATCAGTCACAGTCCAACAATGGCTTCCCTATGTTTTCTAAGAATTGTCTTAAGGTTCTTTTCTTGCCCGTTAGTCAAATGGGATGCAATTATATCTGAAAAAGTCCCTTGTTTGGCTAGATAGATATACTTGAGATACGTAGATAAGACTTTCAACTCTAAGGAAGGGGAAGCCTCACTTGAAGGAGGAGTCAAGTTTATTGGCTTCACATTCGGTGAAACAAGGTTTGAGGCCTAATTCACAATAGACTTGACTATCTGATCAAGGTTAAAGTCTTCAAACTCTAACTTGAAGTCACAATTAGTTTCTAATTCTAATTCTTTTTTATGTTTGCATGTCAAATTCTCAATGAGGTTGACTTCAAATGTTAATCCTCAACATCACGAAGTTGCTTTCTTAGGTTGAAGACATTTACTTCTCTAGTCATGTCTCCAAAGGTTAATCTCATGAATCCATTCTTACAGTTAATAATAGCATTGGCAATAGTAAGAAATGGGTGCCCTAAGATAACGAGAGTTTGAGCCCTAGAATTGGACACTGGTTGTGTCACAAGAACTATGAAATCAACGGGGTAGATAAACTCTCTGACCCGAATAAGGACGTCATTAATTTTCTCTTAGGAAGTTTCACTGACCGGTCAGCTGGTTGGATGATGACTCGAGTTGGACTAAAATTGCCCAACATGAGTTGTTGATAAACTGAGAAAGGGAGCAAGTTGATACTTTCTCCCAATTCAAGAAGTGCATGACTAATCTTGGCTTGTCCAATAGTGCAGGCAATAGTGGGACAACTCGGATCCTTGTATTTGACAGCGATCAGATACAACAGTAGCTTACTAATATTAGTGGCTAAGAAGACTTTCTTGGGTATACTAGTCTTTCTCTTCTTGGTGCGCATGTCCTTAAAATTTTTGCATAAGATGAGACTTGTTGGATTGCATCAAGAAGTGGCATATTTATCTTCACCTGATTGAAGATCTCAATTATCTTATCTACGTGTGCATTCTGCTTGTTGTTCTTCAGCCTATATAAAAATGGTACTATAGGCTTGTGCACCTAACTGGCTGACTTGTCATTTTCAGACTCGTCAGATTTGAAAGGATTGGAGCTATTTGTTGTGCTGAATGGGATTGGATGATATTGACACTTAATTATCAACTTTCTTTCTCAACCTCAATGTATGAACTATATTACATTGATTCATTGGATCCTCTTTAGCCATATGAGCTAGAGTTCCTAGGATTAGTAACCAGTTGACTAGGCAAAGTGCCTTTGGGCCTTTCACTTATGGAACTGGCTAACTGACTCATTTGACCCTCTAACCTAGATATGGCTTGTCCTGTATTCTACATGAAAGATGCTAAAATCTTCTCCAATTCAGTTGATTTCTTGTCAGCAGGGACACCTTGGAAGGAAGGTTGTGGAGCTTGATTGGAAAAGTTGTGTTGATTATTATGAAGGTTGGAGTGATTCGAAGAACTGTGATGGTAATTTGGAAAGTTAGTTGATGATTTAAAGAATTGTGATGACGATTGCGATGTTGGAAGTGGTTTGACCTTGAATGGTCATTGTTATTTTGGCTCCATGAGAAATTTGGGTGATTTCTGCAGCCAGGATTGTACGTTTGAGCAAATGGATGATTATGGGGCCTTAAAAAGGCTGAATTCATGGGCTCTTGATATATTTGTTGGGCATTGAGAACTGGACACTCCTCAAACACATAGTTTATGGCTTGACAGTTAGTACAGTCCGGATTTAAAAATTGGTTTGAGCTGACTTAGTTGACTGAAACTGGCTTCTTGGTTTCTAAATCTTTCAATCTTCTCATTAGGCTAGAAATTTTAGCCTTGACAGTTATGGATGATTCTATTGAATGGAGACCTCATTTTGAAGAGATATGATTTATTTTCCTAGACTTTTTGAGAGTAGGTTCCCATTAGAGGTTTTTTTAGTTAGGTATTCAAATAAATCTCACTCTTGGTTTTCATCCTTTTGCAAGAATCTCCCTTGGCACATGGTTTCTAAGAGGGTTTTGTTCTGATAGTCTAAAACGTCATAGAGAATTTGGCATTGTCACCACTTCTCTATGCCATGATGAGGACACTGGATAAGAAAGTCTTCGAAGCGTTCAAAGTACTGTTGGCCCAGTGGCCTTCTACTCTAGTTTTGATGATGATTAACTCATGTAGTTATGTTTACTAATAATCTTGTGATGTTTAGTTTCAGATCATTAACCAAGATATTAGTTGGTGATTAGCTTCAACAAGATGGTTTGGAAGTTTTCACATGGTGATTCTAGAGCCCGAGCTTCAAGATCATATATAGCACTCGTTGGAGTCATGCTCGGTGGATGGAGTTTTGGATCGAATCGACTTGAAGATGGAGATCGTCAAGAAGACTTAGATATCCTAGTTTAGTTTGTATTTTAAATCAATGTGTAAAGATTAAATAGTGTGATATGCTTAAGTTCACAACACACACACGTTTCATGTTTTGGATTCGTTTTTCGGTTTTTGGTTTAACCGATATTGGTTTTGATGAATAGATAGATTCAAAACAAGTTTACATTTTTTAAATGTATATTAGATATGTTTTATATACATACATGCTTCATATCTTAGACAAACTTATTTTGACTTACCTATTCATGTGGTTTGGTATTTTGTATTTTTAACAAAACATTATTTTGGAATTAAAGACAAAAACTATGATATGTATATGTTTCATGTATATTGGACCTATGTCCATATGCAACATGCTTTAAAATGTTTAAGTATCATGTTTTTGTATTTGGATATGTTTTGGACAAAGTTTAATTAAAAAGTCTAAGTTTGGAAAAATACAGGTTTTGATTTTCGGTAATTTTCCCATTACAAAAAAATGGTTTAAAATGTTTGAAATTTGTGTTGAATATTTTCACACAAGTTTATATTTCAATGAAAAATGATAAAACTATTTTTGTGGAATTTTAGAAGATTTATGGGATTTATTAGAATATTTTTTAACAAGTTTTTCTGACCCAGATTTTTGCCTGACAGGCTCTGGCGGTCGACCGACCGGTCGACGGGGACCCAGAGTCGGTCGACCGGGCGGTCGACACAAGCCTGTGCACGTTGGCCAGGCACATGGGCCGATCGACCGGGCGGTCGACCGGACCAGAGAGCTCTGCTCTCTGTTTTTCTACGGTCGACCGGTCGGTCGACCGCAGGTCTCCAACGGTCATATTTATGACCGTTGGCGATCGATCGAGCGGTCGACCGCCAGTCGTCTCAGGCTGAGAATTCAGCCTAACGGCTAGTTTTGTATTGGGGCTATAAATACCCCATTGTTTGAGTTTTTGGTTAAGTTTTCATGAGCCAAAATTTTCCTACCTTCTAGTGTTTTGTTTCAAGATTCAAAAGAGTTTCTAGAGCTAAAATGATTTGATCTTTGCTTTGTTTTAAAAAAAGAGTTGGAAAATCATTTTGAAAAGGAAATTCTTAGGGAATTGTTTTGATCTTAATTATCTATTTTATCTAGATTTTTTCTTTGAGTTTTTGATTTCCAAACTCTTGGTTTTCCACACTTGAGCTATATCACTCTATCCTATTCTATAGGATCATTTATTTTGTGGGAAAAGGATTTGGTTTGTGGTTGAGATATACCACTTTGTTGTACACCCTTTCTTTGTTGTATCCCTCTTTGGTAGAGGTGGATTAGGGTTGTTGGGTGCTCCCTTTTTTGTAGAGGTTGAGGTTGTGGTTTACTCCCTCTTGGTGAGGTGGAGTTGGTGTTGGATTTGTATCCCTCAAGTGTGAGGTGGATTGTGGTTGTTTGGCTACGGGCCTACCCCTCTTGTGTGAGGTGGTGTTTGTGTTGCCTTAGTGGAGATTGTATTGGTTGGTTTGTGGAGTTCGGTACTCCGGTCTTCGGTAGACCATTTGTATTGCCTCGGTGGAGGTTGTATTGGTTGAGAGAGGAGTTCGGTAAGTGGATTGGAAATCCTTCTCGGTGAAGGCGGGGACGTAGAGCTCGGTGCTCGAACCTCGAAACACATCTTGTTGTTTGCGTTTGATCGATTGACTCTCAACTCTCTCTCTCTTTATTTGTGTTGTGCATCATTCATATCATTCATATATTATATGCTTGTGTTGTGCCTTGCATTGATTCATATTGCTTATTCCTATATGCTTGGTTGTGTTTGCTTGTGTGCCTCACTTGTACTTAACCACGAGAGTTTCATATAGCGCCTCAACTCTTATTCAGAGGAATCAAGAGGAGTTAGTCCAGAGCCCTTCACGGGGAATTCGGCTACACTCGTTGGTTGCACTAAGTGTTGTTGCAAATTAGTTTTAATTTCCGCATTTAGTTCATTAGATTAGCGGTACACCTATTCACCCCCCTCTAGGTGTACTTACAATTGGTATCAGAGTCTACGCTCCTGATATTTTGTTTAACCACCTAGGAGTGTGATCTTGGTTTGCTAATCTTTCATTTGCATTTGCACGTATATTTGTTTGCACACACTCATGGATTGCTTGTCACCTCCCATGTTCGATGTCTCCAACATTGACATGTGGAAATTTAGAATGTCCATGTACCTAAAATCCCTAGGCTTGCATGTTTTCCTTGCCGCTACCAAGAAATGCTATCTTGGTAACTGCAATCATATAGGGGCCAATACACAAGCCCTTGAGGCTATTAGAAGCACGCTAAACAAAGATTATCTTATGCTTGTTTCTAACTTTGATTCCGCCTTTGCAGTATGGAACAAATTGACCACCTCCAAGCTTCATTTGCCAATCCAACCGAAGGAGGAATCTAGCGGAGAATCCGAGTCACAATGTTTCATGGTCCAAGGGAATGACTCCCTTGAGGTACATTCGGAATCTCAACTAGATTGTGATGATGCTAGTTCTTCTAGTAATGAACATGTTGATCCTAACACTTTAAATGAAGAACTTTCCATTGTTTGTGAAAAATTGATAGAAAAATACAACCTTTTGAAAAAGAAGAGTTTTGAACTTAATAAAGAAAACAAGGATTTATGTTCAAGACTTGATTTAGTTTTGCAAGAGAAGGTAGAGATTTCTAATGATAGGGATTCATTAAAATCTAGACTTGATCTTACCCTAAAAGAAAATGAATTTTTGAAAAATAAAAATGATTGTGAAATTATTTTGAAGAAAAATGAAAACTTGTCTTCAAAAGTTAATTTTGTTTTAAAAGAAAATGATTCTTTAAAAATGAAAATTGCTTCTATTTCTAAGGATTTAGAAGTTTGTTTAAAGAAAAATGAATCTTTGAAAAATAATATTGATACACATGTTTGCCATGCTAGGATAACTTCACCTAGTTCACCTATTGCATGCTCCACTTCTTCTTTAATTAAAAATGATATATCTATGCTAAAGAAGAATATAGATTGTTTGGGCTCCACTTTGAGCCAATGTGTTTTGAGTCATACACGTTTGGAATCTTTGTTTCGAAAGAAACAGGTTCCATCTTTGCATGCACACCCTCCACGGCATACACATGCTCCTCACGTACACACCCATCACACTTTGTATGCTCATGTGTACACTTGTACACATTGTGGACGTAAGGGCCACCTTTCTAAATTTTGTTATGATCGTATAAATGATTCTAATTTAGCAAATAAATTTGTTTGGGTTAGAAAAGGTACAACCCCCATGGACCCAAAAGGATATGGGTACCAAAGACCACCCTTATTATATTTGATGTAGGTGTGGGCTCTCGCATGACGTGAGAGTATCGGTACCTTGGAGTGGACGCGTTCCGAGCTTCATGAGAATTATTTGAATGCATCACTTTCAAGGAAAGTTTGGTGGGAGGACCACCTTGGTTTGGAGAGCTAGAGAAGTGCCCTCATCGGTTTTGGTATCGATCTCTAACTCCCGTTTATTATTTGCATGCTTTTCATGTTCATTGTTTATAGCATGTTTTGTTGTTTATTAATTATTATGACAATGCCATGATTATTAGACCATTGACATGCATGTATAACTTTTGAGATCACCCATACTTAATATGGATCATTCTTTGTGTTCTCGCATATGTTTAGCTATTATGTATATCATAGTTCTAATAACATGTGGATTTACATAATGATCATATCATGTTGATTTATGACTTGTTTTATGCTTCATGATTTGAATATATGTTTAAATGTTACTTTTCATTAAGACTAGGATTTATACTTGTACATATAGTGGGCCACAAATAAACTTTTATATGTTTGGGTTTGAACGATTATTTGTACCCATTAGATGTGCTAGTATAGTCTAGTTTTGATGATTCATGCATTTAACTTGTATTCCTATTTTATCCATGTTTTTCATGTTTCTATGTTTAACTTCATGTATATGTCTATCTTGTCCAAACTATTGTTTATACATATACATCCTTTGAGCCACGTGCCTTCATGCATATACATTTGTGGACTCGTTATGTTTTGGATATGTATGTATACTTTTGTTTATACTTGACATACATATGCCTTAAAGAAATCGAGTTTTGATGATTTTCATGTTTTGAGGGATATTGAGCTTTATTGCCAAATTTCATGATTATGTGTTTCACACTACACTTTACACTCACCTTATTTAAATGTTTCTCATAATTATATTTTCATGAGTATGTTTGGGCTTTATGGATTTTGAGTGTTTTAGTGATCATGTGATTTACATAGTTTCATGAAAAATAATTTTATTTTATTCCTTACTTGATGGATTTCGTACTAGTTTAGAAGTTTTTCCATTTAACTAGTTCGGATTCTTCGTTATGGTAGAGTTTTCAAACATACTATATTTTTAAACCTATTTTTTGAAAACCCTATCCTTCTACGGGTGGTTGGATGGGAGTCCATGCCTTGTATGCTTTTATTGAAAATCATTTTAAACTTGAGCATGATTGGGTGGTAGGAAATATGAGATATACTCTTGATATTATTGTTGTTTCAATTGGTATCATTGGATTCTTTCAATTGGTATCAATATTGACATTTCTTCTATACTCACATATTTTTATGTATGTATGCTTACATTTCAAATTGTATCAATTTCGATTGGTATCTAATTTTTCATACATATAGTTTTTATGCTAAAGTTTGAAATTTTAATGCCTATCATGTTTTCAATTGATTAGTTTTTCAATTGATATTTTAATAACGATGCATAAGCTTATAACAAATAAAAAATTTGATCATCTTTTTAGTTGGTATTTCATAAAGGGGGAGAAAATTTATATTTTTATCTTTCAATTGGTATTTTGTTTACCGTTGATTTCTACTCCCACACTTTATATTGAAAATTAATTTTATTTTGATATCATATGCTCTAAATGACAAATATTTACAATTGATATCTTTTTGTATCAAGATGCTTATTTGAATACTTTAAATTGGTATCAAGATTTTATTTGTTTTCTTAAAATTGGTATCAATGCCTTATTTACTTTCATTTGGTATCAAAATGTACTATTTGACACATTTTTAATTGGTATCAAATTTATTTTATTGAGAAAATTCAAAATGTTTTAATAAGAAATATGAAAAATGTTTTGATTTATATTGCCTATTGCAAGAGAAGCTTAACATCGCTTCTACATATAGATTCATGTTGAGTGTATCCTATATTGAGGTGCTTGACAACTCTTCTTTATGTGGTACACGTGTGTAGGGGGAGCTTCACATCTCCTCTTATACATTGCATATTATGTGTTATGTGAATTAGGGCTTATCATCCTTTCTTCATGTAATGCATATATGTAGGGAAGTTAACTTAGCGTCTTCCTCTTCATGAATGTATATCGCATATATCTATTTATTGATTTGTTTGTTTGACCCCTTAGTTAATTCTTTGTTTCGAACAAAAAGGGGGAGAAGAATTTATTGATTTATTTTTACTTTGACCCATTGTTGATGATTGACAAAAAGGGGAGAAGTATTTGGTATATATATGCATGTTTTAAGGATTTATGTTTTATGCATATATGTTTTAGTTTGCAAATGCATGGAGATCAGAATTTGTTGAGTTTTATGCTTGTATGCTTGTTGGCATCATGCATTTGCACATGTTTATTTATTGCATGTGCTACATTGCCATATCTTATTGCTTATTTGTGATGCATGAGTTAAGGGGGAGCTTCTTTGAAGCTTAACTTTAATCCATGCATATATAACTCCATGAGTTTTGTCATCATCAAAAAGGGGGAGATTGTTGGCCCAGTGGCCTTCTACTCTAGTTTTGATGATGATTAACTCATGTAGTTATGTTTACTAATAATCTTGTGATGTTTAGTTTCAGATCATTAACCAAGATATTAGTTGGTGATTATCTTCAACAAGATAGTTTGGAAGTTTTCACATGGTGATTCCAGAGCCCGAGCTTCAAGATCATATATAGCACTCGTTGGAGTCAAGCTCAGTGGATGGAGTTTTGGATCGAGTCGACTTGAAGATGGAGATCGTCAAGAAGACTTAGGTATCCTAATTTAGTTTGTGTTTTAGATCCATGTGTAAAGATTAGATAGTGTGATATGCTCAAGTTCACAACACACACACGTTTCATGTTTTGGATTCGTTTTTCGGTTTAACCGATATTGGTTTTCATGAATAGATAGATTCAAAACAAGTTTACATTGTTTAAATGTATATTAGATATGTTCTATATACATACATGCTTCATATCTTAGACAAACTTATTTTGACTTACCTATTCATCTGGTTTGGTGTTTTGTATTTTTAACAAAACATTATTTTGGAATTAAAGACAAAAACTATGATATGTATATATTTCATGTATATTGGACCTATGTCCATATGCAACATGCTTTAAAATGTTTAAGTATCATGTTTTTGTATTTGGATATATTTTGGACAAAGTTTATTTGAAAAGTCTAAGTTTGGAAAAATACAAGTTTTTGTTTTCGGTAATTTTTCCATTACACAAAAATGGTTTAAAATGTTTGAAATTTGTGTTGAAATTTTTCACAGAAGTTTATATTTCAATGAAAAATGATAAAACTATTTTTGTGGAATTTTAGAAGATTTATGGGATTTATTAGAATATTTTTTAACAAGTTTTTCTGACCCAGATTTCTGCCTGACAAGCTCTGGCGGTCGACCGACCGGTTGACCGGGACCCAGAGTCGGTCGACCGACGTGCACAAGCCTGTGCACGTTGGCCAGGCACATGGGCCGGTCGACCGGACCAGAGAGCTCTGCTCTCTATTTTTCTACGGTCGATCGGTCGGTCGACCGCAGGTCTCCAACGGTCATATTTATGACCGTTGGCGGTCGACCGCCAGCCGTCTCTGGCTGAGAATTCAGCCTAACAGCTAGTTTTGTATTGGGGCTATAAATACCCCATTGTTTCAGTTTTTGGTTAAGTTTTCATGAGCCAAAATTTTCCTCCCTTCTAGTGTTTTGTTTCAAGATTCAAAAGAGTTTCTAGAGCTAAAAAGATTTGATCTTTGCTTTGTTTTAAAAAAAGAGTTGGAAAATCATTTTGAAAAGGAAATTCTTAGGGAATTGTTTTGATCTTAATTATCTATTTTATCTAGAGTTTTTCCTAGAGTTTTTCTTTGAGTTTTTGATTTCCAAACTCTTGGTTTTCCACACTTGAGCTATATCACTCTATCCTATTCTATAGGATCATTTATTTTGTGGGAAAAGGATTTGGTTTGTGGTTGAGATATACCACTTTGTTGTACACCCTTTCTTTATTGTATCCCTCTTTAGTAGAGGTGGATTTGGGTTGTTGGGTGCTCCCTCTTTGGTAGAGGTTGAGGTTGTGGTTTACTCCCGCTTGGTGAGGTGGAGTTGGTGTTGGATTTGTATCCCTCAAGTGTGAGGTGGATTGTGGTTGTTTGGCTACAGGCCTACCCCTCTTGTGTGAGGTGGTGTTTGTGTTGCCTCAGTGGAGGTTGTATTTGTTGGTTTGTGGAGTTCGGTACTCCGGTCTTCGGTAGACCATTTGTATTGCCTCGGTGGAGATTGTATTGGTTGAGAGAGGAGTTCGGTACTCCTAGTGGATTGGAAATCCTTCTCGGTGAAGGCGGGGACGTAGAGCTCGGTGCTCGAACCTCGAAACACATCTTGTTGTTTGCATTTGATCGATTGACTCTCAAATCTCTCTCTTTATTTGTGTTGTGCATCATTCATATCATTCATATATTATATGCTTGTGTTGTGCCTTGCGTTGATTCATATTGCTTATTCCTATATGCTTGGTTGTGTTTGCTTGTGTTCCTCACTTGTGCTTAACCACGAGAGCTTCATATAGCGCCTCAACTCTTATTCAGAGGAATCAAGAGGAGTTAGTCCAGAGCCCTTCACGGGGAATTCGGCTACACTCGTTGGTTGCACTAAGTGTTGTTGCAAATTAGTTTTAATTTCCGCATTTAGTTCATTAGATTAGCGGTACACCTATTCACCCCCCCCTCTAGGTGTACTTACAAGTACCTCCAAAATAATTCACTATATTCTTACTTGAACTATATGATGTTCTTCCTAATGAGAGCGGTCTTGTAAATTGGATAGAATTTCTTTAAGAAGAACTTGATGAAACTATCCCACGATGTGTTGGAACCGGCCGCTAAGGTGTATAGCCATTTCTTGGCTAAATCCTTGAGAGAAAATGGGACGAATCTCAACCTAATAACATCATCTACAAGAAGGGATTTTCATTATTAAGCATACTTTCTCAAATTCTCTTATGAAAAAATACGCATCTTCTGACTCTAAACCGTAAACTTAGGGAGTGTGTTGATGAACTGAGGCTAAAGCTTAAAATCGTTGTCACCAATCGATGGAAGTTGGGTGCAAGATAAAAGTGAAGTTCTCATTGGGTGAAACCTATCCTGCAAAGATGTTGGTTGAGCTATAATCAGATCTGGTTTTGGTTTTGATTTGGGTGGTAAAGTGCTTCTAGTCAACCTAGATGAATTTGGATCTCTCAATCACACTTGCATACACAATTACTACCTCAAACAAGCTCACCAATCAGTCAAAAATAAAAGGAAAAAAAATTCAACCATGCCTATTCTAAAGGAGACTTGGACCTAGATGACTCCTAACTGGTTAGACTATCTACAAGAGGTATAATGTAGAATCTGACTATAAGCTAATCATCCAGGTCAAGGCAAGATTGGTGGGAGGTATCCGCGCAAAAAATGATGGGCCTAATTAAACCAAACTACTAGCTTTCGAGGTTTCGCCTCTTAATCCCCATCCTTTGACACCGATTTGGCACGAGTCAAATTCTAACACCTTCCCCCTTAGGATAATCTCATAATGAGTTTGAGATGTCTCTAAGGTCAATGTCTATCAGATTTTAAGTTAGGCTTAGGTTGTGCGTGTTTGGAGATGGTTTGTGGGTTAAGAAAGAGTAATGACTTCCCACCTTTTTTGTTTACGTGCTTTTGCCCTTAAGTCATTTTTGTGCACGCGTGCAAGTATATAGATAAGAATTCACTTAAAGTAATTGTAAATCAACCAAAAGTATTTCCTAATCTAGATGCAATGCCAATGTACCTTGTCTCCAACACTCTTCAACAGTAATTTAAATGAAACAAAAATAGATACGTGCCCCAAAGATGCAAGGGTCTAAATCGTTTTTAGGTTAAACAACCAATCAACTACTGTTGAGTTATTAACAGTGTGCAAAATCAGTCAATCCGGAAATCAAAAAATATAAGAAACTTTACTTGCAACTGTGAAGCACCTGCAGAAGATTTAATAGGTATCACTACTAAAGTGTCGCAGAAACATGGCAAAATATCGCCTTCCTGTTCTCTGCTTTCTAGAGCAGAGGAACAAGATTGCAAGCAATGTTCTACTTGAAATCTGTTCCTGTACACACAAACAGAGAAGAATTAGCTAGAAAAACAAACTATACCATTCCCTCCCCGACAACGATGCCAAAATTTGATTGGAAAAAGCAAAGAGTTTAGAAAAGTGTTATTTGTAGGTTGACGATATCTCTGACTCTTGACAATTTATCCATGGTAATAGTGGCCATAAGGGTCGATCCACAGGAAGGAGTGCGTTAGAGGCTTTTCGGTACTTATTCTTCAAATAATCTTCTTCTCTGCTAGAGGGGAAAAAAAGAAAAAGATTATTTGTTTGGTTTTTAATTTTTAATTTTTATTTTGTTTTTATAATTTAAGGAAAGAAAGTCTTGAAAGATGGTTATTTTGAAAATTTGGATTTGTAAACTAGGCTTTCTAAAACTAGAATTTTGAAAAGTTATGTTTTTTTTAAAGTGAAGAAAACTTAAGGAGAATTTTTGAATATGTTTCTTAAAATATGAAAAGTCAACGCTCACTAATCATCTAGCACCACAAACATTCTAACCTTAGTTTGATATTTACTTCATTTTGGATCATAGAAAAATATTTTCATCCTTGAGTTTAGAAAGAGTTAAGCAAGGCAGATAAGATGAATGAAAAACTTTTATTTAAAATAACACATAGTCAAAATCAAATATTAAAATATCAAGTTTTGAGCAAGCATAGATTAAGAAAAGTTGTTGACTTATGCTAAATAAATAAATAATTAGTACCCATCCTCATGTGCCTTCAAGAACACTCGCATGGTCACAAGGCTTGTGTTTGGCATACAGATGATTCAATCAGGTATCAAACTCAGAGTTAGAAGTTGGATGGTAGTTGGAGATTAGTAAGCGAAGAAGAAGATTTAACTATTCATAATTAAAGCGAAGAAAACAGAATAATAAGTAGAACAATGTATAATTAAAAAGCAAGGAATTGACAAAAGAGTATTAAGGGAAAAGGGAACCTTGTATTACTGAATCTGTTCTTTAAGTACAATTGCTCCTTCTTCTTACAAAATTCAACTTTTGATCTAAAATCTTAGAAAATATAAAAATTTGAAGAAAAAGACTGAAAAAAATCCTAGATTCTTCTCTGAATTCTTGTGTGTTCTTCCTCTTGCCCCAGGGGGTTATTTATAAAGTCCAAGGATCTGACAACGTACACTCACCCAAAAAATGGCCCAAAATGGGCGGCGTAAACACGACAAAAAAGAAGTTAGCACGGCGTTTTTGGAAGGAAATATTCTGAAATTTTTGATGAATATTGCACTCGCTGAGTCATACAAAAGTATATTCTCAGAATTTTTGATTTATACTCTGGATTATTCTGAGAATATTCTTTTCTCCTCTTGATTGAAAAATCTTGAATTGGATTCTGAATTTTTGATTGAATTTATAGATAATTGGGGTTTCCAAACTTGATTTGGTTGATCCCTAAATTTCATTGATTCTTTGGGCTTTTGGTCTTCTTTCTTCTCTTTTCTTAATTATGGAGGCCTGCACATCACTAAGCAAAAATAGAATTACATAGCAATATTTTATTAAAAATAAATGTAAGATTATGATGAATAATATGCAAAATTGATACTTAATCAATCTCCTCGTGGATATCTATCTAAAATTAAGTGTAAGATTATGATGAATAATATGCAAAATTGATACTTAATCAATCTCCTCGTGGATATCTATCTCTACCTCCAATAGGGTATTTATAAGAAAACTCCCGGGGACCTGAGGAATCAGAGTCACACACCAAAACGCTAACTCTTAGCCCCAGGATTGTCGTGTTTTTCACAATAAATCAGGGGTAAACACGACAAATTCTGCTCTGATGACGCGCGTTTTCTTATACATTTTCACCTCATCCAGTCAAAAAAAGGTATATTCTCAGAATTGTAATTTGGAAAGTGGATATTCTCAGAATATTCAAATCTCTCTTGACTTGTAAAATAATTAATTTTGATTCCGAATTTAATTAAGATCTTTTGGGCTTTTTGGGTTTTTCTTCTCCTTAAACACTAAATAAACAATCGGCACACATTAAATAACGAAAAGGTCAAATAGTAGAATTTTGTTTAAAATAAATGTGGACAATGTGGTATAGAATAATCAAAATTGATGAGTAATCAGGTAGTGTTTCGTGTTTTGGAGGCGACGGTTGAACTTCTGCTGATTTAGTTGACTGAAATCTTAGGATGTGGACCAACTTTTCGAGGATTAAAAATTTGAATTGGAGGTGGTTCTGCTTCTCTTTCATTTATAAATAGAGTGTAATCCTTGGATGGAAATGACTTTATCTATCTTCTCTAAAGAAAACCTTGCTTCAAAGTTCCTCTTCTCTACTTTGCTAGGTCGGCATGTCTTCTTTTCTCTTCGTTATTAGATTTTGGAAAGAAGGGAGAGGATGAAGGTAGAGGAAATGGTGGTCAGGCTCTCGCCAAGTGGGATTCTGGTTGGTGTGCCAGATTCGTCATCGGGATGAACCTATTATGATGATTGGACACTGATTTTGCATATTCATTATCACATTCTCGTATTTTATCTTAAATAAACTCTTCTATTTAATCATTTTTATCATTTCATTTGTGCAGGCTTTTACTAAAGGAGATGGAAGCGAAAACGAGCCTAAAAGCCCACAGAAATTCAGAATAAATCAAAATCAAAGATTAGGGCAAATATTCAGCTGAAGATTAGAGCAAATCAGAGAGATAACACTAAACGGGAACTGGTTAAATTTAGATTTTTATGAATCCATTTAGATTAGCTGAAGATTAACGGTGATATCAACGAATCCAAAGCCAAAACTACGAAACCAGTTGGATAAAAAGAGCCAACAACATAACGGGAAGCTGCACCCCCGGATATGGCCATTTGGCTACACTCAAGCTACAGATCTGTGGCGAAAGTCACAGATCCGCGACAATCTAGAGTGATATGGGGTAGCATTTGCTCCCTCTATCTTCAGACGCTCCCCCCTTCGATTTTTCACTATAAATACCTGTAAATTCTGAGGCCACAGAGGACGATTAGGTAGAGATAGATTTTTATGCTAATTTTCATTCTACTTTAGTGTATGTTTTTATTTTATTTTAATGTAATTTTTATTCTTTGTAAACTAGGTCAGACTGAGATTCATGTAAGTAGAGAGAGAATTATGTTGAGAGTGACACCGATGTAACCTTTCTCCTTTCTTTTATCATTTCTCTATGCAATCAAAAGATAACTTATTTATATTCTTCTTCTTCTTCTTCTACTTGTCTTCTTCTTGGTTTTGAGAACAATCCAGGTGAGTCTCATAGCATCGGTATTGCCTTGCCATTGTAAGTGCCACCGATAGCTCATGACGATGAATTCCTCCTTAAAATCAGTATCATTTCATGCTTGCTCGTCGAAGTTCTTGATGATGTAATATAGATTGAGAATTGAGTTTAATCTTATGGGTTATGCGCTGATCGCCTCTGAATCCAAGTAAATGTGCCAAAGATTCAAGGTAAATTATCTGCAAAAAGAAGCATGTAAGTTTTCTTTCCTTCTTTCTTTTTGATTTTTTGGTGTAGAACACACTTCCAATCACAACTTTACTTTCTTTACTCTTTTTATTTCTTTTCTTTAACTTAGTTTTTCATTCTCCAACAATCACCATCATCTTTCATCTTTCATTTTCTTTCTAATTTAATCATACATTTTTTTCTTTCTTTATAAAAATAAAGAACTTTTAACCATTTTAAGTGAACTAAAAGAGAACTTACAACACGCTTCCATCGCAAGTCCCTCCTCGTGGATCACGACCAGCATAGCCACTTGCTATCGCGGCAGAATTGAGAACTTGTACATTCTATTCTTTAAATCTAAACTTCTATTTTTTTGTGCATAGGTTAAAACTCAATCAAACTTTGGCACCATTGCCGGGGAGAT
Organism: Agave tequilana; assembly: GCA_038442645.1. Taxonomy (NCBI): domain Eukaryota; kingdom Viridiplantae; phylum Streptophyta; class Magnoliopsida; order Asparagales; family Asparagaceae; genus Agave; species Agave tequilana. The sequence goes on from JAVJIF010029939.1 coordinate 513,745, forward strand.
ACGGTAAGTTAGTCTTTTTTATTTACTTTCTTGGTTAACTTTCTTCTCTATTTTGTTGTAAAAGTACTAATTTCTAGATTGTAATAGCTACAGAACATAAATAGCAGCACTGTGCCTCTGTTCTAGAAAGCAGAGCACAGTTGCTCTCTGCATTGCCGCAAAAACGCGGCAAAGCCTCGGTTTTGCAGCAACCAGAGTGAACTACTCACTCCGTTTGATTGCAGGTTGCTCGAATTGAAAATTTTAGTATTCTACAATATTTAGTTTCCCCATTTAACATACTCTGCACGCTGAATTAAGTCAACAGTAACTTGGCGTTTGCAAATGCAAAAGCATTTTAGACTTTACATTTAGGCACATTTCTATTTTGTTATATTTTTTATTTACTATTGAAGAGTGCTGGAGCCAAGATATCTGTGCATAGCATTAAGTATATGATTTATTCTTGTATGAAATATTACTTAAGTGTTACCTTTTTTGCTATATACTTGTTCTTGCAGAAAAATGAATTAAGGGTTTGTTGTATAAACAAGATAAGGTAGAAAAGGCATTAACCTCTGTTAGCCACAAACAATCTCCTCATTCACTAATCCAAGTTTAACTTAAAACTGAGTAGATGTTGGCCCTAGGTGTTGGCCCAAGGTTAAAATCACCAGTTTATGATTATGATGATAACGTATGTGGTTATTTAGTACTAATCAAGTTCAAGTGTTTAAGTATATTTCAAGGTTTTAAAGGATTCAAGGAGTTTTCTTCCCCTAAAAGGAATGAATTGAAGACTCAAGGATATTCAAGTACGAGATTGAAGCTCAAAGCACTAGACGTCGCTAATGGAGAAGCCCGCTTGAAGATCTTGTAGTCACCTAGAGCCTTGTAAGAAAATAGTTTGTTAAAGTGTAGAATATGATTTTGAAGCTCAAGAAGTTACGCACACAAAAATACACGATTTTGAAAAATACATGCTTTAATAATATTAGTATTGTGCATGTTTGGTTTTAAACGTGTCTCAAAATTTTTCAAAATTTATATCAAGTTTAAAACATGTATTTATTACCTATACATTGCTATTTTACTTATAAACCAATACAAAATATTTTAAAAAATGTTTGAAACTAAATTTTTTTCAGAAAAACTGTTTGAAGACAAGTCGGTCGACCGTATGGTCGATCGGTGCTTCTGGCAGGCCAAAACGGTTGGCCGTTCGGTCAACTGGGCCTTTGTCCAAGGGGACGTGCATGTTTGTGCACGTTGTCGTGCGATCGACGAGGAGTCGACCGACTGAGAGACCCTTACTCTCAGTTTGGCCTGATCGACTGATCCGGTTGACCGATTCTTTGTTTTTCTCCTTTGAAATGCAGAGCGGTCGACCGGAACCAACGGCTCTTTTCTAGAATGACCGGTCCGACAACATGCCAAATGTGCATAACAGCTAGTTTTTGGATCAGTTTTGTTTTTAGTAGATTTTAACGGGCATTTTTAGTTTTCATGAGTCTAAACACACACCAAATGACCTGGTATGATTAACAAATGATATTTATCTATTTCCTATATATGTAGGTCATTCGTTTTTGTTTTCACATCAATAAGTTTACAAGTTTTTAAGTTTGTTTCAAAAAAAGAGAAATTTTTTTCTAGCTTACAATCTTCAAGTTCATTCTTTACAAAGCTATGTTCAATTGATTTTAAAGATTTTAAATTCTTTGTAACTGATTTTTCTCTCTCACTTCACTCTTGAGCTACACTTCATATTCTACCCAATAGGAAGTTGTAAGAGAGTGTTTGTGATCTTATTGGATCACCAAGAGCTTTGTAACTTCAATTGGCTTTGTGCTACCTCTTGTGTAGAGGGCTGAGTTGATGGAGTTGTGTACTCCGATCTTGTGTAGACCAAATTGTAATTCCTTGTTGTAGGTCTCTTTGTGGAAGATCCCTTAGAGGATAGTGAAATCCATCATAGTGGTGAAGACGGGGATGTAGAGCGATGGCTCGAACCTCGGAACAATTCCTTTGTGTTTGTAATTTCTTGTGTCTTACTCATTATTGCTTTTCATTATTCATACTTGTGAGGTTGTTCATCTTGCATTCTATTATTGCTTTCTTTTCATCACTTTCATATCGGTCTATACTCAGCTCAATAAGGAGGTAATTGAGCACCTCAACTCATATTCTAGAGGAATAAAGAGGAGAAGTTCTAGAGCCCTTCACGGGGAATTTGGCTTCAATCCTTATTTTGAGTGACCATCTTGCATCATTCATCATAAGTAGTTTTTAACTTATATTTAATTAGCAAAACACCTATTCACCCCTAGGTGTATTTCAATTGGTATCAGAGCCTTGGTCTCTAAATTTTGGCTTAGCTACTTTTGAAAGATCCTACCTGCTAATCACTTTATTCACAATTTCATTTTTATCCACTATAGTAAAAATGACCGAAGGGATTAAGACCCCTCCCGAGTTTGATGGCCTTAACTTTCCCATTTGGAAGGTTAAGATGACCATATTTTTGCAATTTTTAGAAAGCTGGGTTGTAAAAGCAGTGACTAAATGATTGAGGCTAAACCTGCACAAAAAATACGAGATTATAGAACTTAAAAAGAGAATGTGCAAGTGCTCAATACTTCCGCTATAGCAAGTGGCTATGCGGGTCGTGATCCACAAGGAGGGTTTGCGATGGAAGCTTTTTACGGTTCTATTGAAATCGTTATCAAAACCAAACGAGAGTTCTTCTCTGTTTTTAAAGTTAAGAAAAAGAAAAAGAAAGTTAATGGTTAAAGTTAAGAAGAAAGCGAGAGATGAAGAAGGTGGAAAATCAGAAAACAATGAAAAGCGACTATGTACAATGAAGTGGAAAGAAGAATGAAAACGATTTGGAAGAAGTGGTTGGTGATCTAAACTAAGAAAGAAAATAAAAGAAGTAAAGAAAAGTAAAGAGATACTTACCGAGGTTGAGTGATGACTTACTTGGAAACCTTTTTGCAAGTTCTACCTTTTTGCTTCGGAGGCGTTCAACGCATAGATCATAAACTCGAGCTCGGTCCCCGTGCACATTATATCGTCAAGCATAAGAAGAACGAAGTGATGCGGAGCTTGGAAGAGGAGAACGTCTTCATGAACTATCGCTGGCTCTCACGTAGCTCAGTTATACTTGCTTTGGAATTCGCTTGTACACTCAACAACAACAACCAAGGTAAAGTAGAAGAGGAAGAGGAAAGCAAAACAAATGTAAAGTAAAGCAGAAATGGAAAACAAACAAAACATTTACCTTTATTACTTGCTGAGACAATGAAAGAAAGGAGTAGGGTACATCGTCGGTGTCACTCTCAACATCAGCCCCTCTCTCTTACTTACATGAATCTTCTTCTACCCTAAGTTACATACAAATTACATACATAAAAAGAAAGACTAAAAACCTAAACTAAGGAATGAAAACTAAGCTAAATCCTAATATGCCTTGACGTCCTTTTTTCAGCGCAGATAATGGCCTTTTATAGGCAAATACCCAACCACCAAGATCCCGGGGAGGTCGGGGGAGTTCACGCTCCCCGTAACTCCCCAGGATTGCCGCAAAAACGCGGCTTTTGCCGCGTTTTTGCGGCAAAGGTGTGGCCAGATGGCCACACCCTGTTGGTGGGTCATCCCGGGATCTTCTTCTGGCTTTATCCTTTGTTGGTTTTGTCGTTTGAGCTCCGGATTCTGACGAAATGGCCTCGGATTCTTGGCTTTAACCGATCGATTCTGAGAGGATTCTTCTCAACCGGTTTCAACCTCTTGATTTTCCCTGATTTTATGTGTGCGAATTAACTCTGATTTAATTCAGAATTCTGGTGGGCTTTTGGGCTCATTTCTCTTCATCTCCTTAAGGATTGGGCCTGCAAATAAATTAAACAAATAATTAGGACAATGCAGGCTTTTATTCTAAAATAAGTATGGAAATGTGACATTAAATATGCAACCTTAGTGACCAATCTCACCACCATACCTATCTTTTGCTCGTCCTCGAGCAAAACAAGTAAACTATACTAAGGATTATTAGACCACTTTCGCAGGTCACGCGATTGCACTGAGCATGTGCAACAAGCCGTTAAACCTCTAGGTTCCCCCTAGAGGACGAGTTTTGTCTCGTGAGGGTTTTCAGCGGATTGCACCCACAAAATCCATAAAGAAAGGGAAATAAAGAGTTAGTATTTTCGAAAAGCATTTTGAAAGAGAAAAATATTTAAAATATGATTGTAAGATCTAAGCAATCTATAAGTTATAGGAAACCCGAATTTTTTTATTCCTAAACTTAGTCTCTATTCAAAAATTTGTTATCAATCAAAGTAAGGAGTCAAATTGTACTGCTCATCTAGTCTATTACTTTACCCTAAGTCATATGCACCTTGTGACTGTGAAAATTTTGACTAAGGGTTCATTAACTCTAACTCTTATGCCTTACTTATTTATATATATACTTTTACTTTTTTTTTTTGTGGTATTATTCCTTAGTTCTATTAGGCTTTCTAATCTGCCCATGTAACGAGCCTCTAATCGATGACTCCCAAACCAAACGGTCTTAGGGCACCAGGTGAGAAAACACCCCCAAGGACTTAAGGACTCGAGCAAACAAGGCCACAAAACTAAGGATTTTATTATATGAATCCCTTTTAGGCGTGAATACTTATGCTTTATTAGGCACAAATACCCAGCTTAATCAGAGGATCTAATCATCTTTCCCATAAATACTAAAGCTTGCTTAGGCCAAAGCACCTAGCTAATCAATAATTAGACTTATTCATTTTTTTTTTCAAACTTATCTAATTGTCTTTCGCATAAATACTAAGGCTTGCTTAGGCCAAAGCACCTAGCTAATCAATAATTAGACTTATTTTTTTTTATATGTATATTTTTATAAGGCATAAGAATCATTGTTTTTGAACCCTAAGTGTGTAAGTGTATGAAGTGTGCATATTTCATCCAGGTAAAGATCAAGACCAAATTACTTTGACAAATTATCTTCCTAACTCTAAAAATCAAACAAATAATCTTCTTTTGACCAAGTATAAGAAATCATAATTTGGATTTTCCTATTCCTTAAAATTAACTTAATTTCTTATAAAAATAAGTCAAAATATTGTTTCTATTTTTCAAAAAGTTTTTAAAAGTAAAGAAAAATGTTAATCTTTTTTTTGTTTTTTAAAGAAAAAAAAGAAAAGTTATGTTAGACCCTCCCCCACACCTATCTCATGCATTGTCCTCAATGTATGAATTAATGCATAGATGCATGAAAAAGACGAAAGGGAAGGAAAATGTTACCTTAAGGTGGTGGTTCTGGTGGTGGTCTGATTGGTCCACGAAACATGGCCCAATCCACTTTTCTTAGGTCTCGAAGGAACCCACCAGCACTATCTTTAATATGACCCACTAAAAAGATAAATCCATTAAGAATTTTTATTAAAAATTTAACCCCATCTAATTTTCAAATTTCATAATTGATTTCGGAGTCAAATTTGTCAACCACCTCGTCCCAGAATGGAGTATGAAATGATAGAATAGTTGACTTGGAGTCAGGAAGGACAGGAACTAATACCGACTCAGGAAGGTGACTTAAGTCAAGTAAAGGTTCAGGAGTCAAAATAGGTTCAGAAATTGGGTCCAAGTCAAGAAATTGAAACTCCAGTCCACATGTATTTTCCAACAATGGGATGTGACCTAATATGGGTGATTCCAGTTCAGGAATGATAGGTGGGGGAATCAAAACTGACTCTAGAAGATTATTCAAGTTTGGTAATAAAACATGAGTCAATATTGATTCAAAAAGTTGAACTGGATCACATATGTGAGAATCTAGGTCACATATCTCATTGAGTTCAATATCAAAAATTGGAGAACTTGCCAATTTATCCATGGGATTTTCAAAATTGTAAAGTTGGTCAAGTTCAACATGATCCTCAAAGATGAGTGATTCAATTTCTTTATGAATTGGTACAGGATCCAATGTTGACTCCGGGAAAAGATTAAAGTCAGGTGAAGATACCGGAGTCATAATCGAATCAGGAAATAGAATTGAATCACTAAGTTGGGGTTCAGGATCATAATCATTTTCAAGTTCTATTTCAGGAAAAGGAAAACTAGCCAAACTATCAATATCATTTGGAGTTTGGGTAAGTTCACATGGTTGTGCTGAAATGGAATCTTGATTTCCAAAATTACATGACTCTTCTGCTCTAACAGAATGGTAAGTGACATCAGGACGGTGGGAACGTAGAGATTCGACCATCATATCTATGTCACGATTTCTAGCATTTTGAGCATGAGTCATGGCTTCTAGCATCTTTTCATAATTGATGGGTTCATTGTCTTGTTGAAAAGATGAAGAGTTGTTTTAGAAGTGATAATGAAATTGTGAGTCCATCAGATTTTGTGATTGTTGTTTGGACTCACGCATACTCCGTTCCAAAATTGATGGTTTTCTATTTTGGACTGGTGGAACTGAGTATGACTCTTGAAAATATTGTAGACTAGGTGGAGAAGGAGGACAAGTTGGTTGATAATTATGCTCGGGGGAGGTGAATCCCCACTGACTCGGTGAAGAGTTGAAATCATTATGGAAATTATAGTTATTAGATGGGGGGTATGGGTCATATTGATTCGGATAAGACCAATCTGGCACACTAGGTTGGTTAAAGTCATGATATGCCGGGTTGGTAATATCCGAAAAAGAGTTTGATGTGTAATATGGATTATTATTATAGTTGAAAAAATTATTATTATAGTCCATATCACACAATAGAATACAAACAAAGAAAAACAAACAAATAAACAAACAAAAAGAAAAAAATTCTAGCCTAGGTTAGGGTAGACTTAGGACCTAGACGACTCCTAACTGGTTAGACTGTCCACGGGAGGTCTAATGTAGACTTTAACCACAAGCTAATCAGCCAGGTCAGGGCAAGGTTGGTGGGAGGTTTTCCATCAAAGACGTTCCTTAATTAAATAACCACCAACCTTCGGGCTTTCGACCCTCAATCCCTTTCCTAGACACTGATTTTGCAGGAGTTAGATTCCAACATTTTTTCCCCCTTAGGATAATCTCCTAATTGAGTCCGAGATGTCCCTAGGGCCAACGTCTACTCAATTTTAGTTAGGCTTGGGTTAGTGAGTGCTTGGAATCTGATTTTTGGGCTAAGGAAGGGTGATTAAATCCCCACCTTATCTTGTTATGGGTTAGTGCCCTTAGAATTGATTCGTGTAAGTGTGCAAGATATAGGAAAGTAGCATTCAAAAGCAAAATCACCCAAGAATGTTTCCTAAACTATATGCTATGCATACATACCTTGCTCCAGCACTCTTCAACAGTAAAAGTAAATGAATTGAAAATACGCGTGCCTAAAATGCAAACGTCTAGTCAATTTTTAACTTTTGCAACAAACTTTTTACTGTTGATTATTAGCAGGTTTTTGTGATGGCATATAAGAAATAAATAATTGCAGCAAACTAGAATTTGCAAAGCTAGAAGCCCTGCAAAAACCTGTTAGTAGTCAACTCTTTATTGCCGCGGATCCGCGGCTTTTGCCGTGGAAACACGGCAATGCAGAGGGCAATGGGTCTCTGCTTTCTAGAGCAGAGGCCCAATACCACTTGTATGTCACTGCAAACTTATTTTCCTACTTTGCTTGCCCTGTAACCTGCAACAGAGAAGAAAATTCGTTTAGTTCTAGAAAAGATTCAAAAAAAATTCAGATTTCAATAAAAACCGTTTTACCCTCCCCGGCAACGGCGCCAAAATTTGATTGAGGCTAAACCTGCACAAAAAATACGAGATTATAGAACTTAAAAAGAGAATGTGCAAGTGCTCAATACTTCCGCTATAGCAAGTGGCTATGCGGGTCGTGATCCACAAGGAGGGTTTGCGATGGAAGCTTTTTACGGTTCTATTGAAATCGTTATCAAAACCAAACGAGAGTTCTTCTCTGTTTTTAAAGTTAAGAAAAAGAAAAAGAAAGTTAATGGTTAAAGTTAAGAAGAAAGCGAGAGATGAAGAAGGTGGAAAATCAGAAAACAATGAAAAGCGACTATGTACAATGAAGTGGAAAGAAGAATGAAAACGATTTGGAAGAAGTGGTTGGTGATCTAAACTAAGAAAGAAAATAAAAGAAGTAAAGAAAAGTAAAGAGATACTTACCGAGGTTGAGTGATGACTTACTTGGAAACCTTTTTGCAAGTTCTACCTTTTTGCTTCGGAGGCGTTCAACGCATAGATCATAAACTCGAGCTCGGTCCCCGTGCACATTATATCGTCAAGCATAAGAAGAACGAAGTGATGCGGAGCTTGGAAGAGGAGAACGTCTTCATGAACTATCGCTGGCTCTCACGTAGCTCAGTTATACTTGCTTTGGAATTCGCTTGTACACTCAACAACAACAACCGGAAGAGGAAAGCAAAACAAATGTAAAGTAAAGCAGAAATGGAAAACAAACAAAACATTTACCTTTATTACTTGCTGAGACAATGAAAGAAAGGAGTAGGGTACATCGTCGGTGTCACTCTCAACATCAGCCCCTCTCTCTTACTTACATGAATCTTCTTCTACCCTAAGTTACATACAAATTACATACATAAAAAGAAAGACTAAAAACCTAAACTAAGGAATGAAAACTAAGCTAAATCCTAATATGCCTTGACGTCCTTTTTTCAGCGCAGATAATGGCCTTTTATAGGCAAATACCCAACCACCAAGATCCCGGGGAGGTCGGAGGAGTTCACGCTCCCCGTAACTCCCCAGGATTGCCGCAAAAACGCGGCTTTTGCCGCGTTTTTGCGGCAAAGGTGTGGCCAGATGGCCACACCCTGTTGGTGGGTCATCCCGGGATCTTCTTCTGGCTTTATCCTTTGTTGGTTTTGTCGTTTGAGCTCCGAATTCTGACGAAATGGCCTCGGATTCTTGGCTTTAACCGATCGATTCTGAGAGGATTCTTCTCAACCGGTTTCAACCTCTTGATTTTGCCCTGATTTTATGTGTGCGAATTAACTCTGATTTAATTCAGAATTCTGGTGGGCTTTTGGGCTCATTTCTCTTCATCTCCTTAAGGATTGGGCCTGCAAATAAATTAAACAAATAATTAGGACAATGCAGGCTTTTATTCTAAAATAAGTATGGAAATGTGACATTAAATATGCAACCTTAGTGACCAATCACTAAACCCTTTAGTATACCTATTGGTGATGAGGACACTTGGTCTGACATTGCTACTAAGAAATTTGACGCAAATGCTAAGGCATACTATGCCTTATTTCATGCTTTGAACAATGACGATATGGCTAGGGTCATCCATTGCAAATCTGCCTTCGAGATTTGGACACACCTAGTGGTTACACACGAGGGAGCGTCACAAGTCAAGAGAGCAAAAATTAATCTCTTGCGTTCTCAATATGAAAATTTCACCATGCATGATAATGACTCCAATGATGACACGGTAAAAAGATTCACTGAAATAACTAATGGTCTTGCTTCTTTAGGTGATGTCATTGACAATGATCAAAATGTAAGGAAGGTCATTCGTTCACTTTCACCCTCTTGGGAAGTCTAGGCTACTACATTGAAAGAGCTAAATGACAAAGAAGAGATGGAGCTCATCGGTCTTATGGAAACCTTAAGACCCATGAAATGGAGAGGAAAGCAAGGGAAGAGATGGCACCACAAAAGAAGAAGATGATCGCCTTCAAATCCACTCCTATCATCTCCGATGATGATGATGAAGAAGAGGATGACAAAGAACTCTCCCTCCTAGTGAAAAATGTAAAGAGGATGTAATATAAGGCCAAGTTTAACAATAGAAGATGATAACAAGGGAAGGAGGACAAGAAGATTATATGTTTCAATTGCCGGAAGCCAGGCCACATGGATGCGGATTGTCCGGAGACCAAGAGCAAACCATCAACCTCCAAAAAGTTCTACTAAAAGAAGCCTCTCAAATCCACTTGGGACTCGAGGAGTGAAACCGATGAAGAAGTGGATACGGCACATGTGTGTTTCATGGCTAATAATAACTTACCTAAGACAACATCCGAACCCTTACTTGATGATTGTGAATTAACAATGGATGAATTGGGTGAGGCTTTTAAAGAATTCTCTAACAACTATGATTTGCTTAAAAAGAAGTATTTAAAAATGAAAAAGAAAAATGAAACTCTTCAAAATAAAATTATCACTCTTTCTAAGAAAAAGATGATTTATCTTCCGCACTCATATCCACACAAAAAGATCTTGATGCATATAAAATTTCATGTAAAGAATTTTTTTATTAATTGATAAAAATGAGATTTCTATTTTAAAAGATAAGATTAACTCATTAGGAGATGTGTTAAAGAAATGTGAATTTGATAAACCTAGATTAAAGGAAATGTTTCCTAAAAAAACATACTCCAAAGAAACTTGTTCATACTACACATCGTCATCATACTACACATACTCACAACATATACATACACGTCATGCTAGATATGCTACACACACCAAGCATGCTCATACCCCACACACACATCATACTTTTATATATGATAGAGTTTATTCATGCACTTATTGTGGCCAAAAGGGTCACTAAGCCAAGTTCTGTTTTGATAAAATAAATGCTTCTAATGATCATATTTGGGTTCGAAAAGCTAACACTATGGGACCCAAGAAAGTTTGGGTACTAAAATCAACAAACTCGTTACTTAATGTGGGTACACACCAATGCTCCAAGATGTAGGGAGTGGTGGTATCTTGATAGCGGTTGCTCAAGGTATATGACTTGGAATATTAACAATTTCGCAACCCTATCAAGGTACCATGAAGGTGGCACCGTCACCTTCGGAGATGATTACAAGGGTAAAATTATCGGTATAGGTAACATTAAAATTGGCTCATGTCCTTTAATTGAAAATATAGTTTTAGTTGATGGTCTCAAGCATAACCTCTTGTGTATTAGTCAACTTTTGATAGAGGTTTTAAAGTGATTTTTGATGATTTATCTTGTAATGTTTTAGATAGACAAACTAATGCATGTGTTCTTTCCGATTTTCATGAAAATAATGTTTACATGATTGATATGTTTAATTTACATTGTAATTCTACATGTTTAAAAGCTTTTAATAAAGATTCTTGGTTAGGGCATATGAGACTAGACCATATTTCGTTTGACTATCTATCTAGAATTAACTCTGATCGGTAACATATATTCCATATTTATTGTCACATTATCATGTTTATTATCTAAATAAATTATATTAATAAGTCCTATTTTTCTTTATAAAATGCAGACCCATTGCTAAAGGATTGGAAAGAGAAACGAGCCCAAAAGCCCATCAAATTCTGATTTAATTCAGAATTAATTTGAAATCAGGAAATCAGGGCAGGTCATGGCAAATCAGAGAGATTGAAAATCGGTTAAAATGAATCTTACCAAATAAGTGGTTGAAGCCAAAGATCAGAGGCTGTTTCGTCAAATCCTAGAGCTGAAATGGAAAAACCAGCAGAAGATAAAGCCAGACAACAAAACAAGGAGGTGTACCCCCCAGGTGAAGTCACCTGGCCACACCCAGGCCACAGAAACGCGGCCAAAGTCGTGTTTTCGCAGCTTGTTAGGCTTTATTGGGGGAGCGTTTGCTCCCCCATTGTTGGCCCAATGGCCTTCCACTCTAGTTTTGATGATGATCAACACTCATGTAGTTATGTTTACTAATATTCTTGTGTTTCTAAGTTTCAGATCTTTAACAGGATATTAGTTGGTGATTAGCTTCAACAAGATGTTTAGAAGCTTATCATGATGATTCCGGTGCCAAAGCTTAAAGATCATACCTTTGCACTTGGAGAATCACGGAGTTTTGGAGCAAGTCTACTTGAAGATGAAGATCGTCAAGAAGACTTAGGTATCCTAGTTTAGATAGAGTTTTAGATCCATTTGTAAAGCTTAGTTTAGTTGATATGCTCAAGTGCACAAAACACACACGTTTTACGATTTGGTATTTGGTTTTCATGAATAATAGATCAAAACAAGTTTACATATGTTATATGTATAGTAGATGTTTTCTATTTATACATACATGCTTTAACTTGGTAAACAAACTTACTTTGACTATCCTATTCATGTTTTGGAAAAATCAAGTTTGACAAAAATACAGGATTTGTTTTTGATAAAATTTGCAAGACACAAAAATGAATTGATATGTTGATATATTGTCTTGAAATTTTTATCACAGGTTTATGTTTCAATATAAAATGACAAAACAATTTTTATGGAATTTTCAGAAAAGATAAAAGATTTTTATAAAATATTTTTTCCAAAAAATTCTGACCTTGATTTGTGCTGACAGGCTGGTCGGTCGACCGTGTCGGTCGACCGCACCAAGGGGCCGGTCGACCGACCCGGTCGACCGACGTGCACAGACGTGCACGTCTGTTAGGCACAGATCCGGTCGACCGGGTCGGTCGACCGATGTGAGAGTTCTGCTCTCTGGAAGTTTTCGGTCGACCGGGCCGGTCGACCGATAGTGCCCAACGGTCATATTTCTGACCGTTGGCGGTCGACCGGGCCGGTCGACCGGTGGCTGTCAGAATTGCCACATCAGCCTAACGGCTAGTTTTCTGTTTTGGCCTATATAAACCCCATTCCTTTGGGATTTTGGCTAAGGTTTTTAAGAGGAAAAATTCTGGTTTTCAGTAGAGTTTAAAAGAGTTTTTAAAAGAGTTTAAGTGCTAAAAAGATTTAATCTTTATTTGTTTTGTGTTTTTGGAAAATCAAAGAAAATAGGATTTGGGATATTTGTGTTGATTTTCATTCTATATCTTTTGGCAAGAATTTTCCCAAGTATTTTTCTTTGTTGCTTGTTTCCAAAACACTTAGTTTCCACTTGAGCTATATCTTCTATCCTAAGTTATTAGGATCTTTGTTTTGTGTGGAAAAAGAAAAGAGAAAAAGAAAGAAAAGAGAAGTTTGTGGTTTTTGGACCACTTGTTGTAAACCCTCCTTCATTTGTGAATCCCTCTTCGGTAGAGGTGATCGGAGTGGTATTGTGATTGGTTTGTGAGCCTCTTAGGTAGAGGTGGTTGTTGTATTTGGCTACGGGCCGTATCCCTCTTCGGTAGAGGTGGATTGTGGTTGTATAGCCTCGGTGGCTTTGTAAGGTTGAGAGAGGAGTTTGGTACTCCTATAGTGGATTGGGAAATCCTACACGGTGGTGTAGGCGGGGATGTAGAGCTAGGGGATCGAACCTCGAAACACATCTTGGTCTTTGCGTTTGATCCAATTTCTCTCAACTCTACTCTTTTTACATTTGTGCAAGCATCATCCATTCATATCATCATATATACTTGTTTGTGTTTTGAGCATTGTTTCATATTGCCTTGCATATATTTCTATTGCAATTCATCTATACTTGCTTGGCTTAATTGTGTGCATTGTATTGCTATATCCTTGATTGCTTGGATTGCTTGTGTGTGTGTTTCATCATAGCATTTCATTCTTTACTTGTTCGATCATATCTCATACAACACGGTTGCATTGCGCACCTCTAACCCATTCAAGGGGAATTTGGAGGAAGGAGTTCAGAACCTCGAAAGGGGTATTCGGCTCTTAGTCGTGTTTTGAGAGATCGTTGCATCACTCATATTCACTTAAGTTTAAAAAGATCATTAGATTAGCATTTACACCTATTCACCCCCCCCTCTAGGTGTATTTCAATTGGTATCAGAGCCAGTGCTCCTGATATTAGGCTTAACATCCTAGGAGTGATCCATTTGCTTGCTAATCTCTTTTGCATTTGCTTGTTTGCACACATTTAGTTTATACCATGGACTTCATGACCCCACCTATGTATGACCCTTCCAACATTCATGTTTGGAAGATTAGGATGACTGTTTATTTACAAACCCTAGGTCATAAAATTTATCTTGCTATTACCAAGGAATCCTTCCTTAGTGATTGCAATCATATAGGGGCCAATGCACAAGCCCTAAAGGCTATTAGAAGCACACTTCCTAAAGATTATCTTTTATGTGTTTCTAACTTTGATTCCGCCTTTGCAGTGTGGAACAAGTTGACAACAACCACCAACACCACCTCCGAGCTTCAAGCACAAATCCAAAGGGAAGAGGAATCTAGTGGAGAGTCCGAATCTCAATGCTACATGGTCCAAGGGAATGACTCCCTTGAGGTACAATCGGAAACCCACTTAGATAGTGATGATGCTAGTTCTTCATGTGATGATATTGTTGATCCCCATGCCTTAAATGAAGAACTATCTATTGTTTGTGAAAAATTAATAGAAAAATATAAGATTTTGAAAAAGAAAAGTCTAAAAATTGAAAAAGAAAATATTTGTTTGCATTCTAGACTTGACAATGTTTTGCAAGAGAAGGATGAGATTGCTAATGAAAGGGACTCATTAAAATCTCAACTTAATCTTGCTTTAAATGAAAATAAAATTTTGAAAAATAAAAATGATTGTGAAGATGTTTTGAAGAAAAATGATTCTTTAACTTCAAAACTTGATTTTGTTTTAAAAAGTAACCATTCTTTGAAAAATGAAATTGAATTTATTTCAAAAGAATTAGAAATTTGTTTAAAGAAAAATATTGTTTTGAAAAATAATATGGATGCACATGTTTGCCATGCTAGGGTAGTTTCACCTAGAACACCTATTGCATGCCACACTACTTCTTCTAAAATTAATGATGATATTTGTTTGATTAAAAGAAGATTGATTGTTTGGGCTCCACTATGAGCCAATGTGCCATGAACCACACACGTTTGGAAACTTTGTTTCGAAAGAAACAAGTTCCATCCTTTATGCATGCACACCCTTCACGGCATACACATGCTCCTCACGGACACACCCATCACATGTATGCTCATGTGTACACATGTACACATTGTGGACGTAAGGGCCACCTTGCTAAATTTTGTTTTGATAGATTACATACTACTAATTTAGCAAAGAAATTTGTTTGGGTTAGAGAAGGTACTAACCCCCATGGACCCAAAAGAGTATGGGTACCAAAGACCACCCCTCCTATTTTTGATGTAGGTGTGGGCTCTCACATGACGTGAGAGTGATGACACCTTGGAGTGGATGCGTTCCGGACTTAAAGGAAATCTATTGGATGCATCACTTTCAAGGGAAAAGATGGTGGAGAGGACCACCAAGTTTTGGAGACAAGGAGGTTGCTTTCTAGGTTTTGGTAACAATTCCTAACTCCTTATTATTTGTTTACATGCTTTCCATTTCATTGTTTATAGCATGTTTTTGATGTCTATGGATTAGTATGTTCATTCCATGTTTATTAGATCCTTGACATACATGTATAGTATTTGAGACACACATGCTTATATGAACCCATATTTAGTGTTCTCACCTTATGTTTAAGCTATAATGTACATCATGAATCTAATACATGTGAATTTACATATTAATCATGTTTTAGCTTTTTCATGATGATTTTTTTCTAGTTTTTGTACTTCTTGTGGTATACACTAGTTTAGATGTAGATTTTATCAAAACTTGCATATATACATGTACACATAGTGAGAACAAATTGACTTATATATGTTTTGCACCTCATGCTCATTGTACCCACTATATGCACTTGTATAAGCTAGTTTTGAGGATTCTTCCATTTATACTTGTCATACCTATTTTCATGATTTTACTTCATGTATATGTATTTTGAATTCAAACCTAATAAATATACATGTATACCCATAGAGTCTTTTGCCTTCATGCAATTACTTTTAAATAGACTCGTTTATGATTGGGATATGTATGTACATTGTTAGATTTGGATGAATCATACATATACCTAGAAGCTTTGTTCAAATAAAAGAATTTTGATGAATTTGTGTGAGTTTCGTTTTAGCAAAATGATATTCGTATTTGTCTTGTGCTTAATGATTTGATTACATGTTTAGATGTTAGTTCTCATTAAGACGAGGATTCATATTTTTACATAAAATGGGACACAAATAAATCTATACATGTTGGGTTGAATGCTTATTTGTTCCCATTAGATGTGTGAATATAGTCTAGTTTTGATGATCCATACATTTTAGACTTGTATTCATATTTTTGGATTTATATGAGTTTTGGTTTCATGTATATGTTTATTTTGCCAAAACATTAAGATATACATGTATAGCCCTTGAGTCATTTGCCTTCAATGCAAAATCTATTTATGGACTCAATTGTGTTTAGGGATATGTATGTATACTTAGTGTAGTGACAATTCATACATATACCATGAAATAAAATTTGATTGTTTAATGAAAATTTGATTTTTCATGTTTGATGTATTTATGTTTAACTTCATGTATATGTCCATCTTATCCAAACTATTGACTATACATGAGTATCCTTTTTGAGCCACGTGCCTTAATTCATATATTTTGTGGACTCGTTATGTTTTGGATATGTATGTATACTATAGTTTGTATTAGACATACATATGCCTTGAAGATTAGATAGTTTTGATGATTTCGTGTTTTAAGGAATAATTGAGTCTTATTTATGCCTAATTGAACTTGAGTGTTTGATATGATGTGAATTTCATGTTTATGAAAAACAATTTTGTTTTATTCCTTACTTGAAGGATTTCGTGCTAGTTAACAAGTTTTTCCATTTAACTAGTTGCGATGTTCTTCATTTTGGTAGTGATTTTCAAACAAACCTACATTTTCAAATCTATCTTTGAAAACCCCTACCTTCCAAGGGCGGTAGGATGGGAGATAATGTTCATGTATGCCCTAAATTGAAAATCTTTAAAACTTGAATTATGATTGGGTGGTAGATAATATGATGTATACACTTGAACTTATTGTTATGTCAATTGGTATCATTGAACTCTTTCAATTGGTATCATTTTGATCTTCTTGTATACTCATATATGTTTTGTATGTATGTATGCTTTAAATTCCAAGTATATCAATTTCTATTGGTATCTATCTTTCATACATATATATGTTTGTGTTTATGCTAGTGCTTGAGTTTCAATTTTGTTTAAATTGATTACTTTTAAATTGTTATCAAGACTATGCATGTCTTTAGTTTGTTTTTCATAAAGGTGGAGAAAATTTGATTTTGTATTTCAATTGGTATTTGTACTCCCACACTTTATGATTAAAAGTTGTTTATATATTTTCAAAATGAAATATATTCTTACAATTGATATTATCTTTTCATACATATATGTGATCTTTTGTGGTTGATTTACACACGTATATCATATACTATATGATTGCTTATCAAGATTTTGTTTTTTTTTTAAAAAAAAAAAAAATATTTGATATGAACTTGTGTTTTGTATTGCCTATATGCAAGGAGAGCTTAACATCTCTCTTACATATAGATTCATGTTGAGTGTATTGTGTATTGAGGAGCTTAACATCTCTTCTTTATATGGTACACGTGTGTAGGGGGAGCTTCACATCTCCTCTTATGCATTACATAATATGTGTTATGTGAATTGGGGCTTGTCATCCCTTCTTCATGTAATGCATATGTGTAGGGAAGCTAACTTAGCGTCTTCCTCTTCATGAATGTATATAGCATATAACATATATTGATTCTTGTTTATTGGTATCAAGATGCTTCATTGACATATTTTTTAATTGATATCATGTTTGTAGTCACCCCTTATTGATTTTGTTTTTTTTTGTTTTAAACAAAAAGGGGGAGAACATTGTTTGTATTATTTTGATTGACAAAAAGGGGAAGAAAGATTTTTACCCCTCGTTTTATCTATGGTTTTGATTACCCCTTTGTTGATGATTGACAAAAAGGGGGAGAAGAATTTGAGTTTTGTTTCTATATATGCATGATTGTGTTTTTGCATATACCAAGTTCATGCATAGGGATAGATAATAAGATATGATGATGCATGCTTTTGTTTAGTATCATGTGCTTTCATTGCATATCTATTATGTTTATTGTGATGCATGAGTTAAGGGGGAGCTTCCTTGAAGCTTAATTTTAATCCATGCATATATAACTCCATGAGTTTTGTCATCATCAAAAAGGGGGAGATTGTTGGCCCAATGGCCTTCCACTCTAGTTTTGATGATGATCAACACTCATGTAGTTATGTTTACTAATATTCTTGTGTTTCTAAGTTTCAGATCTTTAACAGGATATTAGTTGGTGATTAGCTTCAACAAGATGTTTAGAAGCTTATCATGATGATTCCGGTGCCAAAGCTTAAAGATCATACCTTTGCACTTGGAGAATCACGGAGTTTTGGAGCAAGTCTACTTGAAGATGAAGATCGTCAAGAAGACTTAGGTATCCTAGTTTAGATAGAGTTTTAGATCCATTTGTAAAGCTTAGTTTAGTTGATATGCTCAAGTACACAAAACACACACGTTTTACGATTTGGTATTTGGTTTTCATGAATAATAGATCAAAACAAGTTTACATATGTTATATGTATAGTAGATGTTTTCTATTTATACATACATGCTTTAACTTGGTAAACAAACTTACTTTGACTATCCTATTCATGTTTTGGAAAAATCAAGTTTGACAAAAATACAGGATTTGTTTTTGATAAAATTTGCAAGACACAAAAATGAATTGATATGTTGATATATTGTCTTGAAATTTTTATCACAGGTTTATGTTTCAATATAAAATGACAAAACAATTTTTATGGAATTTTCAGAAAAGATAAAAGATTTTTATAAAATATTTTTTCCAAAAAATTCTGACCTTGATTTGTGCTGACAGGCTGGTCGGTCGACCGTGTCGGTCGACCGCACCAAGGGGCCGGTCGACCGACCCGGTCGACCGACGTGCACAGACGTGCACGTCTGTTAGGCACAGATCCGGTCGACCGGGTCGGTCGACCGATGTGAGAGTTCTGCTCTCTGGAAGTTTTCGGTCGACCGGGCCGGTCGACCGATAGTGCCCAACGGTCATATTTCTGACCGTTGGCGGTCGACCGGGCCGGTCGACCGGTGGCTGTCAGAATTGCCACATCAGCCTAACGGCTAGTTTTCTGTTTTGGCCTATATAAACCCCATTCCTTTGGGATTTTGGCTAAGGTTTTTAAGAGGAAAAATTCTGGTTTTCAGTAGAGTTTAAAAGAGTTTTTAAAAGAGTTTAAGTGCTAAAAAGATTTAATCTTTATTTGTTTTGTGTTTTTGGAAAATCAAAGAAAATAGGATTTGGGATATTTGTGTTGATTTTCATTCTATATCTTTTGGCAAGAATTTTCCCAAGTATTTTTCTTTGTTGCTTGTTTTCAAAACACTTAGTTTCCACTTGAGCTATATCTTCTATCCTAAGTTATTAGGATCTTTGTTTTGTGTGGAAAAAGAAAAGAGAAAAAGAAAGAAAAGAGAAGTTTGTGGTTTTTGGACCACTTGTTGTAAACCCTCCTTCATTTGTGAATCCCTCTTCGGTAGAGGTGATCGGAGTGGTATTGTGATTGGTTTGTGAGCCTCTTAGGTAGAGGTGGTTGTTGTATTTGGCTACGGGCCGTATCCCTCTTCGGTAGAGGTGGATTGTGGTTGTATAGCCTCGGTGGCTTTGTAAGGTTGAGAGAGGAGTTTGGTACTCCTATAGTGGATTGGGAAATCCTACACGGTGGTGTAGGCGGGGATGTAGAGCTAGGGGCTCGAACCTCGAAACACATCTTGGTCTTTGCGTTTGATCCAATTTCTCTCAACTCTACTCTTTTTACATTTGTGCAAGCATCATCCATTCATATCATCATATATACTTGTTTGTGTTTTGAGCATTGTTTCATATTGCCTTGCATATATTTCTATTGCAATTCATCTATACTTGCTTGGCTTAATTGTGTGCATTGTATTGCTATATCCTTGATTGCTTGGATTGCTTGTGTGTGTGTTTCATCATAGCATTTCATTCTTTACTTGTTCGATCATATCTCATACAACACGGTTGCATTGCGCACCTCTAACCCATTCAAGGGGAATTTGGAGGAAGGAGTTCAGAACCTCGAAAGGGGTATTCGGCTCTTAGTCGTGTTTTGAGAGATCGTTGCATCACTCATATTCACTTAAGTTTAAAAAGATCATTAGATTAGCATTTACACCTATTCACCCCCCCTCTAGGTGTATTTCACATCTTTGTACGACCTCTCCCGTTTGGTTTTTGCCTATAAATACTGTATTTTACAGAGAAAAAGGGACCAAAAATTAGTTTAAGTTTTTCTCTTTATTTTTAAGGCTTTGGCTCTTTGTTAGATAGTATAGAAGTTATATCTCGATTTCATAATTTATAGTTCAGTTCAAATACCAGTGAGAGAGAGGAATAGAGTTATTGTAATCTGAAGATTGAAGTGTCATCAATAAAAGGATCAAGCTTTCTCTTCTTCCACTCCAATTCATGTTTATGTATTGCTTTATCTTTATGTATTATTTTTCATCTTCCATGAGTAGCTAAATTCATTTTGTGGGCTCACTATTGTTCCTCTCTTCGATTCCTCTTCTTTTTGAATGATTTTTATGTAAAGACCCAATGGAATAATATGTATACCTAAACTAAGCCTTTCTTCTTTGAAAGTGTTCTTAAAGGCACATGAGGATGGGTTTGGATTTCTAAACTTCTACTTCTTTTAAAATATCTCTTGAACTTGTTTTTATTTCATGCTTGAAATACTTGATGATTAAACATTCAATTCAAGATGATTTCTTAAAGAAAAAAGTTAACTTCTTCAAACTATCATATTGCTTTGCTTAAAACTTTCTAAACTCAAGATTAACTTTTTGCCTATGATCAAGTTGAGGTACTAAGATTTCAACAGAAGAACACATCGTTGAGTAGTGTGATAGTGAGCCCAGATCTTCTTCTTATTTAAAAACAACAAATCACTCTTCAAACTTTTCAAAAAAAGTCACCTTTTCCAAAGCCTTCTCTAAGTTTGCTATTTTTCTTTTAATCATTTCCCTTCTCTTCATTCTCTTTTTCAATTTATAAAAAAAAAGAAAGACACCAACTCCATTCTTTGTTACTAAACAAAAACACCAAAAAGCTTCTATCGCATTCCTCCTCGTGGACACGACCTGTTAGCCAAAAGTTACACGGTAATTTTTATCACTTTCATTTCACGATCAATTTTTGGCGCCGTTGCTGGGGAGGGAATGGTGTATTTGTTTTTTAACAAGTTTGTTCTCTTGTTTTTGGGACATCAAGATTCGGATTTAGCACTCAAGGTTTGCAGGAGATGACTTGCAATTCTGTGCCCCTACTCTCGAAAGTAGGAAACAGAATTTCAAGAAATTGCAGCGCAAATTTGAAAATTTGTGGAATACTAAAAAACTCTTTTTTGCAGCACATATTGCTTGCAAAAATAAAGTTTTTGTGTGTTATTGTTCTTGTTATATCTGATATTCACACTCCCTATTTTTAATCCAACAGTAATCTGAGTGATTATTAATTGCCTACAAAATTGTTTAGACTTGTATTCTAGGCATTTGTCTAATTATGTTTATTTTACAATTACTGTTGAAGATAGCTGGAGACAAGGTACGCATGCATAGCATATAGTTTAGGCAACATTCTTGGGTGATATTTACTTTTGAATGTTACTTTTCTATATCTTGAACACTTTGCACAATCAATTCTACGGGCAAAACTTAAATCAAGATAAGGTGGCGAAGTCATTACCCTTCCTTAGCCAATAAATCATCTCTAAGCATGCACAACCTAAGCCTAAGTAAAATCTGATAGACGTTGGCCTTTGGGACATCTCGAACTCACTAAGAGATTATCTTAAGGGAAAAGGTGTTAGAATTTGACTCCTGCCAAATCAATGTCTAGGAAAGGGATTGAGGGGCGAAACCCCGAAGGCTAGTGGTTTGGTTTAATTAGGCCCGTCGCTTTTGCGTGGATACCTCCCACCAATCTTTCCCTGATCTGGCTGATTAGCTTGTAGTCAAAGTCTACATTATACCTCCTGCGGACAATCAACCAGTTAGGAGTTGTCTAGGTTAAGGTTACCTTAGACTAGGCGTGGTTGTTTTCTCTTGTTGACTATTGGCGAACTTGTTTGTGATTGTGTTTGTCTATGCAAGTGTGGTCAAGAGACCCTAATTCATCTAGGTTGAACACATCACCACCCAAGTCTGAATCAAGACCAAATCTAGTTATGGCTCAACCGACATCTTTGTAGGATAGGTTCTATCCCATTAGAACCTCTCTTCCATCTTGCATCCAACTTCATCAGGTGGTGAATACAATTTCGAGCTCAAGCCTCAGTTCATCAACACACTCCCCAAGTTTCATGGCTTAGAGTCCGAAGATTCTTATTGCTTCATAAGAGAATTTGAGGAAGTATGTCTAATGATGAAAATCTCACACCTTGTAGATGATGCTATTAGGTTGAGATTTGTCCCTTTCGCTCTTAGGGACTTAGCCAAGAAATGGCTTTACAGCTTAGCGGCCGGCTCTATCACATCTTGGGATGGTTTCATTAAGGTCTTCTTGAAGAAATTCTATCCAATTCATAAGACCGCTCTCATTAGGAAGAACATCATGCAATTCAAGAAAGAACCTAGTGAACCGTTTTGGAGGTATTTTGAACGTTTTAAAGACCTCCTTGTCCAATGTCCTCATCATGGAATAGAGAAATGGCGACAATGCCAAACTCTTTATGACAGTTTAGACCATTCTACCAAGACCCTCTTAGAAAGCATGTGCCAAGGGGGATTCTTGCAGAAGGATAAGAATGAAGGATGGAATTTATATGAGAATCTAGCTGAAAAGACCATCTAATAGGAATCTACTAGTGAAACCTCGAGGAACTCAAACTCTGTCTCTTCAAAAGGAGGTCTCCATTCTATTGAATCATCTATAGCTAATGAGGCTAAGTTAGCTAACTTAGCGAGAAGACTGAAAGTTTTAGAAACTAAGGAACCAAATCCAGTCAATCAAGTCAATCCAAACCAATTTTGAACTCTGGGCTGTACTTACTGTCACGCCATGAATCATGTGTTTGAGAAGTGCCCTGTGTTTCAAGCTCAACAATATTTTTCAGAATCGATCAATGCAGCCTTTTCAAGGCCGAACAATAATCTTTATGCACCAACATGCAATACTGACTGGAGAAATCACCCGAATTTCTCATGGAATCAAAATAACAATGACCATTTACGGTCAAATCATACAAGCCACTTCCATCATGCCAATAATTCTTTCAATCATCAACCCAACTTTTCCAATTTCCATCATAATTCTCCCAACTATCCACCTAACTTTTCAAACTATCAACAAAACTTTTCCAACCAAACTCTATAATCTTCCTTCCAGAATCCTCAACTAGAAAGGAGAATGACTGGCTTTGAGAGAAACATGGAAAGATACATGAAGAACCAAGATTCTCTCAAGAAAACTATACAGAAGTTAGAGGTTCAAATGAGCCAATTAGCCACTCCACAGACTGAGAGACAAAAGGGTACCTTGCCTAGTCAACCAATAATGAATCCTAGAAATTCTCAACAAGCTCATTTGGTTGAGAATCAATCATTGAATCAATGTAATGTTGTTCATACATTGAGGTCGGGAAAGAAAGTTGATAATCAAGTGTCAACACCATCTAATTCTATTCTGCACAACCACAATCAAGCATCCACCTTATCTAATCCCAATCCTTCCAATTCTGACGAATCTAAAACATATAAGTCAGCTAGTCAGGTGCACCAGCCTATAGTATCATTTCCTAGTAGGCTGAAAAACAACAAGCAAAATCCACACATGGATAAAATAATTAAGATCTTCAATCAAGTGAAGATAAATGTGCCACTTCTTGATGCCATCCAACAAGTCCCATCCTATGCTAACTTTCTTAAGGACATGTACACCAAGAAGAGAAAGACTAATGTATCCAAAAAGGTCTTCTTAGCCACTAACATTAGTGAGCTACTGTCGTGTCCTATCCCTATCAAGTACAAGGATCCAAGTTGCCCATCATTGCCTGCATCATAGGACAAGCCGAGATTAGTCGTACACTTCTTGACTTGGGGGGCAAGTATCAACTTGCTCCCATTCTCAGTTTATCAACAACTCGGGTTGGGCGATCTTAGTCCAACTCGAGTCACTATCCAATTGGCTGACCATTCAGTGAAAGTTCCAAAGGGAGAAATTAATGATGTCCTTATCCGGGTCGGGGAGTTCATTTACCCTATTAATTTCATAGTTCTAGAGACACAACCTGTGTCCAATCCTAGGGTTCAAACTCTTGTTATCCTAGGGCGACCATTCCTTGCTACTGCCAATGCCATCATCAATTGTAGGAATGGGTCCATGAGGTTAACCTTTGGGGACCTGATTAGAGAAATCAATGTCTTCAACCTAGGAAAACAACCCCGTGATGTTAAGGACCAAAATTTGAAGTTAACCTCATTGAGAAGTTAACAAGTGAATATAGGAAAGAATTGGAACTAGAAATTGAGTGTGACTTTGGGTTAGAGTATGACGACTTTAATCCTGATCAGGTTGTTGATTCTACTGTGAATTGGGCCTCGAACCTTATTTCACCAAATATGGAGCTAACAAATTTGACTCATCCTCCTTCTTCTTCCTTAGAATTGAAAGCCTTACCTGCGCATCTCAAGTACGTCTATCTAGACGAACAAGAGACCTTTCCTGTCATCATTGCCTCCCATTTAAACGACGGGCAAGAAGATCTTAAAGCAATTCTAAGAAAACATAGGGAAGCCATTGGTTGGACTATGACTGATATAAAGGGATTGAGTCCAACCATAATTCAACATCGCATTCATCTCAATGAAGATGCCACACCTAAAAGAGACCGACAGCGTAGGTTAAACCCTATAATGCAAGAGGTTGTTCACGCTAAAATTGTGAAACACTTAGACAATGGGATAATACATCCTATTTCTAATAGCCAATGGGTCAGTCTTGTCCACGCGGTTCCAAAGAAATCTGATTTCACCGTAGTGAAAAATGAGAACAAAGAGTTGGTTCAAACTCGACTTCCCATGAAGATCCGAGTTTGCATTGACTATAGGAAGCTTAATGCTGCAACTCGTAAGGACCATTTCCCACTCCCCTTCATTGATCAAATGCTTGAACGTTTGGCGGGCCACGAGTATTACTGTTTCTTGGACGGTTAGTCGGGGTATAATAAGATTCCTATTGCTCTTGAGTACCAAGAAAAGACTACGTTCACATGTCCATTTGGGACATTTGCTTATAGTCGAATGCCTTTCGGCTCATGCAATGCCCCTGCAACGTTTGAACGTTGCATGTTGAGTCTTTTTTCTGATATGGTAGAATGATTCTTAGAAATCTTCATGGATGATTTCTCCATCTACGGAGATTCGTTCACTCAATGTCTCCACCATTTAGAGCTTGTCCTCCAGTGTTGTGCTGAGAAAAATCTGACACTGAACTGGGAGAAATGCCACTTCATGATAAAACATGAAATTGTCTTAGGTCATGAAATCTCCAAGAAAGGAATTGAAGTGGATAGAGCCAAGATTGAGGTTATTGCTAAGCTTCCCATGCCCAAATGCGTGAAGGATATTCGTCCTTCTTAGGACACGCCGGTTTTTACCGAAGATTTATCAAGAATTTTAGCAAGATTGCTAGGCCCTTGACTAATCTGTTAGCTAAGGACGTGTCCTTCACTTTCGATGCTGAATGTATGAATTCTTGGGAGAAGCTTAAGAGAGAGCTTATTTCTGCACCGGATTGGTCTAAGTCATTCGAAATCATGTGCGACGCATCTAATTTTGTCATAAGCGTTGACCTAAGACAGCGCATTGATAGCAAGCAGCACGTGATTTACTACTCTAGTAGGACCCTCAACGATGCTCAATTGAACTACACTGCTACTGAGAAGGAATTCTTGGCAGTAGTGTTTGCCTTAGATAAATTTCGTCCCTACCTACTAGGGTCCAAAACTACCATTTTCACCGATCATTCTGCGCTTAGGTACCTCATGTTGAAGAAGAATGCCAAGGCCCGACTCATTCGTTGGATCCTCCTTCTTCAAGAATTCGATCTCGAGATTCGAGATAAGAAAGGTGTAGAAAATGTCGTTGCTGACCATCTCTCACGAATTCCAAATTCTCCATGCAACGAATTGCCCATAAATGAGGACTTTTCTGATGAAAATCTATTAGCTATCTTTAGGGAACTATGGTGTGCTGATATAGTAAATTACTTAATCACTAACCAAACAAAAATGGTATATACCGGTCTTATCTCAAGTCTGGTATTTCTTTTGGGAGGAATCGTATCTTTTTAAGTATTGTTCTGACCAAATTATTAGGAGATCCATTCCCGATGAAGAGGTTAAGAGTATTTTTTTCTTTTTGTCACGAACTTGCATGCGGTGGACACTTTGGTCCCCGCAAGACTGCTGAAAAAGTGCTACAAAGTGGGTTATATTGGCCTACTTTGTTGAAAGATGCTTATGAATTTTGCAAGACATGCCCTAGATGCCAGATGGTAGGAAGGATCTCAAAACGAGATATGATGCCCCTCAGCCCAATTCTAGAAATAGAACTCTTTGATGTTTGGGGCATCGACTTTATGGGTCCATTTCCTAACTCATTTGGAAACCAATACATATTGGTTGCTGTGGACTATGTGTCCAAGTGGGTAGAAGTCATTCCTAGCAGAACTAATGATAACAAAGTTGTCATAAAGTTTTTAAAAGAGAACATTTTCTCACGCTTCGGAACCCCTCGTGCTATGATCAGTGATAATGGTACTCACTTTTGCAATAGATCCTTTGAAGCTCTTATGTGAAAGTATGCCATAACTCACAAGTTGTCCACACCTTATCATCCTCAAACCAGTGGGCAGGTTGAGGTCTCTAATAGACAAATCAAGCTTATTTTGGAGAAAACTATGAATCAAAATCGGAAAGATTAGTGACCAAACTTGTAGATGCCCTATGGGCCTACAGGACCACTTTCAAGACGATTCTAGGGATGTCTCCTTATAGGTTAGTCTTTGAAAAGGCATGCCACCTACCCGTTGAGTTAGAGCACCGGGCCTTATGGGCAATCAAGCAGTTGAATTTCGACTTGACTAAGGCTGGTGACCTTCGAAAATTACAAATTTTCGAATTAGAGGATTTGAGAAATGAGGCCTATGAAAATGCTAAGATCACTAAAGATAGAGTTAAGATTTTTCATGATAAACACATCATAAGAAAAACTTTTGTCCCTGAAAAAAAGTCTTACTCTATAGATCTAGGATTCATCTTTTTTTAGAAAAACTAAAATGAAGATAGGCTGGGCCATTCATTGTCAAAACCGTATTTCCACACGGTGCTGTAGAGATCAGTGACACGAAGAATGGAAATGACTTTAAGGTAAATGGTCAATACCTTAAACCTTTCTTGAAATCGGTGCCGGTAAATGAAATGGCTATGGGTCTTTTCGACCCAGTGTATCGGTAACTTTCCTCTTTTTCATTTAATTTCATGCAGTTATACATTTCCTTCATACACTGGGGACAATGCATGAGATAACTGTGGGGGAGGGCTCTAACATGACTAATATAACTGAAAAAAAAGAAAATAAAAAATATATATATATAAAGAGAAAAAAGAGAAAAAAACTTTTTGAAAGGTGAGAACAATATTTTGATATATTTTTTGTAAGAAATTAAGTCAATATTAAGGAATAGGAAAATCATAATTAGGATTTCTTATACTTGGTCAAAATAAGATAACTTGTTTGATTTTCAGGATTAGAAAGAAAATTGATAAAAGTAATTTAGTGTTGATCTTTACCTTGAAGAAATATGCACACTTTATACACTTACACACTTAGGGTTCAAAGACAAAAATTCTTATGCCTTATTTAAAAAAGAAATATATATATATATATATATATATATATATATATATATATATATATATATATATATATATATATATATATGCAAATCTAATTATTGATTAGCTAGGTGCTTTGGCCTAAGCAAATCTTGGTATTTATGCAAAAAATAATTAGATACGTTTGAAATATATATATATATATATAAAATAAATCCTCTGATTAAGCTGGGTATTTGTGCCTCATGAAGCATAAGTATTCACACCTAAAAGGGGTACATTTTATAAATAAAAATCCTTGGTTTCGTGGCCTTGTCTGCTCGAGTGTTTTAGTCCTTAGGGGTGTTTTCTCACCTGGTGTCCTAAGATTGCCCGTTCTGGGTGTCACCGACTAAAGGCTCGTTACATGGGTAGAATAGAAGCCTAATGGAATTGAGGAATAAATACCACCAAAAATAAATATAAATAAGGCATAGGAGTTAATGTTAAAGAACCCTTAGTCAAACTTCACGGTCATGATGGTGCATATGACTCAGGGTAAAGTAATAGACTAGATGAGAAATACAATTTGACTCTTACTTTGATTGATGACATATTTTTTAGAGACTAAGTTTAGAAAGGAAAAGTTTGATATTCCTATAACTTACAGATTACTTGAACTCTTATAAATATACTTCAAATGTTTTCTCCTTTCAAAATACTTTTCGAAAATACTAACATTTTTTCTTTTTTGGATTTTGTGGGTGCAATCCACTGAATACCCTCAGGAGACAAAACTCGTCATCTTTGGGTAACCTAGAGGTTTAACGGCTTGTTGCACATGCTCAGTGCAATCGAGTGACCTACGAAAGTGGTCTAATAATTGATTAGGATAAGATTTGATGTTTTGCTCGAGGGCGAACAAATGATAAGTATGGGGGTGTGATCGGTCACATATATTGCATATTTATTGTCACATTATCATGTTTATTATCTAAATAAATTATATTAATAAGTCCTATTTTTCTTTATAAAATGCAGGCCATTGTTAAAGGATAGGAAAGAGAAATGAGCCCAAAAGTCCATCAAATTTTGATTTAATTCAGAATTAATTAGAAATGATAAAATCAGGGCAGGTCATGGCAAATCAGAGAGGTTGAAAACTGGTTAAAATGAATCTTCCAAATCAAGTGGTTGAAGCCAAAGATCAGAGGCTGTTTCGTCAAATCCTAGAGCTGAAACGGGAAAACCAGCAGTAGATAAAGCCAAACAACAAAATAAGGAAGTGTACCCCCTGGGGTGTGGCCACCTGGCCATACCCAGGCGGCGAAAATGCGGCCAAAGCCGCATTTGGCTTGTTAGGCCTTGTTGGGGGAGCGTTTGCTCCCCCTACCTTTGTACGACCTCCCCCGTTTGGTTTTTGCCTATAAATACTGTATTTTTTAGAGGAAAAAAGGACAGAAAATTAGTTTAAGTTTTTCTCTTTTTTTAAGGCTTAGGCTCTTTATTAAATAGTATAGAAGTTGTATCTTTATTTTATAATTTGTAGTTCAGTTCAAATACTAGTGAGAGAGAGGAATAGAGTGATTGTACTCTGAAGATTGAAGTGACATCAATAAAAGGGTCAAGCTTTCTCTTCTTCCACTCTAATTCACGTGTATGTCTTGCTTTATTTTCATGTATTATTTTTCATCTTCCATGAGTAGCTAAATTCGTTTTCTTGGCTCACTATTGTTCCTCTCTTCGATCCCTCTTCTTTTTGAATGATTTTTATGTAAAGACCTAATGGAATCATATGCATGCCTAAACTAAGTCTTTCTTCTTTGAAAGTGTTCTTGAAGGCACATGAGGATGGGTTTGAATTTCTAAACTTCTACTTCTTTTAAAATATCTCTTGAACTTGTTTTTATTTTATGCTTGAAATACTTGATGATTTAACATTCAATTCAAGATGGCTTCTTAAAGAAAAGAGTTAACTTCTTCAAACTATCTTATTTACTTTACTTAAAACTTTCTAAACTCAAGCTTAAGTTTTTGCCTATGATCAAGTTGAGGCACTAAGAATTTCAAGAGAAGAACACATCGTTGAGTAGTGAGATAGTGAGCCTAGATCTTCTTCTTATATTAAAAACAACAAATCACTCTTCAAGCTTTTAAAAAAAAATCACCTTTTCCAAAGCCTTCTCTTAGTTTGCTATTTTTCTTTTAATCATTTCCCTTCTCTTCATTCTCTTTTTCAATTTATAAAAAAAAGAAAGACACCAACTCCATTTTTTGTTACTAAACAAAAACACCGAAAAGCTTTTATCGCATTCCTCCTCGTGGACATGACCGTTAGCCCAAAGTTACACGGTAATTCATATCACTTTCATTTCACGATAAAACTCTAAAGAAGTGGTGAAAGGTATTCCTTATTTAAAATTTGAAAAGGATAGCATTTGTGATGCGTGCCAACTTAGAAAATAAACCAAGTTCTCTTTCAAAACAATCAAGGATATCATGACATCAAGACCTTTGGAGTTAATTCACATGGATTTATTTGGTCCAACAAAAACCAAAAGTCTAAGTAAAAATTATTTTTTTTATCTTGGTTGATAATTTTTCTCGTTTTACATTAGTTTTCTTTTTAGAACACAAAGATCAAGTTTTTTTTTCACATTTTCAAGTGTTTAGTAAAAGAGTTGAAAAGAAAAAAATTTCAATTTTATGCATAAGAAGTGATAGAGATGGTGAATTTATTAACCACTCCTTTATCATTTAGTGTAAAAATGGAATCAAATATGAACTATCTTATCCTAGAACTGTACAACAAAATGGAGTCGTTGAAAGAAAGAATTGTACTTTTCAAGAAATGGCTAGGACTTGATAAATGAATACAGACTCCCTCAATATTTATGGGCCGAGTAATTGGTCACTAATATTGCACATTTATTATCATATTCTTATACTAATTATAGAATAAACTCTCCTTTTTCCTAATTAAATGTTTAATTTATTTGCAGGCCCATTCCTAAAGGAGAGTGAAGAGAAATGAGCCCAAAAGCCCATCAAATTCTGAATTAAATCAAAATTAATTCAAACTCAGTAAATCAGGGCAGATCAGGTCGGTTCAGATTGGTTGAAAATCAGTTAAAACAAATCCCTACAAATCGATCGGTTGAAGCCAAGAATCAAAGGCCATTTCGTCAAAATCCCGGACTTAAACTGCAAATCTAGCTGAAGATAAAGATATATCGAGAAGCCGGGGAGCACCACCAATAAGGTGTGGCCAGGTGTGGCCACCTGGCCACACCCTGGCCGTGAAAACGCGACCAAAGCCGCGTTTTCACGGCTTGGTTAGTGCGTTAGGGGGGAGCGTTTGCTCCCCCTATCTTCTCACACCTCTCCCCTCTGGGTTTTTGCCTATAAAAGGCAGGATTTTCACTGTAAATGGGGACGACCATGCAGAGATAGGATTTAGTCCAGTTTTTCATTCTTTGTAATGTAGGTTTTTATTTTTCTTTTCATGTAATTTTTAGTTTTAATTTATGTAAATCAGAGGAGATCAGAGTTTCATAGGAGAACGAGAACGAAGCTTGTGCTGAGAGTGACACCGGTGTAAGATTTCCTTCTTTTCTCTTATTGTTATAAAATCGAATCTGTAGTTCCCTTTTGTAAGTACTTTATTTTTGTGTTCTTCTTCTTCTTCTCTACTTTTCTTCTTTTGGTATAATTGTTATCCAAGTGAGTCTAAAAGCATCGAAAGAGCCTTGCCTTTGCGAGTGCCACCGATAGCCCATGACGATGGATTTTGAGTTTCATTCTATATCACTTCATACTTGCAACGTCTTGATGATATAATGTGGAGAAAACGGGAATCAACTCTTATGGGCTATACGTTGATCGCCTTGCTTCAAGGTAACATCATTGCAAAAGATTAAAGGTAGGTATTTGGCCAAAAGAAGTAAGTAATTTTTAGTTTCTTTTCTTTTAATCATTTAGTTTAGAACACCACAATCCACAACTTCTTTCATCATTCATTTCGATTTCTTTGTATATGTCTATTTTCTGTTTTTCTCTACCTTCTCATTCTATCACTTTCTTCCTAACTTGACTTTAACTCTTTTTCATTTTCTTTTTAAGAACTAAAGAAGAACTTTAACCATACTTTGTATCTTAAAAGAAGACTTACTAAAAAGCTTCCATCGCTAGTCCCTCCTTGTGGATCACGACCCGCATAGCCGCTTGCTATTGCGGTAGAATTGAGCACCTTGCACTACTGTTTTTAAAGTTCTGAAATTCCGTATTTTTGTGTGCAGGAAATAACTCAATCAAATTTTTGGCGTCGTTGCCGGGGAGGGACGGTAAGCAATTCTCTTTAAAAGTTTACATTTTTGGTTAACTTTCTTCTTTGTTTTGTGTACAGATTTAACAACAAGGAATATCTGTTGCAGTGGACATATAAGTGGCCCTGAACTCTGCTCAAGAAAGCAGAGCCCAGAAGCCCTCAGATTTGCTACATTCCAGTGGCAAAACTGAGTGAACTACTAACTATATTTTTGCAGGTTGGCTGAATTGAAAATCTGAATTTCTGTAGCATTTATCTCCTTGTTTGACTTACTGTATATACATTTTTAACACAGTAGTAAAAAATTGATTGTAAATGCTAAAAATAATTTAGACTTTGCATTTAGGCACGTGTCTATTTCATTTCATTTTCTATTTACTGTTGAAGAGTGCTGGAGCCAAGGTATGTGTGCATAGCATTTAGTATAAGGTTCATTCTTGTATGAAATATTGCTTGAGTGTTACTTTTTTCTATATACTTGTACACTGCACTAATTGATTTAAGGGCTTGTCCTATAAACAAGATAAGGTGGGGAAGTCATAACCCTCCCTTAGCCCACAAACAATCTCCTTACTCACTAACCCAAGCCTAACTAAAAATGAGTAGACGTTGGCCCTAGGGACATCTCGGACTCAATTAGGAGATTATCATAAGAGGGAAAGGTGTTGGAAATTGACTCCTGCCAAATCAGTGTCTAGTAAGGGGATTAAGGGCCGAAAGCCCGAAGGTTGGTGGTTACTTAATTAAGGAACATCTTTGACGGATAACCTCCCACCAATCTTGCCCTGACCTGGTTGATTAGCTTGTGGTCAAAGTCTACATTATACCTCCTATGGACAGTCTAACCAGTTAGGAATCGTCTAGGTCAAAGGTCTACCCTAACTTAGGTTAGAATTTTTTCTTTTTTGTTTGCTTATTTGCTTATTTTTTTTCCTTTGTTTGTGTTTTATTGTGTGATATGGCTTATAACAACAATTTTTTAAATTTTAATGGTAATCTATATTACACACCAACCTCTTTTTCGGATATTACCAACCCGGCATATCATAACTTTAACTAACCTAGTGTGCCGGATTGGTCTTATCCGAATTAATATAACCCATGCCCCCAATCTTATAACCATAATTTTCAGAATAATTTTAACTCTTCATAGAGTCAGTAGGGATTCACCTCCCCCGAGTCTAATTTTCAACCAATTTGCCCTCCTTATCCACCTTGTCCACAATATTTCTAAGATTCATACTCAGTTCCACCAGTCCAAAATAGAAAATCATCAATTTTGGAAATGAATATGCGTGAGTCCAAACAAAAATCACAAAATCTGATGGACTCACAATTTCACCACCAATTCCAAGACAACACTTCATCTTTTCAACAAAACGATGAACCAATCAACTATGAAAAGATGCTTGAAGTCATGACTCAGGCTCAAAATGCTCGTAATCATGACATAGATATGATGGTCCAAAGTCTACGTTCTCACCATTTAGCCAGTTCTGATGTTGCTAACCATTCTGTTAGAGCCGAAGAGTCATTTTGTTTTGAAAAATAAGGTTCCATTTCAGAACAATCATTTGAACTTGCCCAAACACCAAATTTTGAAAATGACATTGACAGTTTGGCAAGTTATCCCTTTCCTGAAATTGAACTTGAGAATGAATATGATCATGAACCTCAACCTAGTGATTCAACTCTACTTCCTGATTCAATTATGACTCCAGTTCTTCACCTGATTTCAATCTTTTTCCTGAGTCAACATTGGATCCTGTGCCAATTCATAATGAAATTGAATCGCCCATCTTTGATGATCATTTTATTGAACTTGACCAATTTCATACTTTTGAAAGTCCCATTGACAAATTGGCAAGTTCTCATTTTTATGAAATTGAACCCAATGAGAAATGTGACCTAGATTCTCCAATTTGAGATCTAGTTCAAATTTCTGAATCAATATTGACTCCTGTTTTTTGTTACCCGATTTGAGTAATATTTTAGAGTCAGTTTTGATTCCCACACATGTCATTCTTGAACTTAAATCACCAATTTTAAGCCACATTCCATTGTGGGAAAATGAATGTGGACTTGAGTTTCAACTTCTTGATTTGGACCCACTTCCTGAACCAATCTCAACTACTGAACCTTTACTTGGCTTAAGTCACTTTCCTGAGTCGGTATTAGTTCCCGTACTTCTAAAGTCCAAGTCAATCATTCTATCTTTTCACACTCCATTTTAGGACAAGGCGGTTGACAAATTTAACTCCGAAATTAATTGTGGAATTTAGAAATTAGATGGGGTTAAATTTTTAATTAAAATCCTTCATGGATACATCATTTTAATGGGTTATATTAGAGAGATTTTTGGTGGGTTCCTCCAAACTCCTTACAAAGTCGATTAGGCCGCATTTCATGGACCAATCAGATCACCATCGGAACCACCACCTTAAGGTAGTATTTTCTTTCCCTATCTTCTTTTTCACGCATCTATGCATTAATTCATACATTAAGGACAATGCATGAGATAGGTGTGGGGGAGGATTCTAACATAATTTAGGTTTTTCTTTTTATAAAAAAAAATTTAACATTTTCTTTACTTTTAAAAACTTTTTGAAAATAGAAACAATATTCTGACATATTTTTTGTAAGAAATTAAGTCAATTTTAAGGAATAGGAAAATCAAAATTAGTATTTCTTAAATTTCGTCATGTTGGCCCAAAGGCCTATCACTCTAGTTTTGATGATGATCAACTCATGAAGTTATGATTACTAATGATCTTGTGTTTAATTAGTGCCAGATTCATTATCAAGATCTTAGTAGGTGTGGAGCTTCAACAAAGGATTTAAAGACAAGTTGGAAGCTAGCACCGGTTGATTCACGAGCCTATGCATCAAGAACACATCTAGAGAGGAGCTCGGTGGATTGCATTTGGACCAAGTCAAGAAGATGAGAAGCCTTCAAGTGAAGACTTCAAGAAGATGAAGACTTGGGTCTAGGTATAAGTTTTTTGTTTTTGTTTTAGTTAAAAATGTAAAGGATAGATAGTTGGTGGATTGCTCAAGTCTATATCACACACACACTCTTGATAGAACTCTTGATAGAATTGCTTTCATAAAAGATTTTTATGTTTAGAAAAGAATTTTTATTTAGTAAAAGATTTTCTTTGTGACAAAATATATATACCTTGGTTTTTGGTATTTCTATCATGAATATCTTTTCAACCATAACCAAGTTTAGAGCTTAATGTCAAAAACATAGATATATCATTATGATTGTGTAGTGGATCATATCCATACACACAATGCTTTAGAATGAACTCAAATATCTTGTTTTTGTATTTAATGAAGATTTGGAAAAACTAGTTTTGGAAAAACATGTTCTGGAAAAACAGTTTTTATTTTTGAGCCAATATTTCCAAGTTACAAAAATAGTTCAAATCTATTATAACATGCCTTGATTTTGTGCAAGCATGTTTGTGTATCATTGCATAACATTGAAACTATTTTTGTAGATTTATTGAGGATTTATGGGATTTATATTAAGTTAATAAACTACCTTAAAAATCTCAGCTTTTCAGACCAGGAATTGGCTGACAGACCAAATCGGTCGACCGGGCGGTCGACCGCAGCTAGGTCGGGTCGACCGTCCAGTCGACCGGACGTGCACAGCCTTGTGCACGTTGTCAGCACAGTGGTCCGGTCGACCGTACGGTCGACCGCTGCAGAGAGTTCTGCTCTCTGGATTTCTGGGTCGACCGGGCGGTCGACCGGAGGCTCCAACGGTCGGATTTTCGACCGTTGGCGGTCGACCGGCCGGTCGACCGGTAGCTCTGACAGACCCCAACGGTCATATTTTTCTGACCTCTATAAAAAGGGGTTTTGTCATTGTTTGAAGCCAAGATTTTGAGAACTTCTTGAGCCAGTTTTTCTAAGTCATTTCAGAAGTTTTCTCCACAAAATAGAGAGCAAATACTTCCCATCTAAAAGGGAGTTTTTATTAAGAGAGTGTAAAAAGTGATTCTTTGAGTTTTTCACCATAGTTCTTTTCCTTGCTTTCTCACACCACACTTGAGCTATCCATTGTCTATTCATCCTATAGGTGTGTTGTAGTGAGAGTGCTCTTTAGGTGATCAAGTGTTGTGATCACCAAAGATCTTTTCTTTGTTCTTTGAGGAGACGGGCAAGTGTGCTCGTTGGTGGTTTGAGTTCGGTTGTGAACTCTTGGTGGTTTGAGGTGCGGCCTCGGCGAGCTTGAGGAGCTTGCGTGTGTACGGGACTTGGGAGTCCGAGGGCTTGTAGGTGTTGCGGCACCAAGGAGAGATCCGTTGGGATCGTGCATAGTGGAAATCCTTCGTGTGTCGAAGGCGGGGATGTAGAGCAAGTGTGCTCGAACCTCGAAACAAATCCTTTGTGTTTGCGATTGCTTACTCTATCTCTCTTTCTCTCTTTGTCTCTTATATCTTGCATTACTTTATAGTCTTTATCTCTTATATGCATGATATACCCTTGTGCTCATAATTGCTATACTTGCTTGGGATTGTTGTTAACACTAGTATTCAACCAAGAGAGCCAACGCGGCACCTCAACCCATTTCAAGGGGAATCTAGAGGAGCTTGTCCAGAGCCTCGCAAGGGGAATTCGGCAACACTCTTGTGTTATACATAAGTGTTTAAAATAAAAGAAGTTTTATTTGGTCATCTTAGTTTTAATTCCGCATTATTTGTTCATAAGTGACCATTAGATTAGCCAACACCTATTCACCCCCCCTCTAGGTGTTATTTCAATTGGTATCAGAGCTTGGTACTCTGATTTGGGTCTAACAACCTAGAGTAAAAGATCCTCATTTTAGGCTAATCACAATATTTTGTACACACACACCATGGACTTCATGTCACCACCCACCTTTGACATCCTTAACATCCAAATTTGGAAGGTTAAGATGTCTATGTTCCTCAAGGCCCTAGGCATTCATGTCTATCTTGCTACATTTAATGATTCTTATATTAACAATAGCAAGTATATTGAGGGTAATGCAAAAGCCTTAAATGCTTTGAAGAGTACCCTAAATGATGATTACTTATTTAGGATTGCTAACATTGATTCGGCTTTTGTAGCTTGGAACATCATCACCTCCCTTGGCGAAAAGGATCTATATTATGCCGGGAGCGATTCGGACGTTGGAAGCAACACCTCCAATGCATGCTTTATGGTCCAAGGGGATAACCCCTTGAGGTAACTTCCGAATCCGAGGAAGATGATATTATGTCATATGATGAGCTCAATTCATTTTGTCAATTATTGCTTGAGAAATATGACATGAAAAAGAAAGAAAATAAAAATTTGAAAAAGGACATTGCTTGCATGCATAAAGAACATGACTCATTTAGAGATAACATTGCATGCTTGGAAAAAGATAACAAAAGTTTGAAAAAGAAATTTGATTGCATGCATGTAGAAAATGATTCTTTTAGAAATAAACTTGCATGTTTAGAAAAGGAAAATAAAGATTTGAAAAATGAAAATGTTTCCTTGCTTTCAAAATTGAATGATCTTTATGAAGGGAACAATATTTTGAAAAATGATATTGCTATGGTGGAACAACAAAAAGAAAGTATTTTACAAGAAAATAAATCTTTAAAAAGAAAATTTGTTGAAAAAGAAAAGGATAATGTTTTTCAAAAGAAAAGGAAAAATGATTCTTTATCTCACCATGCTTTACATGCCACAACTAATGAGATTAAGAATTTGAAAAATAAAATGGATGGTTTGAGTTCAACTTTGAACTCTTGTGCTTTTAATCATTCTAGGTTTGAGTCAATGTTTTCAAAGAAACAAACTCCACACATTCATGCACATCATAACCATGCATTTGCTTATGTTGCACAACATGATCACACTCCTACACATAAGCATACTAAGGTGTACACATGTACATATTGTGGCCGCAAAGGCCATTTAGCAAAATATTGTTTTGATAAGAAACCTCATTTATATTTTGCTAAGTATAAAAGATTTTGGGATCCTTGCAATAAAGCTAACCCCAAAGGACCCAAGAAAGTATGGGTACCAAAACCCCCACCCTTTGATTTTGATGTAGGTGAGGGCTCTCACAAAACGTGAGAGGATTGGTGCCTTAATAGCGGATGCAATGGACATGATGGACAAACTTTTGGATGCATTGCTATCAAGGAGATTTTGGTGGGAAAGACCACCATATTTGGAGCTTTGGAGTTGGTAACAATTTCTAAACTCCTATTTTTTATGTTCATGCTTGTTCATCCATAATATTCATAGCATGTTCATGTTTTAAGATTTAATGTACTTCATGTGGTATTTACATGCTTAGATGTAGAATGTATCAAACTTGCTTTTATACATATATAGATAGTGAACTACAATTGACTCATATATATTTTAAACTTCATGCTCACTTGTATCCACTATATGCATATGTATAGACTAGTTTTGATGATTCTCCGTTATACATGTTTTACCTATTTTATGTTCCACTTCATGTATATGCATGTTTAATTCAAATCTAATAAATATACATGTATACCCGTGAGTCTCTTGCTTCCATGCAAACATCTTTAATAGACTCTTTTATATTTGGGATATGTATGCGTATTGTTAGATTTGTATAATTCATACATATACCATGAAGATTGTAATTCTTATGAAAAATGATTTTGAGTTGATTTGTTTTGAGAAAAATGATTTTTATGTGTTGTTCAATAAAAGTTTTAGTCATATTTGATTTGAGCTTCATTGACGATTTTCATGAAGATACCATTTACATAACCTTTGATCACTCACCTTTTAAGAAAATAGATAATATTGAGCATTATGGAATATGAGTGCTTGAACTTTTATGTATTTAGTATTATTCATGGAAAACATTTGACTTTGTATTTTTGAAGGATCTTTAACTAGTTTGTCAAAAATCCATTTAAACTAGTTATCTATTCTTCAAATTGATTCACATGATCCTATTTTTAATCATATGGATAAATTCTTTTGTATTCTCAAAAAAAAAAAATTTATTTGATGCTTCATGATTTGAATATTAGTTTAAATGTTAGTATTTGTCAACACTTGGATTTATACCTGTACACATTATGGATCACAAATAAATCTATATATGATTGGGTTTGAATGCTTATTTGTGCCCATTAGGTGTGCTAGTATAGCCTAAGTTTTGATGATTATTACATTTTAAACTTGTATTCCCATTTTGGATTTATGCTATGATCATGTGCTTTCATTTCATGTATATGTTTGTCTTGCCAAAACATTAAGATATACATGGATACCTCTTGAGTCATTTGCCTTTCATGCAAATCTATATATGGACTCAATTGTGTTTTAAGGATATGTATGTATACTTAATGTCTTG
Organism: Agave tequilana; assembly: GCA_038442645.1. Taxonomy (NCBI): domain Eukaryota; kingdom Viridiplantae; phylum Streptophyta; class Magnoliopsida; order Asparagales; family Asparagaceae; genus Agave; species Agave tequilana. Next base: position 553,234 of record JAVJIF010029939.1, read on the forward strand.
TCAAAACATACATATATCTTGAAATATAAATTTTTGTTTTTAATAAAATTTTGTAATTTTTCAATAAAATTTTTGTGATGGATTTCATGATTTCAAAATTTAAAGGAATATTGAGTTTTATTGCTATTTTTCATAATGCCATGTTCCACATAACACTAGTACACTCATCTTTTCAATATGGACTTTATGGATACTAGAGTGTTTTTAGTGCCATGTGATTTACTTGTGTTTTATGAAAAACTTTTGATTTATTCCTTGATTGAAGGATTCCGTACTAGTTGTTAAACATTTTCATTTAACTAGTTCGAATTCTTCATATGGTAAACTATATGATGTATACACCTAAGTTTAATTTTACTATTGGTATCATTGGATATTTTCAATCGGTATCAATATGATTCTTGTTGTGTATAATCCTATTTTGATTGTATGTATGAATGCTTTCAAATTTAAATCAATTTCTATTGGTATTATCTTTCCATACATATATGTGATCTTTTTGTGCTTATTTTACAATCGGTATCTTTTAAAGCACAAAGATTGTTGATGCTAAGCTTAATTAGAATTTCAAATTGGTATCCCATAATAAGCTTATGCATAGTATTTTTAAAATTGGTATCACAATTCAAAATTTGATTGTTCTTCATTTGGTTCCTTGAAAGAAAAATTGTGTATCTTTGAAAATCTCAAAATGTGTTTTATTAAGAAAGTTCAAAATTTTGTCTTGATAAAGAAATATTCAAAATTTTTTAATTTGTATTTCCTATATGCAAGGAGAGCTTAACATCTCTCTTACATATGGATTCATGTTGAGTATATTATAAATTGAGGAGCTTGACAACTCTTCTTTATATGATATACGTGTGTAGGGGGAGCTTCACATCTCCTCTTATGCATTACATAATATGTGTTATGTGAGTTAGGGCTTGTCATCCCTTCTTCATGTAATGCATATGTGTAGGGAAGCTAACTTAGCGTCTTCCTCTTCATGAATGTATATCGCATATAACCTCTTATTGATTTAATTGCACCCCTCTTTGATGACTTTGTTTTTGACAATAAGGGGGAAAAGATTTGTTTGATGTATTTTACTTTGAACCCTTTGTTGATGATTGACAAAAAGGGGAAGAAGTATTTATAGATTTTATATGCATGTCTTCCTTGCTTAAGGGGGAGTAAGATTTGTGTTGATGCATATGTGTTTTGTGATTTGTTTTATGTATGGAGATAAGATTTATAATGTATGGAGATAAGATTTATGATGTTACATTTACATACATGCCATACATTGCATACATATTCATGTGCTTTTATTGCCATATCTATTATTGAATGTGATGCATGAGTTAAGGGGGAGCTTCTTTGAAGTTTTACTTTAATCCATGCATATATAACTCCATGAGTTTTGTCATCATCAAAAAGGGGGAGATTGTTGGCCCAAAGGCCTATCACTCTAGTTTTGATGATGATCAACTCATGAAGTTATGATTACTAATGATCTTGTGTTTAATTAGTGCCAGATTCATTATCAAGATCTTAGTAGGTGTGGAGCTTCAACAAAGGATTTAAAGATAAGTTGGAAGCTAGCACCGGTTGATTCACGAGCCTATGCATCAAGAACACATCTAGAGAGGAGCTCGGTGGATTGCATTTGGACCAAGTCAAGAAGATGAGAAGCCTTCAAGTGAAGACTTCAAGAAGATGAAGACTTGGGTCTAGGTATAAGTTTTTTGTTTTTGTTTTAGTTAAAAATGTAAAGGATAGATAGTTGGTGGATTGCTCAAGTCTATATCACACACACACTCTTGATAGAACTCTTGATAGAGTTGCTTTCATAAAAGATTTTTATGTTTAGAAAAGAATTTTTATTTAGTAAAAGATTTTCTTTGTGACAAAATATATATACCTTGGTTTTTGGTATTTCTATCATGAATATCTTTTCAACCATAACCAAGTTTAGAGCTTAATGTCAAAAACATAGATATATCATTATGATTGTGTAGTGGATCATATCTATACACACTATGCTTTAGAATGAACTCAAATATCTTGTTTTTGTATTTAATGAAGATTTGGAAAAACTAGTTTTGGAAAAACATGTTCTGGAAAAACAGTTTTTATTTTTGAGCCAATATTTCCAAGTTACAAAAATAGTTCAAATCTATTATAACATGCCTTGATTTTGTGCAAGCATGTTTGTGTATCATTGCATAACATTGAAACTATTTTTGTAGATTTATTGAGGATTTATGGGATTTATATTAAGTTAATAAACTACCTTAAAAATCCCAGTTTTTCAGACTAGGAATTGGCTGACAGACCAAATCGGTCGACCAGGCGGTCGACCGCAGCTAGGTCGGGTCGACCGTCCAGTCGACCGGACGTGCACAGCCTTGTGCACGTTGTCAGCACAGTGGTCCGGTCGACCGTACGGTCGACCGCTGCAGAGAGTTCTGCTCTCTGGATTTCTGGGTCGACCGGGCGGTCGACCGGAGGCTCCAACGGTCGGATTTTCGACCGTTGGCGGTCGACCGGCCGGTCGACCGGTAGCTCTGACAGACCCCAACGGTCATATTTTTCTGACCTCTATAAAAGGGGGTTTTGTCATTGTTTGAAGCCAAGATTTTGAGGACTTCTTGAGCCAGTTTTTCTAAGTCATTTCAGAAGTTTTCTCCACAAAATAGAGAGCAAATACTTCCCATCTAAAAGGGAGTTTTTATTAAGAGAGTGTAAAAAGTGATTCTTTGAGTTTTTCACCATAGTTCTTTTCCTTGCTTTCTCACACCACACTTGAGCTATCCATTGTCTATTCATCCTATAGGTGTGTTGTAGTGAGAGTGCTCTTTAGGTGATCAAGTGTTGTGATCACCAAAGATCTTTTCTTTGTTCTTTGAGGAGACGGGCAAGTGTGCTCGTTGGTGGTTTGAGTTCGGTTGTGAACTCTTGGTGGTTTGAGGTGCGGCCTCGGCGAGCTTGAGGAGCTTGCGTGTGTACGGGACTTGGGAGTCCGAGGGCTTGTAGGTGTTGCGGCACCAAGGAGAGATCTGTTGGGATCGTGCATAGTGGAAATCCTTCGTGTGTCGAAGGCAGGGATGTAGAGCAAGTGTGCTCGAACCTCGAAACAAATCCTTTGTGTTTGCGATTGCTTACTCTATCTCTCTTTCTCTCTTTGTCTCTTATATCTTGCATTACTATATAGTCTTTATCTCTTATATGCATGATATACCCTTGTGCTCATAATTGCTATACTTGCTTGGGATTGTTGTTAACACTAGTATTCAACCAAGAGAGCCAACGCAGCACCTCAACCCATTTCAAGGGAATCTAGAGGAGCTTGTCCAGAGCCTCGCAAGGGGAATTCGGCAACACTCTTGTGTTATACATAAGTGTTTAAAATAAAAGAAGTTTTATTTGGTCATCTTAGTTTTAATTCCGCATTATTTGTTCATAAGTGACCATTAGATTAGCCAACACCTATTCACCCCCCCTCTAGGTGTTATTTCAGGTCAAAATAAGATTATTTGTTTGATTTTTAGAGTTAGGAAGATAATTTGACAAAGTAATTTAGTCTTGATCTTTACCTTAATGAAATATGCACACTTCATACACTTACACACTTAGGGTTCAAAAAACGAAGATTCTTATACCTTATAAATATATATATATATATATATATATATATATATATATATATATATATATATCTATGAAAGATGAACAAATCTAATTATTGATTAGCTAGGTGCTTTGGCCTAAGTAAGCCTTAGTATTTATGCGAAAGATGATTAGATAAGTTTGAGAAAAAAAATATATAAATCCTCTGATTAAGCTGGGCATTTATGCCTAATAAAGCATAAGTATTCATGCCTAAATGGGGTTCATATAATAAAATCCATAGTGAAGGTTCACCTAGAGGGGGGGGGGTGAATAGGTGATGACTAATCTAATGGTCACTTAATGATGAATGATGCAAATAATGCGGAAGCTAAAAACAATTATGACCTAATTAAAACTTTTACACTAAACACTATGTATAACACAAGAGTGTTGCCGAATTCCCCGTGAAGGGCTCTGGACAAACTCCTCTAGATTCCCCTTGAATGGGTTGAGGTGCCGCGTTGGCTCTCTTGGTTAAATACAAGTGTTAGTCAACAAACTCAAGCAAGTATACAATATGAGCACAATGAATATATCAAACATATAAAGATAGACAATAGAGCATGCAAGATATAAAAAAGACAAAGAGAGAGAGAGAGAGTGAGCAATCGCAAACACAAGGGTATGTTTCGAGGTTCGAGCACACTTGCTCTACATCCCCGCCTTCGACACACGAAGGATTTCCACTATGCAAGATCCCAATGGATCTCTCCTCGGTGCCGCAACACTTACAAGCCCTCGGACTCCCTAGTCCCGTACACACGCAAGCTTACTAGCTCGCCGAGGCCGCACCTCAAACACGGAGTTCGCACCCGAACTCGAAACAACGCGGACACACAAGTCCGCCTCCTCAAAGTACAAGAAATGAACTTTGGTGATCACAACTCTTGATCACCTAAAATCCTCTCACAACAAATCCCTATAGGTAGATATAGCAATGGAAAGCTCAAGTGTTGTGTGAGAAAACTAGGAAAGAGATGGTGGAGGAAAACTCAAGAAATTCTCTTTTACACTCTTGATAAAATCTTCCCTTTTGATTGGAAGTATTTGCTCTCTATTTTGTGGAGAAAAACTTCTAAAAAGAGTGGGAAAAACTGGCTCTAAAACAATCTTCAAATCTTATAAAAAACAGCCCCCAAATGACCCTTTATATAGAGTCTGGAAAACTAGCCGTTGGGGCTCTGTCAGAACTGCTGGTCGACCCGTGCGGTCGACCGCCAACGGTCAGAAATCCGACCGTTGGAGCCACGATCGACCGCCTGGGTCGACCGACCCACTGGAGCTGAGAGTCGAACTCTCTGTCGGTCGACCCGTACGGTCGGCCGAACTTTCCAGAGAGCTCTGCTCTCTGGAGCGGTCGACCCGCACGGTCGGCCGTCCTCCAGTGCACAAAGGCGTGCACATCTGTGCACGTCGGCGACCGGTCCGGTCAGCCGACTTCAGTATCAGTCGACTATAAAGGTAGTAAGTCGACTTATCCGAAGCCTGAAACAGTTTTTTCTGGGATTAAAACTTAGTCTTTTTGGCTCAAATAAAATCCCATAAAATACATAAAAATCTACAAAAATAGTTTAACCAATATACTTTGATAAACAAACATGCTTGCACAAAATCAAGGCATGTTTATAAAAGATTGGACTATTTTTATAACTTGGAAATATTTCGCTCAAGATAAAAACTGTTTTTCCAAAACAATATTTTTCTTTTTTTAAAACATGTTTTTCCAAATCTTCATCAAATACAAAAACAAGATATACGTTTAAAGCATAGTGTGTATGGATATGATCCACTACACAATCAAGATGAAATATCTATGTTTTTGACATTAAGCTCTAAATATGGTTTTGGTTAAAAGATAAGTATATGAGAAACACCAAAAACCAACATAGTATTTTCTAAACTAGAAAATCTTTTGTAAAACAAAAACTATCAAGAGTGTGTGTGTGATATCTACTTGAGCAATCCACCAACTACTCTATCCTTTACATTTTATCTAAAACAAAAACAAAATCTTATACCTAGACACAAGTCTTCATCTTCTTGAAGTCTTCACTTGAAGGCTTCTCATCTTCTTGACTTGATCCAAGCTTGATCCAAAAGCTCCTTGGATCACACCGTGCTAGCTCCAAATCTTGATATTTTATCCTTTGTTGAGCTATGCACCTACTAAGATCTGGATAATGAATCTGTCACTAATTAAACACAAGATCATTAGTAAACATAACTTCATGAGTTGATCATTATCAAAACTAGGGTGATAGGCCTTTGGGCCAACAATCTCCCCCTTTTTGATGATGACAAAACTCATAGAGTTATATATGCATGGATTAAAGTAAAGCTCCAAAGAAGCTCCCCCTTAACTCATGCATGTCAAAAACATAATAAGATATGACAATGAAGCACATGAATAAGTATGCAAATGATGGAGATGAAACAAAATCAAATTCTTTTTCTCCTATTTGCAAAACAAAACATATATGCATAAACATAGATCCTTTAATAAAAACATGCATATATAGCAAATATCTCTCCCCCTTTTTGTCAATCATCAATAAAGGGTTTAAGGTAAAACAAAATCATCAAATTTTTCTCCCCCTTTTTGTCATAAACAAAGAGATCAATAAGGGATCAAACATATTAATAAAAGGTTATATGCGATATATATTCATGAAGAGGAAGACGCTAAGTTAGCTTCCCTACACATATGCATTACATGAAGAAGGGATGACAAGCCCCAATTCACATAACACATATTATGTAATGCATAAGAGGAGATGTGAAGCTCCCCCTACACACGTATATCATATAAAGAAGAGTTGTCAAGCTCCTCAATTTATAATATACTCAATATGAATCTATATGTAGAAGAGATGTTAAGCTCTCCTTGCATATAAGAAATACAAATCAACAAAAATATTTTTTTAAATTTTTCTTAAACAAAATTTTTAAAGGTATCAGAGCTTTAGTAAAACAAACAAATTTTAAGATACCAAATTGAAAATAATCATTATTATAAAACATATTGATATCAATTAAAATTTAACAAATATGAAGTTGAAGCATTTTGATATCAATGATAAACATAATGATGCAAAAATTTTTATTTTTCAACATAAACTTTGTGCTTTTAAAAATGTGAACCAATTGAAAGTTAAGCACATGAAAATCATATATATGTATGAAAAAAATGAGTGTACCAAGTGAAATTGATACATATATAAGAAACATAATATGAGTATATACAAAATAAGTTCATATTGATACCAATTGAAACGATTCAATGATACCAATTGACATAACAATAAGATCAAGTGTATAACTCATAACCTACCACCCTTGATATGCACAAGGTAAAAGATTTGTCAATTAAGCTTACAAGGCATACACGCCCATCCATCCGCCCATCGATGGTAGGGGTTTTCAAAGATAGATTTGAAAAGTAAGCTTTGTTTGAAAAACTCTACCAAATGAAGAACAATAACTAGTTAAAATAATTTTTGAAAAACTAGTTAAAGATCCTTCAAAATCATGAAATCAAAGCATATGTTTTTCATGAATCAAGACTAAATACACAAAGTTTTACACTCAAGATCGATTAAGCTCATAAAAGTGTTCATGAATCAAAGTCATGACAAAATAAATAAAGTGTGAGTGTTCAAAGTCATGTAAGTAGCATTATCATGAAAATGGTCATTGAAGCTCAATAAGATAAATAACATTTTATAAAACATGAAAATTTATTTTTCAAAAAAATTAATACACTTCTAGGCATATGTATGATTTATCCAATCCTAACAATATACATACATATCCCAACCATAAAAGAGTCTATCAAATGTATTTGCATGAAGGCAAGAGACTCACGGGTATACATGTATATTTATTAGATTTGAATTAAAAAATACATATACATGAAGTAAAGTATAAAAATTGGCAAAACATGTATAAATGGAAGAATCATCAAAACTAGGCTATACATGTGCATATAGTGAGTACAAATGAATAATGAAGTGCAAACGTATATGAATCAAATGTGGCTCACTACTTGTACATGTATAAATCCAAGTTTTGACAAATACTACATCTAAACAAGATTTTATCACATGAAGCACAAAACCTAAAACATGAACATGCTATATGATTTCACAAATGAATAAGCATGTATATAAATAAAATAGGAGTTTAGAGATTGTTACCAACTCCAAAGCTCCATACATGGTGGTTGTCCCACCAAACCTCCTTGATAGCGGTGCTCCAAATATGTGTCCTTTTAGTTCAATTGCACCCACCATCAAGGCACCGATCCTCTCACGTTTTGTGAGAGCCCTCACCTACATCAAAAGCAAATGGTGGGGGTTTTGGTACCCATTTTTTCTTGGGTCCTTGGGGGTTAGCTTTGTAAGGCACCCAAACATTTTTATGATTAGCAAAATTTGAAACATGCAACTTATCAAAACAAAATTTTGCTAGATGGCCTTTGCGGCCACAATGTGTACACTTGTACACCTTAGAATGCTTATGAGTGTGATTGTGATCGTGGCGTGCAACATAAGCAAATGCATGATGAGAGTGATGTGCATGAACATGAGGAGTTTGTTTCTTTGCAAACAAGGACTCCAACCTAGTATGGTTAAATGCACACGAGTTCAAAGTTGAACTCAAACTATCTATTTTATTTTTCAAAAGACTAATCTCACTATCATCAATGGTGGCATGTAAAGACATGTGAGATAAAGAGTCATTTTTCTTCTCTTTAAAAACTTTTTCCTTTTCTTTTTCTTTTTCAAAAATTTTCTTTTTCAAAGACTTATTTTCTTGAAAAATGACTTTCTTTTGTTTTTCCACCAAATCAATCTTATTTTTCAAAGACATATTCCCTTCACATAAATCATTCAATTTAGACATGAGGGAAACATTTTCATTTTTCAAAACTTCATTTTCTTTTTCTAAACATGCAATGTTACTTCTAAATGTATCATGTTCTACATGCATGCAATCAAGTTTCTTTTTCAAATTTTTATTATCTTTCTTAATCATGTCATATTTCTCAAGCAATAATTGGCAAAAAGTGGTAAGCTCATCATATGACATGTCTACATCCTCATCCTCGGATTCGGTAGTTACCTCAAGGGGGTTATCCCCTTGGACCATATAGCACTTGTTGGAGATGTTACTTCCAACATCCGAATCACTCCCCGCATAGTATTGATCATTTTCGCCAAGGGAGAGGAGGGTGTTCCAAACTACAAAAGCCGAATCAAAGTTACAAACTCTAGATAAAAAAACATCATCTAGGGTAGACTTTAAAGCATGAAGGGCTTTTGCATTAACCTCAAAATTCTTACCATCTAAACAATATGCATTATTAGTAGTGGCAAGATAAACATGATAACCTAGGGCTTTGAGGTACAAGGACATCTTCACCTTCCATATATGGATGTTAACAATGTCAAACATGGGTGGTGACATGAAGTCCATGGTGTGTGTACAAAATATGTGATTAGCCTAAAATGAGGATCTTTAACTCTAGGTTGTTAGACCAAATCAGAGTACCAAGCACTGATACCAATTGAAGGTTCACCTAGAGGGGGGGTGAATAGGTGATGGCTAATCTAATGGTCACTTAATGATGAATGATGCAAATAATGCGGAAGCTAAAAATAATTATGACCTAATTAAAACTTTTACACTAAACACTATGCATAACACAAGAGTGTTGCCGAATTCCCCGTGAAGGGCTCTGGACAAACTCCTCTAGATTCCCCTTGAATGGGTTGAGGTGCCGCGTTGGCTCTCTTGGTTAAATACAAGTGTTAGTCAACAAACTCAAGCAAGTATACAATATGAGCACAATGAATATATCAAGCATATAAAGATAGACAATAGAGCATGCAAGATATAAAAGAGACAAAGAGAGAGAGAGAGAGAGTGAGCAATCGCAAACACAAGGGTATGTTTCGAGGTTCGAGCACACTTGCTCTACATCCCCACCTTCGAAACACGAAGGATTTCCACTATGCAAGATCCCAATGGATCTCTCCTTGGTGCCGCAACACCTACAAGCCCTCGGACTCCCTAGTCCCGTACACACGCAAGCTCACTAGCTCACCGAGGCCGCACCTCAAACACAGAGTTCGCACCCGAACTCGAAACAACGCGGACACACACGTCCGCCTCCTCAAAGTACAAGAAATGAACTTTGGTGATCACAACTCTTGATCACCTAAAATCCTCTCACAACAAATCCCTATAGGTAGATATAGCAATGGAAAGCTCAAGTGTTGTGTGAGAAAACTATGAAAGAGATGGTGGAGGAAAACTCAAGAAATTATCTTTTACACTCTTGATAAAATCTTCCCTTTTGATTGGAAGTATTTGCTCTCTATTTTGTGGAGAAAAACTTCTGAAAAGAGTGAGAAAAACTGGCTCTAAAACAATCTCCAAATCTTATAGAAAACAGCCCCCAAATGACCCTTTATATAGAGTCTGGAAAACTAGCCGTTAGGGCTCTGTCAGAACTGCCGGTCGACCCGTGCGGTCGACCGCCAACGGTCAGAAATCCGACCGTTGGAGCCACGATCGACCGCCTGGGTCGACCGACCCACTGGAGCTGAGAGTCGAACTCTCTGTCGGTCGACCCGTACGGTCGGCCGAACTTTCCAGAGAGCTCTGCTCTCTGGAGCGGTCGACCCGTACGGTCGGCCGTCCTCCAGTGCACAAAGGCGTGCACATCTGTGCACGTCGGTCGACCGGTCCGGTCGGCCGACTTCAGTATTAGTCAACTATAAAGGTAGTAAGTCGACTTATCCGAAGCCTGAAACAGTTTTTTCTGGGATTAAAACTTAGTCTTTTTGGCTCAAATAAAATCCCATAAAATACATAAAAATCTACAAAAATAGTTTAACCAATATACTTTGATAAACAAACATGCTTGCACAAAATCAAGGCATGTTATAAAAGATTGGACTATTTTTGTAACTTGGAAATATTTGGCTCAAGATAAAAACTATTTTTCCAAAACAATATTTTTCTTTTTTTAAAACATGTTTTTTCAAATCTTCATCAAATACAAAAACAAGATATACTTTTAAAGCATAGTGTGTATGGATATGATCCACTACACAATCAAGATGAAATATCTATGTTTTTGACATTAAGCTCTAAATATGGTTTTGGTTAAAAGATAAGTATATGAGAAACACCAAAAACCAACATAGTATTTTCTAAACTAGAAAATCTTTTGTAAAACAAAAACTATCAAGAGTGTGTGTGTGATATCTACTTGAGCAATCCACCAACTACTCTATCCTTTACATTTTATCTAAAACAAAAACAAAATCTTATATCTAGACACAAGTCTTCATCTTCTTGAAGTCTTCACTTGAAGGCTTCTCATCTTCTTGACTTGGTCCAAGCTTGATCCAAAAGCTCCTTGGATCACACCGTGCTAGCTCCAAATCTTGACATTTTATCTTTTGTTGAGCTATGCACCTACTAAGATCTTTATAATGAATCTGTCACTAATTAAACACAAGATCATTAGTAAACATAACTTCATGAGTTGATCATTATCAAAACTAGGGTGATAGGCCTTTGGGCCAACACATAGTTTTTGTGGCCTTGTTTGCTCGAGTCCTTAAGTCCTTGGGGTGTTTTCTCATCCGGTGCCCTAAGACCGTTTAGTTTGGGTGTCATCGATTAAAGGCTCGTTACATGGGCAGATTAGAAAGCCTAATAGAACTAAGGAATAATACCACTAAATATATATATATATATAAATAAATAAGGCATAAGAGTTAGAGTTAAAGAACCCTTAGTCAAAATTTTCACGGTCACAAGGTGCATATGACTCAGGGTAAAGTAATAGACTAGATGAGAAGTACAATTTGACTCCTTACTTTGATTGATAACAAATTTTTGAATAGAGACTAAGTTTAAGAATGAAAAATTCAGTTTTTCTATAACTTATAGATTACTTAAATCTTACAATTATATTTCAAATATTTTTCTCCTTCAAAATGCTTTTCGAAAATACTAACTCTTTGTTTCTCTTTCTTTATGGATTTTGTGGGTGTAATCCACTGAAAACCCTCACGAGACAAAACTCGTCCTCTAGGGGTAACCAGAGGTTTAACGGCTTGTTGCACATGCTCAGTGCAATCGCGTGATCTGCGAAAGTTGTCTAATAATCCTTAGTATAGTTTAGTTGTTTTGCTCGAGGACGAGCAAAAGATAGGTATGGGGGTGTGATTGGTCACTAATATTGCACATTTATTATCATATTCTCATACTTATTATAGAATAAACTCTGCTTTTTCCTAATTAAATGTTTAATTTATTTGCAGGCCCATTCCTAAAGGAGAGTGAACAGAAATGAGCCAAAAGCCCATCAAATTCTGAATTAAATCAGAATTAATTCGAACTCAGTAGATCAGGGCAGATCAGGTTGGTTCAAATCCATTAAAAATTAATTAGAACAAATCCCTACAAATCGATCGGTTGAAGCCAAGAATCAAAGGCCATTTCGTCAAAATTCCGGACTTAAACTGCAAATCCAGCTGAAGATAAAGACAAATCAAGAAGCCGGGGAGGACCACCAACAGGGTGTGGCCACCTGGCCACACCCTGGCCGAGGAAACGTGGCCAAAGCCGCGTTTTTGCGGCTTGGTTAGTGAGTTAGGGGGAGCGTTTGCTCCCCCTATCTTCTCACACCTCTCCCCTTTGGGTTTTTGCCTATAAAAGGTAGGATTTTCACTGTAAATGGGGACGACCATGCAGAGATAGAATTTAGTCCAGTTTTTCATTCTTTATAGTGTAGGTTTTTATTTTTCTTTTCATGTAATTTTTTTGTTTTAATTTATGTAAATTAGAGGAGATCAGAGTTTCATAGGAAAGCGAGAACGAAGCTTGTGCTAAGAGTGACACCGGTGTAAGATTTTCTTCTTTTCTCTTATTGTTATAAAATCGAATCTGTAGTTCCCTTTTGTATGTACTTTGTTTTTGTGTTCTTCTTCTTCTTCTCTACTTTTCTTCTTTTGGTACAATTGTTTTCCAAGTGAGTTTAAAAGCATCGAAAGAGCCTTGCCTTTGCGAGTGCCACCGATAGCCTATGACGATGGATTTTGAGTTTCATTCTGTATCACTTCATACTTGCAACGTCTTGATGATATAATATGGAGGAAACGGGAATCAACTCTTATGGGCTATACGTTGATCGCCTTGCTGCAAGGTAACATCATTGCAAAAGATTAAAGGTAGGTATTTGGCCAAAAGAAGTAAGTAATTTTTAGTTTCTTTTCTTTTAATCATTTAGTTTAGAACACAACAATCCACCACTTCTTTCATCACTCATTTCGATTTCTTTGTATATGTCTATTTTCTGTTTTTCTCTACCTTCTCATTCTATCATTTTCTTCCTAACTAGACTTTAACTCTTTTTCATTTTCTTTTTAAGAACTAAAGAAGAACTTTAACCATACTTTGTATCTTAAAAGAAGACTTACTAAAAAGCTTCCATCGCTAGTCCCTCCTTGTGGATCACGACCCGCATAGCCACTTGCTATTGTGGTAGAATTGAGCACCTTGCACTACTGTTTTTAAAGTTCTGAAATTCTGTATTTTTGTGTGGTAATAACTCAATCTCCAAGGCCGTAAACACATCATGTTATATCTCAAATAGAATTTAGTTTTGTAAAAATATTTTCAAAACTTTTTTTAAAATTTACTATTTGAGAAAACTAAATGTTTCATATTTCAAAGTTTTTGGTTGTAAATGCTTTATTTTAAACACTAAAGAGAATTTAGATAAATTTGATGCTAAATCTTATGAAGCCATATTTGTTGGGTATTCAAATAATAGTAAGGCCTATAGAGTCTTTAATAGATCTACTTTGACTATTGAAGAATCTATACGAGTTAAGTTTGAGGAATCTAATGCTTTTGTGAAGAATGTTGTAGAGATTGATTCCTAGGTGAAGATATAAAGAGGATAACCTTGAAGGACTCACCTATAAAAAAAAGCCAAAGATTGATGAACAAGGTGAAGTTCAAGAGGTTAAAGTGGAGCTAACAAAACAACTTTCAAAGGATTGGAGATTTGCTTCAAGGGGGTAACTACTCGATCCAAACTCCATGATTTATGTGATCATTTTGCTTTTATTTAACATATTGAGTCCAAAAATATCCTCGAAGCCAAGGTCGATTCATATTGGTTGCTTACAATACAAAAAAAGCTCAATCAATTTAAGCGCAACCAAATTTGGCATTTTATTCCTAGACCCCATGATAGACCAACTATTGGTACTAAATAGATTTTTAAAAATAAGTTGGATGAGTCGGGTAATGTTATTAGAAATAAGGTTAGGTTAGTGGCCCAAGGTTACACCCAAATTGAAGGTATCGATTTTGAGAAAACCTTTGCACCTGTAGCACAGTTTGAAGCCATACGGATGACACATGCCTTTGCTTCATTTAAAGATTTCAAACCTTTTTAAATGGATATCAAAAGTGCATTTTAAAATAGTTTTATTGAAGAGGAGGTGTATGCTGAACAACCCCTGGGTTTGTTGATCCTACACATTCAGATTTTGTTTTCAAACTTGATAAAGATTTATATGGTTTAAAACAAACTCCAAGAACTTAGTATGAAAGGCTTTCAACTTTTCTAATATCAAATGATTTTGTTAAAGGTAAAGTTGACACCACTTTAATTATAAAGAATATAGATAGTGATATCCTAATTGTTCAAATTTTTGTTGATGATACTATTTTTGTATCCACTAATGAAAAACTTTGTAAAGATTTTGAATCGTGCATGAAGAACGAGTTTGAGATGTCTATGATGGAAGGATTAAACTAGTTTCTTGAACTCCAAATCAAGAAAAGGAGTGATGAGATTTTCATAAATTAAGATAAGTACACAAGAGAACTCATCAAAAGATTTAGCTTGAAGATGCAAAGCTAAGCAAGACTCCCATGGCCTCTACGACAAAACTTGATAAGAATGAACAAGGTATAAATAAAGACATTAAACTTTATAGAAGTATGATTGGTAGTTTACATTATTTAACAGCTAGTAGGCCGGATATTATGTTTAGTGCGTGTCTATGTGCTAGATTTCAATCTTGTCCTAAAGAGTCTCACTTAATTGCGGTAAAATACATTATTAGATATCCTAAGAGCACTATTGAAATGGGCTTGTGGTCTTTGAAAATCAGACAATTTCCCGTGATGAGTTATTCGGATATCGACTATGCCAGTTGTAGAGTGGATATGAAGAGCACTAGTGGTACTTGTCATTTTTTATGAAATTGTCTTATTTCATGGTCTTCCAAAAAATTAAATTCCGTAGCCCTCTCAACCGCTGAGGCGGAATATGTTACGGCCGGGGCTTATTGTGCACAAGGCCTATGGATGAAACATACTCTCCTTGACTATGATTTGCATTATGACCATATTAAAATATTTTGTGATGATACTAGTACTGTTCATTTTACTAAAAATTCAAATCATATAAGACCAAGCACATAGATATTCGATATCACTTTCTTAGATATCACTATGAGAAAGGCGATATTGAAATTGATCACCGATTTTTAACTTGCAGATATTTTTACTAAACCACTAGATTATAATAGATTTTCATTCATTTGTAGTGAGTTAAATATTTGCATTATGGATTCATAAGTTTTGAAATTGTTTCAGGTGTATTTAATATGACTTCATGTATTTTTAAATCATCTATACATGTATTTTTTAAATTAATATCTCTTTTATGAGGATGTCTTCCCCTTTTGATGCATGAAAAAAAGGGGGAGAGATATTTGAGTTATTAAGTTTTTGAGTTTCTTGTTTTGGTATTTTACGAACTTCATGTATATCCATTTCCATTACCTTGCCTATATACAATGCCATGATTTCAATATTTTCAATTCATTGCATATTGTTTTTTGGAGGAAGAAGGATCGGAAAGATTGTAGGCTATATATGCATATTATTCTAATTGGTATCATCTTTATATATGCATATATGTGTGACTTACTTATATTGTCAAATCCATTTAAAATCATAATGTTTTATTGTACTTGATAGAGAGCATAACCTGAGGGGAAGCTTTTTCAAGCTCTTTCCTATCTTTTATTTTAAATAACTCATATGTTTTTTCATCATCAAAAAGGAGGAGATTGTTGGCCCAAGGTTACAATCACCGGTCTATGGTTTTGATGATAATAAAACATATGTGGTTATTTAGTTCTAATCAAGTTTAAGTGTTTAAGTATATTTCAAGATTCTAAAGGATTCAAGGAGTTTTCTTCCTCTAAAGAAAGGTGTTGAAGACTCAAGGATATTCAAGTATGAGATTGAAGCTCGAAGCACTCGACGTCACTAATGGAGAAGCCCGCTTGAAGATTTTGCAGTCACCTAGAACCTTATAAGAAAATAATTTGTTAAAGTGTAGAATATAATTTTGAAGCTCAAGAAGTTACACATACAAAAATACACGATTTCGAAATATACATATTTTAATAGTACTGGTATTTTGCATGTTTGGTTTTGATGCATGTCTCGTAATTTTTCCAAAATTTTATATCCAGTTTGGAACATGTATTTCATTATCTATACACTGCTATTTTATGTATAAACCAATACAAAATATTTTGAAAAATATTTAAAACTCAAAAAATTTTAGAAAAACTATTTCAGGCCAAGTCGGTCAACTGTACGGTCGACCGGTGCCCTAGTAGGCCAAAACGGTCGACCGCTCGATCGACCAGGCCTTTCGCCGAGAGGATGCACACGTTTGTGCATGTTCTCGGTCGACCGACCGATCGATTGCTAACTCTTGCGGTCGACCGGGAGTCGACCGATTGGGAGACCCTTACTCTCGGTTGCCGGTCGACCGACCCATTGCTTTTCTCCTTTGAAATGCAGAGCGGTCGACCGGGCCGGTCGACCGGAGCCAACAGGTCTTTTTTGTAATGAGTTGTTGGTCGACCGGTCGTCGACCAACAGCCTGCCAGATATACATAAAGGGCAGTTTTTGGATCTGTTTTGTTTTTAGTGGATTCCAACAGTCATTTTTGGTTTCCATGGGTCTAAACACACCCCAAATGACCTGATATGATTAATAAATAATATTTATCTATTGCCTATATATATGGGTCATTGATTTTGGTTTTCGCATCAATAAGTTTACAAGTTTTCAAGTTTGTTTCAAAAAAGGAGAAATTTTTTTGTAGCTTACAATCTTCAAGTTCATTCTTTCCAAAGCTATTTTTAGTTTGTTTTAAAGCTCTTAAATTTTTTAACTAATTTTCTTTCTCACTTCACTTCTTGAGCTACACTTCATATTCTACTCTTTAGAAAGTTGTAGGAAAAAGTGTTTGTGATCTTGTTGGATCACCAATAGGTTTATAACCTCAATTTGCTTTGTGCTACCTCTTGTGTAGAGGGTTGAGTAGGTGGAGTTGTGTACTAAAGTCTTGTGTAGACTAAATTATAATTCCTTATTATAAGGTTCCTTTGTGAAAGATTCCTTAGAGGATTGTGAAATCCTTCATAGTGGTGGAGGCGGGGACGTAGAGCGGTGGCTCAAACCTCGGAATAATTCTTTTGTGTTTGCGAATGCTTGTATCTTTCTCTCTATTGCTTTTCGTTATTCATACTTGTGTGGCTGTTCATCTTACATTCTATTATTACTTTCATTTCATCGATTTCATTATTAGTCTATACTCATCTCAATAAGGAGGTAATTGAGCATCTCAATTCATTCTCTAGAAAAATTAAAAGGAGAAATTCTAGAGCCCTTCATGGGGAATTCGGCTTCAATTCTTGTTTTGAGTGACCGTCTTGCATCATTTATCATAAGTAGTTTTTAAGTTGCATTTGATTAGCAAAACGTCTATTCACCCCCCTCTAAGTGTATTTTACTAGGGACATCTCGGACTCAATAGGAGACTAACCTAAAGGGAAAATTGATTAAAATTTGACTCTTACAAAATCGGTGCCAAAGGTCGGGGATTGAGAGGCAAAACCTCAAAGGCTGGTGGTTTGGCTTAATTAGGCCCGTCGCTTTTAGGTTGGATATTTGTTCCTCATAAAGCATAAGTACTCACGACTAAAAGCGGTCCATCTTATTAATAAAAAACCTTTAGCTTTGTGACCTTCCTTGCTCGAGTCTTAAGTCCTTGGGGTATTTTCTCACCCGGTGCCTTAAGACTGTCTAGTTTAGGAGTCACCGATCTAAGGCTCGTTACGTAAGCTGATTAGAAAGCCTAATAGAACTCAGGGACAATATCACTAAAATTATGAAAAATAAGGCATAAGAGTTAGAGTTGAAGAACACCGAGTCAAAATTTCACTGTCACAAAGGTGCATATGACTTAGGATAAAATAATAGACTAGATGAGAAATACAGTTTGACTCCTTGTCTTGATTGATAACAAGTTTTGAATAGAGACTAAGTTTATGAATGAAAAGTTTGATTTTCTTATAACTTATAGATTGCTTAATTCTTGTAAAGTTACTTCAAATATTTCCTCTCTTTTTCAAAATGCTTTTTCAAAAATACTAACACTTTGTTTCTTTTTCTTTATAGATTTTGTGAGTGTAATCTATTAAAATCCTCACGAGACAAAACTCATCCTCTAGGAGTAATGATTGCACACATTTATTGCATTATTCTTTATTACATTTTCACATTTATCATGTAATAAATCTGATAAATTTCTTGTCTTAAATGTTTATTTTGCAGAAGATAATTATGGGGAGAAAGAGGATAAAATCAAATAAATATCAGTTAAATTCAGATTTAACTAGATCTATTTGGTTAGAGGAGGATGATCCCAAATCCAGTTGGTTAAATTCAGTTTTTGGTGAGTCAAGTGGTTAAAGTTAAGATCAACCGGGATAACACAGAGTCCAAATCCAAATGGATAAATGAATAGAAGAAGATCAACGGATGAGATGAAGTAATTTTGACTCAGATTCTGACTGGATATATTTTAGTATTTGAATCATAACTTTCGCTACCAAATCTGAATATCTTATGATTCAAGATGATCCAGAAAGAAGACTTAACGGAATACAACTCTTAAGTTGATCACTATTTCAAATTCTATCATATGATAAGTTATATTAAGCAATCAATACGCCAACAAACTGCAGATCAGAACTGAATATCCATATCAAATCAAGTTTGGAGATAAGGGAGGATTCAAATTCAAAAATAGTCAGCTCCCCTCATTTTTAGGCTCATTTTCTTATCCATTTCTATCCTATAAATATCCCACACATCATAGGTAGAAAGGACCAAGCAGAGAGTAGAATTTAGGCTATACTGTAGTTTGTAACTTAGGTTTTTAGTTTTCTTTTATGAAATTTTTATTTTCTTTATGTAACTGAAAGGAGAGGAGACTTTCATGGCGGAATGAAAACAAGCTTGTACTGAGGGTGACACCGGTGAAAGTGATCTTTTCTTTCATTGTTATTTGAATCAAATCGAAGTTTTCTTTTCTTTTCTATTCTTGTTTTCGTTTGCTTCCCTATTCTGTGTTTGTGGATCCAAATGAATCCAATAGCATCGAAGTTGCCTTGCCCTTGCAAGTGTCGTTGATGGCTTATGTTGATGGATATCCATTTCTATCGTAGTGTAGTTTGCCCCTTCATTTCATTGTGTAAATCGGGAATGGGGAAGATCCTAATTGTCATACTTCGCTCGCCTTCAAACAAAAGTACATCATCGATATGGGTCAATGGTAAGCAGGCGCTGAAGAGGTAAGTAAGTTTTTTTAGGTTTTAGTTTTTTTCTTTTAATTTTTTAGTTTAGATTACCAACACCATCAACACCCAACTCTTTTATCACCCTTTTGATTTCTTTGTATATATCTATTTTCTACTTTCTCCAACTTCTCAATCTACGACCTTCTTCCTAACTTAACTGTAACTCCATTTTTCTTTTCTTTTAAAGAACTAAAATATGATCTTTAACCATACTTTGTAACTTAATAGAGAACTTATTAAAAAAAGATTTCATCGCTATTCCCTCCTTGTGGATTACGACCCGCATAGCCAGTTGCTATCGCGGTAGTATTGAGCACCTTGCACTCTTTATTCTAAGTTCTGAAATTTTATATTTTTTGTATGCAGGTAAAATCTCAATCAGGCAACCGTGATTCTTTCGAAAGTGAGTTAGACTAGGTTAGCCCTATTTTACTTTTTATTTATTTTGCTCGAGGATGAGCAAAAGATAGGTATAGGAGTGTGATTAGTCATTGATATTGCATATTCGTTATCACATTTCCGTATTGTACCATAAATAAACTCTGCTAATTAATCATTTTTATCATTTAATTTGTGCAGGCCTTTACTAAAGAAGATGGAAGAGAAAACGAGCCCAAAAGCCTACTGAAATTCTGATTAAATCAAAATCAAGAATTAAGGAAAATATTAAAATGTAGATCAGAGCAAATCAAAGAGATTACACCAAACGGGAACCCATTAAATTCAGATTTTTATGAATCTATTTTGATTAGCTGAAGATCAACGATGATATTGACGAATCCAAAGCCAAAACTATGAAATTAGTTGGATAAAAGGAGGCAACAACAAAACGAAAAGTTGCACCCCCTGGATGTGGCCACTTGGCCACCCCCGGCTGTAGATCCACAAGAATCTAGAGAGATATGGGGGATCGCTTGCTCCCCCTATCTTCAGACACTCTCCCCTTTCATTTCTTGCTTTAAATACCTGTAAATTTTGAGGCCACATGGGACGATTAGGCAAAGATAAATCTTAGGCTAATTTTCATTCTAGTTTAGTATAGGTTTTCATTTTATTTTAATGTAATTTTTATTCTTTATAAACATAGGTTAGACTGAGATTAAGTAAGAGAGAGATTTATGTTGAGAGTGATGTTGGCCCAGAGGCCTTCACTCTAGTTTTGATGATGATTAACTCATGTAGTTATGTTTACTAATAATCTTGTGATATTTAGTTTCAGATCTTTAACCAAGATATTAGTTGGTGATTAGCTTCAACAAAGGAGTTTTGAAGCCTTTCACATAGTGATTCTAGAGCCCGAACATCAAGATCTTATATAGCACTCGTTGGAGTCAAGCTCGGTGGATCACGGCTTGGATCGAGTTGACTTGAAGACGGAGTTTGTCAAGAAGGCATCGGTACATAGTTTATAGTTTGTTTTAGATCCATTTGTAAAGATTAGATAGTGTGATATGCTCAAGTTCACAACACACACACGTTTTATGTTTTGGATATTGGTTTTCGGTTTTTGGTTTAACCGATCTTGTTTTCATGAATAGTTGGATTCAAAACAAGTTTACATTGTTTAAATGTATATTAGATATGTTCTATATACATACATGCTTCATATCTTAGACAAACTTAGTTTGATATGCCTATTCATGTATTTGGTGTTTTGGTATTTTAACAAAACATATTTTCATATTTAAAGTAAAAAACATGGATATATATATATGTTTCATGTATATTGGACTTATGACCATATGCAACATGCTTCAAAGTGTTTAAGTATATCATGTTTTTGTATTTGGATGAGTTTTGGACAAAACGTATTTTCAATTCAAAAATCTAAGTTTTGGAAAATACGGGTTTTGGTTTTCGGCAAAATTTATAAGTCACAAAAATGGTTCAAAAAGTTTAAAATTTGTGTTGGAATTTTTCACACAAGTTTATATTTTAATGTATTATGATAAAACTATTTTTGTGAAATTTTAGAAGTTTTATGGGATTTTTAAAGATAATAAAAACCTAGTTTTTCTGTCCCAGAACTGTGCCTGCCAGGCTCTGGCGGTCGACCGGGCCGGTCGACCGGACCCAGAGTCCGTCGACCGGACCCAGAGTCCGTCGACCGGACCGGTCGACCGACGTGCACAAAACGTGCATGCTTGGCCAACCTCTTGAGCCGGTCGACCGAGCGGTCGACCGACTGCAAGCACCCCACTCTCGGGTGGGGGCGGTCGACCGAGCGATCGACCGGCCGTAGAGCATTTGCTCTCTGGATTGGGACGGTCGACCGGGCGGTCGACCGCTAGCCTCCAACGGTCAAATTTTTGACCGTTGGCGGTCGACCGGGCCGATCGACTGCCAGTCGCCAGAGCTGTTTTTCAGCTCCAACGGCTAGTTTAATTGGAGGAGTATAAATACCCCATTTGTATGGGATTTTCTTAGAGATTTCAAAAGCCAAATATACAGAGTTTCTCTAGTATTTTAAACTTATTTTCAAAAGTGTTTTAGTGCAAAAAAGGATTCATCTTTTTTGTTTTTAGGGTTTGGAAAAATCAAAGAAAATTTGGATTTGGGATATTTGTTTAGTTCTTCATTTCTATCAAATACAAGTTGTTTTCCCAAGTACTTTTCTTAGTGTTTTTGTTTCCAAACTCTTGGTTTTCCACGCTTGAGCGATATCTCCTATCCTATTCTATAGGATCATTTATTTGTGGGAAAACTGTTTGTGGTTGAGGAAACCACCAAGTTGTAAACCTTTTCTTGTTGTATCCCTCTTTGTTAGAGGTTGATTTGGGTTATGGTTAGCTCCCTCTTTGGTAGAGGTTGAGGTTATGGTTGTTTGGCTAAGGGCCTACCCCTCTTGTGTGATGTGGTGTTTGTGTTGCCTCGGTGGAGGTTGTATTGGTTGGATTGGTGGAGTTCAGTACTCCGTTCTTCGGTAGACCCTTTGTATTGCCTCGGTGGAGGTTGTATTGGTTGAGAGAGGAGTTCGGTACTCCTAGTGGATTGGAAATCCTTCTCGGTGAAGGCGGGGACATAGAGCTCGGTGCTCGAATCTCGAAACACATCTTGTTGTTTGCGTTTGATCCATTGTCTCTAAGATCTCTCTCTCTCTTTATTTGTGCATTGCTTTACTTCATCATATCATATACATGCTTGTGTGTTTGTGTGCCTCACTTGTGCTTAACCAAGAGAGCTTCATATAGCGCCTCAACTCTTATTCAGAGGAATCAAGAGGAGTTAGTCCAGAGCCCTTCACGGGGAATTCAGCTACACTCGTTGGTTGCACTAAGTGTTGTTGCAAATTAGTTTTAATTTCCGCATTTAGTTCATTAGATTAGCGTTACACCTATTCACCCCCCTCTAGGTGTACTTTCAATTGGTATCAGAGCCTACGCTCCTGATATTTGGTTTAATGATTGATGCTTAAACCTGCACACAAAATACGGAATTTTAGATTTAGAAATAAAGATGTGCAAGTGCTCAATTCTTACCGCTATAGCAAGTGGCTATGCGGGTCGTGATCCACAAGGAGGGTTGCGATGGAAGCGTTCAAAG
Organism: Agave tequilana; assembly: GCA_038442645.1. Lineage (NCBI taxonomy): Eukaryota > Viridiplantae > Streptophyta > Magnoliopsida > Asparagales > Asparagaceae > Agave > Agave tequilana. The sequence goes on from JAVJIF010029939.1 coordinate 576,214, forward strand.
TTTTGTATTGAAATATCTATGGAGAAAAACGAAAGTTCTTCTTTGTTTTAAGAAATAAAAATGAAAGAAGAGTTAAAGGTTAAAGTTAAAAAGAAAGCGATAGATGAAGAAGGTGGAGAAAACCAGAGAATGACTATATACAAATGAATTGGAAAAAAGAGTGAAAACGATTTGGAAGATGTGGTGAAAGAAATCGTGTTGGCGATCTATACTAAAGAAATAAAAGAAAAGAAAGAAGGTTGAAGAAATACTTACCTAATTTGATTGATGACTTACCTGGAAACCTTGCATGTTCTACCTTGCTTGGAGGCGTTCAACGCATAGATCATAGGATCGAGCTCAGTCCTCGTTCGCATTATATCATCAAGCGGTGCAAGAATGAAGTGATACGGATCTTGAGGAGGAGAACGTCTTCATGAACTATCGTTGGCACTCACACAACATCGTTATACTTATGCTTCTGGATTTACTTGCAAGCTCATCAAAAATAAAAGAGGTAAAGTAGAAAGAGGAATAAGGAAACAAAAGGAAATATGAACATAAAACAAAAACATTTACCTTTATTACTTGCAGAAACAATGGAAGAAAGGAGGAGGGTACATCGGTGTCACTCTCAACATCAGCCTCTCTCTCTTACTTACATGAATCTTCATCTAACTTAAGCTTACATACAAATTACATAAAAAGAAAAGAAAAACCTAAACTACAAGAATTGGAAACTAGGCTAAATCCTATCTCTGCATGGTCGTCCTCCTGAGGCTCTGAAAATCCCAGTATTTATAGGCAAAACCCCACCTACAGGAGCGTATGAAGATAGGGGGAGCAAACGCTCCCCCTAATTCTCTAACCAAGCCGCGGAAATGCGACTTTGGCCGCGTTTCCGTGGCGAGGGTGTGGCCAGGTGGCCACACCCTGTTGGTGGGTCCCCCGGTTTGGCGTTCTGACTTTATCTGCAGTTGGATTTTCAGTTTGAGTCCGGAATTGTGACGAAATGGCCTTTGATGTTTGCTTCAACCGATCGATTCTGAGAGGATTCTTCTCAACCGGTTTTCAACCTCTTGATTTTGCCCTGATTAAGTGAGCTCGAATTAATTCTGATTTAATTCAGAATTTTGGTAGGCTTTTGGGCTCATTTCTCTTCATCTCCTTAAAGAATGGGCCTGCAAATAAATTAGACATTTAATTAGGACAATGCAGATTTTATTCTATAATAAGTATGAAAATATGATACTAAATATGCAACATTAGCGACCAATCATTTAACCACCTAAGAGTGTGATCTTGGTTAGCTAATCTATCATTTGTATTTACACATTATTTGTTTACACACACTCATGGATTGCTTGTCACCTCCCATGTTTGATGTCTCTAACATTGACATGCGAAAATTTAGGATGTCCATGTATTTGAAAACCCTAGGCTTGCATGTTTTCCTTGCCGCTACCAAGAAATGCTATCTTGGTAATCGCAATCATATAGGGTTCAATGCACAAGTCCTTGAGGCTCTTAGAAGCACGCTTTCTAAAGAATATCTTATGCTTGTTTCTAACTATGATTCCGCCTTTGCAGTGTGGAACACGTTGACCACCTCCAAGCTTCAAATGCCAATCCAAACGGAGGATGTATCTAGTGGAGAATCCGAACCACAATGTTTCATGGTCCAAGGGAATGACTCCCTTGAGGTATACTCGGAAACTCAATTAGATAGTGATGATGCTAGTTCTTCATGTGATGAGAATATTGATGCCAATGCCTTGAATGAAGAACTTTCTATTGTTTGTGAAAAATTGATAGAAAAGTATAATCTTTTGAAAAAGAAGACTTTTGTGTTAAATAAAGAAAATGAAAATTTGTCTTCTAAACTGGATTTGGTTTTGCAAGATAAAGTGGAGATTTCTAATGAGAGGGATTCATTGAAATCTAGACTTGATCTTGTTCTAAAGGAAAATGAATTTTTAAAATCTAAAAATGATTATAATGATATTTTGAAGAAAAATGAAAAATTGTCCTCAAAAGTTGACTTTGTTTTAAAAGAAAATGATTCTTTGAAAAATAAAATTGTTTCCATTTCAAAAGATTTAGAAGTTTGTTTAAAGAAAAATGAATCTTTACAAAATGATATAGATTCACATGTTTGCCATGCTAGTGTAGCTTCACCATCTAGCTCACCTATTGCATGCCACACCTCTTCTCTAATCAAAAATGATATATCTATGCTAAAGAAGAATATTGATTGTTTGGGCTCCACTTTGAGCCATTGTGTTTTGAGTCATACACGTTTGGAATCTTTATTTCGAAAGAAACAAGTTCCATTTTTGCATGCACACCATCCACGACATACACTTGCTACTCACGGTCACAACCATCACACTATTTATGCTCATGTGTACACATGTACACATTGTGGACATAAGGGCCACCTTGCTAAATTTTGCTATGATAGAGTTCATGATGTAAATTTAGCAAATAAATTTGTTTGGGTTAGAAAAGGTACTAACCCCCATGGACCCAAAAGAGTATGGGTACCAAAGATCACCCCTATTGTATTTGATGTAGGTGTGGGCTCTCGCATGACATGAGAGTGATGGTTCCTTGAAGTGGATGCATTCCGAGCTTAAAGGGAACTATTTGGATGCATCACTTTCAAGGGGAGTTTGGTGGGAGGACCACCTTGGTTTAGAGAACTAGAGAGGTGCCTTCATCGGTTTTGGTATCATCTCTAACTCCTGTTTATATTTACATACTTTTCATTTTATTCATCATTAGCATGTTTTGATGTTTATAGATTATTGTGATAATGCCATGATTATTAGATCATTGACATGCATGTATAGCATTTGAGATCACCCATGTTTAAATGGATCATTTTTTTGTGTTCTCGCATATGTTTAGCTATCATATTTATCATAGCTCTAATAGCATGTGAATTTACATAATGATCTTATTTATGTTTATCATGTTAATTTATGTCATGTTTTATGCTTCATGTTTTGATTACTTTTTTAAATGTTAGTTTTCATTAAAACTAGGATATATACTTGTACATATAGTGGGCCACAAATAGATCATTATATGTTTGTGCTTGAACGCTCATTTGTACCCATTAGATGTGCTAGTATAGTCTAGTTTTGATGATTCATGCATTTGACTTGTATTCCCCATCTTAGACATGTTTTATGATCATGTGTTTTCACTTCATGTATATGTCTATTTTGCTAAAACCTTAAGATATACATGTATACCCCTTGAGTCATTTACTTTTCATGCAAATCTTTATTATAGACTCAATTGTATTTAGGGATATGTATGTATACTTCTTGTTTTGTCAAAACATACATATGCCTTGAAGTATAAATTGTTTTTAATGAAAATTTAGTCTTGACGATTTTCATGTTTTCATATTTAAAGGAATTCAAAATTGAGCTAAATTGACTATTTTTATGATTATGTCTTTCACACAAAACTTGTACACTCACATTACTTATTTGTTTCTCATGATTTTGTTTTCATGAGTCATATATGAGCTTTATATCTTTTGAGTGTCAATTGTTGAGTGATTTTCATGTTTCATGAAAAATATTTTGTTTTATTCCTTACTTAAAGGATTTCGTACTAGTTTACAAATTTTTCTTTTAACTAGTTCGTATTCTTCACATGGTAGAGTTTTCAAACATATTTTATTCTCAAACCTATTTTTGAAAACCCTATCCATTTAAGGGCGGTTGGTTAGGCGACCATGCCTTGTATGTTCATATTGAAAATCATTTTAAACATGTGCATGAAATGGGTGGTAGGTAATATGAGTTATACACTTGATCTTATTATAGTTTCAATTGGTATCATTGGATGTTTTCAATTGGTATCAATATTGACATTCTTTTGTATACTCATATATGTTTTGTTTGTGCTTATTATATCTCTATATCATTAAGCACAAAGTTTATGTTAAGCTTGATTTCAGACTTTATTTTTCAATTGGTATCTCAATTGACCTTTTGATAAATCTTATGCATCGTTTTATTTGGTATTTCATAAAGGGGGAGAAAATTCATATTTTATCTTTCAATTGGTATTTGGTTCATCTTTGATTTCTACTCCCACGCTTTATGTTGAAAATTGATTTTAATTTGGTATCATATGTTCAAAAATGAAAAATACTTACAATTGATATCAAGATTTTGTTTACTTTCAATTGATATCTATTGATCTATTTCTTTCAATTGGTATCCATGAAAATTTATATTGGTATCTTAAAATTTGATTTACTAAGATATCTCAAAATTTGTTTTATTCAAAATGTTAAAAAAATGTTAAAAATGTTTTGATGTGTATTGCCTATATGCAAGGGGAGCCTAACATCTCTTCTACATATGATTCATGTTGAGTGTATCTTATATTGAGGAGCTTGACAACTCTTTTTTATGCGATACACGTGTGTAGGGGGAGCTTCACATCTCCTCTTATGCATTGCATATTATGCGTTATGTGAGTTAGGGCTTGTCATCCCTTCTTCATGTAATGCATATATGTAGGGAAGTTAACTTAGCGTCTTCCTCTTCATGAATGTATATCGCATATATTGATTATCTTTCAATTAATATCATGGTTCACTTATATTGATATATATTTTAATTGGTATCATGTTAGAAGAATATATTTTATCGTTTACTTGGACCCCTTTGTTGATGATTGACAAAAAGGGGGAGAAGAATTTGAGTTTATATGCATGTTTCTATGATTATGCATGTTTTTATATTGGTATCAAGTATTGGTATCAAGAGTATTTGTTTTAAGAACATAGTTTGGTTAGTTTGATTTTTTATTGGTATCAAGAGCTTGTTTTAATTGGTATCAAGAGCTTGTCTTATTTTTTTAATTGGTATCAAGAGCTTGTTTATTTATGCATGTTGATGCATTTCATGTTTGGTATCAAGAGTATGTTTTTGTATTTGATTTCAAAAGCTTGTTTTATGCATGTCTATGCATTGTCATGTTTAATATTCATTGCACATATTTATTTTTTATTGCTATGCATGAGTTAAGGGGGAGCTTCTTTGAAGATTAACTTTAATCCATGCATATATAACTCCATGAGTTTTGTCATCATCAAAAAGGGGGAGATTGTTGGCCCAGAGGCCTTCCACTCTAGTTTTGATGATGATTAACTCATGTAGTTATGTTTACTAATAATCTTGTGATGTTTAGTTTCAGATCTTTAACCAAGACATTAGTTGGTGATTAGCTTCAGCAAAGGAGTTTTGAAGCCTTTCACATAGTGATTCCAGAGCCCGAGCATCAAGATCTTATATAGCACTCGTTGGAGTCAAGCTCGGTGGATCACAGCTTAGATCGAGTCGACTTGAAGACGGAGTTCGTCAAGAAGACATCAGTACATAGTTTATAGTTTGTTTTAGATCCATTTGTAAAGACTAGATAGTGTGATATGCTCAAGTTCACAACACACACACGTTTTATGTTTTGGATATTGGTTTTCAGTTTTTGATTTAATCGATCTTGTTTTCATGAATAGTTAGATTCAAAACAAGTTTACATTGTTTAAATGTATATTAGATATGTTCTATATACATACATGCTTCATATCTTAGACAAACTTAGTTTGATATGCCTATTCATGTATTTGGTGTTTCGGTATTTTAACAAAATGTATTTTCATATTTAAAGTCAAAAACGTGGATATATATATGTTTCATGTATATTGGACTTATGACCATATGCAACATGCTTCAAAGTGTTTAAGTATATCATGTTTTTATATTTGGATGAGTTTTGGACAAAACGTATTTTCAATTCAAAAATCTAAGTTTTGGAAAATACGGGTTTTGGTTTTCGGCAAAATTTATAAGTCACAAAAATGGTTCAAAAAGTTTGAAATTTTTGTTGGAATTTTTCACACAAGTTTATATTTCAATGTATTATGATAAAACTATTTTTGTGAAATTTTAGAAGTTTTATGGGATTTTTAAAGATAATAAAAACCTAGTTTTTCTGTCCCAGAACTGTGCCTGCCAGGCTCTGGCGGTCGACCGGGCCGGTCGACCGGACCCAGAGTCGGTCGACTGGACCGATCGACCGACGTGCACAAAACGTGAACGCTTGGCCAGCCTCTTGAGCCGGTCGACCGAGTGGTCGACCGACTGCAAGCATCCCACTCTCAGGTGGGGGCGGTCGACCGATCGGTCGACCGTAAGGCGTGGGCGGTTGACCGGGCGGTCACCGGCCAGACAGCATTTGCTCTCTGGATTGGGACGGTCGACCGGGCGGTCGACCGCCAGCCGCCAGAGCTGTTTTTCAGCTCCAACGACTAGTTTATTTGGAGGAGTATAAATACCCCATTTGTATGGGATTTTCTTAGAGATTTCAAGAGCCAAATATACAGAGTTTCTCTAGTGTTTTAAACTTGTTTTCAAAAGTGTTTTAGGGCCAAAAAGAATTCATCTTATTTGTTTTTAGGGTTTGGAAAAATCAAAGAAAATTTGGATTTGGGATATTTGCTTAGTTCTTCATTTCTATCAAATACAAGGTATTTTCCCAAGTACTTTTCTTTGTGTTTTTGTTTCCAAACTCTTGGTTTTTCACACTTGAGCTATATCTCCTATCCTATTCTATAGAATCATTTATTTGTGGGAAAATTGTTTGTGGTTGAGGAAACCACCAAGTTGTAAACCCTTTCTTGTTGTATCCCTCTTTGGTAGAGGTTGATTTGGGTTATGGTTAGCTCCCTCTTTGGTAGAGGTTGAGGTTATGGTTATTGGCTAAGGGCCTACCCCTCTTGTGTGAGGTGGTGTTTGTGTTGCCTCGGTGGAGGTTGTATTGGTTGGATTGGTGGAGTTCGGTACTCCATTCTTTGGTAGACCCTTTGTATTGCCTCGGTGGAGGTTGTATTGGTTAAGAGAGGAGTTCGGTACTCCTAGTGGATTGAAAATCCTTCTCGGTGAAGGCGGGGACGTAGAGCTCGGTGCTCGAACCTCGAAACACATCTTGTTGTTTACGTTTGATCCATTGTCTCTAAACTCTCTCTCTCTCTCTCTCTCTTTATTTATGCATTGCTTTACTTCGTCATATCATATACATGCCTGTGTGTTTGTATGCCTCACTTGTGCTTAACTACGAGAGCTTCATATAGCGCCTCAACTCTTATTCAGAGGAATCAAGAGGAGTTAGTCTAGAGCCCTTCACGGGGAATTCGGCTACACTCGTTGGTTGCACTAAGTGTTGTTGCAAATTAGTTTTAATTTCCGTATTTAGTTCATTAAATTAGCGGTACACCTATTCACCCCCCCCTCTAGGTGTACTTTCAAGTGACACCAATGTAATGTTTCTCCTTTCTTTCATTATTTCTCTATGCAATCAAAAGGTAACTTATTTATGTTCTTCTTCTTCTTCTACTTGTCTTCTTTTTGATTTTGATAACAATCTAAGTGAGTCTTATAATATCGGTATTGCCTTGCCTTTACGAGTGCTACGGATAGCTTATGATGATGGATTCCTCCTTAAAATCTGTATCATTTCATGCTTTCTCGTCAAAGTTCTTGATGATATAATGTGGATGGAGAATTGAGTTCAATCGTATGGGCTATATGCTAATCGCTCTGAATCCAGGTAATCTTGCCAAAGATCCAAGGTAAGTTATCAGCCAAAGAAGTAAATAAGTTTTCTTTCCTTCTTTCTTTTGATTTCTTAGTGTAGAATACACTTCTAATCACAATTATACTTTCTTTACTCTTTTTATTTCTTTTCTTTAACTTATTTTTCCATTCTCTAACAATGACCATCATCTTTCATCTTTCACTTTCTTCCTAATTTAACCATACATTTCTTTTCTTTTCTTTAAAAAAACAAAGAACTTTTAACTATTTTAAGTAAACTAAAAGAGAACTTACAACACGCTTCCATTGCAAGTCCCTCCTTTGTGGATCACGACCCACGTAGCCACTTGCTATTGCGGTAGAATTAAGAACTTGCACATTCTATTCTTTAAATCTAAACTTTTATTTTTCTGTGCAAGGTTAAAACTCAATCAAATTTTGGCGCCTTTACCAGGGAGGGACCGTAAGTAACTTTTTTTATTTACTTTATTGGTTAACTTTCTTTTCTATTTTGGTGTACTGGTACTAATTTCTGGATTCTAACAGCTGCAAGACATAAATAGCAGCACTGTGCCTCTGCTCTAGAAAGCAGAGCACAGTTGCTCTCTGCATTGCCGCAGAAATGCAGCTAAAGCCACGTTTACGCGGCAATCAGAGTGAAGTACTCACTCTGTTTGATTGTAGGTTGCTCAAATTGAAAATTTTAGTATTCTGCAGTATTTAGTTTTCCTATTTAATTTACTCTGCACACTGAATTAAGTCAACAGTAATTTGGTGTTTGTAAATACTAAAAATGATTTAGACCTTTCACTTTGGTACGTATCTTTTTCGTTACATTTTTTTTATTGATAAAGTGTGTTGGAGGCAAGGTATGTGTGTATAACATTTAGTATAGAGTTCATTCTTGTATAAATATTGTTTGAGTGTTACTTTTTTTTCTATATATTTGTACATATCACTAAAATGAATTAAGGGTTTGTCCTATAAAGAAGATAAGGTAGGAAAATCATTACCCTCTCTTAACCCATAAATAATCTCCTCACTCACTAACCCAAGCCTAGATTAAAACTGAGAGAAATTGGCCTAGGGATATCTCAGACTCAATAGGAGGCTGACCTATGGGGAAAGTTGATTAGAATTTGATTCTTGTCAAATCGGTGTCAAAGGTCGGGGATTGAAAGGCAAAACCTCGAAAGCTGATGGTTTGGCTTAATTAGGCTCGTCACTTTTAGCGCCGCTATCTCCCACAAATCTTGCCTTGATCTGGCCGATTAACTTGTGGTCAGATTCTACAGTATACCCCCTGTGGATAGTCTAACTAGTTAGGAGTCGTTTATGTCCAAGGTCTCCCCTAACTTAGGCTAGATTTTTTTCTTTTTATTTGTTTTTTTATTTGCTTGTTTTTGTTTATGTTTTCTTTGTGATATGGATTACAATTAATATTATTCCAATGCATATAGTGATCCATACTTTACACCGACCTTTTTTGACTCGGATATTACCAACCTAGCATTTCATAACTTTAACCAACCAAGTATGTCGGATTGGTTTTATCCCAATCAATATATACCTCAGTCATAATATTATGAACAAGACTGACATCACCACTCTTCACAGAATCAGTGGGGATACAACTCCTCCAAGTCATATGGTTAACCACTTACCAACATCCAGCTTCGTATACTCCTTTTTTCGAACAACCGTTGAAGAATTAATCAACTGGGAAGAGAGGATGGAAGCCTTAGAAGAGCTCAAGCGACAAATCCAAAATTCAATGGACTCATAAGCCTATCAAGATTTTCAAATCCAAGATCCTTACTTTATTTTTTAAGTCCCACCACAAGAAAAAGAACCTATAGACTTAGATATGAGTATGAAAAACCTGATTCAGTCCGAAAATGATTTTCCCAATCTTTTAATAGGCTAGAAGCAGAAATGAGTCATTCTTGACTACCCTAACTATATTGATAGGTGTTGGCCCAAAGGCCCATCACTTTAGTTTTGATGATGATTAACTCATGTAGTTATAGTACTAATGATCTTGTGTTTATTTAGTGTCAGATATTAGATCAAGATCTTAGTAGATGTGTATCTTCAACAAAGGATTTCAAGTCAAGTTTTGGAGCTAGCACGTGTTGATTCAAGAGCTTGTGCATCAAGACCACATCAAGTACTCAAGAGGAGTCTAGCTCTTTGGATCAAAGTTTGGACCAAGTCAAGAAGGAGAAGAAGACTTCAAGTGAAGCCCTTCAAGAGAAGACTTGTGTCTAGGTTTGTTTTGTTAAGATTTTGTTTATAGATAAAATGTAAAGGATAGAATAGTTAGTAGATTGCTCAAGTATATCATATACACTCACACACAAGATTTAGATGTGTTTTCATTATAGAGTTTTCATTTTGAAAAATACAAAAGAATTTTCATTTTGGAAAAATACCGTTTTGGATTTTGGAATTCAATATATACATATGTTTTAACTAAAATCATTTTAGAGCTTATTGTCAAAAACATAGATATTTCATCATATATGTGTAGTGAATCATATCCATACACACTAAGCTTTAAAAGTGTTTAAAATATATTATTTTTGTATTTGGAGAAGTTTTGGAAAAATCGATTTAGAAAAATACAGATTTTGTTTCAAGCTAAAATTTCTAAGTTACAAGAATAGTTTAAAATGTTTGTAACATGTTTCGATTTTTACTCAAACATATTTGTTTATCAAAGTATAATACTGAACTTATTTTTGTAGATTTTTTGTTAATTTATGGGATTTTATCTAAGGTAAAATGACAAACTTTTAATCCATAAAAAGATACTGTTTTGGCTTCTGCCGGTCGACCGCATGATCGATCGAGCCAGGAGTCGGTCGACCGAGTGCATAAAGCGTGCACGCCTTATTTGGCTGGAGGGCCGATCGACCGACCCGGCCGACCGCGCGGCAGAGAGCTCTGCTCTCTGTATCCAGGCCACGGTCGACCGGCCGAACGACCACTAGCCCAACGGTCAGAAATCTGACCGTTGGCCAGTCGACCGACAGCAGACCAGGCTGCTGATTTGGCCTCCAACGACTAGTTTTGTGAAGCCTATAAAAGGGGCTTCCCTTGAGCTGTTAAATATAAGATTTTTGGAGAGTTTCAAAACTAGTTTTTCCCATCTATTTTAGAGGTTTTCTCCACTAGTTTGAGAGAAAATATTTCCAATTCAAAAGGAAGTTTATCAAGAGTGTTTTCAAAAGTGATTTCTTGTGTTTTTCACCACAATTTCAATCCTACTTTTCTCAGAAACACTTGAGATTTTCATTGATATATCTATCCTATAGGAGAGTTATTGTGAGAGTGATTTTAGGTGATCAAAGTGTTGTGATCACCAAAGTATTCATCTTTGTTTTGAGGAGGCGGACTTGTAGGTTCGCGGTGTTTCGAGTTCTAGTGAGAGCTCGTTGTAGAGGTGCGGCCTCGGCAAGCTTGCGTGCTTACTGTGTGTTGTTCTTGCGGGAACAAGAGAGGGACTAGAGAGTCCAAAGGAGTTCTAGTGTGAACTCGCTTGTAGGTGTTGCGGCACCGAGTGATCCGGTGGGATCGGTTTTTAGTGAAAATCCTTCATAGTGTTGAAGGCGAGGACGTAGAGTAAGTGTGCTCGAACCTCGAAACAAATCTCCCGTATTTGCGATTGCTCTCTCTATCTCTCACTTGTCTTATATCTTGCATACTCATATTACCTTTATCTTTATATGCTTAATATATCTTATGCTTAAATTGATATATGCTTGGGGATTGTTTGCTCACACTTGTATTCAACCAAGAGAGCCAAAGGGCACCTCAATTCTTATCTAGAGGAATCTTGAGGTGATAGTTCAGAGCCCTTCACGGGAAATTCGGCTACACTCTTAGGTTATACTTGGTGTGTTGTGCTTAAGAATTTGTAGTTTTCTTAAATAGTTTTAATTTCACATTAGTTGACCATTAGATTAGCTTATCACTTATTCATCCCCCTCTAGGTGATTTCAATTGGTATCAGAGCCAAGTGCTCTTAATTTAGGTCTAACAACCTTGAGTTAAAGATTCTCATTTTATAGCTAATCACAATATTTGTTTACACACACATGGATTTCATGTCACCTCCCACTTTTGACATTCTTAACATCCAAACTTGGAAAGTTAAGATGTCTATGTACCTCAAAGGCCTAGGCATTAATGTTTATCTTGCTACTATTAAAAATTCATATTGTTCAAATAGCAAGTATCTTGAGGCTAATGCAAAAGCCATCCATGTATTAAAGAGTACCCTAAATGATTAATATTTATCTAGGATTGCTAATCTTGATTCGGCTTTTATAGATTGGAACATTATAGTCTCCCTTGGCAAACAAGAACAATACTATGCAGGGAGCGACTCGGATGTTGGAAGTGAGGCTTCCAACGTATGCTACATGGTCCAAGGGGATAACCCTCTTGAGGTAAATACTAAATCCGAGCTAGAAGAGGATGTTGATATGTCTTATAATGAACTTGCTTCATTTTGTCAACAACTTCTAGAAAAATATGACATGCTTAAAAAGGATAATAAGAAAATGAAAAATAAATTTGATTGCTTGTTAAAAGAAAAAGATTCATTTCAAAATAAATTAGAATGCATTTCTAAAGAAAATGAATTTTTGAAAAATGAGAATATTTCCTTGTCCTCTAAGCTAAATGATCTTTGTGAAGAAAATACTTCTTTGAAAAATAAAATTGTTTTGGTGGAAAAATAAAAGGAGATTGCTTTGAATGAAAACATCTCTTTGAAAAGAAAAGTTGTTTCAAAAGAAAAAGAAAATGTTTCAAAAAGGAAAAAGATTGTTGACCATGCTTTTCATGCTACTACTAAAAATGAAGTTAAATTTTTGAAAAATAAAATAGATTATTTGAGCTCAACTTTGAGCAAATGTGCATTTAACCATTCTACATTGGAAACCTTGTTTCAAAGGAAAAAAGCTCCACATGCTCATGCACATCACTCACAACATGTATATGCACACTTTGCACGTCATGATCACACTCATACACATATGCATGATAAAGTGTACAAGTGTACACATTGCGGCCGCAAAGGCCATTTAGCAAGATTTTGTTATGATAGAATAAATTCTTTAAATTTTGCTGATAAGAATGTTTGGGTTCCTTACAATACTAACCCTTATGGACCCAAAAGAAAATGGGTATCAAAATCCCCACCTTTTGTATTTGATGTAGGTGTGGGCTCTCACATGACGTGAGAGAGTTAGTGCCTTGGTGGTGGATGCACATGGACTAGATGGACACACATATTGTTGCATCGCTATCAAGGAAGTTTGGTGGGACGACCACCAAGTTTTGGAGATTCGGAGTATAGTTCTTATGATTTGATAACTATCTCTAAACTCCTATTTTAGTTTACATGCTTCTACTATTTGATAATTTTTAGCATGTTCTTGGTTTTATGCTTCATGTGGTAAATACTAGTTTAGATGTAGTTTTTGTCAAAACTTGTGTATATACTTGTACAAGTAGTGAGCAACAATTTGATTCATATATGTTTGTACTTCATTGCTCATTTATACTCACTACATGCACTTGTATAGCCTAGTTTTGATGATTCCCTCATTTATGCTTGTTTTGCCTATCTTTGTGCATGTTTTTACTTTATGTATATGTAATCTTTTGTTCAAAACTAATAAATATACAGTATACCCTTGAGTCTCTTGCCTTCACGCAAATTATATCATAGACTCTTTTCATGTTTGGGATATGTATGCATATTGTTAGTTTTGGATAAAACATACATATACCTAGAAGTTTATTTTCTAAAGAAAAATAAATTTTCATGATCTTCATATTTGGTTGATAAAATGATATTCATGTTTCCTTTGAGTTTCATTGACTATCCTCATGAAATTGCTAATTACATGACTCTTTTACACTCACATTTCATTTGTTTATTCATGACCTTGATTCATGATCATTTTTGAGCTTTATAGATTTCGAGTGTCATCTTTTGTATATTTAGTATAATTCATAAGATATATATATATGTTTTGGTTTCATATTTGAATGATCTTTAACTAGTTTTTCAAAAATTAATTTAACTAGTTATTTATTCTTCATATGCTAGTGTTTTCACAATAAATATTTTCAAGCACGTGTTTTTCAAAACCCCTACCAACCCCTTTAAAGGGCGGACGGATGGGCGACCATGCCTTGTAAGCCTTATTTGAAAATCTTTCATCATGTACATGAAAAGAGTGGATTTTTATGAGTTATACACTTGCTTCTCATCATATTTTCAATTGGTATTTCAATTGATATCTCTTTGTATACTCATAATTTTGTTTCTATATAAGTATGCTTTAAATTTCAAATTATATCAATTTCTATTGGTATTTTCATTTTCATACATATATGATGTGTTTGTGCTTGATTTATTTACATGTTTAATGCACAAAGTTTGTTTATGCTAAGCTTGATTTAAATCTTGATTTTCAATTGGTATCTCAATTGATATTTTAATAAGCTTATGCATTATTTTAAATTGGTATTTTTATTGATATCAAAATTTACAATATACTTCAATTGGTATCAATATGTTTCAATTTCCAATTTGGTTTAAATTTCATTTGGAATCAATATATTTTACCCATTTGGTATCAAAAATTTACCATATATTTCAATTGGTATATATGTTTCAAAATATTTTCTTTCATTAATATAAAAATGTACAAGTGTTTCAATTTCAATTGGTATCACAAATTTCCTATTTCATATGGTATCAAAAATCTTGTGATATCCCAAATTGATTTGTTGATTCAAGAAAAGTTCAAAATTTGTATTGTTTAGTTACAATTGGTATCAAAGAATTTTGTTTATGTACAAATGATATTTAAAATTTGATTTAAGAAGATTTCAAAATTTATTTTAAAGTAACTTAAGAATGTTTTGATATGTATTGTCTATATGCAAGGGGAGCTTAACGTCTCTTCTATATATAGATTCATGTTGAGTGTATCTTATATTGAGGAGGTTGACATCTCTTCTTTATGTGATACACGTGTATAGGGGGAGCTTTACATCTCCACTTATGTATTGTATATTATGCGTTATGCGAGTTAGGGCTTGTCATCCCTTCTTCATGTAATGCATGTATGCAGGAAAGTTAACTAAGCGTCTTCGTCTTCATGAATGTATATCGCATATATATCTTTATTGTTGATTTAATTTTTATCCCTTTGTTGATGATTGACAAAAAGGGGGAGAAAGATTTTGAGTTTATATATGCATATTTGAGTTTTGCATATATTGAGTTTATGCATCTTGTGTTTTACAAAATGGGGAGAATGTTTTTGAAAGTTTAAACAAAAAAGGGAGAAGGTTTTGGGAAAAGGATTTTTGGTGTTTGCGTGTTTCTCTCACCCTATTGATGCATATATATGTGTTTAGTTTATGCACTTTACTGCTATATCTATTTATTTATTGTTATACATGAGTTAAGGGGGAGCTTCTATGAAGCTTAACTTTAATCCATACATATATAACTCTATGAGTTTTGTTATCATCAAAAATGGGGAGAGTGTTGGCCCAAAGGCCCATCACTCTAGTTTTGATGATGATTAACTCATGTAGTTATAATACTAATGATCTTGTGTTTATTTAGTGTCAGATATTAGATCAAGATCTTAGTAGATGTGTAGCTTCAACAAAGGATTTCAAGTCAAATTTTAGAGCTAGCACGTGTTGATTCAAGAGCTTGTGCATCAAGACCACATCAAGTACTCAAGAGAAGTCTATCTCTTTGGATCAACGTTTGGACCAAGTCAAGAAGGAGAAGAAGACTTCAAGTGAAGCCCTTCAAGAGAAGACTTGTGTCTAGGTTTGTTTTGTTAAGATTTTGTTTTTAGATAAAATGTAAAGGATAGAATAGTTGGTGGATTTCTCAAGTATATCATATACACTCACACACAAGATTTAGATGTATTTTCATCATAGAGTTTTCATTTTGAAAAAATACAAAAGAATTTTCATTTTAGAAAAATACCGTTTTGGTTTTTGGAATTCAATATATACATGTGTTTAACCAAAACCATTTTAGAGCTTATTGTCAAAACATAGATATTATATCATATATGTGTAGTGGATCATATCCATACACACTAAACTTTAAAAATATTTAAAATATCTTGTTTTTGTATTTGGAGAAGTTTTGGAAAAATCGATTTGGAAAAATACAGATTTTGTTTCAAGCTAAAATTTCTAAGTTACAAAAATAGTTCAAAATGTTTGTAACATGTATTGATTTTTACTCAAACATGTTTGTTTATCAAAGTATAATACTGAACTTATTTTTGTAGATTTTTTGTGGATTTATGGGATTTTATCTAAGGTAAAATGACAAACTTTTAATCCCTAAAAAGATTCTGTTTTGGCTTCTGCCGGTCGACCGCACGGTCGACCGATCCAGGAGTCGATCGACCGAGTTAGTGACCGACGTGCACAAAGCGTGCACGCCTTGTTTGGTTGGAGGACCGGTCAACCGACCCGGCCGACCGCTAGAGTGTTCTGCTCTCTGGAAATGCCCTGGTCGACCGGGCGGTCGACCGACAGAGAGCTCTGCTCTCTGTATCCAGGCCACGGTCGACCAGCCGGTCGACCGCTGGCCCAACGGTCAAATCTGACTGTTGGCCGGTTGACCGGGCGGTCGACCGATAGCAGACCAGGCTGCTGATTTGGCCTCCAATGGCTAGTTTTGTGAAGCCTATAAAAGGCGCTCCCCTGGGCTATTTAATATAAGATTTTTGGAGAGTTTCAAAGCTAATTTTTCTCATCTATTTCAGAGGTTTTCTCCACTAGTTTGAGAGTAAATATTTCCAATTCAAAAGGAAGTTTATCAAGAGTGTTTTCAAAAGTGATTTCTTGTGTTTTCCACCACAACTTCAATCTTCGTTTTCTTACAAACACTTGAGCTTTCAATTGATATATCTATCCTATAGGAGAGTTGTTGTGAGAGTTATTTTAGGTGATCAAAGTGTTGTGATCACCAAAGTACTCATCTTGGTTTTGAGGAGACGGACTTGCGGGTTCGCGGTGTTTCAGTTCTAGTGAGAGCTCATTGTAGAGGTGCGACATCGGCAAGCTTGCGTGCTTGCGGTGTGTTGTTCTTGCGGGAACAAGAGAGGGACTAGAGAGTCCAAAGGAGTTCTAGTGTGAACTCGCTTATAGGTGTTGCGGCACCGAGTGATCCGGTGGGATCGATTTTTAGTGAAAATCCTTCATAGTGTTGAAGGCGGGGACGCAGAGCAAGTGTGCTCGAACCTCAAAATAAATCTCTCGTATTTGCGATTGCTCTCTCTATCTCTCGCTTGTCTTTATATCTTACATGCTCATATTGCCTTTATCTTTATATGCTTGATATATCTTGTGCTTAAATTGATATATGCTTGGGGATTGTTTGCTCACACTTGTATTCAACCAAGAGAGCTAAAGCGGCACCTCAACTCTTATCTAGAGGAATCTTTAGGAGATAGTCCAGAGCCCTTCACGGAGAATTCGGCTACACTCTTAGGTTATAGTTGGTGTGTTGTGCTTAAGAATTTGTAGTTTGCTTAAATCGTTTTAATTCCGCATTAGTTGACCATTAGATTAGCTTGTCACCTATTCACCCCCCTCTAGGTGATTTCAATAGGAACGAAGAATCATGGTGTCTTGGAGACTTTAACCAATATTCAATTTCACCACACAAACTTAAACTTAACCAATTTCAAACCTTGACAAATTGGCAAGTTTTCCATTCAATGAGATTGAACTTGAATGTGATGTGAAACTAATTCGTAACCTTATGATTCAGTTCCCATCTTCGAATATATGATAACCCCAGCATCCTTACCGAATTTGGATAAATTTTTTGAGCAAATTATTTCCATACCTATAGATTTAGAAATAGAATCACCAATTTTGGATAGTCACATTCCATTGATGGGAAAAGAATATGAATTTCATTTCTTTGATTTGGACCCAACTATTGAACCAATACCTACTCTCGAACCTACGCTTGATCTTTCTGAGTTAATAATGGTTTTTGAACCTATCACATTTGAGCCCAATTCAACCATTCCACCAAATCACATCTATTATTGGATCAAGGTATAGGCCATAATAACTCCGTGATGATTTTTCTAGATTAGTCATATGAAGGGGATCATTTTCATGATAGGATCTTGCATGATCCTATTCATATTGGGAATTGTAAAGATGTAAATAGAAAAAGGTCAATAAAGGTGGGTTCCGTGAACCATCACATTATCTTGATTGGGCAGCAATGATTGGCCGAATCCGATCACCACCAGAAACACCTCTTTGAGATAATATTTTCCTTCCCTTTCTGCTTTTTAATGCATTAACGCATTCATTCATACGTTGAGGACAATGCATGAGATAGACATGGGGAAGGTTCTAACATAACATATGTTTTTTTTTATTTATTAAAAGAAGAAAAAATAATTTTCTTTGCTTTTAAAAACTTTTTTAAAAGAGAAACAATATTTTGCCTAGTTTTTTGTAAGAAATTAAGTTAATTTAAGGAATAGGAGAATCATAATTAGGATTTCTTATACTTGGTCAAAATAAGATTATTTGTTTGATTTTTAGTGTCAGGAAAAAATTTGAAAAAGTAATTTAGTCTTGATTTTACATTGATAAGATATGCATGCTTTTATACACTTACACACTTAGAGTTCAAAAACAAAGATTCTTATGCATTATAAAAAAAGAAAAAGAAATATATATATATCAAAAATTCTCTGATTAAACTGGGTATTTGTGTCTCATAAAGCATAAGTATTCACGCTTAAAAGTGGTTCATCTTATAAATAAAAATCCTTAGTTTTGTGGCCTTATTTGCTTGAGTCCTTAAATCCTTAGGGTGTTTTCTCACCCGGTTCCCTAAGACCGTCCGATTTGGGAGTCATCGATTTAAGGCTCATTACATGGGCAGATTAAAAAGCCTAATAGAACTAAAAGACAATACCACCAAAAATATGAAAAGTAAGATATAAGAGTTAGAGTTGAAGAACCCCGAGTCAAAATTTCACTTTCACAAAGGTGTATATGACTTAGGGTAAATAATAGACCAGATAAGAATTACAGTTTGACTCCTTACCTTGATTGATAATAAGTTTTTGAATAGAGAAAAAGTTTAGGAATGAAAAGTTTAATTTTCCCATAACTTATAGATTGCTTAATTCTTGTAAAAATACTTCAAATATTTTCTCTCTTTTTCAAAATGCTTTTTCAAAGATACTAACACTTTGTTTCTTTTTTTATGGATTTTGTGGGTGTAATTCACTGAAAACCGTCATGAGACAAAACTCGTCATCTAGGGGTAACCTAGAGATTTAACGACTTGTTGCACATGCTAAGTGTAACCGTAATTCTTACGAAAGTGAGTTAGACAAGGTTAGCTCTGTTTTACTTTTTATTTATTTTGCTCGAGGACGAGTAAAAGATAGGTGTGGGGGTGTGATTGGTCACTGATATTGCATATACGTCATCACATTCATGTATTTTATCTTAAATAAACTTTATTATTTAATCATTTTTATCATTTAATTTGTGTAGACCTTTAATAAAGGAGATGGAAGAGAAAGCAAGCTCAAAAGCCAACTGAAATTCAGATTAAATCAAAATCAAGGATTAAGGCAAATGTTTAGCTAAAGATCCGAGTAAATCAGAGAGATAACACGAAATGGGAACTAATTAAATTCAAATTTTTATGTATCCATTCGGTTAGCTGAAGATCAACGGTGATATCGACGAATCTAAAGCTAAAACTGTAAAACTAGTTGGATAAAAAGATCTAACAACAAAACGTGAGTTGCACCCCCGAGTGTGGCTGGTTGGCCACACCCGGGCTGTGGATTCGTGGCATAAGCTACGGATTTGTGACAATCTAGATAAATACGGGGGAACGTTTTCTCTCCCTATCTTCAGACGCTCTCCCCTTCCATTTTTCGCTAAATACATATAAATTCTAAGGTCACAGGGGACGATTAGTAGACCTGACCCCAGTTCGGTTCGAACCGAGAAACTGAACCGGGAACCGATCCCAGAGAACCAGAACCGGAACGAATAGCCAATTTTTCGGTTCCAAACCAAACCGGAACCGACCCTGGATTGGGCCGATTCTGATTTACTGGAATCGGGAGCAGGCGGTTCTTGGTTCGAACCACATTTTCATTCCCCGCATGTTGTGGCCTGCTATCACTCGGCTTGGCCTGGCCTGGCCCTGTTGGCCCGCCTGGCCAGCTGGGCTGGCGAGCTTATGTGAATTTTTTTTTCATATGGGCCTAGGCCCATGCCTCCGGCCCGTTGGGATCAACGATCCAAAAATTGGACCATCGGGGGCCAATGTTCAAATGAACATTGGCTCCATTATCAAGCCCCAACGGTCCAATTTTGGACCGTTGGGGAAAGGTAATTTTTTTTTTTGAAATCTTTAAATAGGCTCATTTCTCTCATTCTCCTTCACAACAAAATCAAAACCTCTCTATAATATTTTTTTTTCCCTACAATCTCTCTATATAATTCTCTACAAAATATCTCCTTAAGACTTCTACTCTACAAGACTACAAGTCCTCATAATCTCTCTGAAAAATCTCCTTACAAAATATCTCTCCATAATCTTTCTACATATTCTCTCTCTCCAATAACATCTAACCAAAATCTCTCTCAATAATTTTTCTCCAATTTTCGTACTTTCTATGGCAAGTGGAAGTTTGTCGATAAAAGGAAAGAGCAAGGTTGGTAAAAGTCAACCCGCCAGAAATGATATTTTCAGTTTTTTACATTCGTCCGAGATGAATTACGGCTTCGACACAGATGAATTAAAAATACATCCCGAAGAAGAGGCGCAAGTTTATATTCCAACCCTAAGTTAGAAACCCAACCAGCTAATTAAGGCAAAGAAGATACCGCTACCGCTAGTCAAATAAAAGTCAGATCTTTTCGTGCATCATTTTATGAAATCAAGAATGAGTCGGGCACGGTCATTAGTGTAATTTACAAACATTGTTCAAAAACTTATAAGTGGTCTACTTTTAGTGGCTATGGAACATTTCAAAAGCATCTAGAGAGGGTGCATCCTTTTGAAGCTGGTCTCACAAAAACGCAATCTCAAATATCAAGATAAGCTACCACTACTCCCTCAATTATCTCATTTCTCTGATGTTAAAAATAGAGATAAATTTGTTGTTGAACACTTGTCTTTTAGTTTCAGTGAAAAATTAGGTTTTATAAATTGCTGTAAAAATACATTAAATCCGCAAGCACATAGAGTGCCTAGGACCACTCTCACACTTACATTACATAAGCTTTATAAAAAGAGAAAAAAGAATTATATGATTTTTTATCACATTTGATGGGTGTGTATTGATTAGTTTCTGAAACTGCATATTTCATACCACATTTTCACATTTAGTTAATATTAAAATTTGTTAATAATACCTCTCTTGCATGTTTCTAAGTCCATGGTGTGCAATGAAAAGAAGACCCTAAATCACCATTTAATGGGTGATTAAAGGCCTATAATCTAGCCATTGACTTTGGAGAGCTAATTCGTCAAAACCAGGAGTCCAAAACCAGAAATCAGGAACAGCACCTGACAGAGGACAGACAAGACAGCGCTGGCTCAAAGCGTCGCGCGCACGGCCACCGTATGGCCGCGGAAACGCGGCCATAGTTTCTGCGACAGTATGGGCGCAGGCGCGCCCGCACTTTAGGCCAGGGTTTACCCCCTGGCCGCCCTTTCCCCTGGTGTCTATAAATACCCACCTGGGGTTCTTCAGTTGGAGATATCCAGAGAGTTGTGTAGTTTTCTTTTTCATTTTGTAGTTTAGGTTAATTTAGGTTAGCTTTTCTTCTTCTTCCTCTTTGTACTTTCTATTTGTTTTAGATCTTGTAATAGGAGAGAGAGTGATACATGAGTGGAATGCAAGAGTGCTTGTAATAGAAGGTGACAAGTTATGAAAGGTGCTCTCTTTACCTCTCTTTGTTTTCTATCTAACTCCTTTTACATGTTTAGCTAATCTTTTCTCTCATGGCAACTAACAACTAACCACTAACTAGTCTAACTTCTTATTTGATAATCCACATGAATCTAATAGCCTCTACTTAGCCTTGCTCTTGCAAGAGCTATTGATGGCTCATGATGATGGATCTAAACACTCTAACTTTCTAACTCTCTAACAAGCTAACATTACTTTACTCCATGCTTACTTTTAGTTTTGATGGTTTAAGTGTAGCTTGCTCTTATTTTGTTGAGTTGGGATGTGATGAGTTACATATAGGTCATGCTTTGAAACGCTCTTGAATTAAGGACTAGTGATTGTCAAGGATACATGTGAGGCAACTATCACTAAGAGGTTAGTATATTAGTGGAGCCATTAGTAGTTAGTAGTCATGAATTTTCTTTTATCTTTTTACTTTGTTTAGAAATACCATAAAAATCACAAATATATTCTTTTCTATGTTTTTCACTTCTTTGTATTTCACCGTACTTCTCTTTTCATTCTTTGTTTTCTTTTCCTTTCATTCTTTCAAATATTGAAGAACTTTTAACACACACGTGAATCAACCGACAAAGCTTCTATCACCTCCCGTCCTTATGAATTCGACTCATTTTAGCCTCTATACTAAAACGGAAGTATCGAGGAAGCCAAAGCACACACACTTTAATATCGATTTCAAAACATACACTTTTTGTGCGCGATTTTTCCCCGATCATGTATCTATATGTAATGATATATGGTGTGATCACTGGCAACAACATTCTTATATGGGAGTCACTTGTCATTGGGCTGATTGTGAATGGAATTTACAAAAAAGAGTAACTGCTTTCAGAATTTTTGATGAACGACATACTGCTCATAATATTTATAGAATGATAAAAGTAGTTTTAGAAGAATATGGTTTCATTAATAAGATTTTTGCAATTGAGTTTGATAATGCATCTTCTAATACTGCATCTATACTTGAACTAGAAAAAGTTTGGAAACTTGCATTTGGGGGTAAATTTTTTCATCAAAGATGTGCTTGTCATGTTTTAAATTTATGTGTGCAAGATGGTCTAAAATAATTAGAAGATTATATTAAACCTATTAGACATGCACTTCACTATTTATGGACACATTATGAGTAATGAATGAATGGGGAAAGTGTTATAAATCAAAAGGTATGAGACCAAAATGATTTCCACGGGATGTTTCAACTAGCTGGAATTCAACTTATGAATTACTTAATGATAGTAATGATTATAAAGAATTATTATGTTACTTTATTGCTAATAATATTAAAGATATTAATTTATATCTAACGCAATGAGATGCATGCAAAAGTATCTTGGATACTTTAATAGTTTTTAATGATGCTACTTACACTTTGTCTGGTGTTTATTATCCTACAACGCATTTATTTATAATTGAGTGTATAAATATTTATGGTGCCCTAGAAGAACATGAAAATGATTTGAATTTATTTTTTTGTATTCAGGCAGTGAAAAATAAGTGGTTAGAATATTTTAAAATAATTCCATCTATTTATTTAGTTGCATGAGTTTTTGATTCACGGTATAAATTAGATGAATTTCATGACTATTTGAAGGCTTATTATGACATTATACAAGTGAATGAAGATGTTTATAATTTATTTAGTTAAAAAAATAATTTACACTTTATATAATGAATATAGCGGAGTATATAGTTCAAGTATTGATAACCCTGGTCATGGCCAGACTAGTAGTAAAGTTGAGGATATCTCTAAACTTCGTAGAGGATAACAACTGCTAGTGCAAAGAGCCAAAAAACCTGGGGATCTTCATCAAGCTTGAACATCGAGGTTGATAGTTATCTAACCACTTCATTTGAGTTTGATGAAGATTTTCAAGATATAAAGTTTTCAATTCTGCAATGGTGAAAGGAGCATTCAACACAATTTTCAATCATGTCAATTATCGCTAAATAAATTTTAGTAATGCCGGTGTCAACGGTAGCTGTGGAGCAAGCATTCAGTGGGGGTGAGTATTTTGGATCAAACCCATTCAAGTATGTCCCCCGACTCAGTGGAGGCCCAAGCATGTCTTGATAATTGGACAAAAGTAACACTAAGACAACAAGAAATCGTG